>JAMXBC010000010.1:88906899-90106899 GCA_024138005.1 Lumnitzera racemosa | reverse complement strand
AGGAAGCTACGAGAGAAAGGAAGAGTAGGGTTTAGAGTGGAATAACACAAAAAGGAAAGTAAGTTAAGCTTTGTGAGCTACTTGTAGTTATCACTTAGTACTTAAGCCCTCACAAACCAATAAGTTACCAGATGTAACCTATCAATTTGATATGATGGGTTGCTTACCAGCAAAACTTCACTTAAGGGTTACTATGAGCTAAGGAATTAAGATTCTTAACTTCATGAGAAAAGAGATGTAATCTCAAAGGAAATTCATTAGTAATTTAAGGTAAAAGTTTGAATACAACAACTATCTGAATAGGGTATTTATACCTAGTGTGCTAAGGTTACAATACCATGTTTAAATTACTAAAAAGGGAAAGAAAATTATAAAAGTACAAGTACAAATATGGAAGAACAATTATGTAATCCTTATAGAAAGAGAATGTTCTGTTACCACAATGTAGTTATGGGGAGTGGGACATTTGTTGTTGTAGGAGAGGCTAGGGCACATTCCACTAATAGTATTTGACACTTAAAGATTTGGTTGACACTGGTCGAGCATCCGTGTAGCTTGATAGGGGACTTAGTAATAAGAGCTGATCCTCGAAGCAGGTTGAAAGGGTTAGCTCTTAGGTTAGCTTAAAGAGATCGAATTCAATCAAAGTTATGCATCAAATAGCTTAGGAGCTTGGAAGACCTTACAAGTCGACTTGGTTCATCAGGTTGGTGTGGACAAAACTAGTTTGACAACTAAGCATTCAAAAGGTTAAGTTGTTCAAGTCTCTTGCTTTTGCTTGGCTGAAGGGACTAAGTACCAGATTCCTATCATTTACCCCGAGTTGTTTGAAATTCAGAATCAAATCCTCAAAATGCTCTTTAGTTCACCCTTATCTAGAACATATGGGCTCAAGTTGGCAACGTTGAAGACATTAGAGATTCCATAGTCATTTGGGGGATCGAGTTTGTAGGCGCTATTGTTGCTTTTCTAAAGCACTAAAAAATGCCCTTCACCTCAGGATGAGAGTTAATTCTTCCTCTATTAGGAAACCTTTCCTTACTAAGACATATCCATACAAGCTTGCCTAGTTAAAACCAATTCTTTGCCTTTTGCCCTTGGCTTCTACATACTAGTTTATCTACAGCTCAGGTTAGTTGCTTGGTAACCTGTTGACAAATTTGCTATAGGGCTTTAGCTTAGTCTTTGGCTCTTAGTTCACCTTGATTAGTTCTTAGAGTAGGTATCCAATCAAGTGGTAGCTCGAGATTAAGTCCGTACACAACTTCAAATGGAGTTTTGCCTATCATACTATAAACAGATCGGTTGTAAGCAAACTCTAATATAGGTAGGAAAGAATCCTAATTAGCTTGATTTCATCAACAGTAACTTAGAGAAGTGATCTTAGAGTTCAATTGACAACCTCTATCAGTCCATCAGTTTGGGGATAACAAGATGTGCCGAAAAGTAGTTTAGTCTTTAGTAGACATCATAGGGTCTTCCAAAACTAGCTAAAAAATTTAGGATCTCGATTTAATACAATACTCCTTAAAACTCCATGCAGTCTTATGATCTCCTACAAAAACAGAAAAGAAATAGCCAAACCATTGTTAACTTTGTTATAGGGCTCAAAATGTGCTGTTGCTAAACTTATCAACTACAACCATGATAGAATCCTTCCTCATGCCGTCCTTGACAACTCAAGCACAAAGTCCATACTTACGTCAACCCAAGGTTTAGTTAGTATAGGTAAGGCTATTACCTTCCCTTATTTAGTTCGACTCTTGGTCTCTTTGTAAGTCATACATCTCTTAACGACTTGGTGTACATCTTTCATCATCCTTCACCAATAAAACTTTGATTTTAATAATTCAAATGTTTTCTTCTCCTCGAAATAGCTAGATAATCCTCCACTATGTGCTTCTCAGACAAACAAGTCCCGTATTGAAAAAATAGGCATACAAAATCTTCCAGCTTAGAAGAGGTAACTTTCTTCCATAAAGTATTCATCCATGGTCCTACCGTCCTTGCATTAGTATAAGATTGGCCTGAAGTGGAGATCTTAGGAATATTGTTCCTTGAGACTCACAAAGCTTAATAGTCATGCTAGAGGTCAAAAAGAATTGCGTACCATTTAGATAGGGCATTTATGACTACATTTGTCTCTCCTCACTTGTACTTGATCACAAACAAGAATCCTTCTAGAAATTCAACCTACCTTAACCATCACTTCAAGAGCTTTGGTTAAGTTCTCAAGTACCTTAGGGTTAGTTGATTAGAGCATACAACAAGTTCCTTTGGTAACAAGTAATGTTGCCAAGTCTACATAGCTCAAACTAAGGCATATAGCTCTTTGTCATACATGAAATAATTCAAAGTAGGTCTTTTGAGTTTCTTACTAAAGTTAGCAATAGATCGGTAATCTTAGATGAGAACTACTCCAATTCTTATGCACGAGACATCATACTTTAATTTAAAAACTTTACCAAAATCTGGCAATGATAATACGAGTGCTGAAGTTAATCTCCTCTTCAGTTTGGCAAAGCTCTTCTCCTCCTTTTTTCCCCATTGAAATTCAATATTTTTCTTAGTAAGCTTAGTAAGAGATACAACAGCGGTACTACAGTTCTGAATAAACTTACGATAGAAAGAAGCTAATTTAGGGAAACTTCTCATGTCTGCAAAGGAGGTTAGCATAGGTCATTCAATAATAGCTTGAATCTTCTCCTTGTCTACCTTAAGGCCTCTTTTACTCACCACATACCTAAGGAACATACCTCCGTCTTAGCAGAAACAACATTTCTTTAGATTGCTAAATAGTTGCTTAACTCAAATCACTTTGAAGATAGTTTGGAGATGACTTACATGGTTAGGAAGATTAGGACTATATACAAGAATGTTATCATAAAACACCACAACAAACTTCCCTATCTGATTCCTTAGCACATAGTTCATCTATCTCATGAAGGTTCTCAGGGCATTAGATAGCCCAAATGGCATGACAAGTCATTCATACAATTTATGTCTTGTTTTGAAGGTAGTCTTCCATTCATTGGCTTCTTGTACTTAGATTTGGGGATATCCCAATTTTAGATCTATTTATGAAAATGCACTTGCTCTATCTAATTCATCCAACTTATCATCTAGTTGATGAATGGGATATTGATAAATTAATGGTAATCCTATTAATAGCTCAGTTGTCTATATACATTCTCTAACTTTTGTCCTTCTTGGGAACTAACAATGCTGGCATGGCATACAGGCTCATGCTTTCCTAAACATAACATCTATTAATAAGTTCATTTACCTACTTTTGTAACTCAATAGCTTGCTTACGATTTATGCAATAGGTTAGTTGGTTTAGCAATGTGACTCTAGGCAATAAATCAATGCCATGATTTATTCCTCACTTTGTGTGTAATCCTTTTTGGCAGCTCATTAGGAAATAGATTGGCAAATTCTCTTGGCAATCTCTCAAATTCTTCGAGTAGGTCATTTTGTTTCCTCATTTCTAGCAATCTTCTTACTGTCGAAAAGGTTGGTTCATCTCTTTTATAGTTCTTCCCACCTAAAATCAACTCATCACCAAGGCCTTTTTGTTCTTTTGGTTTAGTTTGAATTGCATGTTATTAACTTGACTTGGCATTATCGAGAAAAGTGTAACAGGTCAACCATTCTTCTAAAAACTATAGGTGTTTTGATAGAAAATACATACATGATTCTTTGATCAAATAACTAAGGTTGGCCTAATAAGATATGGGACGTACACATTGGCAAAACATCACAATGATCTCATCCTTATAACTCTCAATAGTGATTGGTAGTAACACTTGCTTCGGGACATGCATTGAACCTCTCTCATTTAACCAACGTAGTTTATAAGATTTAGGATGTGTAGAGGTTAGTAACCTCAACTGCTCTACCATCCTAGTTGAAGCTACATTCTTACAATTACCATTATCAATAATTGAAGCACAGAGTTGATGGTTTACCTTGCAAGTAGTATGGAACAAATTCTCATGTTGCTCTTTTTGTTGATCATGTTCTATGCTAAGAGCTTGATGAACGACTAATGTTAGCATGTCTCCTTCCTTAGGATAGATTTCATCTCTTATAACTTCCACTTTCACTCTGTCATCCTTATCTTCTACAACCTTACTAACTTCTTCATCTGTGCAATATACTTCAAAGGTCGATACTTCCCCTTTAATTATCATAGTTCAATGATTAAGGCATTAGAAGGTTATGTATCCAAAACCCTTGCATTTAAAGCACTTTATTATGCTCATTTTCCTTTTAGAGGTTAGCCACCTTTAAAATTCCTTCCCTTTTCCTCCTTGTTCCAACCTCACTCCTTCACCATGTAGCGACTGTCTTACTTCTCACATAGTACTAAGGTGACAAGCTTCCTACTACTTCCATGTAAGGTCGATTTACTTGAATAAGTTGGGAACTATAAGTATGGTAAGGTCAATTCCTCTTTTGCCTTTCAACTCATTGGGTGACCTTGATAGTTTCCTCAAGGGTATGAATAGACGACACTTTAATAACTTCCCTAAGCTCATCTCTTAGTCTTATGACAAACCTTAAAAAAAATTTGGGTTTTGGTTCTTCTACTTCATATCTATCATCAACATTCAGAATTCTTGCATATATTTGTCAATAATTTGGTTCTCTTGTCTGAGCTCCTATAACTTTGCAAAGGTATCCTTGAAGTATGATTCAAGAATAAATTTGTTGTGCGTGAATCTTTTCATATTTTCCCAAGTAATTACCCCTCATCGTCCTTCTCCTCTCTCTCATTATGTATAGCTTCTTCCATTACATGTGAGCATAGCTAATGAACTTTAGGGTAGTAAGTCTAACCTTATGACCTTTAGTGTAATAATGACACTTAAACAGCTTCTCAATTTGCTCTTCGTAGTCTAAATATTTGTCAACATTTTCAATTCTTAAAATCTTAGAATTTGGATTTTTACATTTTCTAAACCTCCAGGATCTCAGGCATTCCGCTCTTCCTTAAAAAATTCTTTCTCAAGCTCTCTTTCTTTCATGTTTTCTTCATAATTCATCTATTGGTGAACTAGTTAATCAACTCTTCTTTGAAAGTGTCGATTACGGTAAGGTACTTGATTAGGTCAGTTCTTCATAAAGCTCCTCTACATCACTTTCATCTTCTTCAATTAGCTTGAACTTCAGTTAACAGGTCTCTCAACTCTTTCAACTTACAAATGATGAGCTAGGTGAACTCCTCCTCAAGGTAGAGCACTGTAAGCTTGGTGAGCTCTTTGATTAACTCAATTTTCAGTTGGAGTGATTTTTATAGCTCAATCATTCCAAATCTCATCTACTTTGGTGGTCGCTACCCCTTGCATCAACAACATCATATTTTCCATCATTTCCCCAATACGATCTAACCATTCATCTATAGATCAGGGCATCTGCTCTACATGATGGCCTATTCTAAGAACATTACTATGGTTATCACCAACAACTGCATTCATACTAGGGTTATTAATCTCTTTAGCCTCTATAACCATCATACCACTACAACTCAATAACTAGTAATTACTAACTAGAAACATAACTAACTCGAATCATAACTAAGCAGAGCATAACGAAACCTCCACTAACTATTCAATCTGTAGCTAATCAAAGTACTCAAAACCACAACCACTATAACTCCCTAATATAGAACACTATAGTTCTTCAAAACCAACAACTCGCTTAACTTAACAATGACCTAGAAATTGCAAATAAGTATGATATAACACAAATTACCCAACATGACCAACCATCAACACAACCACTCATCTACTATTATAATTACACTTGAACAACACTTAAACTCTTGGCTCTATTTAGAACCTCGAGCTTTGATACGAAGATGATGTGTTTTACAGAAGGAGGCCTTATCTAACGCATGGATGGGTCCTTCAAAGGAAGTTACCAGAAAAAGGAATATGATACAAGGCAAGTGCACCTATTAGTTTTAGTATAGTGGATGTGAGTTCGAATCGATCCCTCGACATCTTGAGTACTAATATTAACCTTAGCTCTATTATCTAACTAGAAAGTTGTGATGGGTTGAATGAATTAAAAATACTAAAAATAACAAACTAACCTAATTATGAGACTTGATTAAGCAATTTAAAAAGAGATAAAATTAAGAACAACTTCAAGAAGGAAAATAACGTATTTACAAATTATTTCTCCTAATATTTAACATGTAACCGCTAAAAATCTATCCAATTCCATTTCCATTATTCTTGACCAAAGGGATTTACAACTAAAGTTAACACCTTTCTCAAGCATATTAACCTTAATCCTAAATTATTTACCGAAGTTTCTTCACTTAGTAATATAATTTAGAATCGTATTAACATATAATGAATTCCTACACAAAACAACTACTTTTCGAAAGAATCATGTATCTTATCTCTAAGTACACATGTAATTCTCTCAAATTATGTCAAGACCCCATTATTCATGTGATTTCTTAACTATCGTGCATAATATCATATATTGATACCCTAAAAATATCAATTACACATAATTGAATCAAGAAAGATAAAAACTTTATTGAAAATTATCAATAAATCCAATAGTCACATGAAATCGTAGGTTCCATAATCTTAAATACCGAAATCTTAAGCTATCATGATGAAACTAAAAATGAATTGCAACAAAATCACGAAATAAAACATGAAAACCCCTTTTGTTGTTGAAAAATCCCTTCAATCTTGAAGTTAGGTGTTGCTTTCGCCTTTTGCTCCTCCTTTTCTTCAAGTTTCTTCTCTTTTGAATGTTTAAAGTTGTGTGCAAAACCTTTGTAAGTCCTTTTATAATGAATTGTAAAGTTTCTTTTTTCGTCACCAGACATAGCTTGGGACGCAGTTGTGTCCTCAGGTGGTATAACTTATTAACCTTGGCACAAAAAAAATTCCTGTATGGATACAACCTGGGGATACAGTTGTATCCTAGAGTGTGTAACTTTTTGACCAAAAAGTTTTACTTTCTCCTATTGTTTATGTAACTTTAAAACTTCATAACTTATTCATTTGAACTCCAAATTGAGTGATACTTGATTCCTTTTTTTTCGTTTTTAATCCAAGAACGCGTTCAAACCTTGAAATCAAAATTTTACTCAATTAAGTATCAATTTCGTTAAAAAAAAAAACAAAGATGAAAGGGAACTACTATAAAATCACCATGTGAAATG
This sequence comes from Lumnitzera racemosa, assembly GCA_024138005.1. Lineage (NCBI taxonomy): Eukaryota > Viridiplantae > Streptophyta > Magnoliopsida > Myrtales > Combretaceae > Lumnitzera > Lumnitzera racemosa. Next base: position 90,099,698 of record JAMXBC010000010.1, on the reverse strand, counting down.
TATTTAAAATAAGAGTTATCGGAAAAGTAGGGTTTAGAGTGGAATAACACAAAAAGGAAAGTAAGTTAAGCTTTGTGAGCGACTCATAGATGTCACTCATTACTCAAGCCCTTTAGAACCAACACGTTATTAGATGTAACTCATCGATCTGGTGTGATAAATTGATCATAAGCACAACCTTGCTTAAAGGTTGCTATGAGTTAGGGAATTAAGATTCTCAACTTCATGAGAAAGGAGAAGTAAACTCAAAAGAAATTCATTAGCAATTTAGGATAAAAGTCTAATTACAACAATTGTCTAAATAAGGTATTTATACTTGGTGTGGTATTGTTACAATACCATGTCTAAACTACTAAAGAGGACAACAAAATTATAAAAGTATATGCATAAATGTAGAAGGACAATTATGTAATCGTTGTAGAAAGAGAATGTTCTATTATCAAAACATGCTCGTAGGGAGTGGGACATGTGTCATCATAGGAGAAGCTAAGGCACATTTTACTAATAGATTATGACACTCAAAGATTTGGTTGGTATTGGTTAGGTATCCAAGGGGGAGTTAGTGATGAGAGGTGATCCCCAGAACAAGTCAGAAGGGTTAGCTCGTAAATCAACTTAAAGAAATCGAATTCAATCAGAGTTATGCACTAAATAGCTTGGGAGGTCGAAAGATCTTACTGGTTAGCTTGGTCCATTAGGTTGGCATGGATAGAACTAGCTTGACAACTGAAGATCTAAGAGGCTAAGTTGTTTAGGCCCTCTTGTTCTTGCTCGGGTAAGGGGCCTAGGTAAAAGATTCCTATCATGCACTTCCTTCCATCCAATGCCTAATATGGTGGCATCTAGATAGTGGAGTGGTAACTATTATTGTAAGCAAACTTAACCAAAGGTATAATGATCATCCTAACTCCCTTAAAACTCAGTGACATAAGCTAAGTGCATATATTCTAACGTTTGTATTGTCTTCTGATATCAGACAAGTGCACCTATCAGTTTTAATATAGCGGATGTGAGTCCGAGTTAATTCCTCAGAGACTTTGAGTACTAATATTAACCTTAGCTCTATTATCTAATCAGAAAATTGTGATGGGTTGAATGAATTAAAAATACTAAAATTAACAAACTAACCTAATTATGAGACTTGATTAAGCAATTTAGAAAGTGATAAAATTAAGAATGACTTCAAGAAGGTAATAACGCATTTAGGAATTATTTTCCCTAGTATTTAACATATGACCGCTTAAAATATATCTAATTTAATCTCTATTATTCTTAACCAGAGGGATTCATAATTAAAGTTAACACTTTTCCCAAGCATATTAACCCTAATTGTAAATTATTTACTGGAATCTCTTTACTTAGTAATATAATTCAGAATTGCATTAATGTATAATGAATTCCCACACAAAAGAACAACTTCCCAGAAGACACATATATCTTATCTCTAAGTATACATGTAATTCCCTCCAATTATGTCAAGATCTCATTACACATGTGATTTCTCAATCATCATGCATAATATCATAGATTGATACTCTAGAAATATCAATTAACAATGAAATAACATAATTGAATCAAGAAAAGATAGAAACTTTATTGAAAATTATCAATCAATCCGATAGTCACATGAAATTTTAGGTTCCATAATCCTAAATACAAAAATATTAAGCTCTCATAATGCAACTAAAAACGAATTGCAACAAAATCAATAAATAAAACATGAAAACCCCTTTTGTTGATGATAAATATCTTCAATCTTGAAGTTAAATGTTGCTTTCGCCTTTTTTTTCTCCTTCTCTTCAAGTCTCTTCTCTTTTGAATGTCCAATTTTCTACATGAAACTCTAGTATGTCCTTTTATAATGTATTATAAGGTTTTTGTTTTTGTCACCAGACACGGCTTAGGACACAATTGTGTCCCCAGGTCATGTAACTTTTTGACCTTGGCACATTTTCCTGGATGGACACAGCCTGGAGACATAGTTGTGTCTCAGACTGTGTAACTTTAAAACTTTATAACTCATTCATTTGAACTCCAAATTGAGTGAAACTTGATTCATTTCCTTCGTTTTCAATCCAAGAACGTGTTCAAACCTTGAAATCAAAATTTTACTCAATTAAGTGTCAATTTCTTTAAAGAAAATAAAAGATGTAAGGGAAATACTATAAAATCATCATGTGAAATGTATTTAAAATAAGAGTTATCATCTTCTCAAATTGTCTATCTACTAAAAGACTTATCTAGAATTTAGATATAAATCTAGATTCTCTATTTGACAATATTCTTGCTGGCATTCCATGCAAATTAACTATTTCCTTTAGATAAATTTGAGCCTGCTTTTCTAAGGAATATGTCATTCTTATTAGTAAGAAATGTGCTGACTTGGTGAGCCAATCAATAACTACTTAAAAGACATGATGTTTAGTTGCTGTCCTCTATAATCTACAAACAATATCCATGGTAATCTGATCTCATTTCGACTCAGTTATCGATAAGAATTGCAATAATCCTTTGGGGCATTGGTGCTCTATTTTAACTCTTTGATAAGTATCACATTTAAGCACAAAATTGGCTACATCTTGCTTCATGCTACTCCACCAAAAGTTTTTCCTTAGGTCCTTATATATCTTGGTTTGGTCAGGATGAACCGTGTACCCTGAATAGTAGGCTTCTATGAGGATCTCCTCTCGAAGTTTAGGGTTGTTTGACACTTATAATCATCCCTTCATCTAAAGTGTGCCATCTTCTCTAAGGTTGAAATTAGTATATTTCCCATTTTCCATCTCCTCTCTTACCTGCTTCAGGGCACGATCATTCAGTTGTTCTTCTAGGATCCTTTCTTTTAATGTTGGCTTTTGAACCAAGTTTAACAGTTCTGCATTTTTCTTATGCTAGGAGAACTCCAAATTCAATCTCTTATATTTCTTAATAAGTTCTTTTTGGTTGATGAGAAAAGAAGCAACCGCCCCATAGTTAGGACATTTACAATTGTATTCACTTTTCTAAGACAATAGTTGATGCCAAGATTATAGTCCTTAATTAACTCTAACCAACAACACTGCCTCATATTTAATTCCTTATGTGAAAAGAGGTACTTTAAACTCTTATGTTCTATGTAGATCTTGCACCTTGAGCCATATAAATGGTGCCTCCATAGTTTTAAGGAAAAAACTATAGTAGCCAACTCTAAATCATGGATCGGGTAATTCTGTTCATGTAACCTCAATTGTCGAGAAGCATAAGTTATACCTCTCTTATTTTACATTAGTATGCACTCGAGCCCATTCTTTGAAGCATCACTATAAGCGGAAAAGGCTAGTTGTTATTTGGAAGGACTAAGATAAGCGTTGATATTAGCCTTTGTTTCAATTATTGAAAACTTTGCTCTCTTTCCTCATTCTACTCAAAAGTTTCATTTTTCTATGTCATTTGAGTTAGTGGTCAAGCTATCCTAGAGAAATTATTACAAAATTCATCTAATATCCAACCAAACCAAGGAAACTTCATAATTTAGTAACTATCTTGAACTGTTTCCAATCGATTATGGCCTTAATCTTCTTTAGATCCATAAATATCCCATTTCCTAAAATTACTTGTGTAGAAAAGGATATTTCTCTTGACTGGAAGTCACATTTCAACAATTTGGCATAAAGCTTATGTTCTCTTAATGTTTGTAGTACCAACCTTAGATGTTCCTTATGCTACTCAAGTGAGGCGAAATATACCAAAATATCATCAATAAACATAATTACACACTTGCCCGGATATGATATGATTATTCAGTTCATCAAATCTATGAATACATTGCATTCATTAACCTAAAGGGCATCACCAAGAACTCATAATGTTGTATTGTGTTCATAATGTTGTCTTAAGGATGTCCTCCAACTTGATCCTTAACAGATGGTACCTAAACCTTAAGTTAATATAGGAAAAGACGCTAGCACCTTGTAACTAATGAAATAAATTATCAATACTCATTAGTGGATAATCGTCTTTATGGTTACTTTATTCAAATCCCTGTAATCAATACAAAGCTTAAGCGACCCATCCTTTTTTTCCATAATTAATACAGGAGCTCCTTAAGGTGAGACACTAGTTCTAATATATCCCTAATCCAACAAATCTTGTAGTTGCTTCTTTAATTCCTTCAACTCAATTGGGGCTATCCTATATGGTGTTTTTAAAATAGACTCAGTCTCTGGCACCAGATTAATAACAAAATCTATTTCTCTTTTTGATAGTAGATTGGGCAACTCATCTGGAAATACATCCATAAATTTATTCCCCACTTGGATGTCCTCTACTCTTGACTTTTCCATTTTGGCCTCAATTGCACTGAACCAACATGTCTCCATCATTAATCAAAGAAGCTCATTTTATGTGCTTCAATGTTGTTGAATTCTCTTTGAATTTGGCAGTGTCGAGCCCTATTTTGGTTTTTCTTAATTTAACTTATACTAAGCCAACCTATTTAATATAGATAACTTAACATTAAAATAAGGAAAAATATTTTTTCTAAATTTTTTTAAAAAAAATTAGAGTCACCAACCAGTTAAATTGGTAAAAAATGAAATTAGTGTTTTCGAGTGGAAAAACCCTAAATATGCCACTAGTTTATGGATTTTCTAAAAAATAAGTTTTTAGAAAATTAAACCAAAAAATCTAAGTTTAAGGAATATCCTATTAAGACTAAGTCATCAAATAAAAATAAAAAAAAATAATGGGCTTTTATTTTTTATAATTTTATCTAAGAATGTTAAAATATGTACAGATATGTAAAGATGCAATTCAAATAAAATTTTTAACATTTTTTTAAAGAATTTTCAAAAAAAAGAAATTATTTTTCATATATAGTTATCTCGAAGGTGCCTATATACTTGCTTATCAGGATCAAACCAACATAGTTTTGTTTTTTATTTTTTTATTTTTTGGTTTTAAAGATTTAGTGGGTGAATTTTTTTAAAAAGAAATTAAGCTAAATTTACATTAGTTATCAAATTATTATTAAAAAAAACCCTAAAAAATCTAATTTCAAAAATCTTTTAAAAGAAACCTTAACTACTAAATTTTTTGAAAGCTTCAATTAATATTTTTTTTAAAAAAAAGACTACATGCCAAAAATTAATTTTCTCTAATTCATAAATGCAAGATCTATTAAGATACGATCTAGATACATATTTTCTCCAAAGATATGAATCTCGAAGAAAAGATATGCAACTTTTCAAAAATGTAATTTTGGGTTAAAAAAATACAGCTTAACTAAAATTTATCAAAAAATTACAAATTATTTAAAAATTGCAAAACAGCATGACAATTATTAAAATTTATAAAAAAAAAAAACCTGCACTAAAAAACAAGTTAGTAAAATAAATTGATTAACTAAAAAACAAAATAAATAACTAACGAAAATGGTTTATTCAGTTACCTACGCAAGTGGAATTGTGCACGTGATCGGACATTGATGTCGGGAACTATTTGTGGATAGTGGATGTGCATCGTAAATTGCCATGTAATCAATTGTGCTTATATGCTTGGACAATGATGTGCTCATGATAGTAGACATGGAGGGGATATGCAACACATATGCTCATGATCATGGACATGTGTGCTAACAGTAGTGCGGCATGTGATCAATGTAGACATGGATGTGTTCAGCGTGTATGTGGCTGGATGTTGGACTATGTATGGACATGCATGTGTTGTAAGCTGTGATCATATGTGTATTGATTGGTGTAAAGTGTATTGGACGGTATACTATACGTATGAGGACATGTGGGAATGTGAGTTGTGAGGAGGTTGTGAACAGAGTGCTGTGAAATCATGGCATGATTGTGCAGTGTGTTGTGGTAAATGTGCAGTATTTATGTGTATATTGTTCTAACCATGATATGTATGAGAATGTGTACGTACTACGTATGAGTTTAGTGGATAGTGGACAATGGCTATAATTGTGTATGTTGTTGTGAGTGTGTGAATTGTAAAAAAGGTCTCTTTTACAACCCCCATTATCTACTATTTATATGCCATCAATCTGAATCTTTTTAGATCTTTTTGCATGAAGATTCGATCTTAACAAATGCAAGATACGATGACACCTAATTTGAATTTATTAAATTTATTGAAGATTTAACCCAGTTTCTTGAAACTTTACATTTATTTGGGCTTTTTATCTGAGGCCCGATTTGTTCTATCTTAATTTAGCCTAAAATACACACTAATCCATTTAATAAATCCTAAGTCTATTTAATTTAATATAAATTAGATAAAAATCCGTTTTATATTGGATTGAACTAAAAAAATATTTTAATGAAGCTTGACTATTTGAGATTTAGAATTTATTAAATCGAATATACATTTTCAACTATTATTCGATTCGACTCTAAATGACTTGACTCGACTTAACACTTTTATTATTATCATTTTTTATTTTATTTTTTAATTTTCATTATTTTTATTATTTTTTAAACCTAACTTAATAAGTAAAGAATTTTAAGGATAGCAAAAATGAGATGTCTATAAATACCCCTTTTTGTAGGGAAGTTTGATTAAAACTTTGCTACAAAGGCAAAAGAGATACCTAGTTTTTCCAAATCCTATCTTGAATTGAAAAGGTGAAGAATATTGACTTAAATGGTTAGTTGAGTAGTGTCTCATTTTTAGAAAAGGATACCAATTTAAAAGGTTAATGCATAGAATAAACTGCTCGTCTTTAAAGAATGAGGTGAAGAAATAGGAGGCCCTTCTTGAAAGGACGGGACAAAAGAATAGGAGCCTGTCTTGAAAGAATGGGGCAAAAAATTATGGGGGGCTTATCTTGAAAGGATAAGACAAAAGATTAGAAGGCCTATCTTGAAAGAATAGGGTAAGAGAATAGGATAAAAGAATAGGATGACCTATCTTGAAAGGATATGGCAAAAAATTAGGAGGGCCTATTTTGAAAGGATAAGGCAAAAGATCAAGTCGCTTACCTTGAAAGGATAGGGTTAAAGATTAGGGTACCTATCTTAAAAAGATAGGGCAAAAGATTAAAAGGCCTATCTTGAGAGGATATAGAAAAAAGATTAAAGAAGCCTGTCTTAAAAGGATATGGTAAAAGATTAGGGAGCTTATCTTGAAAGGATAGGACTAAAGATTAAAGAACCCGATCTTGAAAGAATAGGGCAAAGGAATAAGGGGTTAGTCTTGGAAAGATAGGGCAAAAGGATAAGATTAGGTACGATGTCGAAAAAATTGATTTTTAAAAAGAAAAATTGACTTCTCGAAAGGATAGATCTTTCAAGAAGAAAACTTAACAAAAGGGCTTGAAGGCATGGCTAATTTTTTTTTTTTTTATCCTTAGGATAACTGATATTCTTTAATGCGGGTTGAAACTCTTTGAACACAAGATAACTAAAGTTCCCAAAATTCCTAAGATAGCTTAAGCTCTTTAGTATGATGACAAAGGCTCCTGAATAATCTTTTCATAAGATTGCCGAAGCTCTTAAATTTTTGTCATATTAAAGTATGACTAAAATTCTAAAGTTCTTAACGAAAGGATAACTAAGGTTTTTGAAATTTTTTAGAGGGATTACTAAAGTTCTTAACTTAAGGGTAACTAAAGTACACACTACAAATTCTCAAATTTTTCACTTTTTGAAACTCAAAGGGAAAGCTTTTATTAAAAAAAAAAAACTATTCATTTTTTTTTTTTGCTACTAAGTAATGAAATTGTACCAACTTTAAAAGTTATAGATAAGCGGTATACTCATTCTTTTAGCCCATTGGCCATTCATTCTTCATCTTTGATTGCTTTGCTATGATGAGCGAATAGGGAAAAAACTTCAATTAAACACCTTGTTCTTCTTGCTGTAGGGAATTCTCATTCAATTTTGGGGCAAAGTGCCTCCTGTACTCTTAGGACATGCTTGACTTTTGCTTCAAAAGTTTCATCATAGGGAAAGTTTCTCGATTATTTGAATAATTTAATCCAAGAAGACTTCCTTACACTCTTAAATGGCTTATTTTCACTCTCGTTTATGATTCCAAAAATTATGGTCAGTCTTATAAGTGATACATCTTGATTGATTTGATAAGTCTTTTCCTCAAGGTTATAACGTTGGCTTTTGGTCATTGGCTTAAATAAAAGGAGATATGCATGTGTTCAAACAATTTTGAAAAAAATTAATATCTCATCCTTGAGTTTACAAGTCAAGAATCTTAGTGGGAAAATGCTACGATGTGCTTGCTTGAGCAATAATTGCTTAAGATAAGTTAATTTCTTCAGTCAAAAAAACTTTGTTAGGGGTGGTATAATGGATAAGATCACAGAATTAGAGTTTCATTCCTTTGGGCTTAGAATTTCTTGCTCAGGTTTGTGCTTTGAAGTGACAAGGAACACTTGAGCCTTTCTTCTTGGAATTCATGGGCTAAGCTTTTTAATATACTCAGGTTACAGGCCCTTTTTAAGTTTTAAACTATCCATTGAGACGTGATCACCTTACGTTTATTTCTTTCCTTTTTCTTCTTCTTTTTCTTTTTTGTTTTTTTTCCCTTTTTCTCTTTTTTTCTTTCTTTCTTTTTTTTTTCCGAAGGTGATTTCCCTCATTCATCTAAGTTTTCGCTTAAAGAAATTGATGGCCCTAAAACCATGAGCTCAAAGTGTATAAGCCTAGTAAAGTAGGGTATAGCTTTAGGGGGAGTGTTTGAGAAAGATCAATGGCCTTACGGTGTTTGAATGAGTGTATGGATTTGAGTGAAATCTATAGTATGAAACTCTTCTTCATTCTAAAAAAATTGAGTTATCAATAACAATTATTGCTTGTAAATCAATACAACTGAAGAAGCACATGTTTCTATATCCCTTTTCTCCAAAATTGATGACCCTAACCTCTTGATTGCCCTAGTATGGGGTGGTTCCTAACAGGGTCTATTTTTTGAAAAACTTCCCTTAAAGGCTCAGATGGGGTTACAAGGGATAAAAGTGTTTTAAGGAGTGAAATGAATGCCTATCATCCTTTCAATTCGTGTATCACATGCAAGATAGACTTCTTTTAAGGAACGAGTCTCATCTTAACTTTTGTATCTCTTAACTCTCATAAGTGTTTTAGGGTTAGTGTTTGGGATTAGGGATTGCCTCTTATCATTCTAAACACTTCAAATAATAAGATACTTTTGTCAGTTTGATAATGAAACATTTTATGTTTTGTTTACCCTTATCTACCTTAGTTTCATTAGATAAGACTAGATATTATGTGATGCCCTAATGGGTTACATATCCCTTTGCCTGAACTAAAATTACCCTTTTAAACTCAATTAAATGGGTCCTTTATTGGCCCCCTAGCCCAAGCTCATTTATAGTGGAGATAAACTTTGTATTTAGTTTTAGCGTTGGAGTAGGTAGGTTAGTTTTTGTAGAGTGTTTAGGAGCTTCTTGGATTGGCGAAGATTGGTGTTGATAGACAAAGCTCTAGGTGAAGTTAGTAGACCATGTGTTTGGTTATTTTCTATGTTAGAGTGAGTTGAAACAAGTGAGGAGGTCTATTGTTTGTGTTTAGGGTTTTTGAAAAGGTCTAATAATGGGCTTCTCTTCAAGGATTGTGTTTAGCTTAGGCTTTTCTTAGGGATGGGCTATGTCTCCACCATTTTCAATTATCAATATCCAATGTGCTTTCCCCTTTTGGCCCTTAGTATCAGGTTTAACTCCTAAGCTACAAAGCATTTTGGGCTCAGAATGAGTGGTTGCCAGGATTAGGCTTAAGTTGGAGTTGTTGTAGTCAGTTGTCTTAGCTTCAAAAATGAATAGCTATAGGTTTTAACAATGGGCTTAACCACTCAAAAGTAATAACTTAAAGTCCGTAAAACTTGTACTTATTAGTAAGTTTTTCCTTTTAAAAAATTTATGATGTTTTTTTAGTAAACTTTATTCAAAAAGCATTTGAAAGCACTTATATTACAAAAACTTATGTTACAAATAAGGCTCCTAACATCTCCTAACTTATTGGAACTATTGAAAAAGTTATAGAGTTGACAAGAAGGAGCGACTATTTTACAAAGTTGACAACCAAGGGTAATGACTTATTTACATGTAAATCCCCCTCGCCCCCCTCACCCTTAAAAGCTCTTCTTATTAATGGAAGCTAGAGAGACTCTAATGCTATAGATGATTGGATTGCTAACATTGCCTAAATAATAGAAGAATTCAATTATCAAGGCGAGATAATGAAGACAACAAAGTTATAAAAGGACAATTGATGATTAAAGTGTAATAATTTCACTAGAGGGGTGCCTAATTTTGCAAAAACATAAGGAACAATTTAGGGATAATAATTATTTACAAATCATAGGTAATGAATATTTACAATTTGAAGGATTTTTTTACTTTTTTTTTTATATATACATGGGTTATCGAACAAATTTCTAATATAACAAGTACAAAAAAAAAAAGTAAATAAATACACACATAATATGCAAGTAAAGCATACCCATGCAAATGCAGGACTAGCAATTGGATAATAGTGTGATAATTTAAAAAAAAAATATCAGAGCTGTAACTTTATTAAAATCAATTGAATATAAATAGCTAGACCCTTGTTGGGTTTATAATCTTTCTATAACTACGATGTGGACAAAGCATAGAGAAAATTTAACAAAAGCAAATATTTCTTAATAGTTTATAAGGGAAATATTTTTTTAATGGAAAAAAGTAAATACAAGGAAAAATTTATACGACTAATATTTCACATAGGAAAATAAAATTGCAATTCCTTACTCATGATATATATATATATATATTAAAAACGCTACACTAATATTTATTTGCTTGCCTAAAAAAAATTTAATGTAATTTAGTAGGTTCGATATTAAATCTTGTTATGCCACTTTTTGTTTGTAAAATGAACAAAAAAAAAAGAGAAAAAAAAATAATACACAATACCTATATTACAAAATAATAAAGGAGCAACCATATAATACATAGAAAAAAAAATCGAAAATAACAATATATGTACAACAAAGTATAGTATAAAATTAATGCAATATGCTATAAATACATCCCATGCAATAAAGGTCGGTAAATATTAAATTATAGGAATGAAATCATTATGAACCTATGGTTAATGAATACACTTATATAAGTAGAATCAAATAAAAAAAATGAAGCTCATGGACACTTACATATAAAGGTATTGATTTTTTTAATTCCATACCCCCCCTATTTTTTTTTTCTAAAAAAAGGGGTCCAATTGATTGCGGATTATCAAATTTTCCTATAATTTAACAACGAATAACCCTTTTTGTAAAAAAAAAAAAGATGTAGAAGGGTGGGATCTATAGGTCTTAGGCTCCGTAGCTCTAGGCTTTTTCGGAGAAAAGCTTAGTAAGCTATATCAAAATATAAGTGGGATTACCTATCATCACCAGGTAAGGATAAAGACCCTATCAACCTGAGGGTTACACAATGGTAGCTCATCCTAAGATCCTAAATTGGCTCAAGTCCGACTACATCTAAGCACACATATGATTTTTTTCTTTTAAAAAAAACCCTAAATCCCTAATTATAGTCCCATTAGGCCAACCTTTTCTTAGAGACTTGCATCATTAAAACCTAGTTGATACAACTATATTATAATATATAAATAAAAAGAAATAAAATGAAAGACTATTAATTAACTTTTATTTTTACATGGCTAGCCCATTAGGGTCCTTAGTGAAGTCACTAATTCTATTGAGTCCTATTTCAATTTTTCTTAATTTAACATATACTAAGCTCAACCCACTTAATACAGATTACTTGATATTAAATTAAGAAAGAAACATTTTTCTTAAATTTTTTTTAAAATATTTAAAAAAATTGGAGTCGTTAACTAATTAAACTAGTAAAAAATGCAATTAGAGTTTTCGGGTGGAAAAACTCTAATTTAGCTACTGGATTACGAATTTTTTAAAAAATAATTTTTTGGAAAATTAAATCAAAAAATCTAAGTTCTGGAGATAATCTATTAAGATTAAGTCACCATGTAAAAATAAAAAAATATTAGGCTTTTATTTTTTAGAATTTTTTCTAAGAATGATAAAATATGTATAGATATGCAAAGATGAAATTAAAATGAATTTTTAACAATTTTCATTACGAATTTTCAAAAAAAAATTATTATTATTTTTTATATGTTGTTGCCAGAGGTGCCTATGTACTCACTAATCAAGATCAAATCAACATTGCTTTATTTTTTTTAAGAAAAGATTTAGTGGGTTGATCTTTTTAAAAAGAAATTGTGTTAGATTTATGTTACTTATCAAATTATTATTTAAAAAAATCTAAAAAGATCTAATTTTGCAAATTAAAAAAAAACATAATTAACTAAATCTTTTGAAAGCTCCAATTATGATTTTTTTTATTTAAAAAAAAAAACTACATGCCAAAATGAATTTTTTTTTATATCCTAAATGTAAGATCTACTAAGATACGATTTAGATACATATCTTCTCCAAAGATATGAATATTGGAAAAAAGATTTGCAACTTTTCAAAAATGTAATTTAACTAAAACTTATCAAAAAATTACAAATGATCTACAAATTACAAAATGGCATTACAATTATTAAAATTTATATAAAAAAAAACCAACACTAAAAAATAAGTTAGTAAAATAAATTGATTAACTAAAAACCAACATAAACAACTAACTAAAATAATTTATTCAATTACCTAAGCATGTTGAATTGTGTACGTAATCAGATGTGTATGTCATGAACTGATTATGGACAGTAGACGTGCATCGTCAATTGTCGCGTGATCGATCATGCTTCTGTGCTCAAATAGTGTTGTGCTTGTGATCGTAAACGTGGAGGGGACGTACGATGTGTGTGCTCATGATCATAGACATATGTGAACAGTAGTGTAACGTGTGATCAGTGTGGACATGGATGTGTTCGACATGTATATGGCTGGATGTTGGATTGTTTGTGGACATGTGTTTGTTGTGAGTTATGATAGTATGTGTGTTGATTGGTGCAAAGTGCATTAGATGATGTACTGTGCATGTGATGGCGTAAACTATAAGGAAGTTGTAAACAGTGTACCATGAAATTGTGGCATGATTGTGCAGTGCTTATGTGTTAGACATGGATTGGTGAATGTGTAGTATTTATGTGTATATTATTTTAACCATGATATGTATGAGAATGTATATGTGCTGCGTGTAAGGTTAGTGGATAGTGGAAGATGGCTATAATTGTATATAGGATTGTGAATGTGTGAATTATAAAAAAAAAAAGGTCTCTTTTATAGCCCCCATTATCCACTATTTATAAGCCATTAATCTGAATCTTTTTAGATCTTTTTGCATGAAGATTCGATCTTAACAAATCCAAGATATGATGACACCCAATTTGGATTTATTAAATTCATTGAAGATTTAACTCAGTTTCTAGAAACCTTATATTTATTTGGGCTTTCTATCTTGGACATGATTTAGTCCATCTTAATTTAGCCTAAAATACATACTAATCCATTTAATAGATCTTAAGTCTATTTAGTCCAATATAAATTAGATAAAAATCCGCTTTATGTTGGACTGGACTAAAAAAATATTTTAATAAAGCCTGACTATTTAAGACGTAAAATTTATTAAATTGAATGTATATCTTTTACCATTGTTCAGTCCGACCCTAAATAACTCGACTCGACTTGATACTTTTATTATTATCATTTATTTATTTTTTTAATTTTTATTGTTATTATTTTTTAAACCTGGCTCAATAAATAAAGAATCCTAAGGATGGCAAAAATGAGGTATCTATAAGCAATAAATTAGTCGGTGTCCTTAAAAAGTATTTTCTTTTCCTTGCAATTAACAGTAGCTTCAACCTTAATCATCTAATTCATACCCATTATTGGCTTATATGTAGCGCCCTGCCTCCTAGGGCCTATTCATCTGATATACCAATGCTCAAAGATGGATTACTATGCCATCCTCTAGTTGAGGATAAGGCTAACTAGAAACCAAGCATATTTTAAAACTTATAAATATTATATATTTATATAAAAACTTAGAAGTGTCCTTTAAGATACCTAACATAAGGGCTTCATATTATTTGGGTTGACTGGAGTAATTTAATTAACATAATAGTTCCTCATTCTCTAGTTATCCTAATCTTGAAACTAGGCTGTAATGTTATCTCTAGCTCCATATCCTATAGTTAGAACACAGCTAACCCCTTAGCATAAAGCTAAGTGAGCAAAAGCAAATAATAAATAATAAACAGCAACATGGGCATATCAATTACAATTTACTACCATCATCACAATAATTGTAGCAAATAGTTGTACTGATTGTAACTGAGCTTAACATAATTTAACAATCAATAGATTCTTATGCATGCAATGATATGCCATGCTAATGCACATGACATGCATTGGCTACTATCCTAACCGAGTAAATAATGAGTAGCACTTAACTACTCTCGAGCAAAATTATTTGAGTGGCACTTAGTAGCTCCCGAGAAAAATATATGAGCAGTACTTGGTGGCTCAGAAAACAAGCATACAGATCTATTGAAATATATAAACTTTCAATATGACCCTTAGGTTATTTTTTCTTAAACCGAGCTTTAAAACATGACCCTTAGGTCATTTAACCAAACTAAGCTTTTAAGCATGACCCTTAAGTCCTTTAATTAAAACAAAGCTTCATAAAAATATGGCCCCCAGGCCATTTTTGTACCATATTATGAATGCACATGATGCAATGAATTGCATTTAATAATAAATGAGCACATATCTTAAGCACAAACTATAATCCGTTGTTTTTCATAAATCAATTATCACATCAAACATATTGTTAAATCATTCATAACCAAGCATAATTTTACGGTGTATGATCAATATATTTCAACTAAAACCTAATATAAGATCACAACTTTGATAAGCTAAGTTTATAGCTTAAAGGAGTATGCCAATCAATTCCTAAATTATCATTTTGTAATATCTTCACTTCTAATCATCAATTCAAATAGCATAACTCGCAACAAGATATGTGATTCCAAGTTAAAGTCATTTTATTTAAGCATTCTCATCATGTACCCATATTAATCATCTCAAATCAAATCACACATTAGTTAAATCAACATGAGAATCAATTATCAAATAATTAAGTCTTATGATTCACTTAGTGAAGTTGTAATGACTTATTCAATCAACAAGTGGTCATTTAAGTTACTATCACATCATATTATAGCAAGCAAGAAAGTGGAGCTCACAGTATCCTCCTAGCTTTCTCCATTACCGTCCATTGTATTTGTGATGTTACCTAGATATATGTATATTTTGAGTGATGGAGTAAGATTTTAGATATAAGTCATTTAATTGAATTTTATTTAAGTCTCCTCATCTTGTTATTCAATTATTATTATAAGTCTCCTTAAAAGAATAAGTATTTTCAACTACTAGAGCTTACTACAAAAATTATTTCCTATTAATGATATTGTCTTATCTTTATTCACATATATTAGTAGAATATTCTTCAAAGTATTAGCTACATACCCTTTTTCTTTATTGGTCTATAGATCCAAAGAACCTCATTGACTAAAGGAAACCAAGGAACCAAAACTGACCAAAGGAAACCAAGGAACCAAACCAATCCAAATGGAAATTGTAGAAGGAAACACAAAACCGAATCAAGTCAATTTATGCATGTGCACACCCGTAAGGTTCGCCTTGTACCCACTCATCTAATGCCATTTTTCTTCCATTAGCTTATATATAAAAGTTAATTGCTAGCTAATTAAACCATGTGGGACTAACTTTTGTTAATTTTTTTATTTTATATTTCCCATAATAGAAATCTCAAAATAAATTTCCTCAACACTTAAGACCTTTCTCTCTTGTACGTTCGATTTCTTAGTTGTGACTCATTTAGGTCTTGTTATATAGAAGGAAAGATTAAGCTAATAATCCATGTGGGACTAAGTTTTCAATGGGTGCTTGGCTACGTCTTAATATAAAGAGGATCAGCATATGAAATTAGCACATGTGGTACAAGTCATCATAGCATTCATCACACATGTAATTTGCTGATTTTTTTTCCTATAAAGGTAACTTTTTTTATCCTTGAATTTTCTTCATTGATTCATATTTCAAATGACCTAAAGTTATCGTATCTTAAATCTACTCTACGTATACATTCAAATCATGGAAAATTTTGTGTAAAAACTTACCTATAATACGTTTGAAACTTAGATTAAATCAACCCTTGCAGCTATCATGAATTGTAAAATAATAAGAAAGTTTGATCTTTTAACTCGATTATCTTATCACTCGATGGATGACAAGTGGTGCAACTACCCAATATTAAAATTGTTCCATGCCTATTATCCAATGGTGGCAATAGTTTATAGAGAGGTAGCTACACAAGCGAGAAAATGAGGCTTGAAATAGATAGGCTAAGCTAGGTTGAAATATGGAAATCTTATCTAGGTTTCAAATATCTACTTGAGAGGTCCACTTTTATGGTGCTTTTTGACCAAGTAGGCTGTGGCTTGTTCGTAGAGTGGTGGTGGAGTGGAAGTATGTTTAGAGTAAAGTTTAGATGTATGTTTAGATCTAATTTTGATTGAATGTGTGGCAAAACAAATGGGAGAGAAAATGAGGGTCCGAGAAGTTTTTATTGAAGGAGGAGGAAAGAAAAAGGTGCTCTCCTAAATTGCCTAAATGGGAGCACAAAGACTTCAATATATTAACATTTGAAAAACAATATGTCAAAAAAACATGGGTTGATTGGAGAATAAATGACGGAATGGGGCTATTTATCATCTATGTTTTTATATATTGACATTTATTTTTATAGTAGTTACCTTTTTAGCAAGAAATTTCAATATTTTTTATATTCGACTTTGCCATGAGACCTCTTATCTTGTTTGATCACTAAGTTCTTTATTTTGAAATTTCCTCAATATCTTATTTTGTATTATTATTTTTTTGTCCTTTTTTTTTCCTAAGCTTTATTATAAATACAATAAAACTACTACTATAGCTACTACTGTTGTTGCTACTGAAACTACTATTATTATTTTCTTATTGAATTTAATTCCACAACCTTTATTTACATATACTTTAAACCTCAAAACCTATATTTTATTTTATCTTTTTTTCTTTAGGCAGACTTAATGCTCTTCCTTGAAATTTATTTGATTGATTATGTGAAAAAAATATAAGGTTTGAAACCTTAATTTCCACCCAACATATCTCCAATCATATTTGAGAGCGTATGTTTATAACAGGGTATTACATTATACTTACTCATCGTAATAAGGATCATGTCTACAATGCTGCTATAGCCTTGGACTTTGAGTAGGCACTTTTTCACCATTTCCTTAGCTACCACTACATTCCTTATAGGGTCCTTACACTAAAATTGGACTCAGTAACTATTATAGGCTACTTTGCTTGCCTGCCACCTCGAAGTAATAAAAGAGTATGTAGCTCTAGTGTCAAGTAAGATATACGCCAAGTGACCTTCTATCTCAACATTACCTAGATTAAAACCAATCATCTTACTGGTCATGATTTATAGGTACTTATCATCATTGTTTTTCATGTTTCTGACTACTTGTTATAGCTAATCAAATCATGTTATTTGTCAAATTATGACATACAAATCACTCAAAAGATGGGTCAGGTACATACCTACTATCATCTTAATGTCAATGGTGTCCTAAATCTCCTCATAGTAAACTAAATCGTCCTCTTTTTGGTCCTTATAATCCCATACTCCCTCTAAATTGTAAATTTGAGCTACATTTACCATGCCTAGATGAGTACCTGCCCGCCTACAGCCTTTCTAACTATAGGTTGTCCAATTATCTTTGGAGATCTAGCTATCTGTATGGTAGCTCATTGGTATTGAGGATATGTGGTGGAGAAATGCCTAACCTGCTTATAGATGAAACAAGTAGTAGTGGCTTTCTATGGGCAATCTACCACCTAATGGAAACTATCATCACAGAAATAACACTTGTTCTTGAATTGGCTACAATTGCAAAGGTAATGGTTCCCTTTACACTTGCAACAAGTGCTTTTACCTAATCTATTGTTTTTTCGCATTATTCTGTAAGGTTTCAAAATTTTCTTGATTTTACTACTATTGCTGTTATCTAGACCATCCAAGATTCTCTTCCTAAATATTGTTATCCTATGCTTTATCTCTCTTTACCCTACTTCTTATAATTATCTAGCACCTTTTCCTTTTCAACAATCTTAGAGTATGTCTTTGGCTCAACCTCTAACAACTTAGGATTCATCTCTAAGTCTAATCCTCTCATAAAAATCTACATCAACACCTAATCACTATTATTGTATTCCGAAGGAGCAAACTACAAATGTTTACTAAACTCAGCCTCATGCTATTTAATGGAATGATTTTCTTTCTAAATACCAAATAACACGTTGTTGTACTTAATCTTAAGGTTGTCTAGAAAATAATGCTCTAAAAACTATCTCTTGAAAGCCTCCTATGAAACAGGGTGCCTCAAATTACTCCTCTTAGTCTACCATCAAATCCTAGCCCTTAATCTTAGGAAATAGGTACCATAAGTCAACCTCGGATGGGATTAGACCTCAAAGGCCTTAAAAGAATGCTTAAACTACAAAAGCCAACCATTTACCTCATCTGGCCAATTAACATTCCCCTTAAAGTAATTGTTGCATTTCAAAAACTCTGATAGCAAACTACATTATAGGTAAAGCTTTAGATATGTAGGACATAGATCTCTAGCTAGCCCCATAGGTGGTAAAAGTGCAACTAAGGGCCCTGTTGGCATTATAGGTAGTGGAGCACGCTCTAGTAGAATTTAGATAGGAAGCACAAGAGCTGGTGTCACCCAAGTCCTTTCTAAATAGGCCCTTAACAAGTCATTATTAGCATGTATAGTTGCGAGTACCTCATTAGTGCAGTCAACTGGTACATCTTGATCGGGAACCTATAGTTAGGGTACCCAATTAACAGGGGTCATCCCCTACACCTGTGTCCACTAAAGACAATTTTCAATGTTAGGCTTAAATATTACCATAATAATTCAAAATCTCACTTCTGATGCTGAAGTATGTAATACTGTATAGCATACTTATAAACATGAAAAGGTTGCCATTTCATTTATGCAATATGGTGGTTATAAGGAAAAGGGAATAATTTCTATAGAGTGAACTCTTATTACAATACAGGAAGTAATACATACAAGTCCAAATATAGAGGGTCTATCAATATTTGCAAAACTAGTACATTAACCTCTCAAAATACAAGAGTTTCTTACTAATACATATATCCTCACTGCATGTGGAGCTCTCATGCAACATATCAAAGTACTCAAAAAGTACATCATGAACTTCATTGCATCAAAATATGCTTAAAGTACAAAATGATCACTTACGATCCTAAATCCACAAAAGGAGCATGCATGATCACTCCAGTACAAATAATCATGAAAATCTAACAACCTACAAAATCCAAGAATCAACACGCCTATGAAGGAGGGGAAGAAGGCTTGGCCTCATCATCATCAAGCTAACCTACCAACCTACATTACATCATGGGTGCTACTATAGAAGACCTGATACTAGAGTTGGAGGAAGAATCCACACTAGAGGACCATTTATACCACTTCGTAGGCAACCAGCAGTCCAAGGAGTTAAGACGAATAGTAAGCTCTATTGTAAGATCTTTTCCCATAAGCATTATGGGTAGAAGTCCATAGTCTACCTTAACTTTCTCCACCTCATTGGCAATCAAGGGTAGTGGTGCCAAATCTTTGTCCTCCTCCTTAACTAGGGTATTGAAGAGGATGTCATCTTATCCAGTTAGGCGCTTACTTCGAGGATAGCTACTGTTGATGTGGTTAGAGGGTGAATACTAAGCTACTGGTCTCGCTCCATTATCCTTGATGGTCAACTCGCCTATCGCTAGTGAGTGCAAACCCTTTCTTAACCTCTTGCCAAATCATGAAGTTGGGAGTATCCATTCATAGAGAGTCTTGAATAAGGAAGATTATGTCTATAGCTATCCTGATGCCTTCTTCCCTCTCCATCATGTATAATAGCTCAATGTTCAAGAGAATGGATCTAGGGGTAAATGTCATAATCTCTTGGTACCTCCTCTTCTCCAAGTGATCCAAACATCCAAAATAGTTCATAGCATCCTTACTAATGCTACGTCCTCACATAGAATCCGAAGCCATTGTCGGAACTCAACAAGGGTCTCTCCTTCTTACATCTTAAGTAGGACTTAGCTATGATATTTTACTACCCCCCTTTGCTAGATTAACATGAAAATTTTAAATAATATTATGGAAGTTGTCTAATTGAGTTTGAATTTTCTAAGGAAGCTAGAAAAGTTAGAAGAAGTGATCTCACGAGATTAGATTTAGGAAAATAAAATAATAATATAATAATGTAATTGAATTATTGAATGTAATTATACTATTCGTTGTTTATTAAAAATGTACGAAACGAGTTTAGATAATTAATGAGTGTTTAGAAATAAAATATATGGATACTAAAATTTATAAAATGATAGAGAATAATATTTAAGAGTTCTTATTTATATTAAATATATCTTGCTTATAAAAATAAATACCCGTAAATACCTAAAATGATCGAAATATACTAAATATATTAAAATAATTATAGAAAAATTTAGAAAATTAAGAGAAAACAAGTGACAACTTAGGATTCATTGTAAAGTGGTGTGGCAATGTATTGGTAGGTAAGAAGAATAGTTGGAATAAGTTAGGGTGGTTATGTTGCATAAAAAGGAGTGGAGAAGGACACTTGTTAACTTAGATAAATGCTAACTGACCTCCACCTTCATTAAAAAAGCCAAGCTTTACCTTTAGTAATTAGAGCTTTGGGAAGGGTTGAGAAGTATTTTTAGGTAATTATAGAAAATTACTACATAAATCTGAGTTATTAAGATTCAGTGGTTTCTCCGTAACCTGGAAGTGAAACACCACCCCAACTCAATAGGGGACACTCTAATTGGAGCCGACATCCCCTTACTATTAGTGGGTAGCCAAAAAATGGCCCATCGGTAAGTTCGTCAATTTGCTTCGAATTTCAATAAATTATTAAAATTACCAAATTAAGTTAGAAAATTCTATAAATTTTTTTCCAAAGAATTTTAAATATGTAGATTCTAGAAAAAAAAAATATTTTGTTAAAATTATATGTGTAAATATATCACTCTTAAAAAATCATTAAATCTGAGTGGATTTCAACGTTGTTTTCAAAACCTTTAAAATTGTTTTGGTTACGAAAATTTTTTGGAGATTACCTATAATGTATGTTAAGTTGCTATGTGAAGAGCTTTTTTTTTTTAAAAAAAAAAAGATAGACTATTTTCTATATTTTTTTAATTGTCTAGCCCTTAATTGGTATATAAAATAGTAACTATTAAAAATAATTTGATATTTGGCCTTAGACTTGACTTGATTTCTAATAAAAGATGTCTTAAAGTGGATACTAAAGCTAAAATAAATTTTGGAATAAGTTATGATGGTGGATCTCCAATACGAGTTAAGTGGTGGCTTAGTAATAAATTTCCTTATGCATGTAGCTAATGGATCTTTGGTTATATGTGGAATAAAATGAAGTTGAGTTCATATGTGATCTGTATAAGGGTAAATTGGTTGTGTGAATGCTGGTAGCAATTTAATTGGGGTAGCAAGGTGGACATTATAGTGAAATAAGTGAAGTTTAAGAGGAAATAAGGAATAAATTAGAGGATAAATAAAAAAACTTTTAAGTAAGTGTTATAGTAGAAATGTATTCAGAAGCTAAATCAAAGATCATGCATGCACGAACAATAGCTAGGTTGAATTCAAAAGATAGGATCGACGATGTTGTGAGGGCTCTTGAATAAACTGTATTTAGAGGATAATTTAGGGAATGAACCAAAGGATAACCAAAGATGGACTAATAGTAAGTGACCTAAGAACTCAAATGCCTAGGGGTAACAATAATCTAAAATTAGATTAATAAAATTAAATACAAAATAATATATATTATATTTGTATAAATACTAAAATGTGATTTATATTATATTATAGGGACTTATAGTGAAGTGACGCATTGTAAATGCTCTTAAGTAAGCGACAAGGAGTTTAGGACAGTTGGGATCAATGCTCTACCACATTTTAAGAGACCATTTTGAGGTATTAGGAGGCTAGAGTGTGTTCATGTTTGTGTTTGTAACATATTAGATGTGCTTATGCAATGTGTGCTTGTCGTTGATATACTATTGTAGGATTTCAACTCCATTTGTAATTGTTGCTGTGTACTACTTTGTCTAATTGATTAAACTGTTTGATCACCTTGAAAAATGCATTGACGCATACTTAACCTAAGGTTTTTAATCTAACATGCATCGTAATCCACTAGGGGACGATTGGGATTGCTCGACTAAGGGATAGTTGGAATTGTCCCCTTTTTACCCTTAGTTAACTTAAGTGATAGGATAGGAGATTACAATAAGGTTGAGGACACTAGTTCAAAGGTAGTCATAGGAGGAGAGATGTCTCTGATACATAAGCCTAAGGTTTCATTGTGGGGCCATCATTGCCATGCAATCCCTCAAACCTAGATTAGAGTAGGTCTAATTTCTCTATCATGACGGATTAGATAACATCGTGCAATAACATTTGCTTAATCATACATTATATATAACTAACTTAGTTGACGACCAAGCTTGCTTTGTAATGTACATACACTCTTGCCTCCATCCCACTTACCAAGCATTGGTTGTTTTCTCTTCTATAAACTCTTTTGCAGGCTAGGAGAAGATACACGACCTACATAAAAGGCCAACCTTGAAGCTGACAAGACAAGGGAGTAAGGAATTAATAGAGATGCAATTAGACTTTTGTTCTTTTCTAAAGTCTTATTTGTTTTTCGAGAAACTAATTGGGCCATTGTGAGTGATTCCGTAGTTTCCATAGTTGGTCTATATAATAAAATCGAATGTAAAACTAATTGACCTGTAAGTTTTATGTATACTTCTAGAGTTTTATATCAAAGGATGTGAATTGAGAAATTATTTTATAGGGTTTTTGAAAAGGAGATAACACACAATTATATGAGCTCTACGAAAATGAAAGTATTGAATTGGATGCTTTAAAGCTTTGTAATCGAGTTCACCTTGTATGAACCTTGTCTACTGTAATAGCTATTAAGTTAGCTTCTATCTTAGATTAGCTCCCACGGTGGAACTGTGGCAACTCTACCACTTAGGGTGTGGTAGTTTTGAATTGGTATCAAAGCATGTTTCTTAAGAACCCCCTATGAAGCGTGATTCTTAAGGATGTACTTTGATGCAGCATAGATAAAAGAAAGTAGATATCAGAGGAACATAATGAGAGTAGGTAGTATTAAGTAGGAGGTGAAAGACTATATTAGGAAGCTATAATATATACTAATTATAATATTGAATTACAACATATGATAACTATGATCTTAAATTCATCTATAGAGTCATAGAGGAGAATCCTAATGATCTTGGTCATGTGATAGGGATTACAGACCAATCGTGTGCTCCTAAGCTCGAAGACTTACTCATATGGTTTGTGAGTTGTTTAAGGAAAGCTGAACTTAAAAGAGTAGTACATTCCCTAATTTGACCTGCTAAGTTACTTTACCTTCCACATCATATAAGAAGCTACTAAGGTGACTGACCCATGTGCTGAATTGACCCCTCCATAATACAATTTTCCAAGGCTAAGTATTGAACTAGTATACTACCAACCTAATGCGTACCAAGGCCGAGTTAAACAAATCCCAGAGTCAACCACTCAAGGCCAACTTGACAACGAGCCACTTTTTGACTTAACCCTTTCCTAGCCTTGAACATCCGAGTTACCGAACTGTTAAATTACTGACCCCGACCTGATCTATTCAAAACCTACTTTACTCGGTTAGTAATGTCATTAGGACCATTGAATGGACAATTGATATGCACCCTATCTTTCCTAACATTCGTACCATCCTTTTCTGCCACTAGATATTCTTTATACTTGCTTACAACATTACCCTTGTAAATTATTCCTTTTTCTTTACTAACGAGAATCGCTTTTGTAATTTACACTAACCTAGGACTTATCCTAATCGTGTCATATAAATACTTGTTTATTGTAATAACTGCAAGAGTGAATATATTTTTGTGATATTCAGATATACTATCGTGAGTTAAGTGTTTTTTGCTTACTCTTGACTACTCTTATCTAGCCCATTGAGCATGGACTAGTAATGAGTGACCTCTAGCCATATTTATGTGTAATATCAAGTGCAATTAGAGCTCATGTAAGGCATTAGTGCATCATATCCATCATTGGTACCTAAGGACCCCTACTAAACCTTCAACTATCATTTCATCTTGAGGTTTGGACCATCCCCTTAGTTCATGCGATACTGGATGTCATATGTTCATCTACGTTAGGCCGTATCATCATGGACCTCTCATCAAAGAATTCCGTCAAATTTGATCTGTGTGAAATGCAAGACCATGCTTAATCTCCATAGCTATGATCTTAGGGCATAATGATTCTATAATTCATGAATGTTTTATTTTTGGCAAGTTTCCTCTCATCAAAGAATTCCATCAAATTTGAAGAATTTCTATGTGAAGTGCAAGATCATGCCTAGTCTCCACGATTATGATCTTGGGGCATGGTGATTCTATAATTCATGAATGTTTTATTTTTGACAAGTTTTCTTTATAAACCCAGGTTTCGCCTCTATTATTAATTATGTTATTTTTAATTAATTCTATTTTTATTTGTGCATTTTTATTTTATTTATTCTTTGTTACTGTTCTTTGTTTCTTTAATTATTCAATTATACTTTTAATTGTACAAGTTAGATAATCAAAGAATTGTAGGGAAAAATTGCTAACAAATTAGGATTCACTTATATTCATTGTTCCTTATGGTATCGACAACTTGAACTCAAAATCTGTGTCTATACTATAACTTAACTATGTACACTTGCCTAATATAACCTCATTTGTGCATAATCAAGTTTCTAGCGCCGTTGTTGAGGAGCCAATTGAGTGAAACTAATTAAGATATTAGCAAAACCCTAGTTTTTTTCAATTATTTTAACATGCCTACAGCATATCCTTCCTATAGTTTCTTTTGGTATTTTCTTTATTAACTTACTTCTAACTTTTGAATTATATTTGTTTATGACCAGGAATAGCGGTAAAAGTCTTGTTAGGTTTGATCTGAAAAAAAGAAAGGACTTTTTGCTAGCTACACCAGAGAGTATGTGAAACAATGGATCTCATTAATCAAGGTTCACTACTCTAACGTATGGAAAAGTCATAATGAGATTCAAAAGAAGAAGAAGAAGATTTTGAAAACATGGCAGCAAACAATGAGGATGCCAACAAAATCCTGATGGAATTCGCTAAGCCAAAGCCAATTGGAGCTGAGTCTGATATCACTAAACTAGTAGTACACGTAACAAAACAAACATGGTCTAGATGGTGTAGGATTTCTTCCAATTTAATGGGTTAGTCAATGAAGATCCAAACAATCATATTTTAGGCTTTTTGGAAATCTATGACATATTAAAAATATTGGAGTCACAGACGACACGGTAAGACTCAGGTTATTCATGTTTTCACTTAGAGGTAAGGCTAAGCAATGACTTTATTCACTTCCTAGAGGAATAATCACTATTAGGGACGACTTGATTGAAAAATTTTTAGGGAAATATTTTCCACTTGCTAAAATAGCAAAATTTAGGAATGACATATCATCTTATGCCTAAATAGATGGTGAGACATTGTATGATACCTAAGAGAGACTTAACAAGTTGCTCAGGCCTTGCTTACATCATAGGTTGCCCTTATGGATGCAAATTCAAATCTTTTGTCAATTGTCTTACTTGGCAGATGATTGATGCCATAGCTAAAGGCACTTTGAGTGTTAAGACTCCAAATGAAGCTTAAAAGCCAATAGATGGCATGACCATGAATAATTTGCAGTAAGATAATGTGAGAGGCAAAGTTAAGGTGATTAGAAAGCTTAAAGCGGATTCAATTATTATACTAATGACTTAGGTTGAGAGTTTAAGCAAGAAAATTGAAGGATTGATGAAATCGATCAATGTAGTGCAAGAAGACGCACTAGTCGACATGGTTAAAGAAATCATCCAAATTTCTCTTGAGGAGGCCAACAATAGCAACATGATAGGAATGTTCAAAATCCAAATAGGAACCCAATTTAGAGGAAATGCTAAATAAGTTTATTCAAAACTCATATGTTTAACTCTATGCTATAGAAGCAACACTTAGGAATTTAGAGAGTTAGCTGGGACTATTAGCTAGAACCATCATAGAGAGGCAACAAGGAAGTCTACCCGAAAACACTAAACTGAATCCTAGACCAGTGAGGTTGGAGAAAAACTAAAGAAAGGATTAACCATTGAGCTAATGACATAAAACAACAACGCTCTTGGGAGGTAGTCCAACCTTATTTCTTTTCATTTAAGTTTTTCTTTTAATTATTGTTGTTTTAATTTTACCATCAAATCGAGTATCATGTCTTTTGAATTTAGTTAGTCTTTCCATGAATTAATCATTTTTATTTTATCAAGTAGTTAATGAAATTTATTTTATGCAATGGTGTTTGAATATAATCTGTCATCTAATTGAGTGTTTCTTCAATTAAATTTTAAGATTCAACTTACGTTATTTTTGAGATTTTTCGGAGCAATTTTAGAAAAAGAAACAAGGAAAAAAAGTTAGAGAGGACCACAACTAAAGTTCACGCTTATGAATTTTCCAATGATCCCTTCGAAGATAAAATAAAAAGAATTTCAAATTTTGAGGCTGTGAGGATCATGGCCGGGATTACACCCGTGATTATGGTCATTCCGTGAATTCAAATTCCCTGGGTATTCTTCTTTCTATCATTCTAAATACGCACTCTCTCTCCAACACACCAATTTCTCTCACTACCAAGCACTTAAACCCTATGATTTTTGTATATTTCCCTTATGCAACAACAAATCAAAGGTACATACAACCTTATCCTTTACTTAGAATTTTAGATTTGTTGCTTATATGATTAAAAATTGGATTATTATTTAGGGTTTAATGAGATAATGAAATGGTTGCATGTGTAAAAATTTTTGATTTTAAGAGTGATTAGTGTAAGATTGTGTGATAAAGTGTATTATGTATACAATGTTTGTTCAAAATCACTCTTAAAAATTCATGCTTTATGAATATTGAAAAGAGAAAGAACGTGAGGAATGTGGTGAGGGTGTTGAAGAAGGAGATATTATGACGTGATTGGGGATTGTTTGTGCATGTCCATAAATTCATGTTGTCTATATAGAAATTGTTGAATCAATTGGGATTGCTATAAGTTTTGCCCATCTTTAAGTTTTCAACACAATTGCTTAATAGAACTTATAGCTTGTCATTGAAAGAAATTGTGAACTAGATTAGGATTTCATTGTGTTTTGATCTTAGTGATTCATTAATTTGAATTGCCAATAAGTTAGCATTACAATGGAGAAACCCTTTATTACTTGAATTGATTAGCAAAAATTTTTTATAGCATCATAATTTTAGAAACATGATACGGAATTGAAATCCCCCTTTTACTTTGTTAATTTTAGATCATTCCTCAATATAAGGACGCTAGAAGGAAGAATAGCTCCAGTTCCACTTTGACCCACTCTATGCTAAGATTTACTGAATCATGGCAAAATAGGAGAGATGCAAAGCTATACAAGAAGGAATTCTACCCTAATGCTATTAGTGGATGGGAAGCGTTGGCTCGAATGGGTTATGATGCTCGAGTAAGAGAGTATTTGTAATTTGGAGGATGGGATTAGCCCTTGATTATCAATGAGCCGACCATAAGGAGCTCACCCTAAAGTTCCTTAGTACCTCACTTTGGCATCCGACACAATGGAGAACAGGACACAAAATATGATGTATTTTAGGTATAATGGATTCGTAATAAGCATATGCTTTGATTGAATATCAATTTCATTAGAAATATATCTCAAGGATTTTGTGTGCACTAAAGAATACGGGAATTGACCATATAAGTTGCCGAGTAGGGAGAATGGCATTCAAGCATAGGTGGGGTTAAGTATTGGTGATTCAATTTACAATCTTGGGAAGTCAAAGGCCTCAAATATGAGAGACCCTGCTCTTAAGATCATCCACTGTGATAGGGATCATGGATCAATCACTTGCTCTAGAGCTCGAGAACTCATCAACTTTGTTCGTTGTGCTATCTTAGGGGAGTTGAGCCTTAAAGAGCAACACCTTCTCCACCTTGACTTACCTAGCTTTTTTGTTCCAATCTCTCTCTATCTTATCATGAAGTCCTCTGAAGCAGTCGTCCTATTGCCCAACTGATCTCTTGTTGCCAAGCAAGTCTAAGGACAAACAATGAATCCACTTACTATCGAGCTAATAAATGACCAAGGCTAAGCTGCCCTACTTCGAAGTCGACTAGCCATTATGGAGTAAAAGGGTAACCACTTGCTAAGCCAGCATTTCCTTGATCCTACTCTATCGAGTTGCCAATCTACTGAGTTACCAACCTAACTAACTCTACTAGGCATATAATATTGTTTGGACCATTGCACTAAGAAGTGAACTTATGTCCTATTTCCTAACATTTATACTGTCCTTGCATGTGGATATTCCTTTTATGTTGATTATCGAATTGCCCTTATACACCTTGTGTTTTTGCTCTTCTAATAGGAATCTTTTTGGTCATTTGTCGTAACCTAGGACTTGCCTTAATTAAGCTATATAAATGCTTTGAACATGTAATAGCTATACCATCAGTGAATATCAATTTCAAACTTTTCTTTTAGAGAGCTAAGTGTTTCACTTACTTCAACCTACTCTTATTTAGTCCATTGTGAGCGTGGATTAGTGGTAAGTAACCTCTAGCCATACTTATGTGTAATATCAACTATGACCCGAGCTCATGTAAGGCATTGGTTCATCATATCCTACATTAGTGCACAAGAACCCTTGCTTAACCTTCGACTAACATCTATTTTTTAAGGCATCTTGAGGTTTGGACCTACCCTATAGTTCGTGTGATACTGGTTGTCGTGTATGCTCATTCCCAATGATCCATACCATCTTAGTATCAGAGGTTGGCTACATTCGAGTAAGTTCTTGGTACTTTATGCTTTGAGTGACTTACTGTAATGTGTTTTGTGAAATTAGTAGGTAAAGGTTTGAGAAGTGCTCTATGTTCCCCCGTTTTACGTTTGCAAACCAAAGTGTGTGTGTTTAGTTGGTTTATCATTGTATCCGACAATATTGTTGTTGTTGTAGTAAATGTTGGTATGTTAGTTCTACTTGTTATTGTTCGAAAGAGGATTTTCAAGGTGTGTTTCAGTTGTTAGTTGATTGAAGTAAACAACAATGTCCTATCCTAATGTTCAAGGAACCTTGGGTAACTAAAAGAGTAGTGCTCATAATGGCAATGGTCGATAAGGAAATTTCATACCCCAATTTGTAGACGAATGACTGGATAGGCTCACAAACCTTGTGATTAGCCTAATGGCTACCATAAATAAGGATAGGTAGTGAGCTAGAAATGACCCTATCTCAAGGCCATGCAAATGAACTACTTGAAAGAGGAAATGGCCAACCTGGCTAACCTGATTTCCCAATTTGATTACCCTAATCCAAAGGAGTGGATAGAGTTACTTGATGAAGACTTGCTTTGGAAGAGATAGAAGAAGAGGATGAGGAGACGGGTGATAAGGAAGAGGAGTAACATGAACTTAAGGAGAAGAACATTCGAGCTCCTAGAATGGAAGGACTTAGGTTATACATTCCAAATTTTACTAGTAGTGGCGATGTTGAAGTTTATCTTGATTGGGTAGATAAGATAGAAAAGTAATTTAAGTGTCATGAAGTCCTTGACAATGTCAAAGGCTTGTTGTCTTAGAATTCTTGGAGTATGCTGACTTATGGTAGAAAAATCTATAAGCTAGATGAAGAAGGGATGGAGAGAAAGAAATCAAAGACTAGGAAGAAATGAAGAGAGTAATGAAGAGAGGGTTCATTACGAGCTACATTTATAGGATGCCTACAAAAGGTTGCAAAAGTGGAGAGAAGGAGGATTAAGTGTTGATGCCTATGCAAAGGAGCTTCAAATGTTGATGATTCTCTATGAAGTTGTTAAACTAGAATACAAGACTATCTCTAGGTTTGTTAGTAGGTTAAAGTATGAGATTGGAGATATCTTGGAAATAAGGGACATTAGGTCATTAGATGAGACAATCTAAGCTGCTTAGAGAATTGAACAATGTCAAATGAGTAGATTCCGAGCTTTAGTGAGCCAAACTACCCCTAGTCGACCTATTTTGAGCAAACATGTGAGATCGAAATTAAGTAAGGTTAGTGATGTCTAACATATTGCAGTTAGTGAAGTTGAGGAGAAGGAACCCTTGAGGAAGTTTGAGAAAAGACATAGCTCGGGGAGAAAGACTAGTGAAATTAAGTGCTTCAAGTGCCAAATATTTGGTTACATGGTAGCATAGTATTTGAACAGAAGGACCATGGTGGTCAGAGGCGAAGCACTGGCCATTAAGGTCAATAGTACTGACAGGCAGATTGAGGAGTTGAAGAAACCTAGACAAACTGATCGATCCAAGGAGGAAGAGATTATTTATAGTGAAGAGGGTACCTACATTCCCACAACCGTGGTACTGAGACGAGTAATGAGCGTAAATCTTATGCCTGAGGACAAATAGCTCGAGAACTTGTTCCACATTGGATGCAAGGTTAATGGGATATTATGTGCTCTTATAGTTGACAGTAGAAGCTACACCAACGCAGTGTCTGCTTCCATGATACAATAGTTGAGGGTATCGACTAAACATTAACCCAAGCCTTATAAGCTATACTGGCTTAGTGACAAAGGAGCCTTACAAGTGAATAAGTAAGATGCCGTGCTAATTTGCATTAGAAACTATCGAGACGAAGTACCTTGTGATGTATTACCTCTAAGTGCGTCTCATATTCTGCTTAGACGGATGTAAATGTTTGATCAAAAGGTGATTTATGATGGAAAGAAGAGCACATGTTCGTTGGAGCATAAGGATAGGAAGGTAAAGTTGAGCCCTATGACTTCTAAGTAGGTTAAAATCATGCAAGCTCAACTTATCCAAGTTTTAAAGGAGGGTTTGGTGATGACTCAAGTTGAGTTGAAGAAAGAGATGAAGTTTGAAGAACCAACCTATCTTTTGATCAGAAGGTTACTTGAAATGAGTGAATTGATTGTTGAATTGCTTATCGAGGTTTAAGTCTTACTGGATGAGTTTGCCAACCCTGTTCCCTGGTGAAATGCTAGAAGGTTTACCGCTAATCTGAGGGATTAAGCATGCTATATGTCAATAGTTAGGAGTTACACTGCTGAATAAGCCTATGTAAAGAATAAACCTTGAATAAGCTGCTAAACTACAGAGGTAGGTTGGTGAATTGATGAAAAGAGGTTATGTCTGGAAATCCTTAAGCCCATGTGTTGTGCCTACTCTATTGGTATTAAAGAAGGATGGCATGTAGAAAATATGCATAGATAACCGAGCTATCAACCGTATCAGCATCAAGTATAGCTATCCTATACCTAAATTTGATGACATGCTTGATGAACTACATGGAGTGAGGATATTCTCGAAGATTGATCTCAAGTCAGGATATCAACAAATCAGAATACAGGATGGTGACGAATGAAAGACCACATTCAAGACTCAACATAGGTTGTATGAGTGACTTGCGATGTTGTTCCAATCATCAAATAAGTCAAGCACATTCATGAGATTGATGAACCATGTGCTTCCAGAACTGATTAAGAAGTTTGTTGTTGTATATTTTGACAATATTCTTGTTTATAGTCCTAACTTAAAGACTCATTATGAGCATCTTCGAGCTATTTTCTCAAAAATTTGAATTTGAAAAGTTTTATGCAAACCTGAAGAAGTGTGATTTATGTCAACCTAAAGTAATCTTTCTAAGGTTTGTTATAAGTGGAGGAGGTATACGAGTAGATGAAGAGAAGTGAAGGTAATTATCAAGTGGCATGTACCAACCTATTTTATCAACATGAGAATTTTCCACAACCTAGCATCATTCTATCATCAATTCATAAAGAACTTTAGTACTATTGTGGCCTTACTTATCGAGCTATAAAAAAAGAACGTGAATTCAAGTGGGGGGAGAAAGAATAGAAGAGTTTTGAGGAGATAAAGAAGAGGTTAACCATCGCCCCCTGCCTTAGCACTTCTAAGCTTTGACAAAGTGTTTGAAGTAGAGTGTGATGCATCAGAACTAGGCATAGGTTCCATGCTAATGCAGGAAGGTCAACCTTGTCGACTTCAGTGAAAAGCACCAAGGAGCCACACTCAATTATTTAATGTATGACAAGGAGTTCTACTCCTTGATCCGAGCTTTCACCATATGATAACATTTATTGCCTAGAGAATTTGTGATTTGTACCAACTAGGAGTCGTTAAGGTATTTGAAAAAAGCTTACCAAAGTTTTCTAAGAGACAAGTTAAGTAGGTTGAGTTCATGGAGGGAATTTTATATGTCGTTAAGTATAAGAATGGCAAGAACAATGTAATTGCTGATTCCCTATCGCAATGACATACTTTCTTAACTAAACTGTAGACCATATTACTTAGGTTTTCTATAATTAAGAAGTTGTATGCCAAGGATCTGTACTTTCGTCTAATCTATGCCAGGTGTGAAGATGGTTAAACCATTGATGATTATCACAAGCAAGATAGGTACCTACATAGGAAGAGGAGATTGAGTATCCTGACCCGTTCGATATGATATTTACTTGTGTACGAGGTATATGGAGGAGGATTGTCTAGATACTTCAGGAAACACCAAACCCATGAAGTATTAGCTTCAAGATTCTTTTGGATAAGGATGATGAAGGATGTCCAAGTTGTATTGGAAAGGTATGCTACCTATGGAAGTGCTAAGAGCCGATTCGAGCAAGGAAAGTATATACTATTGCCAATCCTGGCTAAGCTATGGTTTGAGCCAAGTTTAGATTTCGTATTGGGTTTACCCAGCACATCTTAAGGGAAGGACTCCATCATGGTAGACATAAACTGATTCAGTAAGATGGTATACTTTGTACCATGTTCTCAAACTAAAGATGCTTTGGCTATTTCTTTTCTTTTCTTTTCTCGTAGGAGGTCGTCAAGCTCCATGGAGTACCCAAAGCTATCGTATTAGATTGAGATCTAAAGTTCATCAACCACTTTTGGAGAACATTATGGAAGCAAATGGGAACTAAGTTGTTGTTCAACATGTCTTGCCATTCTTAGACAGACGAATAGATCGAAGCTATCAACAAAACAGTAGGGGCTTTGCTCTAAGTTGTTGTTGGTTGAAACCTTAGGATCCATGTATGCCTGTAATTGATCTTGCTTATAATAGGTCTACACATAATGTCACGAACATGTCACCATTTGAGGTTGGCTATGGTTTCAACCCTAAGCTTCCACTAGACCAAATGCCCCTTCTGAATCAGAATGAAGATCAATCAACTGTCAAGAAATCAAAGGCCATCAAGGCAATGCACCAAAAAGTCATGGAGTATCTCATCAGAGCTATTTCCATGATCGAGAAACAAGGCCAAGGATGGAAAGTCAGAGAATTCTAGTCAAGAGATTTGGTTTGGATCCATCTAAGTAAAGATCAGTTCTTAAGTTAGAGGAAGAGTAAGTTGTCTCTAAAGGATGATAGACTATTCAAAGTGCTTGAGAAGATCAATCCTAATGCCTATAAAATTGAATTACTCGTAGAGTATGGAGTCTTAGACTCTTTCCACATCGCGGACCTCCATCCTTATGTCTCCAATGATGAGCGATAAAAAGTTTACCAACCTGGAGGGGATGGTAAGGATCATGGACTGATCACTTGCTCCTGAGCTCAAGGACTCACCAACATGGCTCACCGAGCTCGATTACTTGCCAACTTTCTTCTTCAAAAGCCGGGCTACTGAAGGATAAGTTAGACACATCTTCACATGCTTTATATCATGAGGCTTGTGAAGAACATAGCTAATTTCATGACATGCTACCTATACAGAGGATTAATCCCATAGCCCCCATTAAATTTGATTTCATTTGTGTTATCAAACTCTTCGCTTTACCTAAGCATCCATTACTTGAGTTACCTGAGGATAAGCCATCTACTTCATCCCAATAGCCCAAATCCTCTTCAATGTTAAGCAAAATCAAGAGGATAGTTAGAAAGTTACTGGAGAGGAAGATGACTCTTAAGCAAGAGGTATAACATACCTGTGTGATGATTAAGGCACTGTTGACCTTCTACGAGATCCCACCATCACCACCACCACCACAATTAGCTTTGAATTTTGATGAAGAGACTAAAGAGATCATTAAAGAGGAGAATAGTGAGGAGGAAGAGGAGGATTAAGTTACTTTTTCTTTTTCTTTTCTTATAAAAAAAACTTATTTAATTATTTTTACTTGGATAACTATAATCATTAACCATTTACCTTTGCTTTCTTTTCTGTTGAATGTTTCACTTTTCATTGACTGATAGTTCTGTAGGGGTGGCTATGAGATACTCGATTTAGTCATTTTTTAATCATTAATTTCTATTTAGTTAACTTCTTTTTATTTTATAGTTAGTTAGGTTTTTTTTTTCACAAAGGAAATTTCGAGATTGATTAGATTGAATGGAATTCATGGCTCTAGACACAAAACTTTCCAAGATTAATGCCATAAACTAGGGAATTCCTGTTATCAATGTAAAAAGGAATTTGATTAAAAATTATCAAGAATCCTCCTTAGTCCCTTAGAAAAGCAAGGTACTTTCCCACCATCGATATAAAAATAAAATGGAAAAATTTGTAAATTGTTCGTGGTATGTCACAAGGGCAAGGTTGTTTCTTAATGCTAATAAGTTTCAATAAAGGAATTAATTTGAACTAAAATGCCTTCCCAATGAAAACTGAAAGAAGTCAGGAGATAATTAGAAGATGAGTTGATATAACATGTATCCCATTTGAGTTTTTGTAATCAAAATAGCTTAAGGAAGATTTCTCTCCTCTTGGGTTAGAGTAGTGAAATTCCTATAACTCTTTCTTAATTTGTTGATGTTTTCTTTGATCTCTAATTTAGTTTTTATTGAAGTGATAAAGCTAACTCTAAATTATCTGGATCAATTGTTCAAATTTAGTGGTTCTTCAAGTGTTCTAAGAGCATTACAAAGTCAAATAAGAAAGGGTAATTTTGAAAGATATTGCAAAGCTCTTTAATTTGAGGGTGTACTTTTTAAAGGGAAATTGATTATTTTAGTCCCTGAGATATTATTGTTTTGATGTTTTGATTGTTTTGCTTAAGGACAAGAAAAAACTCAAGTATGGGAGAATTCGATAACACTCATTTAGCATATGTATTTTAGGATGATTTTGTATGATTTTATATATTAATTAAGTTAGTTTTATAATAATTTGGAGCTTAATTTGTTAATACTTCATTTATAAGCATTTTAGAAGTGTTTGATAGAGTTTTGAAGATTTTGATAAAGTTTTGAAGCTGAATTGAAGAAGCACATTGATGGGGTGATTTAAGTGAAGAAAATCAAGCTAAGAATTGAAGTACAAAGAGGGCCATGTACAATAACCACAGTCATGATCTTGGTTGTAGACCTCTTATCAAAGAGTTCCATTGAATTTGAAGGATTTCTATGTGAAGTGCAAGATTATGCCCAACCTCTATGACCGTGATTTTAGGGCATGGTGACTCTATAATTTATGAATTGTCTACTTTTAACAAGTTTTTTTTTTTTTAAAAAAAAAAAAAAACCTTAGTCTAGCCTATATAAATAGATGTTCAGGTTTAGGTTTAGGTTACAAAGAGAGGCCCTTGAGAAAGAGCTTGTAGGGTTATAATTACGTAGGGATTTCTCTTTCATTTTCTTTCTCTTGTTGTTATGTTGTTGTCAAGGTTGGTTTTTTTTATCTTGGTTTTATATAGATTATTATTCTCTAAACCAATTAATATTAAACCCTACTAATTTAATACTGACACTCAACTGGAGTTTAAAGAAAATCGGTTCTTTTAACTTTGAAAACGCTTTAGAGTCGCAACTCAATCGGAGTCAAGAAAAAGAGTTAAGGTATAATCAATTGGGTGAATTGATTATAATTTAACTACTGATCTTTCGAGAAAATTGATTTTTTTGTTAAAATAATTTTTTGAAAACCAAAGATATAGGTTCAGGGGCTAATTTTTAAAACCTTTAACGGGTACTTTTAACTTTCCAAATTTAATTTTGCTTTTCAATAATACCCTTTTTCAATTTCTAAACAACTAATCATATCACATCCAACTAATTTAATTAATTTGAACGAAAATTTACAAAATTGGAAAAAAAAAATTTCCATATTTTAAGTCACTTCGTACATTCTGGTGCTTACGTACTTGCTTTTCAGGATCAGACTTCTGTAGTTCATTTCACGAAATCTTTAGTGGATTGAATTGATTTTAGTTTTGAAAAAAAAGGCCAAGATTATGTTCTTTATCCATTTTTATTTATTTAAAGAAGTTTCCTAAAGGGTCTTAAATTAGGATTTATTTATGGAAAGTTCTAGAAATATCTTAATTTGGGAGTTGCCTACTTATTTTTATTTATTTTTGGAAAGTTGATTTTCTAAGTGATAAAATAATTCATTGATTTTTATTACATACATTATTTATTTATTCATTTCATTTTCTATTCTTGTCTAATCTATCACTCTCATTTTCCTCTCTTTTTATTTATTCATTATTATTTTTATTCCTGTGCTTTTTTTCTTTTAGTTTTCCTTTTCCTTTTTCACGTTTCTTTTCTTTTCTTTTTGTTTGCATTTACAATTACAAAATAAAAATGATAAATAAATAAATCAAAACAAGGCTAACAATGTAAATAATAACAACTAAAAAAAATACAAAATAATAAAAAGAAAATAAATAAATCTGGGCTTCTAATGCAATTGGCCACATAGGTTGGACCTATAGTGAACTTCGAATCGGGTCGAGTCGAGTCACCAACCTCTACTGTAATAGCTAGGCAAGGTGCGATTCAGGGTATTCTAGGCATCAAATTGAATGGGGAAAGAGGTTTTAGTGAATTTCTAATTAGGTTTAAGGGGGGTAGACAAAGTACCCAGGTTGTAGTGGTTGTTTAAGCATGATGGTCTTCACTGGAGGTCAAAAGGAAATTGAGTCGAGGGTTTCTAAGGTTGGGGAACATCGTGGTAGGCTTAGTTTGCTTTACCGCAATGGTTAGGATAGTGTTCCAAGCTTGGTGCTGCGATGGACTAGGGTTTGGTGGTGGCAACTATATAACTATTGCTAAGGGGTACGGCGGAGGTTAAAGAGCTTAGGCTATGGATGGCCTAGTTAGAATGGTAGTGCGACTTGAACTTAGGTAAAGAGAGGGAATTGAGGAGAGAAAAAGAGTGGCTGAGGGTTGTAAATAGTAAGAGATCATGGACGAAATTGAGAGAGAGAAAGTTTTGATGCTGCCAATAGTGTATGATCGGGATAGTCCAATTTATAGCAATTCGAGTTGGCTTAAGCTCGGAAAGTCTATCAATGGCTAATTGAACATGAATGTGTGATTCTGAAATTCCAGTTCTCTTTTTTTTTTTTTTATCTTGGGAGCTAGATTTGAATGCTCAAATGCATGAATCTAGACATGTTCTTAGCTTCTATTTGAAGTAGGCCATGTAGTGAATAAGATTAGACTAAGAAATCATACGTGTATGTGTGGAATTTTTGTAGAAAATTGTGTCAAAGTGAGGGGTATGAGCTAGTTCTCGGATGGGAAAGAGGAGGAAATCAAGGGAAAGGGAAAGAAAAAGAAGGGAAAGTACTGACGTGGCGCTATGTTAGCTGTGTCATTTAGTCCTAAGGTGCTATGTATCCAATAGTGACATGATAGCTGACGTGGCTTACTATGTGGCGCCACGTCAGCATTGGCCAATTCGAAGCTGCCATTTATTACGTTACATGGCATAATGAAACCTAAACATGTGGTAGTACCTGATGTAGCAATGTATTAGTTGAAAAAAAATTAAAAGGCTTTCTATGCCTTTGCCAAGATTTGAATCCTTGACCTCCAAGTTATACCTATTGTCATACTCATGTGCTTATCTGTTAGGTTGTGTGCTTATACCTTATCCATATATACAATTTAATTGCACATATGGACTGTGTTAGCCTAGGCAAGATTCAAATCTAAATTTAGGTCCAATAGTTCTTTCCTTAAATTTATTTAAATAAAAAAAAATCTATTTTATTAAACTACTTAAAAATTTATTATTATTTTCTAAATTCCCTAAATATTTTTGTAGTTTTTTCTAAACTTTAACTTATTTTGTGATTTTTTCTTAATTTTTCCATTTTCTAAATTTCTCATTTTTAATGCTTTTTCCTATTTTCCTATTTTTTTTTGTATTTTCCCTAAATTTCTTATTTTTTAAGGTTTTTTTTTCCTATTTTTGGGTTTTTCTTAACTTCTTATTTTTTTTTCTAAATTTCTTATTTTTTGGATTTTCTTTAATTTTCTTTTTTTTTTATTTTTCCTCATTTAAGACCTCTTATCTTAGTATAATGAAATAAAATAAAGGGGGCAAAAATTGGGTATTTACAACAGCCCCTCTTTGTGGTGAAGTTTAAACAAAACTTTGCCACAAAAACAAAGAGACACTATCTTTGCCTCAGGGATGACTTTGTAATGACTAACTAGCTATCCTAGACTTGATCTATTAGAGATTTGGTGAAGAAAAGAAGCTCGATCTTGCCCTCATAAGCTTACTAACCTAGGTAGGGGCATCTTTAAGGACTAACAATCCTAAGATTGATTTAGAGAACCCGGTTGTACCTTTTTGGGCTCACTAACCTAGGTGGTTTTATAAAGAGTGATAAGAAATTGGGATAGCACTCCAAAAGCATGCAATCCAAGGGTTTCAAGCTTAAGGTAGTGCTCCAAGAGTATGTGATCCAAGGGTTTCGAGCTTAAGATAACGCTCTAAGAGCATGCGATCCAATGGTTTCAAGGTTGAGATGACATTTAAAGAGCATGCAATTTGAGATAGGATAGTGCTGCATGAGCATGCGATTCGTCGATTTTAAGGTCAGGATAACACTCCAAGAGCATACGATTTGACGGTTTCAATGTTAAGATGGCGCTCTAAGAGCACATGATCTGAGATAGGATAGTGCTTCGTGAGCATGCAATCCTTTGATTTTAAGGTCATGATAGTGGTTCTAGAGCATAAGATCTAATAGTTTCAAAGTCAAGATGGTGCTCCGAGGGAATACAATTTGAGATAGGATAGTGTTCTGTAAGCATGCGATCTAAGGGCTTTAAATTAGGATAATGCTCTAAGAGCATGCGATCTAAGGATTTCAAGGTCAAGATGGCGCTCCGAAAACATGCTATCTGAGATAAGATAGTGCTCCAAGAGCATGCGATCTAACATTTTTACTACATGGATGGTGCTTTAAAGAGCAAACGATCCATGAGGACCAAAGCAAAAGAAGTTTATGTGAAAATTCTTGGAAAAGATAGATTTGTTGATTAGCAATCATAAAAGACGAAGTGAACACTAAGGATAAAGTCCTTAGATAGAAAGAGAGGTAAGTGACATCAACCATGAGGGTGATCATGTCAAAGAGGATGATTTTAGCCTCTAAGGCCAACTTAAGAGCGATTTTTATGTGGAAGTAGATCCTTGAACTTTAGATGACAGGAAGTGAACTCATTTGAAAACAATTGTTACCGGGGTAATGATAAAAACTTACTACTATGGTTGACTCTGAAGATGATGACTTTCAAAAGAAATGAGGATTCTTATCCAAAAGACTAAAATGAGAGGGATTCCAATATTTCAACTTACTAACAGGTTTAGATTCTCCCTGTAGTGTATAGGCTTTTCAATGACACAACAACTTGATCTTTTGAGCCACTTTGGTTTAAGAGAACCTTTTCTTTCCTTTAGGGGCAAATAACTTTCCATGACTTCTTCAAATTGCTTCTTATTAGAGGATATCTCATTAAAGTTAAGTCTCGTCTAAAAGGACTTCCTCATACTTACGGCTTAAACTTCTCTCTTTTGACTTTGATTCCAAAAATTAAGGTCCACTTTGTAAGTAATACCCTCTTAATCAATTTGTTAGGTCTTTTTTAAACTGTAATATAATAAAGGCTTTTAGTCCTCAATTTTAAAATGGATATTACTGAAATGGCTTTTAATGAAAGAATTGGTCTTCAACCCAAGTTTACAAGTCAAGAACCTTATAAGTAAAACTAAAATTATGCTTACCCTAATTTCAAATGTAACTTTTATTAAGGATAAGTTATCTCATTTAATCAAAAGGAAAGGTGGGGTTGTGGGTGAGCCATGACCCATGTGCCAGTTACAATTTCTTTGGGGATCATAATTTTTGGGAGAAAAACTTTGGTATTTACCTCGGCCTCTTTAAAGCTTAATTGCTTTGATTGTGTTTTTAGGGCCTTTTTTTTAATTTCTTATTTTTCTCATTTAAGGAAAAAAATGATTATTCTTTCTTTTGGCTTACAGCTCAAAGTGTATGCGGTCTTTGTTTAGTATTTAGAATGGGTATCTTTCTTCATTTTAGAGTAAATTAGTTATTAATTGGAACAATTACTTTTAAATTGATGTAATTAAAGCAAACACAAATTAGTTTTAACTCTTTTCTTCTGATAGATTCTCTTAACCTCCTTTTTTTCCCATTACAATGGGGTGGACAAAGGATCTTGTTTTGCGATATTGAAAAGATTGCCTAACTTCTTTTCGATTTGGGTATCAAATGCAAGATGGACTTCCTTTGAGGAATGAGTCCAATGTCCTCATAATGATGCCACTCGACTCTCAAAGTGTCTCAGGGTTGGTGTTTAGGATTCATCTTTCCTTTCTTCATTCTAAACCTTTTAACCAATGAGATATCTTAAAATAGGAGAAATGCAAACAAAACACTTTATTTAAATCACTTGTCTTTCACAAACATCAAGAAATCAAACCCTATTCTTCGAATTAAGTCTAATTAGATTGCCCCTGCATCAATTAGGTCTTGAACTCTATTCCTCAATTCCCAACAGTTGTCAATAGAATGCCTTTACTAACCCATATGATATTCACATTGTGCATTTAAGTCATATTTCCTCAGCTTGTATCTTAGCATTAGGGGTCTCTGTTATAATAAGCCCTTGTTTCTTAGTTGGTTAAAGACTTAAGATAATGAGGTAGGGATCTAGGTGAACTTTCTTCTGGGTATTTTTAGGCCTTTTTTTGCTTGTTGTAATATTTATATATGCTCCTGAATCTGGTGGGACTGGTCTTTTTCCAGTCAACCTCCTTATTCGTATGGCTTCTTCAATTTAGCTCCCGGTAAGTATAATGTCCGTAAAGTTAGCCATCGTATTACCTAATAAGTGTCCATAATATGGTTCCTCTAATGACTCAATAAAGATAGATATTAGTTCTTTTTCAAGGAGAGGAAAAATGATTCTGGTTGCCATACTCCTCCATCTTTAGGCATATTCCTTAAATGACTCATTTTTCTTTTTTCTCATTGTGCACAAGTCTCGAATTGAAGGAGTTGTCTCATTGTTGAACTTATATTGCTCATAGAATGCTCGAGCCAACTTCTCCCAAGTATTGATTTGGCTGAGATTGAGCTGGGCATACGAGGTTAATGCAAGCCCTATCAGACTATCTTGGAAAGTTTGTACCATAAGTTAATTATTTTGAACATATTTGCTCATCTGACGGACGTATAATTTGGTATGTAGCTTTGGTCATCCAATACCATTGTACTTCTCAAACTTTGGTGTTTTGAATTTTTCTAGGTAAGCCTTAACATCAAATGTAGAAAGCTTAGTGATCCCTGCCTGCTTGAATCCATCATAACCTCTGAACACCTTCATTTTCTTAATGATTTGTTGGGTCAATTTCCTTTCCAATTCTTTTAAACTATCCTAGTTGGCCTAATAGTTAATCGGCCTTTTATTGATTGGGAATGAATGTGTTAGGCTCAAAAGTTGAGTTGACTTTTGGATAGATCCCTTTTGATTCGTAAGACTCAAAAGTTGGATTAGCCTTTGGATAGTTCTCTTTCGCTTCCAAGGGTGGGGCCTTAATATTCTTTCTATAGAGAGCCCTAGAGTACTCTTCATTTAGTGTAGCTCTAAGTGAAGCAATACTATCAGTAAGGAAACTCAACCGATTTGCGATTTTTTCTACAATTTGCTCCAATGAAGGAAACCGTACTTCTGTAGTGTTATCAAGTTTGTCATTATTTCTGCTATTAGCCATTACTCTAGATAGGAATCCTCACTTGTTAGTAGTTTCGTCATTCTAATTTCTTTTTTGAAAGAATAATCTTCTTTTCAAGAAAGAGGAAAGGAAAAAAGGGGTATAAGGATAAGATTTATTTACAAGTTGTGAGAAAAGAGTAAAAAAAAACATTTTTAAGGGATCAGGAGCCTAAAAAAAGATCCTAAGGATGTATAAGAGAGAAGATTGGAAAGAGTTAAAGTTGAAGGTAAAAGGACTTAGAAACTTAAGGACACGACTTCTCATGATATTATTCAAACAAAAACTAACGAATATTTACAGGCAAAATGCAATATGAGGATATGCGGATGCAGAGAGAGGAGTTGGCAAACTGACTACAATGTGGCAAGAAAAAATTTTTTATTGCATTTTTGAAGTTTTCCTTACATTATTCAAAAACTCTGTCAAGCCTGATTTTTCGGTTTCTATTTAAAATTGATTTCTCATTTCTAATTAATACTAAACCCTAACCCATTTAATATTAGACCTTGACTAAAGAAATTGGGAAATTCTGGCTTCTTATTTAGGAAAAAATTTTGGAGTCGCCACCCGACTGAAGCCGGGAAAAGAAAAAGAAACCATAATCAATTGAGTAGATTGATTACGATTTGGCTACTAGTCATTGATTTCAATTTGAATGAAGAACCAGAGAGTTCCATGTTTAGGGTTTAACCTATTAAATCCTAAC
Source organism: Lumnitzera racemosa (assembly GCA_024138005.1). Classification (NCBI taxonomy): domain Eukaryota; kingdom Viridiplantae; phylum Streptophyta; class Magnoliopsida; order Myrtales; family Combretaceae; genus Lumnitzera; species Lumnitzera racemosa. Next base: position 90,056,588 of record JAMXBC010000010.1, on the reverse strand, counting down.
GGGTACTACTATCTATTTACCGAAATTAGGATTATTCTTCTAATTGTAATATTTAAAAATAAATAAATAAATAAACAATCAAAAAAAAAAAAAAAAAAGAACCTAAGTTTCTACATATTTCATCGTTGCCCCGAAGGTGCCTACGTACCTGTTAGCCAGGGTTAGACGATTTTAGTTCTTTTAAAAAAAATTCTTTAGTATGTTAGTTGATTTTAATTCTTGGAAATCGATCAAGTTTACATTGTTGTTGATTTGGTTTATTTAAAAATATAAAGGGCCAAACTCTTAAGTGATTTTGTTTTATAAAAAAATACGCTAAAAATCTTATGTGATCAATCCTAATAACTTAATGCTAAAGGCCCCTAAACTAATATATATATATATATATATATATATATATATATGAATATATTATGTTCTGAACTTAACTGATTAACTAACAAAATAATAATGTGATAATAAAGGCATTGACAACTAAATAAAGAAAATGAAAACTTGAAGAAGACCATACTTGAACTTGGCTGTTCGGCTGTGGCATAGGCAGTGCTTGTGCTGATTACTACTGATCAACAGGTAGCGTGCGCTAGTGTTGTTTGCCTACGGACCATGTGCGAGTGCTTGTGGGCGATCGGTGAAGCAGTAGCTGCTACTGTCGTGTATGGTGGTCGTTTTTAAGTCTGTGACAAGGGCTATTGTGAATGCTACGAGAGAGGGATTGAGTCAAAGTTGAACGAAGACATAGCTTTTACATGCGTGACTAAATAAGGGTAGGTCGTGTAGATAACAGCATAGATGACCGTAGCTGTTCGGTGAGAGCGTGTGTTTGAGTTTAATGAACGTAGATGGAGTAGAGGATGATTGGTGGCTTATCAGTCCGTGTGCTTAGAATTCAATAGTGTTACCTGAATGTGCGTGTACATGGACTGATCGGAGTGCAGCAACAGCGATGGGGCATAGAATGGGAGTTCGGCACAGCGCCTAAATCAACTATGCGTGTGTGTTGATCGCTGCTCAGGTTTATACGATAAGGGCTTGTCAACAGAGGATGCGCGGGTGTTGCTATTGGCTGAAGTCGTGCCATTACTGTTCACTTAGAGATTTTCCCGGACGTTGTAAGGAATAGTGGCTGTCTTAGGGATGGTCAATTTTGTAGTGCGGTCTGGACAGGGGACGTGCGGCTGATTTATTCATGTTGTGTGAAGTTGCAGCTTAAACTGGCAATCAGGCACGAATGCTGCACTTCAGTTGGAAGGGCTTCGGACAGCAGTTGATTGTGGACTTGTGTGATACACAGTGCAGTTCGTGGAGATTGTTTAGTGGTGTGATGTAGCTCGTGAATCAGGGGCAAGGATTGTTTTGGAGTCATTTGTTGTTGGAGATGGTGTGGGTGTCCTGTTCGAGCTATCTACTGCAAGTTGGATCAAGTGCTGAAATCTAAGCGGGCAGGTCAAGAAGCTAAGCCATGGTCAGATCGGACTCTAGGTTAAAAATATTTCGGATCTCAGTAAGCAAATTCCTCAGATACTCTTCCTGATAGTGAATGTACTTCGGATTCTTGTAGTTCATGCCTTTTGGTGCTCCACAAACAGCATTCAACAAAACTAATGAGCACGACAACATTGAAACATACAGAAATTTACGATAATCTCTTCTATTCTCTCCATGTTTTCTGTCTACTGCAATCTACTTTTCTAGATGCGTCAGTAAGTGTGTGTGTGAAAACAGAGGGAGAGCGAAAAGTAGAGCTCGATGCATAGTGTCATAGCAATATTTGGATGCATGGTTACTGCTGTTCGACTGTAGTTATTATTGTTTGGTGTTCTGTTCTGGGTTCGTAGTGAGAGGACTAATTGAACGGGTGTAAGTCTTGTATTGTAGGGTTGTTGCAAGGATGATGACTGTTGCACATGCGCCGAAGAGGATGGGATTAGAGCTACGGCTGCTTGGTCGTGGAAGTGAATATGTGAGAGCCATGGCATATGGTGATCGATGTGTGTTGCTACGCATAATCAATGAGTGTAGAGAGCTAACTATTGTCATGCAACTGAAGTTGGTGAGTTGGAGTGCAGTAACTAGTCGGTGCTGGATAGTGGCAATCAACAGTGGTGTATTAGCAGTGAACGTGGGCCTGGTCATTGGCTTATTGCTCTGTGTTATGAAGGAGAGTGCTATGATTTGGCTGGGCTCAATGTGCTATCGTGCTGTAGTTGTGGATGTACGCGAGGCATGGAGTTCGATTTTTTTGTTCAACGTATCGATGGCAAGAGAAAGCGTATTCTTTGTTTATTGATTGCAAGAGGGGGTCTGTTGTGTGGTCGCTGGTGTTCGTGTATGAATTTATGAGTGGGGCATGAGTGTAGGCAGTGAAGTGAAGTGATGCTGTACAAGGATTATGGAAGTTTGGAGATATGGATCCGAGGATGATTAGGTTAGACGAGAGAAGGTGTTTTTGGTAGGTGTATGGTTGTTTATAAAACCCAAATTATATCCAATCGTATCTAATTTAATAAAAATTAAATTAGATCCGAATTAATTCAAATCTGAACAGAAAAGATTTGATTATATGACCCGTACGCCCAACTCGTTTTTTGTAAACATAAAAAGATCGAAATGAAAGACACTTAAGTATCTAGTAAGATTCGAACCTAAGACCTTAAATTAAATCTAAACCAATACTTCAATATTTGTCTGTTAAGCCATTTGCCTATGCCTTGATTTTTAGTACAATCAATTGAATTGCACTTAAACCACATGATTCTCTAAAATAATTATTTGAACTAAGCTAAAACTAAAACTATTTATCCCTAATATAAGTTACTTCCTAAAAAAATTAAAAAATCTTTTTTATTTTTCTTTTCTTTTTCTCCTTTTTTTTGTATTTTCATCATTTGTCAATTTTTATTATTTTTATCTTTTATTAATTTTTTTGTTTTTATTATTATTTTTATTTTTGAATTAGGACCCTTTTTGTAAAAAATAAAAAATAAAAATTAGGATTATAAAGGGGCAAAAATTAGGTGTTTACAAATTCATTACAAATAAACCCTAAAGTCTAGATCCTCTTTTTTTTTTGTGATGTCCTGGCTCCTCTTCAATCTTATTTCTCTTCTTCAGCTCAGTTACCTTAACCCATTTAGCAAACTAGGAGATATCTTCAGTGTGGAACTTTTGGAAAGCTTTGACCCAGTAATATGTAGCAATATCTGTAGGGAGTTCAATGATAGCAGCAAACGCATCAATGGGATTCATCTTCTAGACGCTTTGTCTATAAAGGAAATCAAGTTTATGGCTGCAAGTATGGCTCTTAACCAAACCATAAGTGGGGCCATATTGGTCTTCAATTCTCCATTCTTCTCTTCTTGTAGATAACTGAGTGATCTGGCTTGTGTTGCTAGTAGTATTGGGACATAAGATTTCCTTTCTAAAAATTGGGTCACTAGCTCTGTAATCCTATGATGTATGTGAAATATCCCATTAGGAAACAAAATAGTTCCAAATGCTAACAAGATATAGGCATTGATCCTATATTGCTACCAATCTTCAAAGCTACCATGAAATAGTTTCCAGTTGTAGCTGGATGGGGTTCCAAACCAAGTAAAAAGATCATCTACCTTAATGATTCTCCTATAGGGATTTGCCTTTATTCTGCATATTTTAGATTCACAGAGGCTCAGGAGCTTTTTGAAAATCTTTGCAGGATTAGTCGTGATATCTAGGACATATTTTCCGTTTCTAATAAAGGGGACTCCTAATAGATAGGAGCATTCTTCAATGGTTAGGCTCAGTTGGCATGGGCCAAAACAAAAAGACTGACTCTAAGTGTCCTAGAAGTAGACCAAAGCCTGTACCATGGTGATATTGGTCTGGACTTTAAGTAATGAGAGGACGGGCTTAATCTTATCTTCAATGAATTTCTATTGGTTTAGATTGAAAAATTGAAACCATCTTTCAAGTATCCCTTTAGGCTCTAGAGGCTCATAGATATGGACTTCTTTGAAAAGGGCCTGTATAAGAGAAGACCTAACCATTTTCTACAAAAAGGATTAAAATTACATCAAAACTATCTTATTTACACAGGGATTACATTAATAGTTTAAAGATAAGAAAGAAAAAATTTACAAGGAAAAGATTAGGAAACTTCATAGATTTTTTTTTTTTCTTTTAGTCTTGCCACATCGTATCAATTTGCCAATTTTGGGACAAGGGTTCATGAATGCAATTAGGGTAAGTTCTAAAAAGGTCCTTAAGTTTGTGACCTTAATTGTTAAAGAACACTTTCATTGGTCATATCGATATAAGTGGAGTGGCCTAATCAATCCTGAGCAGTGGTTACACCATAGCATGGTTTTTTTTTTTCTCTCGATTTTATATAAATTAGTATTCTTCAAATCGATCAATATTAAACTTTACGCATTTAATACTAACCTTCGACTAAGGTTTAAAGAAAACCTATTCTTTTAAATTTGAAAATGCTTTGGAGTTGCACCTTAATCGAAGTTGGGAAAAAGAGTTAAGTTATAACTAATTGGGTGGATTGATTATAACTTAGCTATTCATTTTTCGAGAAAATCGATTTTTTTTTTGTTAAAACAATTTTTTGGAAACAAAAAATCTAGATCCAGGGGCTAATTTTTTAAACTCTTAACGAGTACCACTTTTTTTACTTTCCAAATTTAATTTTGCTTGTCAATAATACCCTTTTTCACTTTTTAAATGACTAATCATATCACATGCGACTAAATTAACTAATTTGAACAAATATTTACAAAGTTGGAAAAAAATTTTCCATATTTTTAGTTGCCTCATACATACTGATGCCTACATACTCATTATTCAAGATCAAACTTCCATAGTTTATTCTACAAAAACTTTAGTGAGTTGAATTGATTTTAGCTTTTGAAAAAAGGCTAGGTTTATATTCTTTACCCATTTAGATTTGTTTAAAGAAATTTCTTAAAGGGTCCTAAATCGGGATTTATTTGTGGAAAGTCCTAGAAATGTCCTAATTTGGGAGTGGCCCACTTATTTTTATTTATTTTTGGAAAGTTGATTTTTTAAGTGATAAAATAATTTACTGATTTTTTATTATATGCTTTTTTATTTATTCATTTCATTTTCTATTCTTGTCTAATCTTTCACTCTCATTTTCCTCTCTTTTATTATTTATTTATTTTTTATTCCTATGCTTTTTTTCTTACGGTTTTCCTTTTTCTTTTTCTCTTTTCTTTTCTTTTTTTTTTTCGTTTGGTTTACATTTACAATTACAAAATAAAATAATAAATAAATAAATGAGGACAAGGCTAACAATGTAAATAACAACTAAATAAAAAAAATACAAAATAATAAAAAGAAAACAAATAAATCTAGGCTTCCAATGTAGTTGGCAACGCCGGTTGTACTTGGAGCAGACTTCAAGTCAGCTCGTCGAATTGGGTCGGGTTAAATCACCAACCTCCACTGTAGCAGCTTGGCAAAGCACGATTCAAGGTGTTATGGGCATCAACACAAATGGGGAAAGAGATTTTCATGAATTTCTGATTAGGTTTAGGGGGGGTAGACAAAGTGTCGAGGCTAGTGATGGCTGTTTGATGGTGGTTAAGAGTAGACATGGTGGCTGTGGTAGTTGTTTGAGCTTGATGATAGTCACCGGAAGACAAAGGGAAATTAGGTCAAGGGTTTCTGAGGTTGGGGAATGTCGTGGTAAGCTTGGTTTGCTCCGCCGCAATGGCTAAGATAGTGTTTCAAGCTTAAGGTTATGATGGAGTAGGGTTCGATGGCAACAATTATGTAACTACCACTAGGGGGTATGGCAGGGGTTAGTTATGGTTGGGTAGGAGAGATTAGGTTATGGGTAGCCTAGCTAGAATGGTAGTACGACTTGAACTTAGGTAAACAGAGGGAATTAAGGAGAGAGAGAAAGTAGTTGAGGGTTGCAAATACTAAGAGATCAGGGAAGAAATTGAGAGAGAGAGAGAACTTTGATGTTGCCGATCACGTGTGATCGGGAGAGTCTAAGTTATAGCGATTCGAGTTGGCTTAAGCTCGAAAAGTCCATCAATGGTGAATTGAACATGAATGTGTCATTTTGAAATTCCAACTTTTCTCTGATCTTGGGAGCTTGATTTGAATGCCTAAATGCATGAATCCGGATGTGTTCTTAGGTTCTATTCAAGATAGGCCATGTAGTAAATAAGATCAGACCATGAAATCATACGTGTATGTGTGGAATTTTCATAGAAAATTAAGTTACAGTGGGAGTGGGGGGAGGGGGCGAGGGGGGAGGTATGCCAGTTCTCGGATGGGAAAGAGGAGAAAATCAAGGGAAAGGGAAAGAAAAAGAAGGGAAAGTGCTTATGTGGCGTTGACGTTGTACTATGCTAGCCGTATTATCCAGTCCTAGGGTACCACGTGGAAGTTGATGTGAGTTGCCATGTATCACCACGTCAGATTCGACTAATTCGAGGCTTCCATGTGTCAAGACACGTAGCACAGTGAAACCTTGATACATGGCAGTACTTGATGTAGCAGTGTATTAGTTGAAAAAAATAAAAAGGTTTTCCATGAATTTGCCAAGATTCGAACCCTTCACCTCCAAGTTATAAGTTATGCTAATGTGCTTATCTGTTAGGTCGTTAACCTATGTCTTATCCATATATGCAATTGCACATATGAACTAGGTTAGCTTCGGCTATATTTAAATCTATAACTAAATTCAAATCTAAGCCTAAGTTTAATGGTCCTTTCCTTAAATTTATTTAAATAAAAAAAATCTATTATATTAAACTACTTAATAATTTATTATTTTCTAAATTTATTAAATATTTTTGTAGTTTTTTCTAAACTTTATATTTTTTGTGATTTTTCTAAATTAGTTATTTTTTCTTAATTTTTCCATTTTCTAAATTTCTCATATTTGGTGCTTTTTCCTTTTTTTTTGTATTTTTCCTAAATTTCTTATTTTTTTTGTATTTTTTCCTATTTTTTGTGGTTTTCTAAACTTCTTATTTTTTTCTAAATTTATTATTTTTTGGATTTTTTTTATTATTATTTTTTCTTAATTTAGGACCCCTTATCCTATTGAAATGAAATAAAACAAAGGGGATAAAAATTGAATGTCTATAGTTGTAACTTTATTTTTTCGTAGTAAATTGTTATTGAATCTTAAATTCCAATACAACTATTGTTATTTTCTACTGATGTTCTTTTTGTTTCAATCTATGATTTTGCATTTTGAGATCTAATTGTATTAGATCATATTGCTCTTTAATTCAATTTTATTGGTCATTGAATTAATATATGAGTTTGCTATAGAGGTCACAAGCTCTTATAGTATGACTGACTGATACAATTAAAAGAAACTAATTGACTAAAATGTTTAGCTTTTGGTTTCCCCGAATTAGGGAAACCTAATAATGGGATTCAAGATCATAATGCAATCCTAAAATACTCTCTTGTAGAAGTGATTCGAGTATAGTATACTCTAGATTAGGAATTAATTAGAGACACGAGTCTAATTAGTTTATATTAAGAATCTTCACCGTCCAATATTATAATTGAGATTGAAATGTCACATAAAATTAGGTAGTAAATAACTTAAAAATTACAAGGGGTTATGCATCTCTTTAAATTTGATTAATTTTGTTAATACTGTTATTACTTCTATTATTACTACAGAGGGAATTAACATTTAGAGGTAAATTTAAATAAAGGATCAACTTTTCAAAATGTTCACATAAAGGACCAACATTTTATAAAGTGGTTCAAATAAGAGATCGATATTTTAAAATTTTCATATAGGGGATCAACATCTCATAAACTGGTTCAAATAAATTTATGATATGACTGTTAAATTATAGTCTTATAATAACTAGATCTCTTATTTAATCACTTTGTGAAACATTGATATCTTGTTTGAATCTATTAAAATGTTGATCCCCAATTCGAACTTACCTTTAAGCATTGATCACCTTACTTATAAATCTCCCTCACGGTTCCCTATGGAATGGACAACTCAAACTCAAAATTTGTGTTTTTATTATAAATTAACTAGATACACTTTCCTGATACCACCTCATGCTCACAATCAAACATAACAGGAAACCGATGCTAAAGGTGACTTAGGAAATAGTACCTTCCCCTACCCTACCGCTTCTCCCTTACCCAAATACCCCTAACCAACTATGTTTACTGGTAGGTAAAATTTTAATGTGATCCTTAGATATTCTACTAGGAATGTAGATAATAAACCATCTTATAATACCACGAAGAATTAAACCTAAGGTACCATACTATACGTATAAATAGTCCATTTTAACAACGAACATCCGGTATAATAATCCTTATAAGGAACCACAGAGATATGTTGATGACCAAAATAAGTAAATCTACTAAATACTTCAAGCTAATCATATTGCTTATTTTACTTCTTACATGAGTATCTAACTTGAGGAGAGAAGAAACCCAAAGATATGTTGCAAGCTAACCAATAATCCTTACTAAGAGAAGGAACTGATAGATGTAATCAAGGGTATAATTAAGTACTAGGAAACAACACGCTTCATATATGCATTAGCAATGAGTAATCAAGAAGGAATGGAAAATCTATGATTGTCAAGTCTATCTTCTGTTGAATTTCGTACTCTTGTAATTATTGGAGTACTTCATGTCTTGTTATGTTATGTCAAGTAATGATTCCATGTTGGTGTATATGTAAGTTTGTTGGTTAGGTGTAAAACCCAAATAAAAAGGAAAATAATAAATAAATGAGTATTGGACCAAAGGCAAAGGTTGGTACTGTTAATAATTTGTAAGGGTATCTTGGGTTTAAACTTTTTCTATGAACCTTAAGTATAAAAAGCCATATGTCACTCGAAACCCTTTTTCACTCTTCCTCTTCACGCATAGCACTTTAACCTAGGGTTTCAAGCAATTCTTGAAGCAATGAGGTGATTACAACACGTTCCAGTAGAATCGAGATTGTAAGACTCAAGGTAAGGATTGATATTGTCTTTTTATTAAGGAATATTAGCGGAATCCCATTAAAAATTTCATTTTATTGGCTAAGGCAGCAAGGAAAATGAATTTGTGAGGTTTAGCGAGAGTTTTGTAGTAGATCTTTGGAAGCGCAAGTGAGATTAAAGGTAAGGGTTAAGGATCGTTTTCTTGTGAGTTATTAGTTAAGTTATGTTGGAATTTCATTTTTATTTATAGGACAGTAAGTAAAATGAACCTAAGGCGTTTCTATGAGTGTCCTATTACGTAAGTTTAGTAGAGGAAGTGCAAACTTTGGATTTCTAAGGTAAGTAACATTGTTAATTTATGTGCTTTTGTTTTTGAGATTTGTCGATGTGATTAGTGAAGGTTTGATATGATTTCTAAGGTTGTTTAAAGTGGTGTAGAGTCAAGTTGTTGGGTTGTTGTTTTGGGAATGGTAGTTTTTGAAATCAGTAGAAAGTAGTGGTGTTATGGGGGTGAAATGTCGCTATAGCCTATAGAAAACGGCGGAAAGTGGTGGTGTTAGAAAGTGAGGTTAGATGAGTTTAGATATTAAGTAAGTGTCTTATTCTCTTGTGTATATGTTGTGAGGCGTGTGTTTTAGATTCTAAGCAAACTCTACAGTGTTGTCTAATACATATTGGCCTAAATAAAGTGTGTTGCATATATTCAGTCAAGTCCAAGGGATTGGGAGGACCAGATCTTTGGGTGGCACCCCAATGATCTTAGTGCAATGTTGTCTTGATTGGAGTCTCACTTAGAAATGATTGGGGTAGATTACAAGTTCCTTGGCTCCTAAAGTATTGGAGAGGACTTAATATCAATACCTATGTATGTATAAATATATTATGCGCTGCATTCATGAGTTACTCTAAGTTCTAGGATGTTAGAATTGTGTTGCCTGATGGACCTAAACAAAGATAGTAAACTGTGGTTGTTACATTTATCATATTGAATCAATTAATGTGTGTGCTTGTACGTTAGCGTATGAACATATATAAGTGTTTGATACCTTGTATTGGCCTTTTGCTCACCCCCTTGGGGATTCTTTTTTCAGATGCAAGAACAAGTTACAAGGACTACAAGGATTATTATAGTAAGTATAGCTATTGTTGGACCTTATTGTCAAACAACTAATTATTTACTTTTATGTTGTTACTTAGGTCATGAGAAGTCACTTGAGACTTCTTTAGTCAGTTTTATTGGTAGTATATTATTTATCAAATTTGACTATTTGAGATGTTGAGTTTTGTCAATCTGGTTTATTGAGACAATTGTTATAGAATTATGTTGAACTTCTATTTCATTAAATAAAATAAAGTGAAAAGTTGATCTTTTTGAATTATTTGTGAGCTAAGGATGTTATAAACATCCAAGTTATGTTGTGGACACGCTTTAGGTTTGATGATTGATGTTTATGAGGAGATGCTAACATATGGAATTCTAAATACTTAATGTATAAATAGAATATAGGGACACATAGCAGACCATAATTTCACATTAGAGATATCATTTAAATTATTATGGTGATAGATTGTAAGATAGGGAAATATAGTGTAAGTAGAAGATCTTGGTGATTTAGTATATGAGTAATGTCCAATGTGGAATGTAAGAGACAAGGGAAAGAAATTTAGAGGATAGACAAAGAGGTAATTCAAAAGCTCAATTAAAGGATAATTCTGAAGATTTGAAGTATAGATAGCTTAGAAATGAAAGTTCATTTAAGCATGGAATAGTAACCTTTACAAACCATATATATCAGATCTAGACAACCTTATGAATTCTTACAACTTTCTCTGAGGAAAGATCTAGAATTTGATAGTTTTCAAGATGAAACTATTCATAAAGGGAAGGAATACAAGACCCCACAAAATTAGCTATGGTCTTAGCAATTAGACAATTTGCAAAAGCTGTTTGATTGAGCTTGAATTTTACAACAAAACTATAAAAGTTAGAAAAGTGACCTCGTGAGATTAGATTTAGGAAAATAAAATAATAATACAATAATGTAATTGAATTATTGAATATAAGTATACTATTTGTTATTTATCGAAAATGTGCGAATTGAGTTGTAATAAGTAATGAGCTTTTAGAAATAAAATATATGGGCACTAAAAATTATAAAGTGACATAAAATAATATTTAAGAGAGTTTATTACATTAAATATATCTTGTGTGTATAAATAAATAACCTAAATACCTAAAATGACCTAAACGTACTAAAATAAATTAAAATAATTATAGAAAAAATTAGAAAAGTAAGGGAAAAATAAGTGGCAACTTGGGAATCATTGTAAAATGGCATGGCAATGTATTGGTAGGTAATAAGAATAGTTAGAATAAGCTAGGACACTTATGTTGCATAAAAAGAAGTAGAGAAGGACACTTGTTGACTTGGAGCACCTTCATTATAAAAGGCAAACTTTACCTTCAATGCTTAGTTTAAATAGTTTAGGATTTATGAAAAATAGTGAGAGCTCTAGGAAGGGTTGAGAAGTGTTTTTATAGAAAATTACTACGTAAATTTGAGTTATTAAGGCTCAATGGTTTCCCCAACTTAGAAGAGAAACATCACTATAGCCTAACAAGAGATACCCCAATTGGTGCTACTGACATCCCCTTGCTATAGGTAGGTAATTGGAAAACAACCCATCAATAAGTCCTTTAATTTGCTTTAAGTTTCAATAAATTATTAAAATTACCAAATCAAGATAGAAAATTCTATTAGCTAAGAAAAAAAGTTAGAAAATTCTTGAAAAATGTTTTCTAAAGTATTTTAGTATGTAGATTATAGGGAAATATTATTTTTGTTAAAATTATGTGCCTAAATTTTATTTTGGAGAAGATGCTGAGTAATAAAATAAAGATCTGAGATGAAGAAGCAAATTGTAAGTGTATATGTATGTACAAGGGTGGTCAGCATGTAACTTGGAAAAAGGTGTGAGGGAGCTTGGATTTGAGCTACATTTACAAGCAAAGTAAAGTGCCAAGGAGGGCATAGAAGGGAAGGAAGAACTGGCGCTTGAGGGGATTTTGTGTGAAATTCACTAGGTTTGTAAGGCTTTAAAAAAAAAAGAGTGACCAAATGGGGCATTAGGATTGTGTAGGGGTATATAACATATGGAGGAAGTGAGGGAAAGCTTGTGCAACTCCTTAGTTTACTATCTTTGGTTGATTAACAAAATAAACTTATGACACTTGACTTAAAAGGGATAACTTATCTTAGTTAGGGTATGGTTAGGTCTTATCACATAGGGATTGTGTTAAAGTTCCGAGTCACAGCTAAACTAAATAGTTAACCTTTGCAATCTAGTTGAAACATCGAATGAAGATAAGGGAAGTAAGGGAAGGGGATTAGGCCATTGCAAGGTTTTTTCTCCTTTTTTTATATTTTTTAATTTAACAAAATGAATTTAGTGAAATTGATTAAGGTTACTTAATATTTTACCTTACTCCTTTAATTGTCAAATTTTACAAATTAATGAAATTTAAAGTTTTTCTGTGAAATTAGGGTTTAGCTAAGCTTAGGTTTTTACATTTAGGGTTTTAGAGTTTTTTTTTTTATTTAGGGTTAAGGTTTTTTAACTCTTCACTTTAAGGTTTTAGAGTTTTTGTCTGTTATAAATCTGAATTTATCAATTTACTTATTTTAAGTCGGTTGATCATAAGAATACCGGTGGTTGCTTGTACCCAGTTATGAGTCCTTGGCAAATTTTCATAAGGATTAAAAAAACCTTATCCCCCAGTAGATAGCCCAAAATACAGTAGTTAAATGTCAACCGAGCCTAATTTTATGGAAAAACCGTATAGCCATCTTCCCATGCAATCTTTAATAATACCCCCAATGGTGGCTTAACCATTTAATATGATGACCGAACCATCAATATTTAATTGTATAGATCCAAGATCAAGTGGATTCCAATTCAAATACAATATTTTAGAGATAAAAATTTGTTTGTTTCTTTTAAGATAGGCCCAATGTTCATGAGCAAATGTTTGACAAGAACTCTTTGTTGCATCAGCATTCTCCTTTGGCCACAAATTCATGGTTGACAAGTGAGGAGAGTGTTTGAATCTATAGAATATGAGAGTAAGTAGATTAAGAGAGTTCCCAAGAGATTCTAAAGATCCTTTACTTGCTAGCTGCCCTTCCTATTTATGAATGAAATCTAAGGAGGCGATGTTGTCGGTACAAAAAGAGGCTTCTACCCTTTTGTTGGTTGGTAGGAGCATAGGGGATGGGCCTATCCCATTGATAGGGTATAGTTGCCTTAGCTTAGTAGCTAGTCTATAGGTTGTATGTCAAGCTATCATTCAACATTTAAAGAGTAGAGAGAAAGAGGTGATGAAAGTAGCGAGCCCAGTCATGTTGGGGAGTAAGTTATATAGAGGTTGTCTAAGATGGAGGCAAGCTTTCTCTCATTGGTTGGAAGATTAAATCTTGGGCCTTTAAGGAAAGACCCCCTATGTGCTCGAGGTTTGGCTTGAATTGAGGGCGAATGGTTCCCTGGTCATCTAACTATAGGGAAGATGTCGACAAGTGCTTGATGCTTGGGGGTCACCCATAGAGTTCATAAGGACCTAGGCTCGGTAGACTACCTAAGAGTACATCCCGAGTTAATCAACATAATTAGTAGAAATGACCATCGGGTTGAAGCGAGAAAGGCTTCTGGCTATGCGAACTGAACTTGGTAGACTTTGAGCCTTCGAAACCATGGGCTAAAGGGTAGCCATTAATATTTGCCTTCCTACTCTCCTTAGCATCGAAGTGGTAAGGAGGGTACAACAGACCTAAGCTTAGGATGCCAAAGCCCCTGTGAGTTGCACTATGGGAAGGAACATAAGTGGTTGTAGGCACTTAGGGGGAGAGGCACTGCTAGACACCTTCTAGACACAACGGTTAAATTGACAACTATAGGTGGTCTTTTTCTAAGCCTTCTTTTTCAAACACAATGACAGTACTTGAGGAAGTGTACCGTATGCTTGATCATTAAAGCACCTAAGGAATGCCATATTAGAGATTAATGAGGGTATTAATGGTGACTTTTCATTGTCACCCTACCCTAACCATTGAATAGGTTAGTAGCAATAAGTGGATGGCTCAAATTTCATTCCCTTTGGCTATATAAAGGCCTGATGGGGGGTTAATTCTCCTTCATTCTAACTCCATTACTCCATTTTACAATTTGAAATCTTTTGAGAGTGTTTCATCCTTGTATAATGTAGCTAATGTCTAAGTCCAAGAGAATAATACTATAAGAGAGAGCATAAAAACTTGTGTTGTACCCTCGCAGTAGGCCCCTTAAGTACTAATTGACGGTTGTAGCAAGTTGCCTAATGATAGGGGGTGGCCTCTAAGTATTGATTGAGGGGTGTACATAGGCCCCTTGGTTTTACAAGAGGTGCTCGGGGTTACATCCTCTAGTTATTATGGCACCAGCACCATGGCCACATAGTCATATGTCGTAGATGCCCAAGTGTTGCCTATTATCTATAGAGTTTCAAGCCTTGAGAAAGGGTTCCCTGGTAGCTTAGGGGTAGCCATCTTGAATCGGCTCCACAACTCCTGGGGGATTCTGAGGTCTGAGAACATGGTGATCCATACAAGTGTGCATGCTCTCATAACAGCTTTAGTAGTAGCTATGTGTGTACCTTTAAGTACTCGAATAGCTTCCATTGGACTCAAATCTTCCCTAGGGTTTATTAGCTACATATTCTAAGTAAGTTAACCATCCACTAGTCATTCTGATAAGGGGGCAAAGGGGTGGGGGGTTCTCCTCTCAAAGCGGTTGACATTGACATGGAAAGTTTGGGCACAACAAAGGAAGAGCCTATTACCACATCTTATTAGGTGAGATGGGTCTATACCTGACGTTAATTATGATGATAAAGGAACGCTACTTATGCATTTCCTGAAGACTGTAGCCATCAATTTAGGCGTTGAGGTTCGATCATGGCTCGCCAGGGTAGACTAGTGAAATGAGTTGAAGGCACAAGCAGACCGCCTTGAGCAGGAGTCCTTTTGTATAGCTAAGTTAAAGTTACAAGCTGAAGACAAGTGTTTAGCATCAAGCAATAGAACAAAAAGGCTTGAAGTTGATTTATTATACTTTTTGTTTTCCTTTTTTGTTTGTTGAATTATAATCGGGGGCTAGGATTCTGGCCCCTAAGCCTTGTAAATAATTTCAAATTATTAATGAGATGAAGTTTTGGTGTATGCTCGTCTATTTTCTTTCTTTTCTTCATTGCTGAGCTCATTGTCTTATAATCACTTTTCACTAAAAATGTTGTTTCATTTGTGTACTCGCGTTCGCTTGCGGGGTGTTCAGGATTCTAACTGAGCACTAGTATGTCTTTTCCAAGCTTGCGGCTTAAGCTCTAGTATTTCTATACTTTTAAGCATATTCAAGAATCTGACCACTAGTCGTTTTCAAACTGGATGTGATGGTTAATGTGTCTAATGTAATCATTAGGATACTCGAGGTCCTTGAATGGCGTGAGCCATTAATGATGTGTATGTGAATGCTAAGTTGGCAATCTGCCCATCAAGTGAATCCTAGTCGTTGACCCTTTAGTTATGACACTGAGGCAACCACAATGGTTATTGGTGAGACTACGCTTCGCTTGGCTATGACAGCTTACATAAGGGTCTTAAAGGTCAATCTGATCCTTATTTGAACTTTTTTGTTTGTTGAAACTCTATTGAAGTGCTTCCAAATCCTTTCTTCCCTTTTCTCACATTTTCCTTTCCTTTCTTATGAAATTCCTCAAAGACGGCTGATCAGCAATAACAGCAAAGGAACAAGTTTCATGTAAGGCATCTATAAACGAGGATCATATGGAGGGCATACTTGTCCCTACTTCCCCCTAATAGATGGCCATAGTAGCTGCTAGTGACGTAGACATAAGCTACACGTGGGAGACAAGGAGAGTAGTTGTAGAGGAGAAGTCTCGATGTAGGTATGCTTTTAAGAAGAAGGATAGGGTTATAAAGCTATTCCCAACCAAAAAGGGTAGTTAGGTAGTGATCGAGGTTGATTATAAGCATAATGAAAATTGTAACATTAGGTTTCTAAGAGGTTTCCCAAAACACTGACATATGGGAGGTGGGAGGTGGTGAGACCCGAGAGGGGTGATTGGGCATGCAACTATAGGGATGACAAGCACTACTTCTACTTGTATTGGAAGGCATTCAACATAGGGCTATATCTACCATTTACTACCTTCCAATTGGAGGTGCTCAACTATTTTCTAGTGTCCCCAAGTTCTCTCCACCCAAACACTTGGTAGGTGTTGTTGGCTTTCGAGGCCATTTTTATATTCTACATGAGAAGGTCGACAGCTTGACTCTTTCACCACTTTTTCTAGCTAAAGGATCGATAAGAGGGTTGAGTACATTACTCAAGCTATGGGGTCACATGTAAGGTTGTTCTATGGTAAGAAGTCGAAGATTGAGGACTAGAAGTACCAGTTCTACCTAGTCAAGTCGACCCAAGAGCTAGACTTTCCTATGGATTGTAATAGGCTGATCCGGATAAAGCCTATTGGTTATTTTGAAGAGGAGGATGATAAAGTGATGGAGTAGATTATGGACTTGGCTTACTGGAAAGAGGAAGGTTTCCATGTAGAAGAGACCATAAATGCATATTTTTGAAGGGAGATGTTACACCCTTAGGAGACAGGTAAGGATGAACATATGGCTGGGAAGGGTAGCAAGGAGCTTGCTACTATCAATCGTTAGCAAGGGCAACTCAGGGCCGTTCGTCCTCAGTAGGTATTTTTCTTTGACATTGTGAATGTTTTATTGAGCCAACTTAATTGTAGTTGTTACAGCCTTTGATATGTGCAGCAACTCCTTCAAGGGACAAATGCTAGAGATAAGAGAGCTGAGGGGCTAAGAGAAAAGAAAGAGGTCTATTAAAGGGGAGCGGCTCCAATGGTGAAAATCAGCAAGAAGGTTGATATGGCATAGGGAAAAGGAAAGAGGCCCATGGGTAAAGAGTGATGAGATGTCTAAATCATAGTGCCTTTGGAGCTTATTACCAAGCAACGGGTGGTTATGATTGTTGTTGAAGTAATGGAAGTGCCTGAGCAAGAGGTGACTATTGACAACGAGTTTGGAAGACCTATCTCTGACCAGCTAGTATAAGAGAAATCCTCAAAGGGAAGGATTGTTGAAGATACGGATGTATTTGAGGACTATGGGGGTATGGGTGGCACTCAGGTTAGTCGTGCAATGTAAGGACGACTAGTACTCATAGTCAAACTAGAGGCTGACAAGGGCTAGAATGCTAGAGCATCTATTGGTGAGCACGTGTATGCGATGGCCCCTTTATTGCCTCTGAGGAAGGAATACGCCACAATCTTTTATGATAAGAGTTATAACAAGAGCATCTTGATCACATTGGAGGGATTGGGTGATGCCATAAGCTTGTGTAGGTATGCATTTGTGTATGAATAGACCCTGCTTGATACGATATGCCTCCAACCTTTCTGTCCCCCTTTGTTTTGTTCGTCTTTGTGAGTTTATGTTTATACTAACACTCATTTGTTTTAGGCTACTCAACAGCATCGACAGGAGTTAAGAAAGGAGTACGATCGGCTGAAGAAGGAACTAGAGGGGCTGATGGTACAAACGACATCTTGGCAAGAGGAGTACAACCAATACGAGATTGAGAACATGAAGTTAGAGAAAGAGGTGGCCAAAGTTAAGTTTGAGGTAGGCGAGGCTAGGAAACAAGCCAAAGACCTAAAGTCTTCACTTGCTATTTGTACTGAGGAATTAAGAGTAGTTAAGCAGGAGAAGAAGGAAACTAGGGAGGCAGTTTAGTTTACCAAAGGGGAAGTGAAGGCCATTAAGGAAGAGGCCAAGTCTACTAGGAGGGTTGATATGTCGTACCAAAAGCTGATAAGGGCGAACAAATCGAAGTAGGTCCAAGCTAGTAGAAAGATTAAAGAATGCAATAAGAAGGGCGTGAAAACAGGAATAAATAAAACAAGCAACCCGCAAACAACTCCAAGGATATGACATACCAAGGAACTTTTAAGGACTCATGACACAACTCAATATAACGTACGAGGTGATCTAATGAGGGTACTTGCCACCTAGCTTTGCTTAAGAGTTAGGATAAGAGTGAAGTAGGCAATGAGGGAACAATGCTCATGAAAATGAAAAGTGCATTTTCAATATTAAAAAAAAAAAAATGTGATTGCCTTACAGCTATATGTATAGCAGGTATTTATACCCAAACAACTAGGGCAGCCTGCCTAAACTGAAAAAGACTAAAAGGGTAATGTCCAAAAGAAGTAATACACAAGGAATACAAAAGGGTATAAGTGAAAATTCAAAGAAAACAATGATTAGTGCAACAAATTCCTTTACGCAGGTCTGGACAAGTAGTGATAGCTTATTAGAGACGCTTTTGGTAGAAACTGGCAAACACTATAGTCTAGATGGAGGTTGCCTAATAGAGGTAGGGTCAGTCAAGGAGAAAGGGCTACGAATGTGTACTACATCTCTCGGCTTCTCAGCACTAGTGTCGCCAAGCTAGAGGTAGGCTCAATCATTGCCAAGCAAGCGTGTAAGGAGTCAGGCTGTTAGTAGGGTATTCATCTAATCGACACTTGACTTCAAAGAGATGTATAGTTACTCGGCTCGGCATAAGGAGTGGATTAGCAGTAAGGATCAACTTAGCTTCGATAGGAGTCAACTAGAGTATGAGAATTCATCACGTTACTGCTTCAAGGCCTTAGGCTCGAGATCAGGTTAAGAGTCCAGTAGTTTGATTCTTATCAAAGGAGGCAAAATTGGCCAAGAGGGAGGCCAATGCTAGGATGGTGAAGCTCTAGGAGTTTTGAGTCTGGTTCCAAGAGAGGGAAACTAAACTAAAGGATGGAAAAGAGTTCATTGAGGTAGCAATATATAAGTTATTCATGGAATTCAAGTTGGCCAACAACTTCAAGGCTACTATTAATGAGGCTAATTAAGAGGGAGCAAAGCTGGCGAAAGATATGGTTGAGAGGAAGTATCCACATCTCAATTTTTACTATCTCGATTGGCTAATTGGTGAAGTTTCATTAGAGAGAGAGATAACGAATGAAGGGGTTGAGCTCGATGATGATGTTGTTGCTGCTAATGATGTCAAGGACGATGGTGATGCTAAGGAAAATGGCGTAGGTGATGGTGAGCTTAAGGATGCTTAGGGACTTAGCTTTCTAGTAGGTTATTGTAGGGGATTTGTAATTGTTGTATTGCTTTTTCTTCTTTGTTGTTTCACTCTTGGTGTACATGGGTCAAGATGCCTTCCCTTTAACTTACTATAATTGTGACGATTAAATGTAATGAAAGTTTAGCAAGTATGCTTTACCCTTCGTTGTACATCTTTTGCTCTTTATGTTCATTTTCCCTTTACCCTTGTGCTATTTTCATGTTCTACTATGCTTGATCATAGCTGCAAATGTAAAGTCGTTCTTAGTCTTGCACTTCCACAACGTAATATTAAGCATAAGCTCAGCATCCCGTTTTAAGTACTACTTAATTAGGATCATCAAGCACACAAAGCTTTTGAGAGATCGAGCATTATAGAGCATGTCTATGTGCTCGACTTGTACGGACCCTTAGGTGTGAGTAACTGTTGAGCGCTCGAGGTAAGGCTTGAGGCTTTAGTATTCTCAAGTATAGCAACCAACAAGAATGTGTAGATGTCGAGGATGAGATTTAACTCGACTTAGTCTAGTGTTTTCGTACTTATCGATCGATAAGGATTGGGGCTTAATGATAATTAAGCCAAGATGTCAAAGTGACCAATAAGGTGGGATAGGTATAAGAATTCTTTTTCCATTTCTTTTTGAAATCTTACAAAGTACACTTAGGTATTCATACATATTAAAAATATTAAATCCTAAGGGTATTAGCATTTCATGTCTTAGGAATGGGCTGTCCATCCATTGTCTTTAGCTTATAAGCCCCATTGCCTACATCATCCTTCACTTGAATGGGGTCTTCCCAGTTCGGGGATAGTTTACCTTATCCTTCTCACGACTTAGTAGCTTTGAGCTTTCTGCAAACTAGGTCCCTAGGTTGGAAGACCTTATGTTTGACTTTCTTATTATAGTATCATGCTACTTGTTGTTGGTATGTGGCTACTCGAGCTCACGCAACATCCTTTACTTCGTTAATAGTGTCTAGGCTTTCCTAAAGAGAAAACTTGTTGATGCTAAGTCAAAGTTTTGGACTCTACTTATTGGGTGCTCTAGCTCAATGGGCAATACAACTTCTACTCCAAATACAAGGTGAAAGGGGGTCTCACCTGTTATTGTTCTATGTATGGTTCTATATCCCTAAAGAATCATCAAGAGTTGATCCACCTACTAACCACCTGCTCGCTCGACCCTCTTTTTCAAGCCTCTAAGGATTACCTTATTGATGGCCTAGACCTATACATTAGTTTAAAGGTAAGTAACTTAAGTGTAGCGAAGTCGAATGTGATGCTTGTCACAAAATTCTCTAAACCGTACGCTATCCAACTATTTGCCATTATCTATTATTAGGGCATATGGTACCTTAAATTTGGTAAGAACATGTATCAAGACAAAACCCTCTACTATTCTTGCAATGATGCTCACGACTGCTTACGCTTCCATCCACTTTATAAAATAGTCTACAACAACCAAGATGAACCGATGTCCTCTAAACGCCTTCAGGAAAGGCCTTAGGACATCAAGCTCCTACTGAGAGAAAGGCCATAGGCTCATCATAGGGCAAAGCTATGAGCTGAGTGTATAATTGATAGATTTATGCTTATATCAACTATGGCCTTTTTATACTAGCAATCTCACATATTCCTTCATTGTTAGCTATTAGTATCTAAGGCAAAGGGCTTAGATGTACAAAGCTTAGCCCTAGATATGGTTGCTGCAAATGCCTGCATGGAGTTCCTTAAGGGTATGGAGGCCTTCTTCCATTCTTAAGCAACGAAGGAGGGGTATGTTGTGTTTGCATCGATATGGGACATCATTAATGATAGTTTAGTAGGCCGCATTGTAAGCTAGGCTCTTAGCTTTGGTCCTATCTTCAAGTAGGCTATCGATCTTAAGATAGTTGAAGAGAAGGTTAGATGCATCTCTAGGGTGAAACATATAGAAAGGCACCATAATGAAGCAAAACAAACAAATAGGAAAAATGTTAGTAAAGTCTAGGCAGCTACCAAATAGATATGACTCACTACTAGATCCTACCTGGCCTACAATCCACCGAATACAACACACCAATCCAAATTGAAGGGTCAGTCGCTACTACTCTTAGCTAAAGGGAATAGGTAAGAGTTAAATAACAAGAACACTAAGGTTGCTCAAATGATTAATTTTTGTATTGAAAAGGATCTAATTCGATGTACAAGGAAAGTAAGGGTTTATGTACTTGCCCACTAGGGTTATTTTACATATATGAAAAGACAAAAGAGTATTTTACAATTATGTTATGTAAATCATATTAAAAAGGGGTAAAGGGACAAAGAATATTCAGTATGGAGGAGAAAGAATCATTCTGAAACGTTGTGACACGTATCACTTGATGACTAGACATCAAGAGTATGATACAACATAGGCAAAAATAGGAAGTACTGATAATCAGGGGCCGATCTAATCTGGATTAAGTTAGGAGCC
This sequence comes from Lumnitzera racemosa, assembly GCA_024138005.1. Classification (NCBI taxonomy): domain Eukaryota; kingdom Viridiplantae; phylum Streptophyta; class Magnoliopsida; order Myrtales; family Combretaceae; genus Lumnitzera; species Lumnitzera racemosa. The sequence goes on along the minus strand of JAMXBC010000010.1, from coordinate 90,034,931 downwards.
AATCAATTTGCTTAGGAAGTTAACCGAATTGGAGTTAGGCGCCAGTAGTCAATTGGAGAGTTCGGTTAGGCCAGCCTTTCCTAGGTTACCTTCTGGATCAGGACTTCACAGATAGGTAAGAGCATGTTGGACACATGTAAGGATCTGAAAGATAGGTTGGTAAGAGGTTGGATTAAAAAAGGAGTCCATGTCTCAACTATGGCTTAGACTTGATCTGGATCAGGTCGAGAGCCAATCAATCTGGTTAGGAAGTTAGTTGAATTGGAGTTAGGCACCAGTAGTCAATTAGAGAGCTTGGCTCAGCTAATCTTTCCTGGGTTACCTTCTAGATTAGGACTTCATAGCTTGGCAAGAGCATGTTGGACATACGTGAGGATCTGAGAGACAAGTTGGCAGGAGGTCGGATCGAAAAAGAGTCCCCGTCTCGGCTATGGCGTAGAGCTAGTATTTTCCATGCGAGCTCTTGAAGTCCTCTAACTCGACTTCTTGTAATCAGTCTTCTAGCTCAGCTTCTTGTAATCGATCCAGGGAGTTGATTCCTATTAGGTTCCATCTATAATAGCTCGACAGACGGGGAATGAATCTTAAGGGTTTGATACGGCAACTCGTCAACAGTTTGCTATGGCATATACTAGAAGAATACTTGCTTATCGGTGTTGCAAGACTGGAGCACAGCTATGGATGCAAGCTTGGATAGCTAATTTACCTCATAATTCTTTACTCGAGGAATTTTGGTTATACTCCAAGAAGTGAAATTAGAGACAAGGCCCCACACTATTTAGACGTGCTTCAACATAGCTTCTCCTTTCGTTTCATATTCCCCCTTTACCTGTTGCAACATTAATATGGAATCTAAGAAAATATCTAGCTTCTCAAAAGCGATGTCTATTACGATCTTCAATCCTACGATGAGGGCTTCATACTCAGCCTCATTGTTGTCGATGGCAAATCTGAACTTGAGTGTATATAAGACTTTAGTGCCATAAGGTCATCGTAGGACTATTCCTACCCTTAAGTGGAGGGGTCCATCGACATGGAGAATCCACACCAGTATATCAATGTTAATAGGTGTTTCCTCCTCTCCAATGTATTTGATGACAAAGTCTATGAGAACTTGTACATGGATAGCCTATTTGAAGCAAAACTAAACGCTATAAGCACTAAGCTTCAAGGAGTATTTAACCATTCTCCCTTATACATTCAATTTTTCAGAAGTGTTCGTAGGGGCTAGTTTGTAAGAACGATGATGGAGTGAGCCTGAAAGTAAGGTGTAAGTTTGCTAGCGGCAATGATTATGGTGAAGACGAATTTTTCAACATGTGAACATCTAACCTCGAGCCCCTGAAGGATGTGCTAACATGGTAGACCAGCTTATGCTCACACTCATTGACTTTGATGAGCACTGAGGAGAAGGCTCAGTCGCTTATGGCCAATACAAGTAAAGTTCTTCTTTGGGGATTGGCTAAGAGAGCATAGGTAAGCTCTCAAGAAATTGCTTGAGTCTATCAAAGGCGGCTTCACACTTATCTGTCGACTTAAATTTTGATGGGTTCTTCAGTAATTTAAAGAACTTGGAACATTTGTCAGCACTCCTCAAAACAAAGAGGTTATACACAGTTATTCTACTAGTAAGACATTAGACATCTTTAATCTTCTACGAGGCTATCATATCTCGAATTACTTGGATTTTTCAAAGTTAGCCTTGATGTTGTGCTCTTTAACCATAAATCTTAGGAACTTGCTTGATCTTACATTGAAGGCACACTTCTAAGGGTTCAACTTCATTTAGTACTTGTGTAGTGTATCAAAGGTTTCACATAAGTCGTTGATGTGTTTGGCTTTGTTTCTATTTTTGATGATCATGTTGTCAATGTAAACTTTGACATTGCAGCCGAGCTAGGGTTTGAAGATAGTCATCACCAACCTCTGATATGTTGCCCCAACATTCTTCAGACACAAGTGTCACACCTAAACCAAGGTGTCATTAATAGCCTTACCATGTAAACTAACCTAAGCTAGAAGTAAGCCACTGTAGCCGCTAACATAGGTATAGCTTACACTGGGCTTTTACCACTCTACAACTTTGAGTCATCTAATTCAATACCTATTTGGTATCAACCTGTGGTGAAATTTTCTAAAACAACTTTCGAAAGAGATTTTTATGGAACAAAAGCTTGAGGAGAATAGGAATAATTGAAAACTAGATGATCATTTGAAGAGACCTTATTAGTTTTCCTAGGAGTTAGTAAATCAATAAACAAAATAGGAATCTAGCCAATTGGTCTTGAATCTCACTCCCTACTCCCATTCTCCATTCTTTTAGAACTTAGAGTAATATCAATTTATTTACTGGGAAACCTACAAAACAACTTTAGGGGGCTGAACAGCAACTCACTCAGTAAGCGGGACAAATATAATAGCACATATCTAATATCAAGTGACCCGGTTTTTTAAGCAAGGTCAATTGGATGTAATGCATGCTCAAATAAATGCCATCGCATGACGTTGATTGGTCATCGTCAAATCAAAGAAAATTAGCTAGCTCTAATCCAGGTTTCATGGAGATTGACGTAACACACTTAATGAATTAGATCCAAACTGAGGCTTATGCAATGGAGAAACATGCTCCACCCGAGACTACCTTCGAACTACGATCTCTAACCTTACCGCAACCTCCTCTTCTATCACTTAGTTCAACTAAAGGTAAGAAAAGGACTATTTCTGCTATCCTCATTAAAGGGTTCATGTTTAGCCCAAGAAACCTAATTTTTTTCCCTTAGTACTTTAGGATGTAAGTCTAATTAGAAGTTAAGCCAAGCTTTAGTTAGATTGCTTTTTAGGGTTATCAAGCAATTTGAAACAATTCAATCTAGTAACATCATAAAGTAAGTAATACATAAAAATCCATCACTCTAAATAGCAAAACATTATTCAAGCACATATGTTGCATATGCATGGGCAATTAACTAGCAATCATAATCAAGAAATATACTAAGACCTCCAAGTATTCTTAAAATAGTTCAAAGTGTGGTGAAGCACTAATCTCACTTACCTGAACATATGACACTCTACAGTCCTCATGGTTGGTCTTGTTTGCTTTAGTTTTCCCCTAGATATTTAATACAATGACTTTAGTTTTACTTAATATAAGGTAAATGAATTCATGTAAATTGTATAAGTGTAGTTTAAGACTTATATTTAGCAAGTCGTGCAAGGTTAATATTGAGTTCCAACTTGCTGTTGAAGTTTTTAAACAAGGTTATGAAAGCTCGCCTAGTATTAAATTTTGGTTTCAAAACCTTCTAATGAAGTCTCTGGATGTATGTTTGTAGACTAGTAACCCTTTGTCCAAGTCTCTAATATTATCACAATTATATTGCTTACTCTATAGAACTCTCTAAATAAGCCTCTAAAATCATTTCCTCTAAGCATTCCGCACCATTCAACCCTTAGATTAAGTCCTAAAGCTCTTTTAACTACATTTCCTTTATCGAAGACTCCTAAATAAGTCTTTGATAGGGGTATAGTTAAGTCCCTCTTATTACCTAACCTTTTTATTCATTTTCTTAACTTAGAGACTAAGTCCCCTCTTTCTAGACCAATTCTTTAAAGATGTCTCTGAAGCAATTTCATCTAAAACCTTCTAATTCAGCCAACCCTTTAGTCAAGTCTCTACACTTAATACAATCACCCTTCTACTAAACAACTCCTCGAATGAAGCTCCAATGTATTTAGAGTTGAAGTCCTTTTATCCACTATCCTTTTGAACATATCTTTGAAGTTATCATAACAATGCTTCTTTTACCAAACGTTGTCTTAACCAAGACTCTGATATTGTTATATTCAAAGTCCCTACATTAGTTATCCTTTTAATTACGCATATATACCAAGATTTTAAGTTACTCTTTTACCGGATCAACCATCTAAAGAACTTTCTAAATAGTTTAAATGTACAACTTTGCTTAAAGTGACTCACTCTAGCATCTTATTACAGTTTAGAAATATTATAAATCATGATCATACAATAGTTCCATCAAGCCCATAATCACCATATTACTCTAACTTCCAAACCCTCATTTCTAACTTGCAATCCCCTTAACTGCAGATCATATCCTACAGTAGAACATAATTCATATAAACTTCAGAATTGGTATAAATTGATTTCCTCAAAGCTAATTATACAAATCTCCAAAAAATAGCATTTTTCACCTAATTAATAGGCTAAAACATTACTAAAAATTATGGAAAATGTTTTTGGCAGAAATCTTTTCATAGAATCCAAACATGTAGTATAGGGAAGTTTTAAAGAAATTTTAGTTTCAAAACAACAATGAGGTTATTTTAAATAATTCCAAAAATTGTTCGATTTTATGCAATTTCTAAAGGAGGTCATAAATTTACTTAAAATTTTTACAATATGATAGTTTTCTCTAAAAGTAAATGTAAAAGTATATAAAAATAATTTTTTCCATAATTTTCAGAATCAATTTGCTATTTTTGATAATTTTGGGAAAATCAGGTTAAATTCGAAACTCACCAAAAAGTAGTCATTCGGCCTCCACCTTCTACCACCATCGTGTCAGCCTACCCAAGCGCTACTCCTACAACTAGCCAGTAGTGGTGATTTGTGCCTAAGACACCTTGAGACCTATGCTCTCTAATTTCACTTGGTTTGCGCAATGTATGTTTTGAATTTTCCCTGAATTTTTCCCTCATTAATTCACTCTTCCTATATTTTTTCTGGAGTTGTAAGGTCCTTAGGAATTTAATGGAGAGCCTTAGTGATGATCCTTAAGTTTGTTAATGCAAAAGTGAATTTTTTTTTCTCTCTAATGTAACCTAAATACCCCATACTCCATGCAAGACTATGTGTCCTTAGGGGAATTCTTTAACCAACAACTATATAGGAGCTTCACCATGCTTATTACATTTTAATTCTGATGGTTTACAAAATTTTTTTATAAATTTTTATTATTTTTCTTACAATTTTTTAAGTAATTATATGCATTTTCAGATGTATAGTTATATATAATAATTACACCCCAAGTACATGTGTTATTTTTATATGTTATTTTGTCACTTTAGTATCCAAATAATTTATCTCTAAAGTTTAGTTAATTTCTATTACTTAATTTATGCGTTTACAGCGGATAAATTATAATATAATATAATTTAGTAATATTGACTATTTTTAGCTATAATATTATCATTTTATTATATTTTCTATATTTCGGACTCATGAAGTACCCTCATCTAACTCCTATGATCCATACGTGAAGTATTACCCTATTTAGTTGACTTTTATGTATGCCCTAAATTACTAACTCTAATGACTACGTGAAATTACGAGACTCACACGAAGGGCATGACTCGATAATAGTATTTGCCAAAGTCAATAACGAAAGAGGTGTGAACCTAATCCTTGGAGGCCATGCAGATTTGACTGAAGCTAGAGTAGGCATCCATGAAGCTAAGTTTTGCATGGCTTAATGTAGAATCAATGAGCTAATTGATTTAGGGAAGAGGAAAGCAATCTTTAGGGCAAGCTTTGTTGACATCATTGTAGTCAACGCACATCTACTACTTACCATTGGACTTCTTCACGAAGACCATGTTGGCAAACAAGGTAAGGTAGCATTCTTCTCTTATGAATCCGTCTTGTAGGAGTTTTTGCACCTCTTGCTCAATAGTAGCTTGTCATTCAAGTGTGAAGTATCTTTGTCTCTACTTCACGGGTGGTCGACCTTGAGGTGGTGCGTAGCCTAGGGTATGTTGATGATACCAAGCATTTCTTTAGGGAACATTGCAAAGACATCTGAATTAGAACGAAGAACGGTAGTGATGTCCTCTTTTTCTTCAGAGGATAAGGAAGCCCCTATTCGAGTAGTCTAGTCGGGGCAGTCGCCATACTGAATGACCTTAGTTTCTTGTGCTGGCTACCCCCTTGAATTTTGCACAGCATCAAAGGTGAACTCGATGTGCATGACCTTATCATGAGGATGTTGCTCAAGTAAAGTATTTAGGATAATTCTTGGTTGTCGCGTGCTATATAAACCCTTGTAGGCATAGGGAACTTCATCATAAGGCATTTTTGACTGATGTACTTATCAAATTTATTAAGGCTAGGCCACCTTAAGATAACGCTAAAAGGAGACTGACAGTTGACAACAGCAAAGTTGATCAACTATAAGGCAATGTGCTTGTCATCGGCTAGCTAAACAAGTAATATAATCAAGCCATTTGCTAAGATTATCTTTCCACCGAACCCGAGGAGGCTTTGCCTGTAGGGTAAGAGTTCTTCTTCCAATTTATCCTTCATCTGCTCATAGATAGAGAAGAAAGGATGTCCGAAGAGCTGCCATTGTCTACAAATGTTTTGGGGACATTGAAGTACCCAATCTCGACATTGATGACTAAAGGGTTGACATAGGGTATTCAATGCCTCCCTTATCTTTATCGAAGATAGAAATAATGTTGTCTATTTTTGGCTTCTTCACACAGACAAAGAGTACTTCATGCTAGGGTTGAGAGAGCAATCTTCATATGATAGTCCTAATCCACCTATAATTATCTATACCTGCCTATGTCTGCCCCTTCGATTTGTATCATTAAGTGGGTTTTCTTAACATGGCTATGGTTGCTACTGTAGCTCTTCAATTCAACATCATTGGGCTTGTAGTGGATGGTTCACTCATTGGTGATGAGGAGGTCGATGTAGCTCTTGTGGACAAGGCCTTCAACTGCATTCTTAAGGTATCTACATTCATCAATCTTGTAGCCATGTGCTCCATGATAATCATAGAACTTTCCCAATGAGAATGCTTTGCGCGTTTCCTTAATGTGTGGGGCGTAGGGCAATCATTCACGAACTTAGTAGAAACTTCACCAAAAGGGAAATTCAATGGAGTGTAGCTAGTTTAGTCAACAAACTTCTATTTCTACCTATCTTAACGTTCTTTAGAGGATAATGGCAGACTTTGCGTAGCTTAAGCTAATCTTTTGCAACAGTGCCGCGATGCAAATCATTCTCGAGGTATGCTCAAATGGTGTCTTTTTATGCGATCTACTGCTTAATGATGATCATGAATTCCTTAAAGTTGTTTGGTTGTCACAATGCAATAGCCTCAAAGATTTTTGTTGTTAGGGTCCAAGTCGTAAATGATGGCCTGGAGAGTCGTTTCACTCTCTACTTTCAGAACGAGGAGTTTGGCATGATTGAAGCACTTCAGATAAGCTCATAAGGTCTCATTTGATTGCTGGCGTATGTTGTACAACATAATGAGTCTCTTTGTGGTACCTTGCTATTAAGGAAATGTTGTTGAAATCTAGTGACTAGGTCATTGAAAGATCAGATAGAACCACCTAAAAGTTGGTTGAACCATGCTAAAGCATCCTTAGTGAGTGTGATTGGGAATGCCTTCCACATGGTGGCATCAGAAAAGTTGCGCAAGCTCATCATTATGTAAAAATATGCTAAGTGGTCATCTAGATTGCCCATACCATCATATGTAGTGGGGGTGTTATACGCCTTGTGGTAAAATTACTTCCAGTATGACTAAGGAGAATAGGCTCTTGATCACCGCTATACTTAATTGTTGAGTAGAAGATTCATGACACTTCCGATCACGTAAGCTGGAAGCATACCGAATATGCTTATTAAGCTCGTAGAGATTTATCTCATCCAAGTGCTTTAGCAAACACTCGCAGGAAGAGTGCTTTCATATTCGACTTATGCCTGACTGTGTATCCCAGTCATATAACTGACCCCAATTGGTGTTTAATTGGTCACATAAGTCCTCTAGTGAAAAATTCTTGAGCTCAACACGATCACTTGGGCATATAGTGTTTGCGAGCAAAGGTATAGGTGAGCACTTAGGATGCCCATTGTATCAGCTAACAAAGCTAGTTGATGTGACATTAGGATTAATCCTATCGTTAAGATTAGCCTTTTTCTTAAGCTTCAGAGTAGCTTCTGGTCTTTACCTTAAGTCAGCATTGTCTTGGAGGACTTTTGTGTTGGCTTCTATCAAGTCACGGAACATTTCCTTAATCTATTTCATATGTGATGGTTATTGTTACGTTTATAGCAGTGGCGTGTAGTTGTCAATTGTTTACCACCGCTTAGGAGTGATAGATGAGGATGTCTGTTTTTACTCTTAACAATGATGATGAGTTTACATAAACAGTGGGTGCCAAATGATGATAGTGGATATCTAGGTATAACTCTTAAGTGAACTTTTGGTAGTCTAGTGGTTGTATACGGTAGTATACCAGTAAAAAGCCCCCTGTAAAGTTACCAATGTAGGCCCTCCAATGCTCAAGTTAGCAAGGAGAATATTTGAATTTTAGAGAATATAAGAGTAAGGAGATTAAGAAAGTTCCTAAGAGGTTCCAAAGATCCTTTGCGTACTAGCTACCCTTCTTATTTATAGGTTAAGGGTTTCACCTGCTCAAACGTATGGCAGGAGAGAACTGGTTAGAACAAAATCCAATGAGGTGGTGCTATCAATACGAGAAAAAACTCCCATCCTTTTGTCTATCAATAAGAGCTTAGGGGATGGGCCTATCCCAGCTAGAGGGGATGTCCGCCTTAGCTTAATGGCTAGTCTATAAGTTGTGTGTCAGGTGGTCATTTGGCATTTAATGAGGAGAGAGAAAGAAGCGATGAAAGTAGCAAGCACAATCATGCTGGAGAGTTTTCTCCTAGAGCTCAGAAGATAAAATCTTAGGCTTTTGGAGAAAGACCCTATGAGGGCTCGGGGTTTGGCCTAAATTAGGGGCAAATGATTCCCTGGTCATCTAACTACGTGAAGGATGTCGACAAGTACTTGACATTTGGGGGTTGTTGATAACTCTAATTTTAAACATATTTCATAGGGTGATTTTATAGTATTTTCCGTAGATTTTTGGTTTTCTTTAAAGAAATTGATACCTAATTGAGTAAAATGTTGATTTCAGGGTTTAAACACATTCTAGGCTCAAAAACGAAGAAAAGGAATCAAGTTTCACTCAATTCCGAGTTCAAACGAAGAAGTGATGAATTTTTGAAGTTATGCAGAAAATTTGCCTAAGTGCAGAAAGTTACAAGACCTGGGGACACGGTTGTGTCCCAGGCCATGTCGGGTGACGAAAACAAAATATTTTTGATACACTATAAAAAGACATATTAGGGTTTCAAAAGAGAAGGAAGAGACATTACAGAAACAAGAGACACAAGAGACGAAAAGAGATTGGAGAAGAACATTAATTAAGAAGCAAGAACGACATCGATTTCAAGATTAGAGAGATTGTTCATTAAATCAAGAGGGGTTTTTATGCTTTATTTTACGTTTTTGATGAAACTCGTTTTTAGATTCGTTATGATAGCTTAGAATTAGAGTATTTAGGATTATGGAACCTAGGGTTTCATGTAACCCTTGGATTGAATTATAATTTCAATAAAGTTTCTACCTTTTCTTGATTCAATTATGTTGTTAATTATGGATTGATAATTCTAGAGTGTCAATATATGATATTATGCATGTTGATTGAGAAATTGCATGTGTAATTAGATCTAGGCATAATTGAAGAGAATTACATGTATACTTAGAGATAAGATACGTGTTTCTTCCGGAAAGTTGATTATTTGTGTAGGAATTCATTACACATTAATGCGATTCTAAATTATATTACTAAGTGAAGAGATTCCGGTAAATAATTTAGGATTAGGGTTAATATGCTTGAGAAAGATATTAGCTTTAATTGTGAATCCCTCCGGTCAAGAATAATAGAAATTGAAGTGGATATATTTTAAAAAGGTTACATGTTAAACACTAGGGGAAATAATTCCTAAATACATTATTGCATACTTGAAATCGTTCATAGTTTATTGCTTCCTAATTTGCGTAATTAAGTCTCATAAGTAGTTTAGTTGTTAATTTCAGTATTTTTAATTCATTCAATTTATCACAATTTTTCGATTAGATAATAAAGCTAAAGTTAATATTAGTACTCAAAATCTCTAAGGGATTGACTCGGACTCACATCCGCTATATTAAAACTGATAGGTGCGCTTGCCTCATATCAGTTACCTATAGAGTTTGCTAGGACCCAAGCCTGATAGGAAACTTAGGAGTATATCCCAAGCTAATCGATATACTTAGTGGAAGGGATCATTGGGTTGAGGTGAAAAATGCCCTTAGCTATGTAGGCTAAACTCCTTAGTGGGCTTTGGGCCTTCAAAGCCCTAGGTTGAAGGGTATTCGTCAATATAACCTATAATATGTAGTTGATCTAGGTACATCTAGATACTTATAGATGAGTTGTTGAATTCTAATTGGTTAATAACCTTTTACTTGCAACACCATTTATCAATCTTTAGGGTATGGGGTTAGTGTGATCTTCTAACAAAGTGGGGAGATACGTAACATAATTATCCCCAATCTTACACATGTCCCGTCTAATTTAATGCATTATGGGCATTATAGGCGCTGGGTACGTAGTCTTCTGATGTTAAGCTTGGCTTGGATGCCGAGTACCCTATGAATCAGCCATAGACTCGATAACTAAGGCTTTAATCCTTTGTGAGGTCCTACAAAAATTAGTGATCAACTCACGACCAGTTGGTTAGAAAATAGTTTGTAAAATTTAGGGTGATTGCATAAATTATCCGATCAAGCCTAAATTTTACAACAAAATTAGGAATATTAGTAAAAGTGATTCCATGAGTTTAGATTTATGAAAATAAATAATAAAATAGTTAAATATTATAATATTAAGTTATATGTATATTACCGGTTATTTATTGGAAACATATAAACGAGTTCTAATAACTAACAAATTGATAGAGATAAATTATATATATACTTAAAATTATAGAATAACTTAAATAATATTTATGATTATTTATTTATATTATATATGTATTTACGTGTAGGTAAAAATACGCAAAACTATTTAAAACACCTGAAATACGTCAAAACAATGCTAATGAATTAAAAAATTCATAAAAAATTAAAGAAAATTCATGGGAAGTGTGGAATGATCTAGAAATGGGACATGGGAAACTAGAAATGGAGAATGAAATTCAACTAGTAGAAATTAACTAATTAGAAAGTGAAAAAAAAAAAGAAGAAGATAAGAACACTTGGCAATTAAAAAAAAAAAACTAAACCCTTTTATAAAAATCAAAAGACTTCCACCAAATTTAGCTTAGTCAGTTAGGAATCCAGAAAAAATAGGGAGAGATGAGAAGATGAGAAAAACCAATTTTACAAAAAATAGATAAAATATGGTGCAAAATAGGGCATTAAGAGGGAAACCACACCCGATGACCACTTAGAGAGGTACGACCACCACCACTGGACAATATCCCTACTGCTTGGGGCTATTGACATAGGTGGAGCTACCATTGGTGGCTGGAAGTCGATCAAATAGTAAGTTCTATTTTTCCTTTTGATTTTGTTTAATTTATTAAAAATATAAAATAATTATAAAAAATTATGAAATTTAATATTCTAAGACATTTTTTGTGTAGTTTTTAGGAAAAATATTATTTTGTTAAAATTAGGTCTGGAAATATACCATGCTTAAAAAACCTTTAAACCCGAACTAGTTTTCCATTTAAAATTAAATAATCTTAATGATGTAATTTGACTTTAAAATTTTTATATAAACTATTTAGAGTGTTTATGACAGTATTATGAAGAGATTTACAAAAATTAATTTTCTAATTTTACTTAATTTTTAGGCCCTAAAATCATGCATAAAAGACAATTTATGGGCTTAATTTAGTGATTTAATGTTAATTTAGTATAAATATTGATTTAGCATGTAATTAGGTATCTTAAGATGTTATTTGATGATGTAGAATGATATTTGTGATGTTTGAGGTGTTAGATGTAAGAATCACATGTATTATGTAGTAAATATATGTAAATAAATAATAGGAAAAAAGTGAATATTTAAGTTAATCTTGTGATTTAGGGTTAAATTAGTACAAATTCGAATTTAGGTTGCATTTACACATTTTGAGATGTTAGTTGGTGATGAGAGATGATATTTAAAGTGTTGGGAATGTTAGATATGCATATTATGTACATATTAGGTAATAATAAGTAATATGTAAATATAGGAAATTAATGAATAGAAAATAATAGGTCAAAATTAATAATAATAATAATAATAATAATAATAATAATAATATACAATAAATCTTAGATGAAATATAAATTTAGGTAATTATATGAAAAATATAAATTTTTCTCATATCGAGAGCAAATTTGATAATTAAATTAGGAATATAGTGTACCATACGAACTAAAATATTAGTTAGAAACTAAATGAGATATTTAAGATACCTAAATATAGTTGGATGAATTTTTCATATTGGTTTATAAGGAATTCCTAAGGTTTACCTATAAAGACCATAATCAGAAGATGAATTAGAAACTAATTCAAAAACTAAGTCAGAACCAAGAGAAGAACTAGTAAACTGAGAAGTTAAATAGAAATTAATCAGATACTATATTCATTCAAATTAAAGATAGTTAAACCTTGTGAAATAGGTTGTAAGACATTCCTAAGACTTAAGTGTAAAATGAAATCAGGAGCCAAGTCAAAAGATTGATTCGAGCTTAGGTGTATAGAGTGAATAGGAATAAAATTAGTATATAATTTAGAAATTCTTATACCTGTAACATGGTTGAATAAACTCAGAGGGAAAATTAATGGCCAGTTCAAGGCTTATGAATAAAACTATAATTAGAAGTTGGATTAGAAATTAAATTAGAAGTTGAAACAAAACCTAACTCAAAATAAGCATAATTGTAAGGGACTTAAACCTAAATAACTAAATGAAGAAAAACCCTAAATTAAAGATAGTAATCTAAATTACAAAATAGAATCCATATAGAGTAGTTATGTGGAAACTAAAGCAACATTTGCGTTATAGAGATTATTGACGATGGCTTATGCGAGTTACACCTTAAGTGAGCAAGCGAGAAGTCCAGGTAAGTTAGAATCAATACGTCATCGTATTTCATAGTACCATTTTATAGTACTTAAAGGCTTAAGATTATACTTGTTTGTACATATAGATAGTTTGATTGTACGCCTACCTATGTATGTACTATTTTATAGTACTCAAAGGCTTAAGGTTATACTTGTTTGTACCTATAGATAGTTTGATTATGCGCATGCCTATGTATGCATGTTCATGAATGTATTGTATACTATTAGCTTACTATACCGATTTGTAATTGTTTTGTATTGCATGATATGGACTTATCACCTTAACTAGACTTAATTAAATATATGATTTGCAATTCTAAATCGGACCTGAATGGCAATCCATCAAGGGAAACGTTTAGGGTTCTCTAACCAAATAGTAACCCCTTCAAAAGGGATAACGCGTGATAGTATAATTGGTCCCTTCTTTATCCTTAGTCAAATTAAGTGATAAGAGAAGAGATTTTGACAAGAGTAAAGGTAATGGTTCAAAGGAATTCATAGGAGAAGAGGTGTCTCCATTACAGAAGCTTAGGTTTGGTCATAAGTTGTTTAAATGTATGTTAAACTTCTCAACCCCAATTAGAGCAAGTATAATTTCTCAAATCTCACAATGGAATAACGTCATGCAATAGCATTTGCTTATTGCATTGCATTAAAATATTTGGTTGATGATCCTATTTGTGCTTGATGTTTAGTTTTAAGTATCTATCCCAAATTAATGAGCGGTCAGTTGCTCACATCCCCATAGATGATGTTGCAGGTGCTAGCTAAAAAGTAGCTATATAACTACCTTGAAGCTAGCTACTGCTAGATCCTAAGAAGTGAGAAAATAAAAACCGAAGGAGAGATACATTTCTAAGGTTATAGTTCTTAGTTTATGATTTTCAATTGTCATGTAAGGTATTACTTTGGTAAGATTATGCTATGAAATCATTGTAATATTTGAATTTTAGTATATATTTTTCATACTTTCTTAAATAAATAACCTATTTAATTTGTAAATTGTTTACTTCAAAGCAGGTTAGTAGTAAACACCTTATGTAATCCAAGTCTAAGATAGCGGCTATAAAGTCAACTTTTATCTTAGAATAGTTTGCACGATGAGATTGTTACGACTCTACTACTTCGAGACGTAACAATTCTAAGTTGATATCAAAGTATAGTTCTAGTAAACCTTGCTTTGAAATATTATAATTAAAAGAAGTAAACATTGTAAGAGCACATTGAGATTGGGTAGTAACAAGTGAGTGATAAATGGGTAGTTAAAAGATGTAGACTTTAGGTATATATATATCTTACAAATATAAGTAAAAGAATATATGATAATAAAATCTTACTAACTTTCCTTTATGCTAACTTATAAGACTATGGAAATGAACTCATGACTATTTAGTTATACTTAGAAGATCTAAAGGGAAGTAAAGAATATTATAGCACCTAGCGATAGAAGCTCTTGTAGAACCTTAAGTAAAAGACCATAATTATGTATAGATGAACTTGTGGAACCTTAGGTAGAAAGTTAGCGAAGGCTATTTTTAGCAATTGTAGAAGGTGATGTAGAATCCCTGAGAAGGAAAGTAGATAAGACCTAAAAAAGAGGACTTTGTAGAAGCTTTTGTAGAAAGTTAGGTAGACACATCTGAAGAAGGTAAGATAAAACCTAATAATGAACCTATAGAAGCTGTGGTAGAAGATAACCAAGTAGTAAAACCCAATGGAGTAAGAACTAGAGAAGGCTGGAATTAAAAGTAAAAGATGACGGATTTCTTATTCCTGGTAGTTCTAAGAACACGTCACTAAGTGGGACATTATTATTGAGTATAAGTATAAGAGTGAGATAGATATAAGATAATTAGAAATATAATGAGATCCATAAATAGATTAGATCGGGAAGTAGACCTGGATGAGACCTAAATGAAATATAAGTTAGATTTTAAATGAGATAGAGAATAGAAGTTAAGACATATGTATAATTGATGAGTTGACCAGTATAGCAATTGATAAGCGAAGCTTAGAACTAAAAGCAATGTACTGGCCTAATTTGGGTATTAAATCGAGCAAACTAATAGAGTAAGTGAGAGTCGCTATGTATGAATCGTGTACAGTATATTATATTTGTATTACTATGTATGAAATTTGAAATTTATAAAAGACCAAATAAGTGTAAGGTCAGCTTCCATCTTAGAATGGTTTGCACAGTGAAACCTTTACAACTCTGCCGCTTTAGATCATGACATCCTTTAAGTTGCTAAGCTCCACAATGTTTTGCTACTAAGCTAAATCTTACTAGGCCCTATAGCCAACCTCCAAAATTAGTCATCAATAATTATAAAATAAGATAAATTGATTATGTAAATATTGGCATAAAAAATAATGCTGTGATTTTTAACATATATAAAGTTATGTAAAGCCAGGTTATATATACCAAACTTCAATACACAAATTGTATGATATGTAACATATTAAGGGCAATATTGCAAATTATACCTTAACTTTGCCATTTTTCACAATCATATACTTGAAGTTTTAATTTGTCTAATTATATACTTAATTGAAAGTTTACCTGTCATAGTCTATACCTCAATTAACCTTAATTCATAATGTCGGTCCAATTAACACAATTAACTAATGGAAAGGATCGTGCAAGCCCCAACATATGGCCAATAGCCACCCCTTACTTCAAAAATATAAGTTACAAGACCTATTAGTGGCTGTAGGTAGCTACCTACAACACTTAGGGGGGTCATAGGACCCTACCAAGGTTATATATAGCCATCTCATTGGCTAATCGTGCTAATTAAACTAATAATGTGAATCGAAGTTAATTAAGGTATAAATGGTGATAAATAAATTTTCAATTAGGTGTATAATTAGATAAATTGGAACTTCAAATATATAATTGTAAAAAGTGACAAAGTTAAGGTATGAACCATAACATTGTCCTCAACATGTTACATGTCACATATATGTTGATACATTTATTTAATTCTATTAACTACACAATTAATGTTTTTTGTGTCATCTATACTTATATTTATATTAGTTTCATAAATTAACAAAGAAAAGTAAAAGAAAGAGTTATGTGTAAGTGAGATAGGTAGAAGTAACTTTGGTATAGCCTTATGGTGATATATTTTCAAATAAAGAACTACTTTGTATTCTTTTTTAAATATATAATATCATATATTTAGCTATTATGTTATATATTTAATTTGATGTAGATGTGTATCTACTAATAATTTTTTTATAGATTTGATGCATTTATCTTTTGTATAGTTATAGTTAATATTATCATTAGCACATCATACAAACTAATTTTCTATGTTTTATTAAAAGACTAAGATAGCATTTCGTTACAAGGACTAGACTGAATAAAGAAAACTAGATAGAACAAGTACAAAGAAGATTAGACAGCATAAGCTTATTATACCATGTTTGGTTTACACAGTAATTAACATAAAATTTTGTGCTATCCTTTATTTAGGACATGTAAGTACTGGATTTATTATGGTATTTTGACAATTATACCCTCAACATTGTCTAATATATACTTTAATTTTATTTTTATATTATTTGAAATACAATTTAAAAGGGTTATTGAATTCATATAATTAAATAAAAATATATATATAATAATTTATATAAAAATATATAATAAAAGCAATAGATTTGCTAGCCAATAAAAAATTAATTATTTGTATTATAAAATAAATAATTTTTTGGAATAATTAATAAAAATAATATTAATTAACTCAATATTATAATAACTAATACATACTATAATATAATAACAGTTCAATAAATTAAAACAATATTCTTATGATTTAAAGCTATAATATTAATTAATAATTAAACCAATATCCCTAATATAACAATTAAGAATATTAATAATTGCAATATGATGCAAATGATCCATATGTCTTTCAAAATCAACTAAAAACAAAAGTCGATTGTCTAATTAGTTTGCCCATAACACATGTAACCAACAACAACTAATTAACCAAATAGTCTAAGTGTCTTTCAAAATCAACCAACTACCATCATCTAATCAATTTGCCTACAACATATGTAATCAACAACTACTATAACCAGAAGGTCCAAGTGTCGTCTGAAATTAACCAATTAGATGTTTAACAAAAGCAAGCCTCTACCCTCCTTGGAGTCTCTAAAAAAATTTCTCATATTGTGGATTTTTAACCATTTTCATTAAAACTTCCAACTCTTCATTTTAAGATAATCCTAAATTGTGCAATTCTTCAACAATATCTTCCCTTGGAGGGTTTGCGATTTTTCCTATAAGTAAAGAAAAATTACTTCTAACATCATTCATAGTTTTCTCAAATCTTGTAACAAACTCTGTAGCATAATCCACCAATCAACACTTGCAAGATGGTGTCAAAGATGCACCACCATGTAAAGAATTGTTATGAGATCCAAGTGATTGTGGTGATGATTTCATCTCTTCTTCAAAATTATCTTGACCATCAATCTGTATATCTCTCCAAGCACCAACAAGCGTCTTAGCTCCTTTGCCATTCCATCTTTTCCAAAAATATTTTGTAATCGTTCGAACTCATTAAATTCCTTATTCACATGGTTACCATTCTTTAGATATTTCTATATATCAATTTAATTAGTTATAAATAGCAATTAGAATTAAACAAGACAATATACTTTAAAATAAAAAAAAAAAAGTATTAATAATACCTCCATACATTCTGCAAGAACTTGATCGCTATCTACTATGACACATTTTTTCATGTCATCCCAATCAAATCCATCAATATTGATCATGTCAAGTACTTCAAACAATTTGACCAACCACCTCTTTATTTTGTTACCAATTTGTTTGATGTTAAGATTTATTTCTAAAATATATTTCTTCATCCTTTTTAAGACTTCTTCATGAGTCCTACTCTTAAAAGTGCCATTCTCTCCTCTATAGCCCTCAACAACTAAGTCCTCTAACATTATTAATAGTGTTTCTTCTTCGTTTTCACTCCGACTACACCTACATTTTTTGTCCTTACCATCCATGATTGTAAATCCACCAAAGTTGTAATACATCGATGTAAGAAAAAAACAAAGGAATTCATACATATAAAAATTCATCAAAGGATTTCAATAACTAAAAGATATCAACATACATAATTAATGAAAGTTTAATGGTGACATCAATCCAACATACATAATCAAAGGAAGTACAAACACGAAATAACTTTCTAGTTTCTATGACAAATCCTCCACTCATTGTATATTTCTTGTGCTAAATTATCTCTCATTTGATTCCATTACACACTAACTTCCACCATTCCAATTCTATCAATCCCATCTTTTCCAGTAGGAACTTCACTACCTACTATTAGAGTATACTCTAACAGATCTAGTGGCATATACATTCAAATGAAGTTGTGTAGTAAATAACAAGCTAGTATCATTTGACATTGTATCTTGGTAAGGTAAAAAGATAGACTCCTTAAAATGCCCCATCGTTTCTTTAAGATTCCAAAACATCTCTCCATAACATTTCTTGCCCTTGCATGCCTATAGTTAAATAATTCCTCACAATTTTGTGGCTTATGTTGACTTGTAGCCCACTCATGAATATGGTATTGCCTACCTCTAAAAGGAGCAAGAAATCTTTGTGCATTTTCATGTCCACCATCTACTAAATAGTATAAATTTATACAAAAATGAAACCCCATAAATTTACAAAAGAAAATTTATTATTCTAAAAATAACATAAACTATGAATTGGTATATTCACTTACTAGCTAGAACTCTTAAACCATTAAGATTGGATAATTACATCACGTAATACTCTAGAATATGATGTAGATCCTTCCCATCTTGCTAATACATAGATGAATCTTAGGTCGTAAGTACATACTCCTAAGATATTAGTTACAAGATGCCCTTTCCTTGTTCGATACTTAGGTCTGTCTATAGTAAGTGTTGTTACCACAATATAAGTACCGTCTAATGCTCTTAAGCAACCCTAATGAGTTTTAGAAAGAAAAAAAAAAGATAAGGTATTATAAGAAATTGTGCCTATTATGAAAGATTTTGGGGGGGGGGGGGGGGAAATATATTAATCAAGTACTTTAAACCACTTCTACCTTTCATTGGTGCAATCTTGTGGTATTGGATCCGATTTTGCAAGTAATAAATCTTCTAACCTCAAAATAGTAACTAACACTTAATGGCAATTTCTACTAACTGTCTCACCTTATCTACAAAATTTGACTTTAATACTCCTATTTTTTGTGTGGTATGCTAGTACGTTAAGAAAAATAGCAACCTGTACCTCGACCATAGCTCTTCCATTAGTATGTATTCCCCCTTGTACCCTAAGGAGTTCACAGAGATCCGTAAAAGTATTCCTACACATCCTCGATTCCTATAAACAATTTGTATCGCTTCTCTTAGTGAGTGAATCAATTACTTCTCTTTGCATTTCATACGTAGCCAATATTCGTTCATCCAACACTTCTTTCTCTACCTCCTTCTTTAAAAAAAGTTCAAATAAAAAAATCTAGCAACACCCATTACAAGCATATTAATGTAAACTCTCCATCTAAAAAGGTAAGTCAAAATCCCATGATGATCTATTATCTATAATACTTATCAAGTACAAATAAGTGAACAAAAAGTAAAAAAAAAAAGGATAAATTATATGAACTCTAGAGAAAATAGCTAGCAATCAACAAGAATAGTGAACTATAAGAAATCTTACAACTAATTCCTAGAGTTTAAATCATTTAATTGATGAATGCAAAGAATAAAAGCTTGTTTAAGGAATTAAAACTATGTAGAACTATCTAAATGGTGGTGCAGGAGTAAACATTGTATTACTTCTTGAGTAGAACAAGCCTAATAATGTTCCATGTCTATGTTAAAGGTAAACCTCAAAAACACAACAAAACCAGGACCCAACAAAATGATATGCCTAAACTAATAGCTTGATCTCAATTAGAAAAACTTTGTTATCTTTCTCATAGCCGGTGATATTAAAATAAGTATACCTATAAATATAATCACAAATACAAAGTTAAGCTAAACATGAATATTCACACTAGAGAAGTACTACATATAAATATACTCATACACAAGATTGTGTGTAAGTTTTCATAGAGAACACTTCTAAAATATAATGATCCATGCTATAACATTAGAATCGAAACAAGATTTTATTTTCAAGCTAAAGGAAAACCACATCAAATATCAACATATGGTATATTTTTAAGTGTATCAATCTATATTAGTTTTTTAAGACATATTTTTAGGAGAAATCCTTAGTACATGCTTCTGACCAATTTTAATTGCTCTCTAAAACCAAGCTTTTCCACCAACTCAATACAGGTCACTTATTAGATACTATAGAATAGAGGTACTGGAAGCTACTATTACACTGGATGTGATTAAGGCGTGCATGGACAGAAGGTAGAGAAGAGCCTCTATGATGAACATGTTGAGGGTATATATCACCGAACCCCACCATGTAGGACATTTTCTTTGGATTGTCACCAAATATAAAATATATGACTATGATTTATATATTATTATTATTATTATTATTTAAATGTCATTAAGGAGTAACACTAGTACCATTCAACTATAATTAAATTCTTTTACATGCTAATCAATTTCACCCTGTTATTTATATACATTGTACCCAACAAATGTATAACACGTTAAATTCTTTCTTTCCTTCCATAGTTGACCAACAAAGGAAAATAAACTAACCACAACCTTAAGCGAGAGCAGTGTCGTTCTGGTTGTCCAATCTAATCTCCTAAAATTTTTTATGCTTTTCAAAGGTAAACCTATCAAAGTAAAGTAGGTAAGTATTAGTACTGTCTAAAAAGATTCTTGATATCAAAGATAGAAATGTAATTAAAACCACTAGTTTATTAAGAACATTGGAAGTAAAAAATGCATGACAAAAAATGAAGGGAAAAAAAAAACTTTATACACATCCATGCAAGTATATGACTAAAAAGAGCAAAAAATCACGAAAATAACAATTCTAGCAAAGAGATACATATGAAATAAACAAGACAAACTCTCTACTGTCCTATTAAAAATTCTTAATTAAGCATTGCCAAAAGTAACAGCCATTATTTTACTCTAAATTTAGAGTTCGCATTCCACTGGAAATAATTGTATCATACACTCTCCAATACTACTGAAAGATTTAGGTTGAAAATAAAGAAAGGGCGATTGGCTAATGTGTTATAACCCTAAGGGGAGCCTAGTAAAATGCTTAAAGTTTTCATATCATGTGTGCACTCGTGATACAAAAACTAACTTGCAAGTTAGAGATTACAAAACTCTAATTAATTATTCATTAAGATTTTCGATTTTTAATTTATTAACTTATTATAAAATAAAAATATAAATAACTATGGACATCTAAAATTCCACAATTCCTCAAAACCATAGAGAATCGATATCCCCTACCAAATAATGAGATAAGATAAATCAATTTTACAAATTACAAAAAAACTACTGAATGAAACTGTATTTTAACACATGAACGCTTCCTACAAAGAGCATTCCTACACCAGCTATACGTTTCTCAACTAAATCTAACTCTCTTATCTTAAATTTTTCACTTTGCACTCAAAGCTTATCCTAGTCCCAACTTAAATGGACCTGTAAAATAAACTGTTAGAAAGTAAGCTATAGAAGCTTAATGAGATATCCCTCATACTATAATGTCAAGTAGATTATCAAACAATTAATTTACAAATATATAAATGCGTGAACAAATAGTATGCTAGACAAACAATATAACTTCAAATCTAACACCCTTCAAGATAAGGGTTGAAGATTCATTGGTACCAACCACAACTGGAATCTAGCACTTGGGTTTTTAACCATAAATTGAAATTTTGTATTTCATAAAATATGTTTCCATTTCCAAAATCCAGTAGTATACAAATTCTCTAGTCTAGTTGTGAGGTAGCTCCCGCAGTCCACACTCACGCCCTACAACAATAATCTCTAGACTCAACTTTTAGCCATCTACAGTTAACATCTCTAGCGCCAAATAAGCCTACGAGCCAAGAGTAGGGTCCCGTTGTATAGGTGCTCCTATACTATACTAATCATAAATAATCAAATCACATAGGATTCTTATTCCTATAAGGCCCTTCATTACCATCCACATAAGAAAATGATTGGAGCAGTAAATGCAATGTTCATGCATATACATGATCCTTTTTAATTTAGGATAAGTCAAATATAATTAATTCAAATTATTAAGCAATCAACCAATATTAACAAAACATCCAAATTATGCAACAGTCCATCACACAACCAATTCTTTAGTTATCAGATTTAACAACATTTTACACAACAAACAAGCAGTATTTAGCCACATGCATATCTCGAACCCCATGCATCAATTTATAATTATATAAAATTTAGGTACACTAACTATAAGTACAAAGTAAGTATAAAGCTATCGAGAATACTCCTTTGACCATAGTAAAACTCAGGGATCATAGAAGTTAGCGAGGAGATCAATATCCTCATTAAGATCACCTAATAATTAGAAAATGCGAAAGATAATAGCTATCTAAGTGAAATAATTGTTCTATGTAAGTATATATCTAAAAATCTACCTAAATTTTCTAATAATCTTACATAATTTCCTAGTTCGAGCTTTTTCTTCAATAGCATGTAACTTTTTTGTTTTAGCTCCAATTTTTATGAACTTATAGTTGATTTTTATCATTTTCTTATGTACTTTCACGTAGTGGGATCTATTTTGGATATTGAAACCATATTTTTTATCATGAGCCTAAAATGTTGCGAATTTAGTTATTTTAGCCCAAATTTTTTTATTTATCAATTTAAATCTTTTCTTTATTATTTTATGACTTAATTAATTTCTAAGTTTTATATTTATAAAATATTTTATTTTTAAGTCCATATTATAAAAATTTCGTTATTTCACCTTTTTAAGCTTAAATTACTAATTATACTGCTTTTTGTTATAATTGTAATTTTCTCATTAATTAATTATTATTATTTTTGTCATTTGCAATTTCAATTAGAAAATTAGGAAAGCTAACATGGCAGCTTCCTCTTGGTCCATGTAGCAATTTTCATAATTTTTTTTTAAATTTCCCAATTTGTAATATTAATATATACACATATATATTACTATAATTTATTAAATATTGAAAATTGGTTCCTAATCCTTCTTTAAAGCTCACATCTAACCTATTTGCATATATATATATAGAGTGTTATACTTATTAACTTATTCTTAAGAGAATTAGATATTAATATACATATGTATATGTATGTAATCTTAGGTATACATATATATATATATATATGTAAATACTTATATTATACTTTATGTACACTTATTTAAATTTTAGAATAATAGAGCATATATATTTATACATGTAGGCACAGGCATATATCCATAATTTACTACTTAGCTATGTATATGTATTTATATTATTTCATAATATATTTTACACATGTGTATGATAAAGTAAATGTATTTAATATAATATGTATGTACATGTACTATATATATAAATTGTATATATATATATATATATATAACTAAAAGAATTTAACATATGTGTACATATAATTAAATATATTCAAGTCTATACGTATACAAATACATAAAAATAAAGAAAACCAATTGTACACTTAATCAAATACATGTACATATAATTTTATTTCAAAAGTTACTAAAATACACCTAACTCTTATGCATATACCTCATAATATTAGAATACTATAAAATACATATGCATACTAAAGAGTATATACAAAATTACGTTACAAAAGAAACTAAATTACAACATAATATATTAACTTGATTACCCTTTGTCTTCTTCGAAAAAAATGCCTTCCATATCCTCCTTAAAATTAGTAGGAAAATGATAATAGAAAGGAAGTAATATATGATGACCAAAGATTATAAGTAATGAGGTAAAAGAAAGGTGAAAAATAAAAGAAAGTAGATGTAGGAGAGGAAATCATGTTGGCCTAAGAGAGAAAAAAAGAAACTTTATTAAGCTTGAAAGTTAAAAGAAAAGATGATGAAAAGTGTGTTCTAGACAAAAACCACTTGTCCATTAGTGGAAGAAGAGAAAGATTAGTTGACTTTTCATCACATGTGATCATCACATGTACACATGGCAGCTGAAACTATGGAGAGGAAAAAGGAAAAGGAAAAAAATGAAGAAAGAAGAAAAGAAAAAGTGAAAACAAAATATTATTTTCTTAATTTTTGTAAAAGTAGTTCTAATCTTTTAGGTAGTATTTGAAATATTATAAAATGTAATTATGGAAGAAAATATATAATGTAAAATTAATGTATACTATTTCATACATAAACATAAAATATGTAGTAAAAATTAAATCAAAATAATTAAATTAATATAAAACTAGCATACATATATACACATAGGTGAAGTCACAAATAATCATAAGATAATATTGGTAATCTTATTAATTTATTCAATTAGTTTATTACTCTTTATCTTTATAAATATTTTAAAGCTATCTCCATTCGATCATTAGCGATTTTACGTAATTATGTATACCAATTAATAATTGTATCCAATTAGGACTTTATCACCGTTAGGGTAAATTTATGTATTTTATAAACTTAGAGTTTTAATTTTTTGGATTTTATTAAGTTTAGAGTATTTTATTAAGTTTAGAGTCAATCTCTTGTATTTACATATATATATATATATATATATAGAGAGAGAGAGAGAGAGACAGAGAGAGAGTTTAAAGTTTTTACATACGATTAAGATTTCGATTAGTATATTAGCGTTTTCGTCATTCATAGTGAATTCAAGTTTTTAATTTAGTTAAGTTTTTAGTTTCTTTGACCTTATTAACTCATAAAATTCTTTAGAGCATCTAAATACAATTTAGGGTTCAAACAAAAAATTTACAAGATTTACATAATGCATTTAAAGAGTTAAGTAAGAAAAACTAGGATAAAAGTACAAATTCAAATTTGAATATATCATAACAATAGAAGAGTCCAAAACAACTTAAAAGTTGCATTATGGTACACAAAAGGATCATACAACTTGCAGATGGCAACTGACCCATGATGTGAAATCACAAAAGATGAAAAAACTACATCATCAACAATATTTTATACTAAAATTGAAACTGACCTACGATGTAAAATTAAAAATAAAAAATAAAAAATCTCTATAGCCAAGAGTATTTTATACTAAATAATTTTATCCCAATTGTCAAGAATATAAAATAGCATGTATCCCAGTGTTTGTATTTGTATTCATGCATTTTACGAGGTTATCTATGTTAAAATAGAAAGGTTCGACTAGAACATAAAATTTGGAAAAGAAAAAAGTAAGTACACACTAATAGCACCATTAACAAATGAAGAAGAATGATAGCGCGGAGAGAGAAAGAGAGAGATGAGCTTGAAGTTTCTAAAAGCATAACTTCGACTTCGGAACAATAAACCTACTAGCTGTGCATCTACTAAATAGATAAAATTTTAAGTAAAGAGAGAGGGAACGAGAGAGAGAGAGAGAGATACCTGAATTAGGGTTTAGCATAGTGATGTTGTGTGATTAAGGTTTGGTGTAGAGACGAAGAAGAGAAAGTAATGACTAGTCTATGCTTTTACAAAGGGCAATTTTGAGATTTAAAAAAAAAAATTGAGACTTATCATGTGTCTTTGAATTTTTGTAATGTATCTATGAGGAGACACAAAATTTGAGTTTTGTCGTGTCCTTTGGTTTCCTTTTTATCTCATCACCTTATCAAAATATCAAACCAAACAATGGACAAAAACTTTTGTCCAATCCTGTCCCTCAAAAATAATGCAACTAAACACTATCTCAATATGCGTTTATTTCTAACAAAATGCCAACGGGTAATTTTGATTTTATTCAAGTATGAGTATCATCTATTACTATTAATTGAACAATAATTCATTTGACTCTCTTTCATAATTTGAATTTAGTATTACTATTTAAAGATTAACAATTTATTCAACTCTCTTTTATGATATAAACTTATTATAAGTCAATAACTAACTCTCTTCCATAGTATTTCCCCGTGTACTCTCTAATATGTGCCACTTTCCCACGTTTAGGTTGAAAAACTAGATGGAAACTATCAAATAATCTGTTGCAACTAACTATTTAACCAAAAAATAATGTATCATTCAACTCTTATTCATACTAGGAGATGCATAAATCTCTCTCTCTCTACACGTTAAATTATGCCCCTCCTCAACCCGCAAGGCCCATCGACCCATGATGCCTTCACACATGATATTCCCAGCACGCAATTCCACCTTCTCATCAAGAACGAAGACCTCTAAGAGTAACCAGGTATCAGAATACCTCGGTCACACGGGAACACAACTAGTTGCCTCCTATGACTAGATTCTTCACTAGCTGCCATACACATAGCTTGATCCTAAGGGTCTAACCCAACCAATAAAACCCTTTAGGTAGCAATGTGGATAGGACGAAGGGGAACCAGAGATATATTACACACCACGATTACACATTATTGACCTAGGTGCATAAGTTGTCTTTTTATCTCCTTTTTAAGTATTAATATTGAAGGTTCTTCCTTTCTCAAAGCCCTTCCACTAACCTAACCGTCGAGGTACATGCCTCGGACCTACCTTCACTGCACTGTTTAACTTACATGTATTTTTTGCGTAGACGCAATACCCAACTCAGCTAAACGGACAAAACCCACAAGAAACAGGACTTTAAGAAAGTAACTCGATCGTCCAATTCTATGTACATCTTTAGCTATTGCTTTTTACTGAACCCGAGGCATACCCTCAATTTGGTACGCATGAACAAATATATCTATGTTGCGATTGGAAATCCGTCCAAAAAATCAAAAAATAATGCCCGTGTTTATTACATTCAGTATAAAGTATTTGAATCATTGTGCTATTGAAAATGGATTCAATTAATAATTTCCTTTTAATTGTAGAGGAGTAAGTCTGTTTTTGTGATGTGTAAAAGGAGGGAAATTTTCTATCTTTATGAAGGTACGTTTTGTACTTGAGACTTGGCATCTAATATACATGTAATTTCCTCCTTTTCTTATTTTATTCCGAAATATCGATTCATTGTTTGCTGATAACGTACTTTAGACTCCTTTTGATTCCTTGAAATCAAAGTGTTACCTGTTTATTGATGGGCTATGCCGATGAGAATATCCCCCGAACAATTGTTGTTCGGGGGATATTCTCATCGGCATAGCCCATCAATAAACAGGTAACACTTTGATTTCAAGGAATCAAAAGAAGTCTACTTACATGGAGCAAGATTTTATACGGGTTTGGATCAGAGGAAATTATCAAACATGCACTGCATATCTGGATCGTTTTTCTTTTATTTGCTAATATCCTTTATGATCAAACACTGTGGTAATGATGTTCGTTCTTATTTATAACTTCTCCAGCGTTTTCACGAACCATAGTAAAAGGGGCTAGGATACAACAAAACATAGACATATGATACGTTGAGTTTCGAATCATTGCTTGGTTTGATGTTAGGGAATTCATTGTTGGTGTAACGCTGCTTTCCAGGTGGTGCAATTTTAATAGAAAAGCAGGTATGTTGATAATAGATCATTCACGTCAGGTGGGGGAGGAAGTTGTGAAAATTTTGTAACCCTGTACCATTCACGTCAGACCTGTCCTTTACCCATCAATTCAGCTTGCACTTACGTTTAAATGAACCCTTTTTAAAGATTTTTGGGATCTAAACGCAAAACTTCAAACATAAAAGGACTACGCTAACATAGGGTATATTTGCAGCCTGCGAAACCAATTTTCATGCTAACTAGATTTGCAAACTTAGACCTGTGACAGTTAATACAAGATACGATGGACTGACGACAGCTAACATGGTAAATATATATATATATCAAATCTAAAGAATTTTAATAAACTAAAAAAGTTCTGAAATGAATATTCTTAAACTGCAAAAATGAAATTTGAAATTTGCTTCTAACGGAGCAGTACTCTTTTATCATCTTGACGTTAACAATACAAACAATCCACCACCACCACCCTCACCACGCCATCACCTACCTCCAAACCATTACCACCACCATTAACTAACATCCTGATGTGTAACTGCTACCAACGTTAACTAATATCACAAAAAGCATCAACATTCCACAAGGGGAAACAATTTAATCAAAGCAAATGTACCCCTATATTAACTGTTGAGTAATGAGTAGTCTTGAATATGATACCAGATAAGAGTAAAATGAACCAGAACAGCTAAAAGAAAATAATACAACATATGTTCCTTTCAATTGATGATGGGAAAGATTTTCTCATATCGGTACACTATCCAAAGAAAAGGCTCTAAAATTGAAACAAGTTGCATGTAATATTCTCTCAATGTCTTTAAAAGCTATAAAAAGAAAACCCTGCTGTGCACAAAGTCTGCAGTGAAAGCACTCCCACCTTTTCAGCAGTATCATGCTTACCTGTGCACAAAGTACAGCTTACCCATGACATGAAGAATGGCAACAAAAGCAATGAAACCAATGCTCATGACAAGAACAACATTGGGAGAAATCTTGAGTCCAGGAGCATCATCCGTATAAAACTGGAGCATGGTTCCAGTAGCACCTCCAGATGCTCCACCACTTGTTGTTCTCCTCCTACGCATGCTTGCAGCAGCGGCAGCGCTTCCTCTTGGGGGTGCTGTTCCACCCAAGGCCATTTTTGCAAGAGACACTGAAAATTTTCAAATTTATGTCAGAAATATGAGCTTCTCACCAGACAAACTAGGCAAAAATTTGTCAGGAATCATATTTTATAAACTCAAGTAGCCTAGAGCCACTATCAACTTTACCTTAGCTCAAGCAAAGATAGTAAAGAACTCTATCGGGTAAAAATTACTCCAAAAATGGAACAAAAAATGTTTACACATGTAAAAAGATACCACGACACTGATTTATGAATGAAGTCCTTAGATTCATGTATCTAATATCAATCATAACTATAAAACTGTGAATTTTTGTGGTGGGGTGGGGTTTTTACAAGCAACCAAAGGGCTCTCTGTTGAAAGGAACGTTAGAAGAGAGAGTAGTAAGTGAAATACAATGGAATTGGGTAAAAGAAACAAGAAAACCATAAAAGGCTTTCTTCTTCTTCTTCTTCTTCTTCTTCTTCTTCTTTTTGGCCCATGTAACTGTAAAAAGTCAAAACAGAATAGCAATTTCATTTGCAGGTTGCAACAACTTCATCCCTCTTTCTCCCTCTCTCTCTCTCTCTCTCCCCCTCTGTTTCCTTTTTTACCTCTTGGATGCACTTATATGCCTCTACTTATATTTCAAATATGAATTAAAAATATTTTACCACTACCCTACTTGCTTAGATCAAACAAAGTATAGTATCCTCCCTTGCCTTGCAGGGTCAGCACTTCTTTACAAGCCATCCAACTAACACTTTTATTTATCTAGGAAACTAGGTTCACCATCTTAGATTCTAGAACAATAAGATCTCACATCAAATCCACAGCACAGTTTGAAGCAATCGGATAATCTGAAGGGACAGCCTACACCTATTTGAACACTCTCTATATCAATCCCCCAAAGTATAGATTAAAATAGAGTAGTACCTAGTTTTCCTTAATGGTATATCGGATAGGATTACTGGAAAGTAGGATAACTGCCTGTAACATTGAGGAACATTTAGATTGTTTTTATAAAATAAGGACACAAATTGAGCTTCCAGCAGCATCAATAACTTCCATTCATATTCATATTTGATAGATATGAACAAATCAAACTAAAGTAATTCCACAAGATCACATGAAATCACTGCACTACATACGCATAAAGAGTTTCCATTCAAAGTGATTGAAGAGAAAAAAAAAAAAAAAGAGAATAAAAAAGGAATGAGAGAGAGAGATCCTATCATCCTTCAATCATAAAAAGTTCCTTCACCAGAAAATGTCTACCCTCCCCAACAAAACGTGGCCAGGAATTGATGCATGAAATTAATTAAAGAAGCAATGACCAATATCGAGATTCAGTCCACTGCACTGCAAATGTTCAATTCACAAGATTTTATTTCTCAATGATCCTATCAGCTCATGTCAGATATTTATTCTTACTCTACACATTCCATCAGTTTCATGGTTGAAGCTACAAGACGATGAGAACATAATATGCTATCATCCGCATCCTTAATCACAAAAGGTCCCGTAAATGAATCTTGAATGTTGATCACACTTTTTTCCCCAATTCATAATGGTATTAATTGGCAAGAACACGAACAAAGGCAACAAAGAATTTTATCCCACCAAAAGCAATAGAGCAATAAAGCAATAATTTATATGAAATACATCGCACGGTAATATTGATAATAAATCGCATGCAAAGTTATTCAGAGAATCACATATATAGGTTATATCCATAAACATACCACGAGACCTGTATACCCAGCCATCTGACATAAAGATTTTTTTATTTTTTTGGGGAGGATAATTTACAGAAATTACAACATGAATAATAAGTTATTGTTTGGTTCGTTTAATACACAAAAGAAATTCCGATACACTTAAACACAAATAACGATAAAATATCATAATTTAAAACCTAAATTATCCTAAAAGCCAACAAATTGACAAAAGTAGAGCAGATCTGACGAAATCATCCTATGCGCTGCCTACACGCATAAAGTTCTCCTCTATTTTCATCAACGTGCATGAAGTTTTCAATCGATCTAGAAAATTCTAGGCCAATTACGATGGCTTTGCATCAGAATTCGTAGATCAAGAACGATCATAGGATCGTAGAAGCAATCGGAGACTCGATTCACAGAGAGAAACAGAGAGATCACCTGATTAAACTCGGTTCCGAGATCTGGAGTTTGCGGACTGGTTCGAAGGCCGAAGAAAAGGCTTTGACTCGTGAAATAGCCGGAGATCATGTATTTATAGGTCAGATCTTCTCCAAACCTGGTGTCTTGTGACCCTGGGCCTTTTTTTATTTACACAAAATTTATAATCCGATAATTAGATTATATTAGAAGTTTAGACGTTAATAAAAACTTGTGGTGACGTAAACCCATGGAAAAACATAGATTAATTGTATGATGATAGGTTTAATATAAATTTTCTCATTTTTTAGAAAAAAAATGCTTAATTTTGTGTTAAAACATTGTATAAAACTTGAACTAGTGGTGATGTATACCCATGGAAATACATAAATTAATTGTATGATAATAGGTTTAATATAAATTTTCTCATTATTTAGAAAATAATTTCTTAATTTTTAAATTGTTAAAAAAATTATATAAAACTTTAAAAATTCAAGTTATCATTTTACATAACTATCTTGTAATTAATTTATTTTCCTTTGGATAAATTTTTCCTATTTATATATTTTGTACATCGCATCAGTATCTTGTTTAGAAAATTGTCTAATTAATACTAGATTAGCTTGTTCACTTTACTGAATGGAATTCAGAAAAAATATAATTAGAATTCTTAAAAAATATAATAAGGGTGTAATACATATTACTTTGTTTAATTAGATTAATAAACAACTTAAGAATAGACACATAATAGAACTTTAATAACTAAAATACCCTTAATTTTTCTCAAGTAATTCTAAAGTAATAGGTGATAATAGTAGAAATTGACTGCAGGAGTGGAGGCGGTGGTAATGATTGATGACGGTTATAAGTAGTAGTGATTGTGGCGGTCGATAACGCTGGCGATGGTTGATGGTGGTGGTAGTGGCCAGGATAATGGCTTGGAAGGGGGTAAGGATAGTTATGGCGATAGTGACGATAGCAGTAGTACTGATGATAGCAGAGATAGTGGCAGCGACAGCGATAACGGTAATGGTAGTGATTGCAGCAGTATGATGGTAACGATGTTAACAGTAATGATAATGGTGGTGGTAGTGGTTAATAGTGACTGTGGTAGTTGGTGGTGATAGTGACAATAATAGTAACGATAGGTGATGGTGGTTAGCGGTTGGTGGTGATAGTAATGGTGGTCGGTAGTAGTGGTGGCGGTGGTCAGTAATAGTTACTAGCAGCGATGGCAATAGTAATGGTAGTTATCGTTAAATTGATATGAGGTTATTTTTAGAAAAATATAAAATTTTGTAAGAAATTGTAATTCCTTAGCTGAATAAAGAAATCCCTATTATTTAATTTCACGTAGTAGGAATTTCTAAAGAATTGCGATTCGAAGATAAAAAAATCAAGTGAACGTTGTAATAAGGAATAAGGAGAGAATTGAATTCTAATTCCCCTCAAGTAAACGAGGTAAACATGTTTTTGTTACAAACTAGGGCTATAATAAATTATCTTATATATATTTTATTTGATACTATTTAACAATTGGCACTTAAATAAACTTATCATATGTATCCATAGAAGATCTTATGATCCCATTCTCTATTTTGATAATATCAATCCCTCTCTTCATCTTAGCATTTATTTAACATTTTTTTTAATCTAAACCATTGAACTCACAATTTGCTCAATGGTTCATATATAAAAGAATACAAATTAAAGATAAGATAGAGAACAAAACTGATCTTCCCATAAAAACAAAGAAGGGACTGTAGAAAAATTCATATCTCATCCATTTGAGTTAAAGTATAATATTTGTTTATATGAGTGTATACGCATACATGCACGTATGTGTTTTTCTTTTGGGAGTAGGATCATATGTAAGCTTTTATATGTGTTTCTAAATAAATACATACACACACATAATATTTGTGCATTTGCAAGAAAGAAAAAAGAGTATCATCAAACTAAATAAATAAAATATGAAACAATAGTGTTGATTGTAGTCAAATCAACTAGGATAAATGGGCTCGCATAGAGTCCAAGTAAAATGGCCTAGATCTCACCTCTTGCTCCTTGATCCTTACAAAAGAACCCTTCATAAGTATGGCCACGAGAGCCCTCTAACGCTCAAGTTGGCAAGGAGGACTAAGGGAGATAGAAAAGGTGAGCACTAAGGACCCTAGGGGTAGTGTTCGTCTTATGTATATGTAGCGTAAAGTGTAAGTTATATGTTAAGGCCAGATAAAATGAGAGTCACTAGAATCGAGTGAAAATGAGAGAAAAAGGGGAATCAGAGAGGTATCCCCTTCTTCACGGTGCTTAACGCCTTTTATAAGAGTTACCTAAACAAGTTGTGATCTAAGGTTTACTCGTACTAATTGCTGACAGATAGCATATGTGATAGTCGAGACTAAGTAGCTCTAGGAGTGGTCAGTTGTGATCAAATCAATAACCAAATTTTGTAGCATAAAGATTTGACATTTATAGAGACTATTAGGTGTACTAGCCGTACTACGGATGTTAGATACTCATCAATGGGTTATAGAAAGGAGTAAAGGCTTAAGACAAAGCTTAAATTAAGATGTCGAGGAAAGGGTTGGTTGAAAGCAAATTAAGACCCAAGTTGATATTGGATGGTTGGTGTGCACAGGCTCAATGGTTGAGTTGATCCAAATAAGACATTATATGGCTTGCCAAGCAAGTACTGTATAGAAGGTGAGCTTACTATTCACTCATGCATACCCCAACAGGCTTACATAACTTCACTAAGCAAGTCACAGTACAAAGGCGAGCTCACGTTTGCTCACGCATACCCCAACAAGCTCATTCGCATGTTGGGCCTCGATTTAGGTAAGAATTAAGTATTAACACTTGTCCCCTCACTCTCCTTAGCGATCAAGATATGAGGAGAGTAATCCTTATAAGGCGTCTAAGCCAAGGCTAGATCGCTCCTCCCCCAAGTAGAGGGGTCTATCCTGTTGTTTGGTAAAGTAATGGGTGGCACCTCTAGTCAGGTCTATCTTCCCTTACACTAGCCTCCTGTATAATTGACATGACCATCGGGTTGCTTAAGGTGTCATGATGGCCATTCTTGGGAAGTGTAGCATGTATTGATGATCTTTGAAGAGTGACCGTGCAAGTGGGGTGATCTGTTGTCAGGCCACATTAATGATCTATATGTGTGGATTAATCGAGGCCTTTGGCTCATAGAGTGGGACACTTAGGCAGTTGAGGTTTAACGTATGTTCTTTCATAGGTTCATGTTATGTAAGTAGGTTTACCTATCAAATTGTGGTAACTAGATTAACTCCGAATGTTGATCCCTCGAGGACTTTGATTATTAACATTCAATAAATCTTTATTATCTAACCTACAAATTCAATTTCAAAAAACTTAAAGAATCTAAATTAAATGGCAGCAACTACTAAATTAATCAACTAATTAATGAATATTAAAGAACTTAAACAAGAAAGTAATAAAAGCATAAATTAATTTAAGATTCAAAAACTATATCTAGATCTTTGTTTCACTCAGATCTAACATGTAATTTTTCCTAAATAATCTAATTTCTACTTTAATCATTCTTAACCAGGATAATTCTCAATTAAAATTAATCGCTTTCTTAAGTTAATTAACCCTAATCTTAAAATCACTTATTAGAATCTTGTCTCAATAGCATGAGTTAAGGTCATATTATTGCACAATGAATTTTTTATAATATAAATCAAGATTTTAGAAAGATTTTACAAATTATTTCTAATCTTACAATAATCTTTATCCATTATGCCTAGATCTAATTTGTCACACCCTGAAGTGGTAGAGTCGTAATAGTTTCGCCGTGTAAACCATTCTAAGATAGAAGTTGACCTTACAACCGCTATCCTAGACTTGATCTACACAAGGCGTCCATGATTAACCCGCTTTGAAATAAATAGTTTGTAATTTAAATAAATCATTTACCTAAGAAAGTGAGAAAATATATATATACACTGAAATTCAGTTATTATAATGAACGTTTATAATATTTCACTATAATATATTTTCTAGTTTTTACATTATTCAGAAATGAAAAGTTCTAAAATAAAAGCTTAGACCTTAAAAATATATGTTTGTTCTTCAAATGTTTTTCTTCACTCCCTAGGATCCAACAGTTGCTAGCTTCAGAGTAGTTGTATACCGCTTCTTAGCCAGCACCTGCACGACGTCTATAGGGATGTGAGCAACCATAGCTCAGTAAGTTAGGATGGAGGACTTAAAACTATACTATTAACATAATAAGGCTATCAATCAACTTATTAAGTATAATGCATATTTAAGCAAATGCCATTGTACGAAGTTGCCCAGTCCATCGTGATATTAGAGACTTTGTGCCCATTCTAATTTGGGTTGAGGAGTTACCGTTAATGCAACAGCTCACGACCAAACCTAGGCTTATGCAATGGAGACACCGCTCCTCCTGCGACTACCTTCGAACCATTGACTTCACCCTTACTGTGACCTCCTCTCTTGTCACTTAGTTCG
This sequence comes from Lumnitzera racemosa, assembly GCA_024138005.1. NCBI lineage: Eukaryota > Viridiplantae > Streptophyta > Magnoliopsida > Myrtales > Combretaceae > Lumnitzera > Lumnitzera racemosa. Next base: position 89,999,566 of record JAMXBC010000010.1, on the reverse strand, counting down.
ACTAAAGATGAAGAAGGGACCATTATGCAATCCTGCACTATTCCTTTCGAAGGGGTCGGTATTTGGCTAGAGAATCCTAGGTTTCCCTTAATGGGTTACCATACAAGTTTGATTATGATTACGGGTCATATATTTGATTAGGTCCAATTTAAGGTGATTAATCATTTCATACAAATCATACAATACAAGCCAGAACAATAAACAGAATCATAGCATCACTCATAATCAAGCACATACACACAACCAATTATCTAACAAGCACAACCAAGCATAATCTCAAGCTTCCAAAATATAGCAACGTATTAATCCCAACTTACCTAAACTCTTCGCTCGTTCACTTACTCGAGGTCTAACTCGCTCAGGCCATCACCAATCATCCCTATAACACAAATGTGGTTTCAGTTTTTCATATAACTATTATAAGTTAATTTTATCCTATAACGCTTATTGTTATGTTTTATTTAGGGTTTAATATATCTAGTTATCTAGGTTTTCTAATTTTTTACAATTATTTTAGGTTTGGGGTTAAATTTAGGTTCAGTTTCCACATCGATTTCTAAATTAGGTTCTAGTTCAATTTCTAAGTACTGTTTTATACCCGAACCCTAGAAACTTGTTTTAACTCATAATGTGAAATTAATCACATTACTTTCAGATATCCTAAATACCATAATTACCCCTAGTCAGTATTTTATTATATCTGGTACACTTAAATCCTTAATAATGTACCGAATTTACTCCTGATGTGAGAAATTTTTACATTTTTTATATAATTACATAAATTCAAGATTTCTATCAGATTTATTATATATCCCTATTGTTTATATAATATCAATTTTTATTCTAATATCTTCTATTTATTATATTTCCAATAATTACATATTATGTATTACTACCTATTATGTATATAATACCCATATAATATTTTTATCACTCTAATTACCATCTCGCAACATCAATTATCATTTCAAAATATCTAAATTCATCCTAAATCAGATTTTACACCTAATTACCTTAATTTACAAAATTAACTTAAAATTTACTATTTTTCCCTATTACTTATTTACTACATAATTAGCTTAATAATTACATCTAACACCTTAAATGCTACAAGTATCATACCTCATTAGATTACAACATCATAAAACATATAATTATTCACCTAATCAGTAATTAACTATTTAATTACTTAATTAACCCTAAATTACCCATTTTATGCCTCATTTTAAGGCCTAAAATTTATCTAAAAATTTTGAAAATTAATTTTTGAAAACGGGCATCATAGCATTGTTTTATATTATCTAAGTAGTCTACACACAAATTTTGGGCTCAAAAATACACTCCTAAGGTCATTTATTTCTAAATCGAAACATGCTAGGTTTTGTATAATTTCTTAGAGACTATATATCACAAGATATATTTTTATCAAAATAATATTTTTCCTAAAAACTACATACAAAAATATTCTAAAATAACAAAATTCATAATTTTCTAAGAATATTTACTACTTTTACAAAATTACATAAAATCGGGCTGGAAATTAAACTCACCAATTTGGTGGCCATGGGTGTGTCAGGCCACTTAGGCACTGCCACCACCGTGTGGTGGTAGTAACCATCCACTCCAACTGCTTGTCAGGTTTAGGTTCTCTCTACAAAGCCCAACTGCACAGATTTTTGCTAAATTTTTGTAAAACCCAAATTTTCTCTCAATTTCACCTCTCTCTATTTTTATAAACTTCCTGACATCCAAAATGAGCTTTTGAAAAATTCGGAGTATTTATAGAGCTGTATGGAAATTATTGTGCATTAATTTGATTAGACAATTGTCTTATCTTCTTCCAATTTGACTTTTGTGTTGTTCTAATTTAATTAGTTAATTTTTTTCTTATTTTCCCCAGTTACCATGACCCAATTCTGGATAATTCCTTATTTTTTATGATTTTTATTTATTTTCCTTAATTAATTATGAATTTTATTTAATATTATTTTAGTACATTTCGCGTATTTTAACTAATTACGCGCATTTCTACCTACATATAAATTCATATATAGTATAAATAAATATTCTTAAATATTATTTAAGTCATTCTATGATTTTTAGTATACATATAATTTATCTCTAGTGATTCGTTAATTATCGGAATGCATTTTATGCATTTTCGATAAATAACGAGTTAAATACTTAAAATTTGAAATTTTTACATTCTTTTATTTTATTGCTTATTTTCTTAAATTCGAACTTACGGGATCATTTTTACTAATATTTTTTGCTTTACTTATAATTTAGGCTTGATCGGATTTTTCAGCCGATCAAAACCCTAAATGACTGGTTGTGGGGCTTACATAATTTTATAAGAAATCTCTTAATTCTCTTATAAGATATTAGAGTTTATGTCATTACTTGCGGAAATAACAATCTAAAACATTAAGTACACATAGTTGAATTAAGAAAGAAAACAAAGAGTCAAATAAATCTAATAAAAATCCATGTCACATGATTAGATCTAAGTTCCACAAAAACTATATACCAAAGATCTACTCTCTGCACATCATAAAGTAACAATCTTACATCAAAGAGTAGAGAAAGGTAGAAGAGTGAATCATGAAATTAAATAAAATTTAAATCTTGAAGTCTTGCTCTCTTAAGTATTTTTCTCTTGAAAAGCTCTCTAAAGATTGTATAAAAGTTCTCCAGAGGGAAAAAAACCCTAAAGAAACTTTGTATATGAGATGTAAAAAAAAAAAAAAAAGCCACTACAACTAATACAACCATGTCCCTTAGTCATGTAACTTACTATAAAAGTTTCTTCTTTTTTTTTCAACGCTAAGATCGGCATGACCAAGGACATGGTCATATCCTTAGGTTATGTAATTGGCTATGAATGCTTAAAAATTGCTCTAAATTTGCTTGCAAACGACACAGTCATATTTTTTTAGTGTATTGATCTTTAAACCTTCATAACTTGATCATTTTAGCTTCGAATTAAGTGAAAGTTGTTTCTATCTTCTTATTTTCTCGCATAAATCATTTCAAAACCTAAAAAAAAAAAAACAAGATTTTACTCATGTAGGTATCATTATGTACAAATAAACTCAAATTTCAAAAGAAAATCATGAAAATTCACTATATAAAATTTATGCAATTAAGAACTCATCAATTCATGCTCTAGGTATAGGAGAATCTGTTCACCTTCTCTCCTTGGTTGTCTATATAAAGGCAAGTGTAAGTCCTAATTCCTTACTTTACTTTGTTAACTTAGAGGAGACTTTGCCAAAATTTTCACTCACAAGCTAGTTTTCTTTTGTGCTGTTTTTCCTGCTTAATCAATTACTCATAATGGCTTACTAGAACGCAACTAACCAATAAAGTGAGTCTCCTCACCCATCTATTTTAAGAGAGGTAGACGAAGGTTACGAGGACTTGGCCCGAGAAGGGGGTGATAATTCTACTCCCCACAAAACAGCAGTGGTAGTAAGAAAGGCGGATGAAGTGATACTATCTTAGGAGGAGAGCTAAGAGTGCTCATAGTGTCAGAATAGTCATGTTATGTAAATTATTCTAAGATAGAAACCAACCTTATAGCTGCTATCATAGATTTAGTTCACACCATGCGTACTTGATTCTATTGCTTTGAAGTATCTAGTTCGATACCTGTATAATATAAACTTGATGAATAATTTTTAGAAATAACTGATAAAGCAAACTCGTAATTTAACTTTTCAAAAAAGTACTTATAAAACCCATAGGTATACGTTATTCAATATATAGATCAAAAGATTGAAAACTAGTAAGCCCCTTGATGAGAAGATTTAGGTAGTTTCTTAGCAATTAGGAAAAAGTCAATAATAAGAATAAAATTCAACTAGATTCTTCTTAATCCTCACTCCTTAACCCCATTTGCTAAAGTTCTTGTTTTGGGCGTGGTACATGTAGTTCTATTATGAACCTGTAAATAGATTATAGAGGAATGAGTGATAAGTTGCTCAGTAAGTGAGACGGAAATAGAAGTATGCATTCAGCACGTCATAAGTAAGGTTTTCAACCAAATTAGTTAGATGCAATATATGTACAAACAAATGTCATTGTACAATGTTATCCAGTCCGTCATAAGATTAGAGAAATTGCACTCGCTCTAATCTGGGTTGAGGAATTTGACGTTGCATACTCACCGATTGGAACCAAACCAAGTCTTGTACAATGGAGAATACCCTCCAACCAAGATAACCTTTGAACTACAACCCTTAACCTTGTTGCGACCTCCTCTCTTCTCACTTAATTTGACTAAGATAGAGAAAGGAACATTTCAATTATCCTCATTGAAGGGGTCTATATTTAGCTTGAGAATCTTAGCCATTACCCCTAGTAGGTTACAATGCATGTCAAGTTAGACGTTAGGGCAAGTTTGAGTTAGTTTGTCTTTAAGGTAATCAAACAAGTTCAAATAGAACAATATTCATAAAGCAAACCTAACATGGATTTCAACTCTCAACATTGCAAATCAGATTTAAACACATACACCACACGTATAGACAACTGACTACAATTACAGGTAAGTAGACACCAAAGTCTCCAATTATTTTGAAATAATACTTTAAAGTATGGTGAAGTTCTTATCTTAGTTACTTAGCTTCCTAGCCAATCATCCTTAAAAGTCTTTAATAGTTTATAGATATGGCAAGTTAATCCTAGATAAGATAGAGTAGAAATTAAGATACATACGATATTGGAATGAAGCAAGCGTAATATACTTATCCTTCTAGTTATATATCTTAAATTGGTTATTAGGCTTATTATGTATATGCAAGATTTAAGTTAGATAGGTTTTAAGGATAAATAAGATGTTAAAATATTTCTTTATATGATTATCATATTTTTACCTTAAGGTTGTTAAGTTAATTAGCTAGCCCTTATAGTTAATATAAAATATCATCACATATATATATATAAATATCATTCCATTACATATATACATGCAAAATACATATAATCCTAGTATATTACTTAACGTGTAACCCTTATTATAAATATAATTGTAATATAATGAAACATAATGATCATATGTATTCACCATATAATAAGGAGTGCTTATTATGTCAAATTAATGAAAATATCATGTCAATAAGTAAAATATGTTTATAACATATGTGTATATTTTTCAAATAATACTAATTATGTTCAAAATATAGTATAATACGTAATTTATATTATACCTAAAATCATCATATATACTACACGTATTAATAGTTGGATTAATCAGAAATCATTCTAGATGTTGAGTTCAAGAGTAAACACTAAAACATAAGGTCAATAGGATTCAATACGCTACATGGTTTAATTTTTTGATAAGGACCATCTAGTTATCTATATGTAATTTTAGTATTTACTGTAATAGAGCCATTAATAAATTTTTATGCTTACAGCTTACTACTCATGTTTTAATTCATTTTGTTACAACTTTAACCATACACATGGGAAAGATAATTCATATCAATATAGATTTAATTAGCTCTTTTACGAGTTATTAGATGGAAGCAGTAGAAATATAGCTATTAATATTTTAAGTTTAAAACTTGAAACAAAAAAATTTATGAAATTATACGAATAAAATACTTCATATAGAAAAATAATAAGATTACAGATATATCTTCTCTAAGACTATTATTTATCAATTAAAAGATAACATTTATAGTTATGAAAATGAGATTACTTAAAAATATCAGATACTAGAAAATTAGATCATTCCATCCTCTAACTCATCCCTTCTACAAGCTGTCCCTTCTTTTTTCCTTTTATTCTCTCTCTTTCATCTCTCCCTCTCTCTCTCTTTCTAATGTTCTGATTATTTTTTCCGTAAATGGCTTATGCCATGCAGATTATAGGCGAAATCACCACCTTATTACATTATATTACTTTCTTTCATGTTGGTCCAATTTTATGCGACTGTTCGATTATAATTTTATCGTAATTTATTATTTATAATGTTTCATAATATACTTAAAAAATAGTAAAAAATTATATTATACATCTAATCTAAAATGTATACTTTTAAACTAATTAAGATCTAACCTGATAAACTTTATGTTATAATTCATATTTATTGCATTTCAACTTATTTTTGAAACTGACTTTACATAACTATTCTTTCTAACTTTTAGAGGACTCATACTACTATTTGATCTTACTCAGAACTAAGTTTTTCATTAATCTTACATTTCAAGATAAGGCCCTAAATGCATTTTTCTTAGCATATAACATACTCGTAATATCACAATTTACAAGTTACTTTACTTTACTTTATTATATCCTAAGAATTATTAACCTAAATAATATGGTATTACTAAGTAGAGTTTACAAACTTAATATTACATTTATAATTAGGAAATTTTAGAAACCTTACATATTTGATGCTTTAAGTAATATTTCGGTTGGAATGATTAGATTTTTAATGATTTTTATCTTATGATCACATTTTGAAATTTTCCCATGTAAGAATCTTTTATAAGTTATTAGTTGAATATATTAAGATATTTGAAAATTTTTATTATTAGGTGTTTAGTAAAATAAGTATGTCAAAATTTTTGTTTGAGCTTACTAACATAATCTATAATACTATTATTTTTTTTTACAAGGAGCATAACTGCACGAAAACTAGCAAGTCTAGATTGTGGGGTATTTTATATATATATATATATATATATATATATTAGCTAAGTCGTAGAATATTAACTTAACTAGACTACTTTCCCGATTGTCTTAGAACTAAATGATTAAGAACTAGTTACTAAAGTATGGAGTTTACAATTCACTTGACTCAATAACTCTCATAATCATACTACATCTAATTGTAATTTTTTCAAGGTCTAATGCGTAATGACAACCTCACGATGCATATTTTGCAAATAGCGAGGAGGAGGATGTGGAGGAGCTATTGCATACAACCAATGCCAATGAGCATGCGTGTGTCCACATCGTGTATGTAGTGAACATGAAGAAATTGAGGCTAATGAGCTAAGTAGTGGGGGAAGTGCTCTGGTGGCGAGTGGTAGTGCCCATTGGTAGACAATAGGTGTACGATATTGGGGACAACTGATCGTTTAGTATATACGTAAAGCCATTTGAGCTTGGTCTTTGCCTCGCATTCTCAGAGTTCTTAGTAGAGTTCTTTTGATACTTCATGGTAACTAAAGCGTCTTCGGGGTCATATATATGGAGAAGCATCACAACAGATGGAACCAAAAGAAATAAAGAGGGTTAGCAAATCTAGCAATTACCAATTGGATATGATATACTAATTAATCCTACTCGACTTACAATTAATCAGATATGACTCATCGATCCAAACTATAGGGTCCTCGCCACTACTCCTTACTAAAGGGAATAGATATGAGTTAAGAGAGAATGAGAACATTAGGTTATCCAAGAAGGAAACTAGTAAGATTTAATAATGGGGTATATTGTCTGCATACAATAAATGAGGTTTATATACTAGCCTCATTAGGGTTACAAAGCATACATAGAAAAGACAAAAGAGTAATTTATAAATAGGATACATGAAACATGCTAAAAGGGTAAAAAAGACAAAGAATATTTAGTATAAAAAGAGTAAGGAATTCTTTTGGAATGTTACACTAAAAGAAATGTATCGCATAGTGGTTGGAAATCTAAAATAATAATACAATTTAGACGAAGTGAGAAAAAGAGTCAACAATCATAGCAGATCTGATCTAATTTAGGTAAGAGCTTGGTTAATCAAGGATGTTCAGATCCCTTCTAGGTCGGGTATCTCACATCTCGGCTTGAGCAAAGGTCTAACTTTGTCGGCTCGGGAGCTCTGCTCGAACTAGGGTTGGATGTTGGTTAGCTCAAGAACTTCCTAAATCATGGTATGAGCTTAATAGTGTGTATAACTGCTTAGGTGGTTAGCATGCATGCTTGGAAGATTGGCATAATCACTTAGCATCTCGGAAATGGTGCTAGTACTAATGAAGGCTCAGTACTCGAGTTGGTAGTAGTGTAAAAGGTGGAGATAAGAATAAGACTCCTCATCTTGACTGAGGTCTTAAGTTAGTATCATTAATGTAAGTCTTTGTAGTCCTCTAGCTCGACTGTGTATGATTGATCCGAGGAGTTGATTCTTATCACTTACTCCAGGGAGTCTTAATGCTATTGTATAGGTATAACTACTCGGGTTTAAGGCATTATGCTTGTAGCAATTGCAAAGGCTGATAATGTAGCTGTTCAGGCATTTCTTCCATGTGAAGAAGGTAGTCGATAGTTACGTACATGTTGCCAACCGAGGTAAGGCATTGAGGATCTTTAATAAGCCACTAAACAAGGTAGAAGACTAGAAAGAGTTCTTCTACTATGTTCATGCCTCCAAGCCTTTAAATTTCTTGTCTCGGTGGAGGTATACTATTCAAGGTAGAAAGTTGGATGACTTAGGAGATGAGGATAACATGACCAATATCGACCTATTGAATTTGGTAAGTTGGAAGAAGCTCGATCTTCAATTGATCTATTAGAAGTACAAGAAAGGCTTGCTACTCTTTAGCATGGAGACAGGTATTTGCCACATTTTGCTTAGGAGGGATGTTTAGATGTCTGTTGCATCGCATCGCCTCGTTGTTGGAGTCAGGGACATCGGGCTACTCATCTTCGGTGTAATAACTATGTTGTTTTTCTTTAATTTGTTTACTAAAGAAATTCATTGGTTTTTTTACAACTATGGAGATGGCCATCGAGAGGGTCAGGGCAAAGCTGCTCGCTGTGTAGAATAAGCAACTTAAAAGTGCTTCAGGGCCTGTTTAGAAAAGGAAATAACCTGTTGTAGAAGCGGAGGGGGAGACTTCACAATACCCCTCAAAGAAGTTTAAGAAGAAAAGTAAGAGGCATCGGATGCTTCTTGAGGTTATTCAACATAGCACTAGTGATATTCCAATATGTATGCCATGAGTCGTTTCGAGGCTAGAAGGAGTGGTGTTTAGTGGTGGAACAGTTCGGGAAGTTCAGGTTGAGGTTATAGCTGCTGTACTGGGGGTCCAAGCAGGGGAAACGCTAGTAGACATGTAGTAGGAGGAATTGACGCTTCAAAATGTTAGGGTCTTTGCTATCAAAATCCCTAATGACAAAGACGTGGTGCCATTGGTACGTCATGAGAGGTGAACAGCTCGTCCTCTATCCATAAACATGCTTATGTAGAGGTTTGAGCAATTGTAAGTGTGATTTAGGTAGCTTTTTGCTAACAAGAGCTACGTGTAGGCCTTGAAAAAATTGTTGAGGAGGCATAATGAGGTATTTTACTCGTAATTTCTGTTAAAATATTTAGTCTTACTTTGTTGACCAATTGTGTACTATGCTTATAGCTTTATGTTCTCCTAAGTTTCATCCTCATGCATAACCGAGTATACCAACAGTCTACAAGGAGTCGGGTGGAAGCCGAGGTAGAGAAGCTCTAGAAAGCATTAGAAGAGGAGAAGAAGGTGTATGGTAACCTAGCCATCACATTCAGTAGCTTAGAGCGCCATAACATAGAGCTAGTTTGGCAGGTCAACTTAAAGAAGGCCGACGAGTTTAACAAGACTGCTAAGGAAAGCTGACTTCTATGTAAGTTGAGCTAAAGGCCAAGGGGTAAGAGTTAGATAAGTTACGGGTTGAGTTTGTAGGGAAATAGTCTGAGCTCTTGAAAGGGAAGGGTTTAACACCTAAGGTCAGGCGAATATTTTTCTAGAGACCCTTGAGGACTCCTTAATTGAGAAGGTCATCACCACTGTCAAGAATACTATGGTAGAAGAGGTAAGAAAGCAAGTTTGCAAGAATATGCCTAAGGCAGACTTATCCTTCTTGCTGTGGTTGGATGAGCCCAAGGGTACTATTAGTAATAGGTCGGAGTGAGTCTTTTTGTGATTCGTCGGAAGCTTCCAATAGCAATTCAAATGTAGGCATTAAGGGGGAGAGGAGGGTAGGGGGTTTAATAAGGAGGACCAATAGCAGGTTGAACAGCAGTAAGCTAGCTCTAATGAGTAGGCTAAGAGCGACCTTAATTTTTTGGTTTGGCTAGTGCATTAGGCGGCAAGTGCCCGCTTTTACTTTGTTCCACTACCTCCTTCTTGCCCTAATTTTTTTTCTAGGGGAGGAGAGGGATGTAAGGAGTGGTCGAGATGCCAATCTCCCTTTGTCAAATGTAACTATTAAGGACATTAATGGAATTGAGCTTCCGTTATCATGTTTGCGTTGCTTTTCTTTTTCTTTTTTTTTTTTCACTTGGTTATGCTTCATTGCATATGTGTTGTTGCTGTGCACTGACACTTTGTTTTTTGTTTAAGTGTTTTACATGGGCGATGATGCTCTCAAGCAAATTGACGCAACTTATTTTTTCATGAATTTTCCTAAGCTCCTTTTCTCTAAGTAAGGCATCCTGTCTCGCTTGTTGGTAACCTTTTAGGGGCCCCTTCGTGCTCGCGATAGTTGTAGCTTCGCTTAGACTTAATATGGGCTCGTCATTCGAGGATGGCATGTATATCAAAGTGAATCTTTTGGTGATGTCATGAGATCTTCTATACAAAGTAGTCTTGACCAGGTGAATCTTTTCTAACAATAAGTAATCTCCTCAACAAGGTTCATTTTGGGTAGTGTACATGCTTGGCAAATGTATTGTCTCGAGTAAGGTACCTTTTAGAAGCTATTTAATGCGTGTACAACACATTACTATTTTCCCAAGCATTGCTTAAGCTTCCAATGCATTTAAGCCATCGAATGATCACTACATGTATGGCTAGGGGTACTTTAGGTCGCCTATATAAAAGGGTATGCGTGTCTTTGCTTTGCCATGCCAAACTCCAAACAACTTAGTAGGGTATAGTTGAGCATTAAGTCACCTTTTTCCTTTGCCATAAGCATGTCGAAGGCAACCATACTAAGAGACAGAGTACTTGAGTTGGGGAAGAGGTCTCCTTGGCTCCTTCCTTCAAGATGTGATCGTAAGGTATAGACAGTTGCTTAATAGTAAGGGATAGCACCTAAGCTATGGCTAGGAGGCGTATGTTGGCCTTTGGGTCCTCCCCTCTTTCTGCCCAATAATAGCCAACGAAAGGAAGGGATCAAGCACTACCTACTACTTGTCCAAGGCAGCTACACCATAGAGGCACTTATCTATAAGAGGTTATGAGCTATTCTTCCACACGCTGTCCTAGATGAATTCGAGTAAGCAAGGGCGGTCGTAGTAACTATGGCAGTAGAAGGGGTCTTTTCTCTACCCTAACTTACTAACCAGGGCACTCATGGGGAATCCTCTATTTTGTAAGTACTTTAGTTCATTCAAGGTGGAGCATCAACCTTGCTTTAACACCAGCAGGGCCTTTAGAGCTTAAAGCTTCGAATAGAGTAGTTGGATCAATTGCCTCCATTGCTACTTTTATGGTAGAAAAGCTCTGCAAGGTGGAGTTAGGACCTTCACTTGGAGGTCGAGTATCACTAAGAACCTTGGAGCTTGGAGTACGACCCAACAGGAACCTAGGGAGGTAGTTACAATTATCCCTTCAGAGCTTGTAGGCCGAGTTGAAGTTGAGAGCAGTTCCTTTTGGGGAAGAGTTTAGAGCAAAGGGTCGAGTCAAAGTTGAAAGTAGCAGTTCAAGTCGAACATATAGCAATAATGGAAGGTGTAGCTTTTAGCTTTGGGCCTTTGTATTTTTATCTTCTTTTCTAAATGTAACTCAGGTTGGTATGCTAACCCATTAAGCCTTGTACTTTATTTCATTAGTGGAATTATTCTTCTTTTTTTGCTCATTGTCACTCACTTGTCATTTTATTTACATATAACTCTTGTTTTGTTAACCGGCTATAGTGGCTTTATGAGGTTAGCTCTATTTACGCATCTTGGAATCGTATTAAGTTTAGGAGACAAGGAGGCACCAGTGCTCATTAGTGAAATGACTAATCGAAGTAAGTACTTGGGGATGAAAATCAACCTAAGGTTTAGGTTTAATGTGGATCAATGCCTAAGAGAAAGTGCCTACGGTGTTAGTATAGGGACTAACTTGGGCAGCGCTTAGGGATGAGAATCAACCCAAGGTTTAGGCTTAGTGTGGACTAATGACCAAGAGGGAGTACCCCCAGTATTCGTGTAGGGACTAACTTGGGCAACACTTAGGGATAAGAGTCGACCTAATGTATGGGTTCAATGTGGATTCACACCCTTATAGGTGCCCGTAGTGTTAGTATAGAGACTAACTTGGGCTATGCTTAGGGATGAATATGGTAAGATTTGAGCTCGATGTTAACCAATGCTTTTGAAGATGCTTATAGTGTTAGTGTTAAGACTAACTTCGGTGTATGTTTATGGATGGAAATTGACTTGAGGCCGTAATTTATTGCAAGAAAAGGTTATGCGGGTATACGGGGAGTTAAAGAGCAAAAGAGTCAAGTGTAGGAAACTCATTAATTCTTTATGTTTAGCCATAGATACATGTGCTTTTAATCTCATCACTATACTTAGTAGAAATAAGGTCTTAGATTTTAAGCTTTCCATGCCTTGGGGATAGGCTATCCTTCTAGGATCTCAAGCTTGTAAGTACTTTTTTCCACATCTTCTACTACTTGTACGAGGCCTTCCTGATTAGGGTAAGCTTGCCTTGCCCCTTTTCTAAATCGGTAGCCTCTAATTTTCTAGATATTAAGTCCCTAGGGTGGAAGACCTTGTGTCGAATGTTGCGGTTCTAATACTAGGCTACTCGTTGCTAATAAGCCGTCATGCGTGCTTATGTAATGTCATATACTTTTTCAATGGTATCAAGGCTTGCTTAGAAGGCCATGTGGTTGATATCTACATTGAAGTGATGGGTCCTACTGGTAGGTAACTCTAGTTCAATTGGGAGGATGGCTTCTGCTCCAAATGTGAGACTGAATGGGGTTTCTTTAGCCAAGGTCCTGTATGCTGTATGGTATCTCTAAAGTATGTTTAAGAGCTTGTCAGCCTATCCACCTTCCATTTTGATAGGAATCAAACCACCAGACCCTTGACCCAAGCCCAAGCCTAAGGGATAGAAACTATGATTAGGCAAATTCTTTCCTTAAGACCCACCATCGAGGAGTCCAAGTTATTGCAATCTATCCTAATGCCCTAGCTAAGCCAAACCCTCTTGCACTCATCATTCATCTCCAGCTACAGACCTGAACTACACTTAAACATCAATTAGGCTCATTAGACCATCAGCTCAGCCGACCTGAATCCGAGCCATACTAAATACATCCAAGGTGAATTCACCTCAAAAGAATTATTTGCTTAACCTGATACAACTAACCCACTTCTGTTTTGTACCTTGGCTCGGCAATCACCAACTTGAATGTATAGTTTATCTTTTTTGTTAGAAAGTTACCCATCCATAGAGAGCTACGTATCCGAGCAAGCACATGATATAATCCTCCATATAAGATACTCATTTTTATTGTATTTTCAATTGTACTCTTATTATTCCTTGTACGTTACTTCTTTTAGATGATACCTTTTTTGGTCTTTCCATTTTAAGCAGGTTGCCCTAATTTTTTAGATATAAATACCCACTGTATATATAGCTGCAAACACATTTTAGCATCTTATATTTGATATTAAATATTCTTCCTTTTGTGAACTTGCTCACAACTTGTTTACTTACTTTACTCTTATCCTAACCCTTAAACAAGGTTAAGTGGCAAGTACCTTCACCAAACCATTTCGTGCATTGTATCGAGTTATACCTTAAGTCCTCAAATGTTCCCTGGTGCATCATATCCTTAGAGCTATTCGTAGGTTTGCTGGTTTTACTTTCCCTGTTGTTTTCATGCAATTTCATCACCTTTTCGCGCTTTCTATAAGCTTCGACCCACCTCTACAACCATCCTTATTAGCCCTTGGCTCCAGTCTGTGTCATCTTAGTATCAAAGTGAAGGTTTTATTTAGGTAAGTTGTATTTAAGTTTTTGTGAAGTAGTGTTTGCTTTAGTAGTATGTTATGGTTGCTTGAAACTTAGCCATAAGTGTTGGAGTAAGTAATAAGAGTTGTATTTCATTTTGGTTGTATACTCTGTTTTGCCTTATTTTGAACATCTAAAACAAAGAAAGTTTCAGTTAAGTTTATTATTCATTGGTGTAGTGTTGTGTTTGTAGAATTAATTAGACATTTTTGTAGATGAGTATGTGTATTGTTTAGTTTGGAGGAATAGTGTCTACTGTCTCTTGCATTCAAAGTTTGAAACTAAGTTTTGTCGAAGATGACGAATCTTAGAGTTAATGCTGGTATTAGGGATGACAATAGTGGTGTTGTCCACTATGGATGACAAGCCCAACATACCTCCAGAAGTACAAACAAATGGCTTGATGAGGTGGCAAACCTCATAGCTAATTTGGCTAAAGTTGTTCTTATAACGGCTTATAGACTCGCCTAAATCATATAGAACACTCTAGAAGCTGCTCGACCTACTAGAGGATAGATCCTAGCTCGATAAGTTCGAGGGAGTAAGAGGATAAGTTTAAAGAAGGATCGATTTGGGTGATATGGATGATGATGAAGAACAAGAGTATAGTGAAGAAGAAGAGCGAGCTAAAGCACCCCGAGTTGCCAACCATGTGAAGCTTTAGATTTTGAGCCTCAATGGTTCTGGGAGTGTAGATGATTATTTAGATTTGGAGGAGAAGGTTGAGCGTATTTTTTATTATTACCAGTATAAAGATCGAGAGAAGGTGAGGACTATTGCTATTGAGTTCTCAAGATATGTCGTAATGCGGTGGAAAAACTTCCAAATTATGAGAAGAGGAGAAGGATATAGAGAGGTGAATACTTGGCCTGAGATGAAGAGGATCCTTAGAAACAGGTTCGTACCAAACACTTATTTGCAAGACACTTTTGCTTAACTTCAAGAGCTGAGGCAAGGAGGCCGAACTATTGATGAATATGTTTAAGAATTCCAAATACTTATGATTCATTGTGAAGTGGATAAGCCATCGACCTGAACAGTATCTAAATTTCTTACTAGATTAAGAAATGACATTCGAGATATTGTGGAACTTAAGTAGTTGACTACATTGGATGATGCTATATGAATAGCCCAACGAATGGAGAGGCAAAGAAAAAACAAGCTAACCCAACCCCTGATGAGCCAACCTGCCTAAGAAGTTATTGAGCTCAACTAAGTACCCAGCCAATCAAAAGGGTAAATGTTAAAGCTATATAAAAGGGCTAGCCTGATAGTGACGTACCAACCAGAACATATGAGAAAGGATAAGGATTTGGAAGGAAGACTAGCTAGATCAAGTGCTTTAAGCTCTAAAGATTTGGGCACATGGCTACTTAGTGCTCAAACCGAAGGATCATGATTATTAAAGGAGATGCCCCAAAGATTGAAGTAGATAGCACAGATGAGGAGCTAGAGGAGGAGAAAGAAGTGGAAGATGGGGTTGATGTTAATGGTAGCCTGATTGAGGAAGACGCATTTGCAAAGGACCTGGATAAGTTAATTCTGATTATCCAACGAGCCATGAGTTTGGAACCCTCTACTAAGGAGAAGTAGAGAGAGAACTTATTCTAGATCACTTGCAAAGTGAATACTTAGGTATGTGCACTTATAGTAGATAATGGGAGTTGCATTAACGTAGCATCTACTAACCTGATTAAGAAACTTAAGTTGTTGACTACCTTACATCCAAAATCATATAAGTTACATTGGCTGAACAAGAAGGGGGCACAATATGTCACTCAGCAAGTACTGCTACCGATCTCAATTGGAGACTATTCCAATGAAATTCTTTGTAATGTGCTACCCATGTAAGCATCTTTAGTACTGCTAGGACGACCTTAGCTTTTTGACTGAAGGGTTATTCATGACGGTTATAAGAATATGTACGTATTTGAGAAAGATAGAAGGAAGATTATGTTGAATCCTATGCCACTGAGTCAAGTTAGTAAGCTACAAGCTAAACTTACCTGCAAATCAATGAAGGCTTTGGTGTTGAGTAGATTTGAACTCTTAAAAGCTATTAAAGCTGATGTGCCAACTTTTTTGTTAATTAGACTATTGCTAGAATTGCAGGAGCAAGGTGAACTACCCATGGAGGTCAAAGAACTACAACAAAAGTATATTAACTTGTTCCTAGGCTAGTTGTCCAAGGGATTACCTCCTTTTAGAGACATTAAACATTACATTAACTTGATACCGAGTACTACCCTACCGAACAAACTAGCTTATCAACTGAACCCTAAACAAGTTGCTGAACTTCAAAGATAAGTCAATGAACTACTAGAGAAGGGATATATAAGCGAGAGTCTTAGCTCCTATGTTGTACCTGTGTTGATGTGTGTGGATAGCAGAGTTGTCAACAAGATTATGATCAAGGATAGGTACCCTATCCCAAGGCTTGACGATATGTTGGATGAGCTGAGTGATGTAAGAGTATTTAGTAAGATTGATCTAAAGTTTAGATACCACCAGATTCAAATAAGGCAAGGGGATGAATAGAAAACTACTTTGAAGACTCGACATAGCTTGTATGAGTGGAGGGTCATGCCTTTTGGGCTATCAAACACCCCAAGTATTTTCATGAGACTAATGAATCATGTTTTGAGAGATTTAATAGGAAAATTTGTCATTGTTTACTTTAATGACATCCTTGTCTATAGTGCTGATCTAACAATGAATGCTGAACATTTTAGAGCTATTTCAATGTCCTATGAATGGAAAAGTTGTTCGAAAACTTGAAGAAATGTTGTTTCTGTTAAGAAGAAGTGATCTTCTTAGGTTACATGATTAGTGGGAAGGGATTAAAGGTTAATGAAGAGAAGGTACGAACTATTGTTGAATGTCCGACCCCAACCTCTTATATCGAGGTGAGAAGTTTTCACGGATTGGCATCGTTCTACCAATGCTTTATCCAAGGATTCAGTATCATCGTAACACATCTAACTGAGCTGATAATAAAGAATGTATAGTTCAAGTAGGGAGAGAAAGAGGATAGGAGTTTTGCTAAAGTAAAAGCGAGGTTGACCTCTATGCTGGTCTTGGCTCTTCCAAACTTTGATAGAGTATTTGAGCTTAAATGTGATGCATCAGGTGTTGAAATCGAAGTTGTGCTGATGTAAGAAGGCCAACCTATCACTTATCATAGCAAGAAGCTTAGAGGAACACAATTGAACTATTCTATATATAACAAAGAGCTTTTAGCCCCAATCTAAGCTCTTTACATGTGGCAATATTATCTTATGTCAAAAGAGTTTGTCATATATACAGATCATGAGTCCTTGAGACATTTATGGAGCCAATCTAAGCTTTCCAAACATCGGGCCTAATGGATTAAGCTTTTGGAGGGATTTAATTTTATCATTAAGTACAAGCAAGGCAAGAGTAATGTAGTTACTGATGCTCTATCAAGGAGACATATTCTAGTCTCTAAGTTATAGACTAAATTGTTAGGATTTATAAGAATCAAAGAATAGTATCAAAATGATCCTCATTTTGGCCCTATATACAAGCACTATAGAGAAAGAAGAGCAATAGTTGAGTACCATGTAGAAGATGGTTATCTGTTCAAAGGTAGTAAGTTATGTGTGTTGATTTGTTTGATAAAGGAACTGTTAGTGAGAGAGGCCTATAATAGAGGACTCTCTTAACACTTTGAAGAGTAGAGAACATATGAACTATTGAGTGATAGATTCTTCTAGCCTAGAATGAAGCATGATGTGCATCATGTGATTGAGAGATGCACCATCTATAAGAAAGCAAAAAGCCAAGTAGAGCAAGGGAACGCAATGCCTCTTCTTATTCTAACCAAACCATGGGCTAACCTGAGTATGGATTTTTTCCTTAAACTACCTCGAACTACTTAAGGTAAAGATTCTGTGATGATTATTGCGGATAGGTTCAACAAAATAGCACATTTTGTGCTCTATACTAAAACTAATGATACTTTGGTTATTGCTTCTTTGTTTTTGCAAGAAGTAGTTTGCTTACACGGAGTACCAAGGAGTGGTGTCCAATTGAAACCTAAAATTTCTAAGCCATTTATAAAGAACCCTCTAGCATCGGATGGGAACCAAACTGCTGTTCAACACCTATAAACCCCACAAATTTAGCTAGTTAAGAGTAGGATTGAACCCTAATATTATAAATGACTTGATAGGTCATTAGACCCAAGGAAGATAAAAATTTAATAAATTATAAATCTAAAGATATTATAAATAGTAAAAACCTTAGAAATTGATCAAAACCCTAAATCGTATAATAAAACTGCTTTAAGCACCATTAACCAACATTGAACCCAAATTTATTTGAAACCCTAAAATTATAAATATAAACCTATAAAATAATTAAATATTACTCAATAGTGATAAAATTATAGTTGATTGCAATTTTCGATTAAATAGCCTATTCGCACGAAATTTTAACGAAATCGCCACAATAACTTGTAAAAATTATAATTGTAATTGGTAAAAATTATAATTGATTGATAAAATTTCACAAAAATTTAAAAATTAATTTATAAGGGGGATCGTTATAATTTATATAATTCGAAAAATTACATATTTTTGTTAATAATTTTCATTTTCCTTCTCTTCTATTTCCAATTTATCTCTTTTCTTTCTTCCTTTCCTCAACTTAATCTCACCTCCTACATAAAATGTAACAAAAACAAAATCAACAAAATGAAAGCCAAAAGAAGCAGCCCACGTAAGGATTAAATGGACATGTGTTAAGTATATAATAAAAGAGAAATGGAAATCATTAATTTTTGTCATATTCTCATTAATTGGAAGTTATCTTAGCTTACATTTTAAGTTAGTAACTCACGTGAGCAAGAGAAAAATATAAATATGGAAAAAGAAAAAAAAATTCTGCACAAACACAAAATCTGGAAAGCAAACCGTGAGGGAAAGAAAGAAAAAGAAGAAGAAAATAAACAAGTAAGTCATTTATTTTTCTAGTGTGTGTAGATGTATATTATGTAGTATATACATGTATAAATATGATATTTGTATGGTATTTTGTACATATAATATTACTAAGTCCATGTATATGAGCATAAATACATAAATTGAATTATATATATATATATATTAGGCTATGTATGTATACATGTATGTACATACGTAAATGGAAAAGTATGTATTCTATATTTTTTTTAGTATACATATGATTAGTATTAAGTATTTATATTAAATAACTATAGTATGTCTATGTATATGTGTGTACCGTGAGTTATATATATATGTAACCATGTATAATTATTTTCCTACTATATATATATATATATGTAATTGTATAGTATATATATATATATATATATATGTAGTAGTATATTTCCATAAGTAATAATATATGTATATAAGACATATAATAAAAAGTATATGTTTTATGGTATATGGCATAATATATGTATAATATATAGTATACATACTATATAACAAATACTATATAAATATATATATATACCGAATATATAAAATAGGAATAGGTATTTGTAGATTATATATATTTAAATATTCGAAAATTACATAAGTAAATTATTATGTATAAATACAAATACATGAGTATATATATATATATATGTACATAAGAGTAGGTTTATTTTCATATAATAAGTATATACATATATATATATAGCATATAACATATATTATATATATAGTATATCGAAAATATATATAGATATATATATGTATGTATAAATCGTGAAGGACATCAATACTAAGAAAATGAAAAATAACAAAAATAATAACGGTCATAAACATAATAATAATTATAATAAAGTTAAAATCTCAAAAATAGGAAATTATACTCAAAATAAGAAAATATCAAATATATGATTTAAATAATTATTAAATCATAAATATGTTAAGAAAAAGCGAAAATCAATAGTTTATAATTTTTAAACTTAAATAATAATTTTTGTGATATTTTTATATCACAATTTACATTACGAGTCACAACGTCCAAAACAGACCTTGTTACAAAAAAATACGCTCGAAAACAATCAAAATGGACTATAATTTCATAACGATTCGAGCTAAAACGAAAAAGTTGCACGCGATTCAATAAAAAGCTCGAATCGACAATTTCACATAACTAGATAAGATAGACCTTACAAATTATAACAATAGTTAGCTTTAAATTCCTAAGCTTACAAATTTTCCTTATTCTTAGGTGATCTCGATATCGACCCTGAGCTGCCCACAGACTATTACGATCCTTGAGCTAGCCATGGCCAAGTGAGTTTTTCCTAATGATTCCATACTTGTTTATGCTTGTAGTTAGTGAACATAAATTATGAATTATAAATGAATGTGTATGGGGTTAGGTTATGCTTGTGCATGATAATTGTTGTTAATGGTGAATCTACTTTAAATTTCAGTAATATAATGTCTATTGCATAGTAGATTCATTAGATTGATTGTTTGTGGCTTGGAATGATCACTGAATAAATAAGACTAAATTTTATTGGACTAGAAAAGTTAACTTGGATCATGCATAAATCATGCATTACATAATTAATTCCGGGCAGTCACATTATATGGAGGTAGTGAGAGGCCATACATGAGTTGATTATTTATTGTTATTGATTTCATACATGCATACGTACGATATGACCTTACCCTTGCCCGCGGGATGACTAAGCTTTGGAGGTGCCAACTGCCTGGCTATGGGTCGAGTCTAGAGATCTTCGTTTAAGGGTGAGTAAAGGCTGCGTAAACCTATTCACAATCGTATGTAGATTTCATTTTGATAAAGCTGGTAATGGATGTACCATTACATTTTAGATACGAAATGCGGAGTTTCATTATGAAATAAGTTCTAATATGATACCCGGATCTGACTGTACCAATGAATCTCCAACCCTGACTTCGGAGGGTATTAAATCTGAGTTACATGCACTACCTAGTTACCTGCATGTATTTGTTTAGCATACTGTTTGCTATGCATTTATTTGGTTAAACCTAATTATTGTATGACTTGATTGCTGTATGGTTGAGGGAAATTAACTCACTAAGCTCTTGTAGCTTACGTCCCAACAGTTTTCTCTTGTAGGTTGCTAGACGATTGGGCATAGGTTAAGAATTGAGGGTTGAGTGTCAACGTCAAGATGAGATGCATAGAAGTTAGACTCTGAAGACAGACTATATGGTTCATTGGAATTCTTGTATACTATATTTAAATTTTGTGACTTTAGTAAGTTTGGGTTTTAGAACTTTACTACCTAATCTTATTATTTAGTAGGGGATACTGATTCTCTGCGGTTTTGTTGGACTGTGGCTTATTGGATATCATAGTCATATATATGTGATCATAAGTTAATTAAATAAAAACTTTAGTGACTAATTATTTAGAATCTTGCAACCTCTGTCTTATAAGATGATTTTCTAATCATGGGTGCACAAATGATATGAAAATTTTAGGCAATCTTGCTAGGCTCCCTTTAGGGTCATGATAACACCTCTTGCCATCCCTAAACTGATGACTAGGCTAAGGCGGTCAACCATGCCTTAGGATCATCACTTCAATCTACAGTGAGAAAGAACTTAACTGATCGGGACGTCTATCTATCGGTACTCGAATTTGCTTGCAACTGGATAGTACATGCCACCACTAGGCATGCCACATTTGAGATTATCTATGGCTTCAACCTTGAACTTCCACTCAATCACATCCCCATGGCGTCCATTAACCAATAAGATCTTGAGGCAAGAACCAGAACCCAATCCATCCAGCAAATTTACCAATGAGTCGCCTAACAAATTGACAGAGCCACCAAAAAGCTAAAAGAGAAAGGTAAAGGAAGGAAGACCAAGCAATTTTAGCCTAGAGACCAAATATGGTTACACCTGAGTAAGGAAAGATTCCCAAGTAGGAGGAAGAATAAGTTATCTGCCAAAGTTAGAGGACCATTTAGATACTCTAGAAGATTAATGACATTGCATACCAACTTGAGCTTCTAAATGACTTCGGATTATCAAATGTGTTTAATGTTGCTGACCTAAGCTCTTACCAACCTAAGGAGGACTTAGACAAGGATCGGCAATATTTGATTCCAAATCCCAATTAGCCCATGCAAGGATGATAAGAATCAGACCACCGAGCCTTTGACTTGAACCCGAACTCAAAGGTTGAAAAGTATAGTTAAGCAAATTCTTTCCTTAAGAACCACCATTGAAGAGTCCGAACCACTACAATCTGTTGACGTAATGCCCTGGCCGAGTGAAACCCTTTCATACTCATCCTTAATGATAGGGATCATGGACCAATCATGCCCAGTTGGTTCACCGAACTTTACGAAGCAAACTGAGTGCCGAGGAGCAATGCATTCCTCAATCTAACTTGCCGAGCTACTTCGCTCTATACATCATGTAGGAAACTACCAAAGTGACCAGTTGACATGCCGAGCTAACCCCCATGCAATAGACACCAGTCCAAGTATCAAATCAGGAATACAACCAACCTCACTAGTGCCAAGGCCGAGCTAACAACTATCAAGAGCTAATCATCTGAGGCCAAGCCAAAAATGAGTTGCCCCTTAAGTCAACCCCGGTCTAGTCCTAACTGCCCGAGCTACCAAACTACCAACACCAACCTTACCTTATCAGAATTCACCCTTGCTCAGATAACAGTGTTATAGGGATCACAAAATGAGCAAACCGAGCGTGTACTGTCCTTTTTCTGATGTTCGTACTATCCTTTCTGATGAAGGATATTCTTTTTGCATGATTACATTAATACCTCCGTAAATTACTCCCCCTTTTTCCTTAGCTAGTAAGGATCATTTTCTATAATTTCCTATAACCTAGGACTTACCCTAATCAGGTACTATAAGTGCTTGTAAATTATAATAGCCGCAAGAATAACATATAGAGAACACACTAAACCTTTACATTCTCTTGAGCTAAGTGTTATTCTATTTACTCTTGAGCTACTCTAATCTAGCCCGTTGAGTGTTGACTAATGGCGAGTAACCTCCAACCATACTTGTGCGTCATATCAAGTATGACCCGAGCTTGTATGAAACATTGGTGTATCATATCCATCGTCGATGCATAGAAACCTTTGCTCAACCTTCGACTCTCATTTATCTTTTAAACCATCTCGCGATTTAGACTTACTCGTTGGTTACTCATGATATTGGGCTCGCGTACTCACTTACGAACCTGTATCATCTTAGTATCAAAGCTTTGGTTACGTTTGAAGTTAGATTCTGCTACTGTGTTCTTTAAGTGGTTTGTTATTGTTCTCGTGTGATATAAGTTCTACTTCAAACATATGAGTTTGGTATTTGAGAAGTGTTGACGGAAAATTCTATGCTCTGTTTTCCCCTATTTCCTAAATACAAAAACAAAATGCGGTTATTTATTTATTCATCGTGTGTGGTTATCATAATAGTGGAAGTGGTAGTTATTGTTTTGTTATTGTCATCTACAAAAAGAACATTAGGAGGTATTTAAAACATCAATTTTGTGAGTGAACCAGCAATGTCAGATTTAAGTGTTTAGAAAACTTTAGGAAACTAAGAAAGTGGTGCTTGACAAAGCCAAGGGTAAGAAGGAAGCTTCACTCCTCAATCAGTGGGTGATCGATTAGATAGGCTCACTGACTTAGTAGCTAGTTTGGTGACTGTTATCAAATAAGATAGACAATGAGCTAGAAATAAACCCAACCCAAGGATGTAAGCTGTAAGAGCGAGGTAATGGTCAGTTTGGCCAAGCTAATGTCTTACCTCGACCACCTTGAGTTGAAGGAATGGGTAAGGATGTTAGACGAAGACTAAGACAAGAGGAATATTCTGAGCTTGAAGTAAAGAATGTACGAGCCCTTAGGGTTGAAGGGTTGAGGATGCATATTCCAAGATTTTCTGGAAGTAGAGATGCCGAAGATTACCTAGATTGGGTAGACAAAATTGAGAAGCAATTTGAATGCCACGAAGTGCCCGATAATGCAAAAGTTAGACTTATTATGTTGGAGTTTACTGATTATACCGCTCTATAGTGGAAAAACTTGCAAGCTACCTGACAAAGAGAAGGGGGATGAGAAATTAGGAGTTGGGATGAGATAAACAGGGTCATGAGGAGGAGATTTGTACTGAACTACTATGTACAAGATGCCTTCAAAAGATTACAGGAACTAAGGTAAGGAAGATCGATTATTGAAGCTTATGTCAAGGAATTCCAAATGTTAATGATCTAATATGAAGTCACTGAGCTAGAAGACTAAACTGTATCCTAATTCATCAGTGGAATAAAATACAAGATCGGAGATACCTTAGAAACCATGGATATTAACTCACTTGACAACGTAATCCGAGCCGCGTAGAGGATAGAAAGGCACCGAATAAGAAGGTTCCAACCATTACTCAACCAACTTGACAATAGCCAAATTGTTCCGAGCAAACTTATGCAAACGAAACCAAGTAAGGTTGCTAAGACTCGACATGCTCAGACTACCTAAGCAGGGGAGAAGGAAGTCCCAAGGAAATTTGAGAAAGGCCAAAGTTCGAAGAGGAAGATGAATGAGATTAAGTGTTTCAAATGCTAAAGATTTGGACAAATGGCTATTCAGTGCCTAAATAGAAGAACTATAGTGATCCGAGGCGAGGTACCGACTGTTGAAGTAGATAGTACTGATGAGGAAGTAGAGGAGTTGAAAGAAGATGAACAAGCTAAGCTGTCCAAGGAAGAAGTTATCTATAGTGAGGAAGGCAACTTTATGCCGATCGCTTTAGTGTTAAGGAAGATAATGAGTATCAGTCATGTGCCCGAAGATGAATAGAGAGAAAATCTCTTCCACATCAGATGCAGGAGAATGAGTCACTATGTGCCCTGATCGTTGACAGTGGGAGCTGCACCAATGCAGCCTCTACATTTATGATCTAGCAATTGAAATTGCCAACCAAGCCCCATCGAAAACCTTATAAGCTTCATTGGCTTCGTGATAAGGGAACCCTACAGGTGAACAAACGAGTATCTATACCGATTTGCATTGGCAAATATCGAGATGAAGTGCTCTATGATATGCTGCCCATGAGTGCGTCTCACATTCTACTCAGATGACCATGGATGTTCAATTGAGTAGTAATATATGATGGAAGGAGGAATACATGTTTCTTAGAGCATGAAAGTAAGAGGGTGAAATTGAGTCCTATGACTATCGAGCAGGTAAAGGTCATGCAGTCTTAATTGAGTTGAACCTTGAAGAAAGAGGCTTTAGTAATGACCTGGACTAAGCTGAAAAGAGAAATAGAGCTCGAAGGACTAACTTATCTACTAGTTTGAAGGACACTAGAGATGAGATCCGAAGAGAGGGAGTACTTCATCGAAGTGAAAACATTACTGGAAGAGTTCACCAATCTATTCCTAGAAGAGTTACCGAAAGGTCTACCTTCCATCTAAGGCATCGAACATGCAATTGACTTGCAGCCAGGAGCCGCACGGCCGAATAAACCTGCCTACAGTCTAAATCCTGAATAGGCCGTCGAGTTGCAGAAGTAAGTAGATGAATTGTTGAAGAAGGGGTATGTGTGCAAGCCCCTTAGCTCCTATGCCATGCTAGCCTTGTTAGTACCGAAAAAAGATAGGTGTTGGAGAATGTGTGTAGACAGTCGAGTAATCAATCGAATCACCATTAAGTACAGGTATCCCATACCTAGACTTGATGACATGCTAAACAAGTTAAGAGGAGCAAGAATGTTCTCTAAGATTAACCTCAAGTCTAGATACCATCAGATCTGAATACGTGAATTTAATAAGTAGAAGACCTCATTTAAAATGCACCATATATTATATGAATGGCTTGTAATGTCATTTAGATTGTCTAATGTATCGAATACATTTATGTGCTTAATGAATTGTATGCTCTGAGAAATAATAGGGAAGTTTGTCATGGTTTATTTTGATGACATCTTGGTGTACAGCCCCAACCTAGAAACTCACTAGCAACATCTCCAAAGAGTCTTTACAAAATTCTAAGCTGAATAGCTCTACGCCAATCTGAAGAAGTGCAACTTTTGCCAACCCGAAGTGATATTCTTGAGGTTTGTTATAAGTAGTTGTGACATATGAGTTAATGAAGAGAAGATTAGAGCAATCATCGAAGAGCCAGTGGAAACCACTTCAGCTGATGTTAGAAGTTTTACAGCCTAGCATCATTCTATCATAGGTTTATAAGAGATTTTAGTACGATTGTGGCTCCTCTCACCAAACTCTCAAGGAAGAATGTTGAATTCGGATGGAGAGAGAAGGAGCAGAGGAGTTTTGAGTAGGTGAAAGAGAGGCTAACTATAGCCTTCGTATCACTTAGTTTCCAGCTGCCGACCTAAACTACACTTAAAAATCAGCTTGGTTCATTCAACCATCAGCTCAACCGACCTAAATTTGAGCCATACTGAATACGTTTGAGGTAAATTCACCTCAAAAGAATTATTTGATCATCTCAGCATAATTGACCTACCACCCTTACTTAACACTTCGACTCGTAGTCGCCAACTTAATTGTATAGTTTGTCTTTTCTAGTAGAAAGTTACCCATCTATAAAGAACCATGTGTCTGAGCTAGCACATGATAGAATTCTCCATACAAGATACTCATTTTTTTGTATTTTTAATTGTACCCTTATTATTCCTTGTACATTACTTCTTTTAGATAATACCCTTTTTAGTCTTTTCCATTTTAGGCATGTTGCCCTAGTTTCTCGGGTATAAATATCACTGTACATATAGCCGCAAACATATTATTATCTTCTTACATTTGATATTGAATATTCTTCCTTTCGTGAACTTGCTCACAGCTTGTTTACTTACTTTACTTTTATCCTAACCCTTAAGTAAGGTTAGGTGACGAATACCTTTATTGAACCATATCGTGTGTCATATTGAGTTGTGCTGTGAGTCCTCGAAAGTTCCCTACGGTATCATATCCTTAAAGCTATCCATGTGTTTGTTGGTTTTACTTTCCTTGTTGTTTTTGTACAGTTCCATCACCTTTTCTTTCTTTCTACAAGCTTAGACCCACCCCTATTACCATCCTTGTTAACCTTTGTCTTTAGTTCACATCATGCCCACTCTACCCTTTTCTTTAGGTTGTTAAGGATTATCTTATTGATAACTTCAACTTAGCTGTTGGTTTGAGGGTGGGTGACTGAGGTGCAGTATAGCCCGATGTTGTGCTTATCACAAAATCCTCTCAATCAGTCACCATTAAATTGCCTCCCATTATCAATGATTAGCCTGTATGGTACCTCAAAACAAGACAGTATGTTGGTAAATATGAATCCTTTGATGGCTTAGGCTGTAATGGCAACTATAATTAGTGCCTCTACCCATTTAGTGAAGTAATCCACCACCACTAGAATGAATTATCGATTCGATAAGGCTTTCAAGAAAGAGCCAAAGATGTCTAATCCCTATTGTGAAAATGGCTAAGGTTCATCAAAGGATGCAGTTCTAAATTGGAGGCATTAATAAGTGACGCATGCTTCTAATACGAATGGCACTTCTAAACTACAGACTTGGCTTCTTGCTTCATCGTTGGCTAATAGTAACCCAACCTAAGTGCTCAAATGTATACTACTTGGGACTGATTGTGGTTGCTGTAAATCCTTATGTAATGAGCTGTCGACCACCAATCCTCTTACTCGCGCACAACTTTGAGGCCTCCAATCCCTCACCCGAAGAATTCTTTCTCATAAACCTACCGATGGAGAGAAATTTTATGTAGAAGGAAGATGGCTAAACTCCTTGACAGTGCTAAAAGGTTATACTTAGCTTTGTTCTCTCTCTAGTGCCGATGCCGACTATTCCCTAGCCGAAGACTGTGTTGAGTGATCTAACTTCTCTACTTCCGAAAGTTCTTGTCACGCCCTAAACAGGAAGAGTCATAACAGTCCCACCATGTAAACTAATCTAAGATAGAAGCTGACCTCACAGCTGCTATCGTAGATACAGTTCACACAAGGCGTACAACTCAACCAAAAATACTCTTGGGTCTCTGATTACTTTAAATAGTATCCAAACAAGTGGTGAAGCCACAATCCCAACTTACTTATTTAGACGTTCACTATTGCTGACTCGAATCGTCAATCATCTTTGTATTGAAAGGTCCTAATTACACAAAAGACTCAAATTCAGTTTTTGTAATAATTACGAAAACATTAGGATTTAATGTAAAATGGTTATATATATTATTATTATTATTATTATTATTATTATTATTATTATTATTATTATTATTATTATTATTATTATTATTATTATTATTATTATTATTATTATTATTATTATTATTATTTCCATAATATATAGTCGTATTATCACTATATATCGAATTAAGTTATTAATTATTAATATTGTACATCATATATACTATTATATATCGTTTCGATCGCATTGAAATGTACTTTTAATTTATTAATTCACGTTTTAATTCTGGTAAGGTTACTGAAATATATACATTCTTGAATATGATAAAGTTATAGGTTAAATTACTTAAGGTTGTTCGATTTTAATAAAATTAGTATCGTTGGGTTCATATAGACTTAACGATACGTTTTATGAGTCCTATTTCTAAAGACGACTTTTAACGGGTAATTTGAGTTTTTAATACAATTATACATAATTATATAAATATGATCATATTATACGTAATTTACGTTATTAAATTGTATTTTATCTAATTTGTCCATATATTGTTACAATATAAGTATTATCTAATTCTAATATATCTAAAGTGTATCCTGATAAAAAAATATTAATAAATATAATAAAAATATTCATTTAATCCAATCTAATTAGCAATCCTATATATATAGTTTTTATTTAACTATTTAATTCATTTTAGCTTATTAATTTTACAAATACACCCCGACTTGTAAATTAAGCTATTTTACTTAGTAAATTCGTAATAAATGATTCGGGTTACCAAATAATTCCCGAAAATTTCTGTAGACTCTTAAAAATATAAGGGATTCAGTTATCACTTGGTTTCAAGCTTCCGACCTCTTGGCTATATATTTGTATTGACGATTTTACCCCTAAATTATCATAAATTACCCAATTATGATTCTTTTTGCACCAAATTAATTTCAATCTGACTCAATATTGTTATTATTTATTATAGATCAGTACATGTCCATTTCATCAATTAATTTCGTAATTTCCTATTAAATTCATAATTTCAACCTATTTTCGAGCCTAAAAATGCAATAAATATTAAAAATATTCAAATCAAAATTTGAGCTACATAGCAATTATCTATATATCATAAACATCCTACACAAAAATTTTCAACAAAAAACAACATCATTTAGCACATTTATTTTATAAATCTAAAAAATGATTAATAGTAGATTTCTTAAGAAAGTATATTAAATATTACGAATTTTTCAAAAATAAAAATATCACATGAAAGCATGTTTAAAATAACCTAAGTACAATTATTTTTCATAATTTTTTAGGTGGAATTACTAATTTTTAAAAATTATTGAAAAATAGGGCAGGAAATTAACCTTGGTGTTCTTGGGTGCTCTGATGGCTAATGGCAGTTGGGTAGTTGTCGGATGGCCTGCACGGTGGGTGGACTGTGTGGGGTTAGCTGAGTTTCATAGTAGATTCAAGGTAGGCTTGGTTTCTAGCCTAGCACGAGTTTTCTCCTATTTTTTGTTTAATTTTCCTAAATTGTTCTATTTTCTAGTTTTTTTTCTTTTTCTCTATTCTTGGTTCCTAATTACTAAAATGTTGCTAATATACTAATAGTATAGTATTTATAGAATTTTTTTCACTGCCTATGAATTTTTCCTTTTTTTTTTTCTTTTGTTTTCTCTATTTAATGAAGTAGGAGGTATCCATTTTTCCTCCTTCTACTTTTGATTCGTCAATTTCTTTTCTTTTGCAGCAGCCACGGTAGCATTTAGCAATTTTAGGCATCTTGGAGTTGATTTAAGTCAACTTTAATATAGTTTAATTAAATAATGATAATATATATATATATATGTTATTTCCAAATTAGTTATTTACTTGGTATATAGGTATATACCCTATGTAAATATCACGTATATTATATAACTTTACTCATATAATTAAGTTTCTAACATATCTTTTATTTTTTTTATTTTTTGATATGTTTTAAAGTAAATTTCATGAATTCAACACAATATATATATATAATTACATAATTTAAGGTTAATTTACGAGTATAATTATTATTTATACCGGGTATACCCATAAAATTACGTGTATTTTTATATAGTAAATTATACTACATTATCTCATTTTATGGTTCAATCAACTTATCTCTAAGTTCTCGTCGAAATTTAAGTTCAATTCTAGGAGTTCCGAACATTTTAGTGCTATATTGAATATTCCCACTTCTAAGGGCAAAATTGGGATTTTGGGTTATTATTTCTAAAATCTAACTTCACTATAATATCTCAACTAATTTTTTTATTCTAGTTATAAAGTTTTGGCTCAATTGGATAAGTTTCCCTAAAAACCCTAAATCTAGGCTCGGTTGTCTTAAACTTAATTTTGGAAGCTTACAGTTCTTGTTAAGTAACATGAGCTACCCTTACCATGGCTAAGTACTCCTCTCTCCTTCTAACTCTCACAGCATCCCTCCTCATCTCAGCCTCCTTATCATCGTAATATCTTGATTCCTCTCATCACTGTGCTCAAAGCATCTTAGTAAGCAGCCAATGTTGCATTGCCACCTATTTTTTTCATCTAACATTGTACTACTTTCCCATTTTTGTCTTTTGTCCTTTTCACCCTTTTTCATATGTACTAGGAATCTCCTTTTTGTGATTTTTTTATTTGTGATGTTGCCCTAAGGACTTACTATAAATAGTCCATTTTCCTTGTAACCAGAATCATCTTACCTTATAGATATATATTGAATATATTGTTCTTGTGAGACAACCCTCTTCAAGTCCACTTTCCATATACTCTTATCTAGTCTTACTAAGTAGCTTAAAATTAGTATCGAGTAGACCTTAACATCAACTTATGCGTCATATCAAATGAAGTGTCAAGTTGTGTTGTGATCGTTGGTGTGTCATATCCTTCAAGCAACTTCACGTCAGCTACTTTAATTAGTTCCTAGACCCACTCACTCTACTTTCTTCGATATTTCAAAGGACCCATTGGTTCAAATCTGCCACAATAAGTCCTAGTAAAAATTGAGCTCCTAGGCACATCATATAATCATGGCATCGGAGCTTAAGGTTGTGACCAAAAGTTGTGTGGTGATAGTCTTTACTTGTTTGCTATTCAAGATACTCTACTTTTTGTTTGGAAAAATAGGGCAAGTTCACAATTCACAGTTCGTATGGTATTTGTGTATGCGTATAAGGATTTCTTGTGTGAAGAGTGTTTCTTGAAGCATTGTTTTTGAGAATGTCAAATCCTAATGTTCAGGGAGAGATTAATGATGCCGATAGTGATGCTTATGATTGTAGTCGAGTTACCTAACAAACACTACGTACTAGTGATGGGCAGATACAAGACCTTGCTGCTATTGTAGCTAATTTAGCTATTTCAATATAAAGAGTCTTAAAGACTAGGTTAAGAGAGATAGTAGTCAAACAGGGTCAAGAAATGAAAGATACACCTAGGAGGTAGATGAATGAACAAACACTAGAAGCCTTTCCTATGAACCAAGTGGCCTACGCGACTAGTATTGCTAAGGTCAAGAGCTTTTATGGTCTAACTTCATTCTATCGAAGATTCATTTGGAATTTCAGTTCCATAACTGGATCGTTAACTAAATTAACCAGAAAAAACACTTAGTTTAGGTGGTCGGAGAAAGCGTAGAAGAGTTTTGAAGACGTAAAGTCCAAATTGACGTTTACTCCAGTACTCGTCTTGTCAGATTTCGAGAAAGTTTTTAAGGTAGAGTGTGACGCATCTAGTGTCGGCATTAGTACTGTCTTTATGCAGGAATGCTAACCAATTGCCTATTCCAGCAAGAAACTTCGAGGAGCTACCTTAAATTACTTAGCCGATGACAAGGAGTTTTATGCCCTTGTCCAAACACTATAGAATTGACAGCATTATCTATTGTTGAGAGAATTCATCACCTACTCAAATCATAAGTCTCTCAAGCATCTTCGTAAGTAGTAGAAACTTTTCGGCGTCATGCCAAATGAGTTGAATTACTAGAGACTTTATGCTATGTCATCTAGTATAAGAAAGGGAGCACCAATACTGTAGCCGATGCTCTTTCTCGTTGTCATACCCTTATTATGACTATACAAGCCAAGGTAGTTGGATTCGACACCCTACCCAATCAATATGAGTACAACCAGTATTTTGGGCCTTTAATGGCTAAGTGCAATGTTAGAGGTGTTATAGATAGATTCTACTTAAGTCAGGGGTTCCTCATTAAGGGTAAGTAAGTTTATGTGCTGAGTGATTCAACCAAAGAACTACTCATCCATGAAGCTCATGTTAGAGGCTTGGTTGGCTATTTTAGAGAAAAGAGGACGGTTGTAATATTGAAGGAACATTTCTATTGGCTTAGGATAATGAGGGATGTATACCGAATTCTTAAGAAGTGCAAGGTGTGTAAACATGCAAAAGGAATGAGAGTCATACAGAGAGTACATACCCCTGCCCATACCTAAGCACCTATAAATCAACCTAAGCATAGATTTCATGCTCGGCCTTCCCCGAATGGCAAGAAAACATGACTCAATTACGGTTGTAGTCAACTGTTTCAGCAAGATAAGCCACTTCATTCCTTGCCATAGAATTAATGATGCTTTATTTATCATTAACCTCTTTTTATAGGAAATTGTACGTCTACATGGGCTGCTAAGAAGTATTGTATCCGACCGTAATACAAAGTTCACAATTTTCTTCTGGAAAACCCTATGGAGGAAACTCGGCACTAAGCTTATGTACAGTACTTCTTGCTACCCTTAAACAAACGGCCAAACCGAGGTAGTAAATAGGACAATCGACAACCTTTTGCGAGTGGTTGTTAGGAAGAATTTACATGATTGGAACCTTTGCCTACCTGTCATTGAGTTCGCTTACAATCGATTAATTCACAACTCAACAAGAAGGTTGCCTTTTAAGGTCATCTATAGACTTAACTCGAACTTGCCCCTAGATATAGTTGTTAGCTTGGCTGTACAAGGGGAAAGTCAATCTGGCCTGTAGTATACCTATAGTATACCAAAGAATTCTAGAAGTTGCATCAAAAGGTTACTGAATAATTAGCACGGACTGTAGCTCAGTAGAAGGAACAAGAAAGTCATAGAAGGAGACAAGTGGTTTACAGCCCTAGAGACCTTATCTAAGTCTACCTCAGCAAAGAGTGTTTCATCGGGAAGATAACGAACAAGATTTCCCCAAATCAAACGGACCTTTTAAGATCCTTGAGCACATTAATAACAATGCTTATGAGCTAGAGTTACTTGACAAATACGATGTATCTACTACTTTTAATATGGTTGATTTGACACCATATGTACCTAATGAAGAGGGCCAAGATTTGAGGGAAAATCTTTAATAACCCCAAGGAACTGATGAGCTGCTGACCACCAATCCTCTTACTCACACACGACTCCGAGGCCTCCAATCCTTCATTCGAAGAGTTTTTTCTCATCAACTTACCGATGATGAGAAACTTTATGCAAAAAGAAGATGGTTGAACTCCTTAACAACTCCAAAAGGTTATACCCAGCTCTGTTCCCTCTCTAGTGCCAATGTTAACTATTCCCTAACTAAAGACTATACCGAGCGATCTGACTTCTCTACCGTCGAAAGTCTTTTCCAAGTAACGTGAACTATCCTCACCATGGCCAAGTACTCCTCTCCGACATCCTTCCAACTCTCATGGCATCCCTCTCCGTCTTGGCCTCCTTATCGCCACAACATCTTGATTCCTCTCACCTATTGTGCTCAGAGCATCTTAGTACAGAGTCACTATTACATCGCCATCTGTCCTTTTCATCTAACATTGTACTACTTTTCCATTTTTATCTTTTGTCCTTTTTATTGTTTTTTGTATGTACTAGGAATCTCCTTTTTATATATGCCTTTTTGTGATTTCTTTATTCGTAATGTTATCCTAGGGACTTACTATAAATAGTCCCTTCTCCTTGTAGCCAGAATTATCTTACCTTACAAATATATATTGAATATAATGTTTTTGCAAGACAACCCTTTTTAAGTCTACTTTTCATATACTCTTATCTAGTCTTGCTAAGTAGCTTAGGATTAATGTCGAGTGGATCTTGACATCAACTTATGTGTCGTATTAAGTGAAGTGTCAAGTCGTATTGTGTTTGTCGGTGTGTCATATCCTCCAAGTAGCTTCACGTCAGCTACTCTAATAAGTTCGTAGACCTACTCACTCTACTTTCTTCGATATTTCGAAGGACTTATTGGTTCAAATCTACTACAGTAAGTTTTAGTGATAACTAAGCTCTTAGACACATCATATGATCATGGCAATAGAGCTTAAGGTTATGGCCAGAAGCTGTGTGGTAATAGTCCTTACTTATTTGCTATTCGGGATACTCTGTTTTTCGTTTGGAAGAATAGGACAAGTTCACTAGGAGACCCTATATATATACAAAACCTAGATTTAATTTTCGTAAGAGTTATAAAAATGTTAGGGTTCTATCTATTTATATTTTACTAAACAGTTATATATATAAATATTTATTTATCTAAAGTATATTATTATTTTCCTTAGATAACGAAATATAATTTTATTATAAAAGTTAAGTCAAGTTATTAAGTATTGATAATATATGTAGTTATACTATTATATATAATTACATATAATATATCGTTTCAATCAGTTAAATTACGCTTCAATTACAATAAGGTTATCGCAGTATGTAAATTCTCATAATAGTATAGAGATATAAGTTATATTATCTAAGATTATACGATTTTAGTAAAAGTAGTATCATTGAGTTCATACACACCTAATGATACATATTACGGGTTCTATTTTAAGAGATAATCTTTAAAGGGTATTTCGAGTTTCTAACGCACCTATACGTACTTATAATAAGTATTGTCATATTATACTCATTTTATGTAATTGAACTATATTTTATATAATTTACTAATATAACTTAATACTATAGGTATTATCTAACCATAATATATATAACATAACTCGATCGTAAAACTATCATTAAATATATTAAAATTTTATTTTTTACCAAATTTGACCAGCATGAATATGTATGGTTTTTATTTCAATATTTATCGCATTTTAGCCTATTATTACAAAAAAAATGCCTTGGTTCGTAATCTAAGCTATTTTACTATGTAAATTCATAATAAATAGCTCAGATCACCAAATAATTCCTTGAAAATTTCTATAGACTCCTAAAAATATAGGAAGCTCGATCACTATATGGTTCCATGACATCAAGTCCATCGCCTAAATGCTTATAATTATAATTTTATCCCTAAATTGCATTTAATTAACCAAATATTATTATTTTTATACAAAATTATTTCCAATAAATCCTAACATCATTACAATTCACTAGAATCAATGCCTATCATTTCCATCAATTAATTTCATAAAAATCTATGTATTTCATCATTTCATCCTATTTCTAGCTATTTTTAGGGCCAAAAATTACATTAAATATCAAAAGTACTTAAATTAAGGATTTGACTACATAGAAATCAAATACATATCATATGTATTCTACACAAAAATTTTGAGCTAGAAACTATATCATTTAGTATATTTATTTTGAAAATAAAAATTCGGATGAATAGTGACTTTTTTAAGCAAGTACATAAATTATTCTAAATTTTACAAAAAGAAAAGTATTACGTCAAAGGATATCTAAAATAATCTAAGAATGAAATTTTTCATAACTTTCTAAGTGGATTTGATCATTTTTTAAATTTATGAAAAATAAGGCAAAAGTTTAACTCCCTTGTTCATTGGAGCTCAAGCAACCATGGGGTGGTAGGTGGTTATCGGAACAACCAGGTGATAGTGGTTCTACACGGTGCTGTAAGGGTGCAATAGTAGATCACCATTTGGCCTAAGAACTACCTTAGCTCGGTCTCTACTCTATTTTTTCCCATTTTCTTCTATTTTTTGTTAATTTTTATTCGATTTTTCTTCGAGTGCCTTAGGTTCCTAAAGTGTTCAATTGAACATCAAAAGTCTTATTTATAAAGATTTGGGGTTGGTTGATTTTTCTTAGCCTTTAAGAAATTTTTTCTTAATTAATTATCTAATAAAGAGCGAGTAGGAGGTGCCAATTTGGGGTGTTTGTTACTTTTGATTCATCCTTGTGTTGTTAAAATGGTGCCATGGTGATGCTAAAGTTGATCCAAGCTTTTTTTTTTTCCAAGTTTCAAATAGGTTTGATTGATTTCTTTAATTAATTATTAGTATTTTGTATCCTTTACATTAATATTTAGTACATTTACTTATATATGTGTATATATCCTATATATGTGGTATACGTAATGAGTAATTATATATATAATCATGGTTCTAGTATATCTTTTATTTTTAAGATATATTTTCCTTTTTATTTTTATGAATTCATCACACATTATACATAATTATGTAATTTCGAGTTTTACGAGTATAATTATTATATTACCAAGTATACTCTTAAAAATACATGTATACTCATATAGTATATTAGACTATTATTTTCTTTTATAGCCTAATTAACTTATTTTTAAATTATCATCGCATTTTGAGTTCGATTTTAGGAGTTTCGATCATTTTTACTTTATATTGAATAATCACATTTCTAAGGGTAAAATTAGAATTTTGGGTTATTATTTTTTAAATCTAACTTCACTAGGTCACTTTAACTAACTTTTTTATTTTAGTTATAAAGTTTGGACTCAATCAAATAAGTTTCCTTAAAAGCCCTAAATTTGGGTATGACTGTCTTAAATGTGATTTTAATGGCTCATATGAAGTAAATCCTCACTATCTTAATCGTATTTTTGATATCTTATTATATTTAACTTTTAAGCATATAAAAATTCCTCGATTAGGGTTATCATGTTTTTCATAAGATTTTAACTTAATCAATTTATGTTCTCGAATGCTAATCGTATAATGATAAAAGCCTTACTCTAATACTCAGATATCCATGTCATGATTGCTAGTTTGTGGGATATCCTAATATCCATCAATACGACAATTTGATGTGATTAGAAGTAAGGCCTAAGCTTTCAAGTGGTGATGACTATCGAGAGGGTAAACTTTTCCATTTTTGTATATCTAAGCTCTTGCCCTTATAGGATGTAACTACCATAGTAGACAGGTCAGTGTTCTTGGTCATTTGTTCAGATGAGCATCAAGGATAGTACTCTATCGTTGACTATGAAGTAAAGGTATAGCTCTTCTCCTAGTATTGGCTTAGAGAGTATGGGTAGGGTTGCTAAAAAATTCTTTAGGTCTTTGAATGTTCACTAACATTTAAGTGTCCATTTGAATTTAGCAGGGTTTTTTAGTAGCATAAAGAATTCTGCACTCTTGTTCGTGTTCAAGATACAAACAGATTTAGTGTGGCTACCTTACCTATTAATTGTTGCACCTCCTTAATTTTGGTCAAGGTTATCATGTCTTGGATCGCTTTAATCTTATTTAAGTTCGCTTTTATCCCGCACTCTATCACCATGAAATTAAGAAATTTCCCTGATGCAACCTCGAAGACACATTTCTAGGAATTAAGGTTCATTTGGAATTGGCGCAAGGTCAAAAGTGTTTTGTAAAGGTCGTTGATGTGGCCTTTTCTAGTTTTGCTTTTGGCGATCATATCATTGACATAAACTTCAATGTTTCTACCTATTTATGGCTTGAAGATGTAAGTAAACAGCCTTTGGTATGTGCTTCGGCATTTTTGAGACTGAAGGGCATTACCTTGTAGCAGTTGGTCCTGAAATCTATAATGAAGGATGTGTGGACTTCATGCTTAGGAGCCATCCTAATCAGGTTGTACCCAAAGTAGGCGTTTATGAAACTGAGAAGCATATAGCCGAACGTTAAGTAGACGAGTTGGTCTTTATATGGTAAGGGGAAGTAGTCCTTGGTATATGCTTTGTTAATGTTGGTATAGTCGATACACATTCACCATTTGCCATTTTCTTTCTTTTTGAGCACTATATTGGAAATCGAAGTGGGGTACTTTTCCTACTTAATGAAGCTTGCTCTAAGTAACTACACTTCTGTACCTCTTCCTCAATTGTTGCTTGACGTTCTAAGGTAAAGTACCTTTTCTTCTATTTCATAAGTCAAACAATAAGATTGACATTAAATTGATGGGTAGCCTCCAGTATGTTGATGATGCCTGGCATTTTTCTGGGGTAAATGCAAAGACGTCTAAGTTTTGTTTGAGGAAGTTTGTGAGTTTGGCCTTATCATTCGCTAGCAATTATACCCCTATTTTAGTTGTCATTCCAGGGGTATTAGATAGCTTGATCTCCTCAGTCTTTTCTGCAGGCACCCTTCATATTGTCGAGGCCGAGGAGGTAGTTGATTCGATGTTTATGATGTTATTTGTGGATTAGGCTTTGAGGTAAAGTAACTTGGATAAGGTTTGGTCACCTTTAGCCTTACCCATGCCGAACTTCACTTCAAAGGCATTTTTTACTAATGAGCATATCAAATTTTGTAATGCTTGGTCGACCGAGGATGGCGTTGTATGGTGACCAAAGATCAAGGATGATGAAGTCTATAGATTGTATGGTGACATGCTTGTCGTCACCTACTCAGACCAGTAAGGTGATGATTCCCTTTACTAGTACTACTTTGCCTCCCTTAAACTTTATGAGGTCGTATTTGTATGGTTGTAGTAGCTCTTTGAGCTATTCTTACATTTGCTCATAAGTAGTGTAGAAAAGTATGTCAGTTGAGCTTCCATTATCGATAAATGTTTTAGGGACATAGAAGAACCAATTTCAGCATATTTAATGAGTGCATCACTGTGGGGTAGGCTCACTCCTTATTTGTCTACTTTTGTAAAAGTGATTGCAGTTCCAGTTTTCAACTTCTTGGTTCTCATAAGGTATACCTCGTGTTTGGTTGCTATGGTTATGGTGTTTGAGAGGAGGCTGGCCCCCCTAAAAGATAGTGTTGACTTAACCTTACCATCCTGAGTGATTCTGTTCATTTGCCAGGGCATTGGTTTGTTCATTATGATGTTGTTGTTGGGGTTCCATTCGGCGACGCTAGATCGACCATTAGATTTAATTTTTCTCATCCGTAACAAGGTAGTCGATGTGGCCTTTGTGAACAAGGCTTTTAACTGCATTCTTAAGGAGGTGATACTCGTCAATATCGTGTTCGTATATTCTTTGGTAGTCATAGTACTTCCTAGAGTTCGTAGCTTCCAGTGTTTCGCTAACACTACGTGGTCGTGGTAGTAGTTCTTAGAACTTGTACATGATTTCACCAAGCGGTTTGTTAAGGGGTGTATATAAGGGGTAGTCTTAAAATTTCTATCTTTCCTTATCGCATCTATCGCATGCTAAGGGTTGCAGTCTGGGGTTACGAGGC
This sequence comes from Lumnitzera racemosa, assembly GCA_024138005.1. Classification (NCBI taxonomy): domain Eukaryota; kingdom Viridiplantae; phylum Streptophyta; class Magnoliopsida; order Myrtales; family Combretaceae; genus Lumnitzera; species Lumnitzera racemosa. The sequence continues at coordinate 89,960,052 of JAMXBC010000010.1, read as the reverse complement.
CCCAGGCAATCCTTTGTTGAGACACAAGTGCTATCATCCACTTCAAAATAAGCTTTAATGGCATCTTCTTGAGCTATGTATTTTTCAACTACTTGTATGAACTTGTCCAAGGGTTTAGGTTTGCCTAATGAGACTGCCGTTGAATAGCCTTTCGTTAGGGTCGATACCTATGAGAAGCGCTTGTAAGGCTATTCTGGTGTCAAGCTTAAATACTTGTAGCTTTACTCAATTGAAACACTCGAGATATACTCGCAGGGTTTTATTAGGACACTGTCTATCATTGTAAAAGATGGAAGAGTCTCTCCGTAGGACTCGGGAGCAAAGGAAATGTTGCTCGAATTTTGCCTCTTAGGTTGTTAAATAATGTGATGGAGGTATCAGGGAAGGTGTTAAACTAAAGTAGAGTAGCTTTTGCTAGCATGTTGGGGAAGGCTTTATACATGATGGCATATGAGGAGTTGTGGAGGCTCATCATTGTCTAAAAGTGGACGAGGTGATCATTTAGGTTGATGGTGCCATCATATGCGTTCAAATATAGTAACCTTGTACTTGTAGGCAGCATTTTGTCGAGGATAAAGGGGATGAATGGGCTCTTTGTGTGCATTAAGCTTGATGCTCGTACAGATGATTCAATTTTCTTTTGGCTGTGCATGCTGAAGGCATGGTGGATATGCTCATTTAGTTTGTCCATATTCATGTCTTCGTAGTCCTTTGGCAATTATTTTGGTAATAGATCATCAACTGGTTTGCTTGTCATTGTGCTCTCGCCTTGCACTTACATTTCGCTACAGTTGTAATTCAGTTGTTTATGTAAATCCTCATGGAATTATTGATCATACTAAATCTAGTTGTGTAAACGCATTGGCCACATGGTACACCAGTCATCATTTTTGCTTAGTTAAGAAGAGGAGTTGATGGTTACCTCCTCGTTTAGGCGTTTTTGGGATGCATTTTTTAGAAGCACAACATCTTTATATAGAGCTACAGTAGACTCTCGATATCTTCGATTTTCTTTAAGCATTTGTTAGACAAGCAACCTAAGCTATTGAACTTTGGCATTTTTGTTTTGAGGTGGTAGAAGTGTTTGGTCATCTCCATTTTATTGGGACGTAGTAACATCCCTCGTCTATGAAGCTTGTGGATTAGTGTTTTTGCCTTTAGCCATCATACACATAGTGGCCTAAAATGGTGGGCACTAAAATGTTGATCATGGTCTAATCAATTGGGATAGGTAGGTTCACATAGAGTTTGGGTGAAATGGGCCTAAATCTCATCTCTTACTCCTTGATCCCTATAAAAAAGCCTCTTATAGGTGCAACCACGGGGCCCTCCAATGCTCAAGTTAGCAAGGAGGACTAAGAGAGATAAAAAGGGTGAGAACTAAGGACTCGAAGGGTGGTGCTCATCCTATGTATGTGTGGTGTGGAGTATGAGTTGTATACTGAGGTAGGATAGAATGAGAGTGTAAACACCTAATTTTTGCCCCTCTATAGTCCTAATTTTTTATTTTTTTACAAAAAGGGTCCTAATTCAAAAATAAAAATAATAAACAAAAAAATTAATAAAAGATAAAAAATAATAAAAATTAACAAATGATGAAAATACCAAAAAAAATAAGAAAAGGAAAAATTATAAAAATTTCGTAGATTTTTAGGAAGTAACTTATATTAGGAACAAATAATTTTAGTTTAACTTAGTACAAATAATTATTTTAGGGAATTGGGTAATTTAAGTATAATTTAATTGTACTAAATGTTAAGGCACAGACGAACGGCTTAACGGATAAGTATTGAAGTATTGAATTAAATGTAATTTAAGGTTTTAGGTTCGAATCTCACTAGACACTTAGGTATTTTTTATTTCAATCTTTTTATTTTTATTTTTACAAAAAAAAGGTAAAAATAAAAAATAAAAAAACGAAATAATAAAAAAAAAACGAGTTGAACGCGCATAATTCATATGTAATCAAAATTATTTGAATTTAGTTTGATTAGATTTGGATTGATATCAAGGATTCGAATCTAATTTAATTAGATACAATAGATATGATTTGATATGATCTTATTTAGCTTTTATAAATACAAAAACTCCAAAAAAGAATCAAGATTCTCTCATCCGTCTAACGAAATCAGTCCTTGTCGCGCAGCAGAAAAAGACCACCTTGAAACAGCAATAATTCAGCGAATAAATACAGTCCCACAAACAGCCTACTGTTATAACACCCTTCAAGATTGCATATGTCCAACAACTATTGCTGTAGAATTCTTTAGCAACACCAGGCGAATAGGAGCACGGCAGACAGCAGCAATCAGGACAGCAGCGAACAGGACAACAGCAAGGCGGACAGTGGCGAACAGGACAGCTGCAATGCGAACAGTAGCGAACATGACAGCAGCAAGGTGGACAGTAGTGACATCCAGCATTATCCCAACACCACGGATAGTGACTCCAGTACAGATTTCAAGTGCAGCTAGCCCCATCCGTCAACAGCAGCACACATTAAACACGTACGTTGCTCCCTACACTGATGTAGTCTACATACTGATCATCCGCACTGATCGCTGCAACTGCACGAACCGCCGATCACCAACAAAATTTGCACGATAGCGCTTTGCAGCAACTACGCACATTGGAGACAGTAGCCCCACAATTAAGTTCCGTTTCTATCCAAATTTTTTCTGATTTATTATATTATTATTTTTTTAGGACTTTAATGGTTTAATATGGTATATATATATGTGTGTGTGTGTGTGTGTGTGTATGTATTAGTTTAAGGTATTTTTTTTAGTATTAGTTTTCTTTGTAATATATATTAAGTACATTATATTAATTTAAGTAAATATTTATTTAATAAGTTGACATAAACATTATATTGGAAACCGTTAAGATTGGTTTTTTATTACATATATATGTTATTATATTAATTATACTTTATTAGTTAACATAATATACGATATATGTATATGTTAGTTTAGGAGTTTTAGTATTAGTTCTTATACCAGTGTATCATGTGGAATTAATTTATTTTAATAGATAGTCGTACATATTAGTTTAGGGACTGTTAGGATTGGTCATATCTTAAGATTTGGTTTACCACGTAGAAAGTTGTTTTTCTTTAAATAAAAATTAATAAAAGACCCTTTTTTAAAAAATAGGATTGTTATTTTTTAAAAAAAAAAACAAAAACACTCAAGAGTTAGGATTGTTTAGATTTTTTTTAAACCAAATCAACTAAAACGTAAACTCGATCGATTTTCAAAAATTAAAATCAATCAACACACTCAGATTTTCTAAAAGAACTACAATCATTTAATCCCGGCTAGCGGATACTTAAGTACCTTCGGGGCAACGAAAAAATATGTAGAAACTTAGGTTCTTTTTTCTTTTGATTTTATTTATTTATTTATTTTAAATATTATGATTAGAAAAATAATCCTAATTTTGGTAAATAAATAGTGGTACCCGTTAAGGGTTTAATAGGTTAACCCCTAAACTTGGAACCCTCTGGTTCTTCGTTTAAAATTGAAATCAAAGACCGGTAGCCAAATCATAATCAATCCACTCAATTGGTTACAGTTTCTTTTTCCTTTCTTAACTTCAGTCAGATGGCGACTCCAAAAATTATTTTCAATAAAAAAACCGGAATTCCTTAATTTCTTTAGTCGAGGATTAATATTAAATGGGTTAGGGTTTAATATTAATCGAGAAATGGGAAAATCAATTTTAAATAAAATAAATCGAAAAATCAGGCTTGATAAAGAGTTACCAAGATTGGATGAAAACGAGAGAGAAAGGAGAATCAAAGAGGGATCCCTTTCTTCATGGTGCCTAGTGTCTTTCATGGGAGTTACTTGGACATATGGCAATCTGGGGTTTGCTCGTAATGGTCGTTAGTAGACAACATGTGCCATGGTAAAAATTAAGTAACTCTAGGAGCGGTTGATTGTGATCGACTTGACAACAAAATCTGCAGCACAAAGATCTAACATCCATAAAGGCTGTCAGGTGTATTGGTCATACTATGAATGTTAAATGCTTATTAATGGGTTGCAGTAAGGAGTAGGCACTAAAGACAAAGGCTGAGTTCAGATGTTGAGGAAGAGGTTGGCTGGTGCTTGGCTTAGGGCAAGCGAAGACTCGAATTGATGCTAGATGGTTAGCGTAAGTAGGCTCGGTAGTTAAGCTAACCCAAGTAGGACCTTATATGGCTCGTCGAGCAAGTACGATATAAAGGGCGAGCTTACTATTTGCTTATGTATACCTCGATAAGGTTGCATTGCTTCACCAAGTAGGTCATGGTATAGGGGGTAGGCTCATTGTTTTCTCTCGTATACTAAGACATGTTTGCTTGTATGTTAGTCTTTACATGTTAAGCCTCGATCTGAGTTCAAATTAGGTATCAACAAGCAGTATTAATAACAAAGAGTATGGTATGAAAAAGTTTATTTGGTTTCATAATTACATAGAAATTAATGCCATTTTTTTTTTCCAAATGTTAGATAACAACATGAGATTATCAATACTATTACCACTTTTCTTTCTAGGATCTTACAATTTTTCTTTCTATGATACTGATAGATTAGAAAGGAAAATAGAAAACTTGTTCTTAGGAATGATTATTACTAAAAATAGGCTAATAATCTTTTTTTATAGTGTTTACTTGCCATAAGTTTTTATTATAAGGATAACTAACTTCAATGTTTACTTCACCTTATTAATTAGAGTATTAAGTTAGGCATAATCAAATCTATCAATATGCCCATATTTGATTATCTTGGAAAATAACTAAAAATTTATTTAATTTTTGCTATATAAATTATATGTACATATATATGTATAATCTATATGTATATATATACATATTAAAAAAAGATATGTGTTATATATGTATAATCTATTTGCTAAATATGGAAAAATATATCCATTTTTATATGTACATAATCTCTATGTCATTTGTATATACATATAGATTTACATATACATATATACATTTTCTAATAGAGGTATCTTTAACTTTTTATTTTCTTTATGGAGAATAAAATATCCCTTTCTTTTTGTAAGGTATTAATTATTTACTCTATAGAGAGAATAAAGAAGACACTTGAAATAAAATTTTCTAAAAAAAATTCAAATAAATAAAAATAATAAAAAGTTGAGAAGGAATAGACTCCTTCTCTATTACCTCTACTAAATAGTCCACTAGTGTTACCTTGTCACCATATTCAAATTTTATATAGAGATGAACTCCACATCATCTAAAGGAGGATAACCTATAGTGGTTACCAATCGAAAGCATAATTACTTAAATTTTATATTTCAATGCCAACAATCAAGTATCCAATCAGGAATCTACGCAAATTAAAACGCAAGCGTAAAGGGCATCATCAATATCATGAAAATTATTTCCATGCTATTATTACAAAAAGTAAAAAGTAAAACTTTATAATGTCAAATGAAAAAAGAATTGATATGTGAAATAGTAGGAATTAAGGAAAGACAATAAAAAAATGATATTGAAAAAAAATCATAAAAAGTAACATTATGAAAGGACGAAAAAAGCGCAATTAAATGAATATTTAGACTAGTACCATTCAAACATATTATGAAATGAAAAGAATAGTCATAAATAAAAAAGATACAATATGCAATAATAAGAAAAATTTATAACCTTGTCACAAATAATACTGATGATGGTAACAATAGCATTAGTATGATGACGATGATAAAATATGGTATTTCAATATTAAAAAACTTATGACATTTGATTGTGAGTTTCTTTTGTAACCCTTACTTTTGAAAATGATGCATTTGCAAAATGTTATCTATAATTACATCTATCTATATTATTAAGCCAAAACTTGAGTTTTTGACTCCATATTTCCTATTATAATTTTACCCTCCAAAAATGTTTTTAAAAATTAATAAAAAGTATGTTATTATGATAAAACCTAAATATATGAGGTACAAATGGTTAATTTCTCCAAACCTTTCATTTCCTCTCCTTTCCTCTCCTACTTACAATACTCCTATTGCCTTATCTTTTCATACATATATTGTCCTTTTCAAAGTTTTTTTTTCTTTTTTTGTTTTTGGTCACCCCCTTACCTTCCTTAATCTCCCTCCACAAAGTAATTGCTTCATTTTTTTTCTCTTAATGTTAAATGGATGGCTCAGATTCCTTATACTTTAAAAACTAAAACTAGTAGTTAATTTTCTATTTAAATGTAAACTATAAGTTCAATTAACATGTTTTTTGGTTACTTATAAAAGGAAGCTAAACTTCTAGCTTTTCATTAGCTCATTAGCCCGTATTCATTCTAATATTTGTTATACTTTTTAATACATGTCTATTGACTTTTAAAAAAAAATTACATAATATCAAATTATATAAAAAATATTATCAAAATACTGATGTTATGTCACATTTTATATCTTTAAAATGCAATATAACCACAATATATAAAAGTTAATATCGCATTGTTACAGCTTAAAGATGAGACATTAGTATAAATAGCTATATCGTATTTTCAAGGCTTGGTATTTTTGTAATTATTTTTATACAATTTATATTTTGGTAATTTTTTTTTAAATTTTAATCTTAAACAAGTAATTTTCACCTTTCTTTTTATAGTAGAATTATCTTGTCTTTTATTTATTTACTTTTCTTAAATTATTCAATTGATTTGTTCCTATGCTTCTACATAGTGCATAAAGCCTTATAAGTGGAATCAAAGCGAGGCTATTCAATTGAGAATTTGAGATATCTACAGTTACCAAATTTAACATTAAGAAATTTAATGATAAGATTAGTTTTTCAATTTAGCTAGTCCAAATGAACCATTCTTACCCAAAACGGATTAAAGAAAGAATGCCATAAATAGGAAGTCAAAGAAATCAACGTCTATAACTAACGAACAATAGGACGAGTTGGATGACAAGGCACTTTTGTCAATCCAACTTAACTTATCCAAGGAGGTTCTCGGTGAAGTAGCCAATGAAACTACTACTATAGGATTGTGGCTAAAGTTAGAATCTTTATATATGACAAAGAGCCTTACAAACAAGTTTCATCTTAAGAAGAACTTGTATATAATCCTTATGGCTATAGGTACTCTTACTTAATCTCATATTGATGAGTTTAATTTTATTATTACTAATCAAGAAAATATTAATATTAAGATTGAGAAGAAGATAAAGTTCTTTAGTTGGTTGTCTCCTTGCCTTCTACTTATAGCACTTCAAAGAAATCATACTATATGATAATAATAATGCTTTATCCTTTGAATATGTAAAATCTAACTTATTGTCTACGAAAAAATTTGATCTAGAAGTTCATTTTAAGGAAAAGGGTTAAGGTTTAAGTCTTAGAGAAAAACTCTAGAAAAAGGGAGTACCGGTAACAAAAAGTCTAAATCTAAATGTAAGGGATAGAAATCTAACAAAACTTATCGCTATGACAAGAAATCAAGGCATGATACTTTTGATTGTTTTATTTTGAAGAAAAAGAAAAAAAATGAAGAAAAAAGGAAACCTTTACAATTTGCTAAAGCCATTAATATTGAAAATAATTCCGATAGTGAAATTTTTATTATTTATTGTCACTTCTAACATTAAGAGTAAAATCAAATGGATTCTTGATTTTGGATGTACTTTTTCATATGTATCCTTAAGGGGACTTGTTTACCACTTTTGAACCAGTTGATAGTAGTGTTTTCTTAATGGATACTAATGCCTAATGCAAGGTTGCTGGAATTAGTACTATTCAAATTAAGGCTTATGATAGTGTTGTTAGCATTTTGACTAATGTTCATTACATGTTTTACTTAAAAATAGAACTTAATTTTGTTAATCAACCTTGAGTCTCTTGGGAGTAAATACTCAGCTAAAGGTGGAGTTTTGTAGGTATCAAAAGGTTCTCTTGCTGTGATGAAAACTAACCAAATTGGTAGTTTATATGTCTTGTAAGGCTCTGTTGTGATAGGATCAATAGCTATATCTTCTTCATTGTCTAATACTAATGTTACCAAATTATGACACATACACCTAAGCCATAGGAGTGAAAAATGCATGCACCTCTTAAGCAAGCAAGGTCTCCTTGATAAATAAAGCATAGGTAAGGTGGAGTTTTATGAACATTACATTTTTGGAAAATAGAAAATAGCTGGTTTCTCTACCATAAATCACCGTATAAAAGCTATTCTTGATTATATTCATCTGATCTTTGGGGTCCTTCTAAAGTTTTCTCTCATATAGGACATCGCTATATGATGACCATTATTGATGATTTTTTTTATAAGGTCTAGGTTTATTTTTTAAGATATAAAAATGAAGCTTTCTCTATGTTCAAAAAGTGGAAAACTCTTTTTAAAATTCATATAAGTAAAAAGGTCATGAAGCTCATAACAAATAATGGGTTAGAGTTCCATGAGGGTAACTTTAATGGGTTTTATATAGACCATGTTATTGTTAAACATAAAATTATTCCAAGTAAACCCCAACAAAAAGGTGTTATAGAATCGATGAATATGTTTCCACTTAAGAAAGCTCATTTCATACTTTCAAATGTTGGATTATGGCATCGACGTGAATTTTAGGTTAAGGCAACATCTATAGCATGTTATTTGGTCAACTGTTATCTATACTGGTCACTTGCTTTCAAAATTCCAAAAGAAATTTGATTAAGTATTCGTACTGATTATTTTAATTTAAGGATTTTTAGATGTCCTGCATATGCACATGTTGATGATGAAAAATTAGCTTTAAGAGATATTAATTGTATATCTATTGGTTATGTATCTGAGTATAAAGGATATTGTTTATAGTGTTTTGATTCAAAGCCACAAAGATAATTCTTAGTAAGGACATGGATTTCAATGAAGATGTATTATTATCTTCTGAAAATCAAACTTCTATACCTTCTTCTATTAGTATAAGTAATTTGTAACGTATTAGTAAGAAGGTGGAGTTGGAATTGAAATCTACAATTCTTGATGTTGATCTTTCATCTTTCTCTACTAATGAATTTAGCATTAATGATCATGGTGATGATTATGATCATAATGATAATACCACTTTTCATGTTTAGTCACCATGAGAAGAATATTTAGTTGCTTGAGATAAACCAAGAAGACATATTAAAAGGCCAGTTAGATATATTGACAATAATAATTTAATTTCTTATGCTTTATTTGTAGCATAAGAGATAATTGATGGTTAAGCTTACCAATTATACTAAAACTGTTTCTTGTGTTGATTCTTCAAAATGGCTAGTGTTTATGAATGAAAAAATAGAAAGTCTTTCTAAGAATGGTACATAGGATTTCACTGAACTTCTAAAGTGTAAGTAATCATTGAGATGTAAATGGGTTTATAAGAAGAAATAAGGCATTCTTGAGGTTGAAGACCTTAGATGTAAAGTACGGTTAGTTATTGAAGGCTTTAATAAAAAAGAAAGTATTGAATTTAATGAGATTTGCACACCTGTTATTCATCATACCTCCATTCATGTTTTGTTTACCTTTGTTTCTTTATTTGATTTGGACTTGAAGCAACCTGATGTTAAGACAACTTTTCTATATGGAGAGTTAGAAGAAGAAATTTACATGGAGCAGGCTGATGATTTATTATTCTTGGTAAGAGCATCTTCTTTGCCAATTAAAGAAATCTTTAAATGGCCTTAAACAAGCTCCCAAAGAATGGTACAAAAAATTTGATTCTTTTATGATTGATCAATGTTATTCTAGAAGTCACTTTGATGACTGTATTTATTTTAGAAAATTTCTAGATAAGTCTTTCGTAGACTTGTTATTTTATGTTGATGATATGTTGATTGCATCACATAACAAGTCTTTGATTACAAAGTTGGAAACCAAATTCAGGAATGACTTTGAAATGAAAAAACTAAGTATAGCTAAGAAAATTCTTAGTATGAAGATTCATAGAGACTATTAAGTCGGTAGATTATTCTTCTCACAGAAGAAATATATTGAGAAAATGCTTGATAGGTTTAATATGAGTAATTGCAAACCAATTTCTACTTTGTTTGCTACATGTTTCTAGTTATCTTTAAGCATTTAGCCACAAATGGAGGAAGAGATGGAATATACGTCACACATTTCTTATGTTAGTGTAGTTGGTAGCCTTATGTATGCTATGGTATGCATTAGACTTGATTTAGCATATGTCGTCAGCATAGCAAGTTGGTATTTGCATAATCTTGGTAAAAGTTATTGGAGTGCTATGAAATGGATTTTTCAATACTTAAAAGAAACTTGTGATATCATTTGGTATTTGACAAAAACAAGAAGGTTTTGTTAATTTAGATTATGCTAGTGATTTGGATTGAAGAAGATCTTTTTTTAGTTATATCTTTACTCTCTATGATGGTGCTATTAGTTGGAAAGCTACACTTCAATCAATTGCTACATTGTTTGCAACTGAAGTAGAATATATTGCAACGATAAGAGGTGTAAAAAGAATCTATTTAGCTTTGAGATTTAGTTAATAAACTTGCTTTAAGATGAGAAGTTCTTGTTGTATTTTGTGTTAGCGAAAGTGCTATCCATTTAACAAACACATTGATGTAAAACATCATTTTATTAGAGATATTGTTACTATTAGCAAAGTTGTAGTGAAAAAGTTTCACACTTCCATGAATGCAGCAAATGTACTTAGTAAGCCACTTCTAAATACTGAGTTTCAATATTATTTGGATTTGCTTGGTCTTTATAACACTTAACCGCCCTTCAGGATAGCGGTAATCAGCTTATCGAATGCAAGCTAAGGTGGAGATTGTTAAATGGATAGCTCAAATTTTTCATATTTAAACCACCAAAACTAATGGACAATTTTCTCTTTAAATGTAAACCACAATTTCAATTAGTGGTCAAAATGTTTTTTTGGTCACCTATAACAGGAAGTTGAACTTTTAGTTTTTCATAAGCTCATTAGCCCATCTTCATTCCAATATTTGTTGTACTCTTTCTTTTATAGTAGAATTGTCTTGTCTTTTATTTATTTACTTCTCTTAAATTATTTAATTGATTTGACCATGTACTTCGGCATAACGCATAAAATCCTAAGATTTAAGTTTGCATATTAACTATATCATAAGGAGAAAGAAAACAGGAGACTAAAGATGGTGTAAATAAAGTGCAAGTGTCACACTTTCTCCAAAATTTTTATAATGATCTTTTCATTATTTATTGAGATTTTGATTTAACTCCAAGGTATTTTCATCCTAGAAAATTTAATTTTTCCAATCGTTTAATTTTTTTTATTTTGTGTAAACCCCGTAAATTTAGCTATTTAAGAGTAGAAGTAGATTCTAATACTATAGATGACTTGAAGAATCATCAAAACCGAGCAAAATAAAAATTTAATAAATCATAAATTTAAATATATTATAAGTAGTAAAAACCTTAGAAATTGGTCAAAATCCTAAATCGCATACTAAAACTCTAAAAATTAACTTACACATCATTAACCAAAATTTAACTCGAATTTAATCGAAACCCTAAAATTATAAAAATAAACCTATAAAATAATTAAATATTATTCAATAATGATAAAATTATAGTCGATTGCAATTTTCGACTAAAACGCCTATTCGCACGAAATTTTAATGAAATCGCCACAATAACTTGTAAAAATTATAATTGTAACGGGTATCAATTAAATTAATAAAATTTCACAAAAAATTGAAAATTAATTTTTGAGGAGAATCGTTATAATTTATATAATTTGAAAAATTACATATATTTGTTAATAATTTTCATTTTCCTTCTCTTCTATTTCCAATTTATCTCTTTTCTTTCTTTCTTTCCTCAATTCCATCTCACGTCCTGGATAAAACCAAAACAAAAATCAGCAAAATGAAAACCAAATTTAGCTACCCACATGAGAGAAAAGAAATGCCATATGTTGAGTGGAAAATAAAAGAAAAATGAAAATAAAGATTTAGATAAATCTTAGTTTATATTCTAAGCTAACTTTATGTGAATAAAAGGAAGAAAATTTGGAAAACAAAAATTTTTGCACAAACTAGAAAAGCTGGAAACAAAACCATGAGAAAAAAAGAGAGAAAGAAGGAAGAAAAAGAAGAAGAAAAAGAAAAAAGAAAAATTAAATAAATAGATAAGTAATTATTTTAGTAGTATAGATGTATAATATATAGTATGTATATGTATAAATATAATATTTATTTTTCTACATATAACATTACTAATACATGTATATTTGCATAAATACATAAATTGAATAATACATGCATGTATTAGACTATGTATGTATACATGTATGTACGTAAGTATATTATATGGAAAGAGTATGTATTATGTATTTTTTTTAAAATACATATAATTAGTATTAAGTATTTTCATTAAATAAACTATAGTATATATATATATATATATGTACCGTAAACCATATATATATATATGTATACCTATATAATTATTTTTGTATATACATATATATATGTATAGTCATATAGTATATATTTAGCGGTGTATTTTTATACATATGTATATAAGACATATATATAATATAGAATATATATATTGCGGTAAACCGCATATATTATAAAATATATGTATAACATATAATAAATACTATGTAAATATATATGTACCGAATATATAATACAAGAATAGGTATTTGTAAATTATTTATATATATCTAAGTATTCGGAATTATATAAGTATATTTATAAGTATAAACACAAATACATGAATATATATATATATGTACATAAGAATATATTTATTTTCATAAAATAAGTATATACATACATATAACATATAACATATATTAGATATATGTAGTATACCGAAAATATATATAGATATATATATGTATAAATCGTGAAATACATAATTAATAAGAAAATGAGAAATAATAAAAATAATAAAGGTCATACTAATAATATAATCATAATAAAGTTAAAAACCTTAAAAATAGGAAAAATATGCTTAAAATAATAAAAATATCAATTATATGGTTTAAGTAATTATTAAATCATAAATATATTTAGAAAAAGTTAAAATTAGTATTTTATAATTTTTAAACTAAAATAATAAATTTTGCGATATTTTTATGTCGCAACTCAAATTACGAGTCACAACGTCCAAAACGGACTTCGTTACGAGAAAATACGCTCGAAAACGATCAAAATGGACTATAAGTTCATAACAATCCGAGCTAAAACGAAAAAGTTCCAAAATACATAAAGGAAGTCTCGTAACTTACAAATATGAGAAAATAATTATTGTTAATCTCATTAAGTATGATAAACCCTATAAATATAAGACTTAGGGTATAATGGGAAACTAGATAAACTACAATAAACTTTTAGTTAACTAAGGAGTCTGACTTTACAGAATACTTATAAGTGTTATTATATTTTAGGTGTTCAATATCGAGTTTTGGAAACCCCAAAGGTTTGGAGAATGAGCAATAATCCAGGTGAGGGAATTCTAATGACCTGCTACTTGCTTATGCATGTTACTTGTATGATGTTTTGCAGTTTGTTGTTGCTTATATGTTTGAATGACTATTCTGTTTGTATGTCATCATCTGTGTAATCACTTTTTTTTTTTAAGTTAATAAAAATAAATATCTGACCCGAATAACCAGTTCTATTTATCGCATATCTATAACCTAGTAAATGTATAAATGGAGAGTACTAGCCTTACAAAATGTTGAAAAAGGTATTTTTGGAAAAAGGTTTTCTTAATCTTAAACGTATTTTGTACGAATTTGATAAGAGCCACAGTGCTAGAAATGATATTTTATCGTTAAGACAAAGCTAGCATGGGTTCTCCACTTAATAGCGAGAGGACTCGCTTTATTGTGCTTGTAAGGCCTTGGTTAATTTTGGCTTGCGAGATGGACTCGCAAGTTGTGCCTGAGGGGCCTTGGAGGGTGGATAGTCCTAGAATGGAATCCCCCTATTTGAATTGAAATTTTCTTTCTCGGCTAGGGTAATAGTCGAGTAAAGCCTAAGGGGTGAGGCCCCTAGGTAGCCTCATGCGGGTAAGTTGAGGTGCCCTATGCGGGTAAGTACAGGGGATAATCGAAGTATAGACGACGTAATTCTACACCTTCCGTAGTTCCGGACTCTTATGGATGTGTTGCTTGCATTCATCACGAATGCATTCATTTTGTATGTAGATAGCTTGCTTGCATGCATGTGTGATAATAATGTATAATAACTTGCTTGAACAGTGGTGGTGAGGAACGAATTCACTGAGCTGTTATATGCTCACTCCCTCATAGTTTCTCTTGCAGGTTTACTTACATTAGAATTGGGATAAGTCTCGAGTGCCGAGTATGAGATGAAGATATGTATCTTAGTATTAGGAATAACTAAGTACTCTTTAGATGATAGGTAAGCAACCTTTGTTGATAATTTAATTTTTCTTGTATTTCTTTTGTAATATTGGTATATCCTATCTTATTATTTGGTAGGGGATACCGATTCTCTGCGATTCTGAGGAACTGTTAGATATCGGACACCCATTGTTATTTATCTTTGTATTTTATAGTAAATTATTTACTTAAAAATCAGTAACCTTAATAATAAATCATTTAAAGTCTTGAGTTTCTCTGACTTGCAGGGCAATTTTCATATCATGGGTGTACACATGTTATGGAAATTTTAGGTAATCCTATTAGGCTCCCTGTAAGGTCATGACAGTTTGACACTCAAGTTTTATCTTCTTCTCTTTTTTTTAAATGTTTTGTGTTGAAGTGAGTTGATTAGTTGATAAGCTTGAGTATATATTAATTATTAAAAAAAAAAAAGTTGTTCACCGTGACTAATGCAATAAGATAAATCAATTATTTGACATTTTCAGTAATAGAAAGACTCCATCTCTTCTCAATTTTTGAGTTTAAATGGCATCTAAGTTTTCAATTCTAATTCATATGTTTACCTAATCTTTTATTATGATTTCAATCTATTGTATTTTCTTAATTTGTCATATTACTCATTTCATATTTCTCTGAAAACATTGTTGTTAAAATACCATATTTCATTAGCATTTATAGAAATCTTGAACTTTTATTAACTTTCTCTAAAATTTTGATATTAAGCCAATAAGGTTTGTGATAGGATTCCAAGTACTAACTTAACGATATGCTAAGTTCCAATACTACATGGGAGGTTTGCTCGTGAGCTCCACACGAATGGATGACTTATTTATAAGCACTATCAGCATTAGATGGCCTACCTGGCTCTATTGGGTGTGTCTTATTATGCTAAGTACACCCTACTCTACCATGACCAAGCTCTCCTACAAACCTATCCATAAACTCTAGCAATATTGGAAGACCCAATGTATTCTGTAAGTTCTATCCTAGCTTACTATTTATACCTTGCCTTTCCAGGTCTTTCTTACTATATTAGCTTTACCTTGCCTTTCTCTAGTCAAGTCTACTCTATCCTTCCAAGTCTACTCTAATCAGTTAGATGTGCTCTGCTCTAGTATAAATGGTTCTGTCTTACTCTACTAACATCCTTGCGCTACCAACCTAATCCGCTTTACAAGACTATCTTGCCCTGCCCGTTCGCTTTACTTTACCAAGATCAATATGCTTAGCCAATGTATGCTCGATCATGTCAAGACTATTCGGCCATCCCATATTAGCTTAGCCGCGTCGGGTTATATTAAACAGGTCAGCTACATCCATATCAGATTGGCCTGGCCATGCAAGGTCGACTACTGTCATGTCAAATTGACCTAACCATGCGAGGTCGGCTATTGTCATGTTAGATCAGCTATTTCCATTTCAAGTTGGTTCAACCACACGAGGTTAGCTATGGCCATGTCAAGTCGGCTACGGACATATCGGATCTGCCTCGAATAAGACAAATTGTCTAGAAGCTTAGGTCAGCCCATATTAGGTTCTAGAGTCTCTAATAGCTCTTCGAAATCAAACATCAACTCCTTACCCAAAAATCTTGTTCAGCAAACTATTTTACTTATGTTCTTTAGATTTCTTATTTCTTGTATTTTTCCTTAAGTTGTCTTTATGTTTTATTTGTAATTACTAAAATGCCATTAGAGCATCCGTTAGTCATTTTATTTACAACTTTACCCCTTTTGTATAAATAGAACACTTGTATAGGGTTTTAGATATATTTTGAACATTAATGAAAACTACTTCAGTTTTTCCTCTTGGAAAGCTCCCTTTTACTAGCTCTTATCAATCCCTTTAGCAAAAATTGTAGCCGACAATCTTATCACTTGGACCGGTAAGTCACATCAGGCGAGTCTTAAGCCATATAGAATCTAATTGGTACATCATATCCGATTAGGTGGCTCACGGATTTGCTAAACCATTTACTTTTTGGGCCATCTCATGGCTTGGTCCCACTCATTGGTTCTTGTATGATATTGGGTTCCATGTATTCACCCGTGGAATCCATATCATCTTGGTATCAGAGCATGGTTCTGAAAGGAAGCATATGAAGTTGTTAAGAATGTTTGTTGATTAGTGGTTGTTGTGTTCCTTTCGTAAATACTGGAGTTGATTCGATTGGAATAAGTTTTGGAAATATTGACCCACAAATTAATAAGTTTGGTTCCTATCATGCTTGTTGTATTCTATTCTCCTTTGCGAAAATAGAAGAGGGTCATTGTGTACACTCGTGTGCTTGAGTCGTATTGGTCGTAGGCTAGAGTGACTTGTACTATTATAGTGGTGGTAGTTGGAAATTAGAGTTTTACGAGTTTGTTACTATATAGGCGAAGTACGTGATTGGGTTACGTATGTTAGGATAGAGACTGTATAAGGTTTTGAGTTACATAACCATAGCTTCGGGAATTATAAGGGATTTAAATTAGGTACCTTAAATTGAAAGTAGGTGTTCGATTTTTCTAACAATAGTGCTTAAACTATATGGTTTAGGTCATTAAATTTGGATGAAGGGCTGAAAATCTACCACCTATTACAACAATAACAGGTGGTAGATTTTCTTAGGTGTTGTACTGGACAATTTGGTACTAGTGGTGATTACGGTTGTGTTAGTAGGTTGTGCTGCTATCTTAGGGATTAATATAGTGCTTGGTGCTTAAAGTATAAGTGTCTGAACTGAGCTAATGGAAAGAGACCATTAGGTACTAAGCTGTTGCACTTTTGAGAAGCCATCTGAGTTGTTATGTTGACTAAGAGTGCTAAACTGTAGAGGTGCTGACATGTCAATCTAGTGAAGTGCTACTCAAATTAAGACCTATAAATGGCATACACATCCGAGTTGTTATTTCGATTAATGTACTAAGCCGAACTATTATACTCTTAAGGTTACCGAGTTGAGTTGTTTGCCTATTCAACTTACTGAGTTGGTCTGTAGTGTCTAAGCTCAGGCACTAAGCTACTTCAACCTAATAGTCGAGTTGATTCTAGTATCCGAGCTGAGTTGAAGAGCCGAAGCGAAGTGGAAGATTAGAACTATGCAAGCATCGAGCTACTGTGCTCTTAAATCACCAAGTGTTAGATAGTTCTAGTCATTATCGACGAAACTTCTTCTGAGCCAAGCTAATCTACTAAAGTGATACCTCCATTTAACATGGCTTATGACAATCAAGGAAGATATGGTTATGACTATGACTATAAAGATATAAGGTCGAGAATACCCATGTTTGATGGTTATGGATCCCTAGACGAATACTTAGATTGGGAATTTTGAGTCAATAAAGTCTTTGAAAAGTCTTCGTGTCCTAAACGTGACAAGGAATATATCATAAAGGATCAACTTCAAGGCTTTGCTAGGACTTGGTAGAAAAATGTATTAAGGCAAAGGATACTAAGAAGGGCCAATACTACAAGGAGCTCAATCAAACCTGCATTGAGAGAAATATTTATACCCTTATCATATCAAGACGAGTTGTATGAAGAGTTATCTACCTTAAGGCAAGGACAAATAAGTGTCCGAGAATTTGCTAAGGAGTACAAGGCACTCTTGAACTGATGTGAGTTGTATGAATCTCTTTTGTGTACTATCTCAAGATTCTTGAAGGGATTAACGCTAGAGATTGCCTGATGTGTTAACCCCTCAAGAGTAAGAAGCTTAAATGAAGCTATCCGACTAGCCTTAAGAGAAGAATCTGCCATTGGTACTGACCATTATGATGTGCAGGAATAACTAGAGGTTATACTTGAGAAGCTTAAAGAAGAAATGAGGCAGTAAAGGGATACTCGAATAGAGAAAGCTGATAAGAAAGAAGCCCACACAAAGGGAGTAGGAGAAGTAAAGGTGAAGGTTACTAGAGAGACAAGTAGTAGAAGCAAGAAAGACCGAGTTGAATTGCAGTTAAAGCCCCATGTTTTGGAAATCATACCATTACCTACTATAAATGCCATAGATGATAGCTCCAGGAATTATTATGTTTGCCTTCCTCATATCAGAATCCTATATCCTAGTCATCTGATAAGTTTACGTAATACTAATATGATTAATTATAGCATCACATTCGTAAGCTATTATTAACTGTCGATTAAAGCTTATCAAGGCCGAGGTGATGGATACATGTATTAGGGATACATCATGTTGACTCTTGGTACTCTCATGTTGGAAAGATTTAAGGTATGTAGATGGAAGGAGGAAGACAAATCGATTTACAACAAAGCAGAGGGAAGACTAATTACAACAAATGAGGAGGTTGTGAGATCCGAACCATCTGAGCTTGAAGAGGTGGAAGAACTTATGACTGACCAACCATCTTACATTCGATCGACACAAGATCTACAAGCCTATAACCTTTTGTATGACCTTAAGGTCATATTACTTCCTGATAACTCTAATTTTAAACATATTTCATAGGGTGATTTTATAGTATTTTCCGCACATTTTTGGTTTTCTTTAAAGAAATTGATACTTAATTGAGTAAAATGTTGATTTCAGGGTTTAAACGTATTCTAGGCTCGAAAACGAAGAAAAGGAATCAAGTTTCACTCAATTTCGAGTTCAAATGAAGAAGTTATGAATTTTTGAAGTTGTGCAGAAAATTTGCCTAAGTGCAGAAAATTACACGACCTAGGGATACAGTCGTGTCTCAGGCCATGTCGGGTGACGAAAACAAAATCTTTTTGATACATTATAAAAAGACATATTAGGGTTTCAAAAGAAAAAGGAGAGACATTACAGAAACAAGAGACACAAGAGACGAGAGGAGATTTGAGAAGAACATCAATCAAGAAGCAAGAACGACATCGATTTCAAGATTTGAAAGATTGTTCATCAAATCAAGAGGGGTTTTTGTGCTTTATTTTACGTTTTTGATGAAACTTGTTTTTAGATTCGTTATGATAGCTTAGAATTAGAGTATTTAGGATTATGGAACCTAGGGTTTCATGTAACCCTTGGATTGAATTATAATTTCAATAAAGTTTCTACCTTTTCTTGATTCAATTATGTCGTTAATTATGGTTTGATATTTCTAGAGTGTCAATATATGATATTATGCATGTTAATCGAGAAATTGCATGTGTAATTAGATCTAGGCATAATTGAAGAGAATTACATGTATACTTAGAGATAAGATACATGGTTCTTCCGGAAAGTTGATTATTTGCATGGGAATTCATTACACTCTAAAGCAATTCTGAATTATATTACTAAGTGAAGAGATTCCGGTAAATAATTTAGGATTAGGGTTAATATGCTTGAGAAAGATATTAGCTTTAATTGTGAATCCCTCCGGTCAAGAATAATAGAAATTGAATTGGATGTATTTTAAAAAGGTTACATGTTAAACACTAGGGGAAATAATTCCTAAATACATTATTGCATACTTGAAGTCGTTCGTAATTTATTGCTTTCTAATTTACGTAATTAAGTCTCATAAGTAGTTTAGTTGTTAATTTCAGTATTTTTAATTAATTCAAACTTTCACAATTTTTCGGTTAGATAATAAAGCTAAAGTTAATATTAGTACTCAAAATCTCTGAGGGATTGACTCGGACTCACATCCGCTATATTAAAACTGATAGGTACGCTTGCCTCATATCACTTCCCGTAATTGATAGTTGCTGAGACTACCAAGGAGTAGTTGATTGAATCTATGATGAGTAGAAGGAAAAATCCAAGATAAAAGATTTGATTAATAGAGCCCATGATGAGTGGAAGGAGCATTGGCTGGTGATGCTCTTATTATAAGAACTTAAGTGTATTCCTATGTTTAAATTTCAATTTTGTCGATTGGCGTTTGACCTTGAAGGGATTTGGAGCTACCAACTACCAAGTTTCGAATCGAAACTCTTCCAAGAGGGAAGGGATGATAAGATTCCAGGTACTAACCTCACAACATGCTAAGTTCTAATACTACATAGGAGGCTTGCTCGCAAGCTTCGTGCTAATGGATGACCTATTTATAAGCTCTGTTAGTGTTGGATGGCTTATTCGACTCTGTTAGGTCTTCCTTGTTGTGCTAAGTTCACCCTACTTTACCCTAACCAAGCTCTCCCATAAACCTATCTATAAACTCTAGCAATATTAGAAGACCCGAAATGCTCTGCAAGTTCTATCCTAACCTACTATCCGTACCCTGCCTTACCAGGTCTTCCTTACTATACTAAATTTACCCTACCTTTCTCTGGTCGGGTCTGCTCTATTCTTCCAAGTCTACTCTAATTAGCTAGATGTGCTCTACTTTAGTCTAAATGGTTCTATCCTACTCTACCAACATCCTTGCACTACTAACCTGATCTGCTTTGTAGGACTGCCTTGCCTTGCCTATCCGCTCTACTTTGCTGAGATCGATATGCTCAGCCAATGTATGCTTAGTCATATCAAGACTACTTAGTTATCCCATATCAACTAGGTCACATTGAGTTATATCAAACAGGTTGACCATGTCTATGTTAGATCGACTCGATCGTGCGAAGCCCGTTACAGTCATGTTAGATCGACCATTTCTATATCAGGTTGATTCAGCTACGGAAGGTTAGCCTTGGCCATATCAGGTTGGCTATGGACATATCAGATTGGCCTCAAACAAGATAGATCGTGTAGAAGCTTAAGTCTACCTAGATTAGGCTCTAGGGTCTCTAATAGCTCTTTAGAATCAAACATCAGCTCTTCACTAAAAAATCTTATTTAGCTAACTATTTTACTTATGTTCTTTATATTTCCTATTTTTCGTATTTTTCCTAAGTTGTCTTCATGTTTTATTTGTAATTATTGGAATGCCACTAGGGCATCGGTTAGTCATTTTATATATAACTTTACCCATTTTTGTATAAATAATACACTTATATAAGGTTTTAGACAGATTTTGAACATTAATGAAAACCTCTTGAATTTTTTCTCTTCAAAAGCTCTCTTTTATTAGCTCTTATCAACTCTTTTAGCAAAAATTTTGGCGAGCAACCCTATTATTCGGATCAGTACGTCACATCTGACGAGTCTTAGGCAGTGTAGCATCTAACCGATACATTACATCTGGTTAGGTGGCTTACAGATTCGCTAAATCATTAACTTCGATTTACTCTTCAGGCCATCTCATGGCCCGAACCCATCCATTGGTTCTCATGTGATATTGGGTTTCATGTATTCACCTACGGAATCCATATCAGTTTAGATTCGGTGTTAAGTCCCATAATTTTAACAATTAGGAGAACACCTAATTTAGGACATTTTCGTAAGTAGTCCTATTAGACTAGATTTTTATGAGGCAGTTATAGGTATTATACAAATAAACTCCTTAAAGTTACAATTTGAAAATATAGTGGTAAAATAATAATGTGCTTAAAAAGTTAGTTATAACAAAATTACTAGTTTTTTATCAATAATGTGCATTTTATTGCTTGTTAGCTAAATGACTTTTAAAAATAAAATATTTAGCTATAAAAATTCATAAAATGAGAGAAATAATATTTAAAAATATGTATACCATTAAAAGTATTTAATGTATAAATATATTTATGCATATTAATATATCCATAAATAAATGGAAATTCCCAATTTTATACCTAATACACTAAAAGTCACTAAATAAATTAACAAATAATTACTATAATGATATAAGATTAGGGAAAAAATAATTATGAAATCAGGCATGGTAATTGATAAGGGAGAACAATTTTGTGGATTAAAGCTTTGACAAGACACAAGTATTTATGCAAATTATAGAAATTTGTTTAGCCAAAAAAAAATTATAGAAATTTGAAGGTTGCCACTTGTTGATTCCAAAAATCAAGCCCATTGGCTATAAAAAGGCATCTAACGCCTGCGTCAAGCTTCCTTAGCCATTTTAGAAAGAGAAACTTGGTTAGAAAAGGAGAGACTAGAGCTTTTCATGTAATTAGATGAACTAGGAAAATTGGAAAGAAAAATAGGCATGATCTAAGTATCCTAAGTTCAGATATTTAAGAGTTACCATGAAGTGAACCAAGACCACCACTTAAAGGAAAGCCTAGGGTTAGGGGTGGTCGATAAGGAGGGCATGTTAGTAGGTGATAGGAAGCCTCAATTCTAGTAAGTGTTCTATTTTTTGTACCATTTTCCTTAATTTTTTAAAAAGAGTAAACCTTCGTAGAAAATTATAAAACTTGGTTCCATAAATAATTTTACATGAAGAATCTAAAAATCAACCCAAAGTTTTAATATTTGAGTGCATGTATGGGTTTGTGAAGAAATCATGCACATTTACTAATTTTTTATCACCTTTGTGAAAACCTAAATGATGTAGTTTAGATCTTACTTTTTGTATACAAGATCTTTAAAAAAATGTATTTTCAAGCTATGCAAAGGTTTCTACAAAATTGTAAAGTTGGATTTTCAATAAATTTTAGTTTTGTAAAATATAGTGACTTTTAATGTGATTTTCCTCTGAATTACCTAAATAACCCAAATTGATTTTCTTATACTTTGAGTACCAAGTGGCTTCTAATAAGATCAATAGAAGAAAACATTTGCTTTAAGTATTGAATTCATTTAGCAAGTAATTTAGTTTATTGTTAGATTGAAATCGCAAAATTTTTATTAAATTAATGCATTGAAGTGTTGAAATTAATGTAATTAAGTTTGACCAATATGAATTGAGGAGAATTGAGGTTAGCATGTTAGTTTCCCATTGCTGATTAAGATGAATTATATAGGAATTTATTGCACATAACTATAAGGAATAATATTAACTAAGTTTACAAAGAAATACCTTTAAGGATAAGCTTTTAAAGTTGAAACTATTACCTTAGATCTTTTGCTAGTATAGTTTTTCGACCTCTTAGCATGGAATGGGCCCTATTTGGGAGGCTTGGATGGTTGGGGGGCTTCTTACATAACAAACAAGGGGTAAGTTGCTATATTGGAGGTTGTCCGGTATAGTTATTCCGATGTTTAAGTTAGCGAGAAAGAATGAAGAGTATAAACTCAATAGAGAGAATGTGAAAGTATAGGTCTTTGTGCTTTAAGGCTTAGATTATGCATTTAAATTAGTGGCTTGGATAATAGGCTTACCTTTTTGGAACTCAAAGGAAGATATTTATAGCACATGGCCTTGTTCATGTAGCCTTAAGATTTGGGGGAGCTAATAAGGCTCCCTAACATTGGTGGAGAAATGATTACTCTTAAGCTTTCTAACTGTCTTATTATTCTCACTATTGTATGGTGTCATAGATCAAGCCATATTAGCCGATAAGGATAGATTGTGATGTAAGTGTTGTATGGGTAAAGAGTGGCTCAATGAAGAGTCAACTTAGATGGTGTTTGATGGTAGCCCTATATTTAGTTGAGTCCTAGTTGTCTTGGTCAAACCATCAGTTGATTGCTTGAATGGTGGCTGCTTAGTCATGTATGATGGGCTTGTTCGTGATTCTTGTATGTTAGGAAGTATTCTTGGGTCACCCTGGTCTTGGGCTTCAAGTTATTTGGATAAGTCTAGTAACTAGTATCAACACTTCATCCCTCCCCTTCCCTTCCCCCCCCCCCCCCCCCCCCCCCAAACTCCCATTTGAGCTAAGTGAAGGCATAAATAGGTCATTATTGTATCATGGTGCAAATTGTAGCTTCCGAATTCTAGGTTTGATCATTCATTGCTTCTCCTTTATTTTCTTTGTTGGGACAGATGCAAAGGCGGGTATATCTCTCCTGTATGCACATTCCCCCACCCTTTGCCCCTACCTCAACAAACGCAACTGTAACTCTTTAAAGGGAGATCTAATAGAATTACTTAAAATTTTCATATCATTTGTACATCCATAGTATGAAAACTACCTTATAAATTATTTATTGTAAGACTTTAACTATTCAATTTGCTATTTATATGTAATTATGACACATATAACTATTCTGTTCTATAAATAACTATGGATACCTAATAATCCACAGTCTATCAAAATTATAGAGAATCGATATCCCCTATAGATAATAAGACTAGGCAAACTAATTTATAAATTACAACAACTACTTAATGATACAAAACTTAAAAATGTAAATACTTCCTATACAAGGTATTCTACACTAACTATATGTTTCCTTACCTAATTCTAACTTTATCTTACATTTCTTGAGTTCGAACTCTACACTTAATCTTTATCGTAGTCCTAACTTAAGTAGACCTGCAAAAAGAACTATTAGGAAGTGAGCAAACTACTGCTCAATGAGTTCATTTCTCACTATTATCATTCAATCAAGTTATCAAGCATTAATTAGCACAATTATGCAATTTATCTACATATGAAATATATGCACATGAGAATGTAAACAACACATTTATGAGAGTCCACGACTATGGAAGGTGTGAATTTATGTTGTTTATACGTCGATTATACCTTTGTCTATGTATCAGGTGCTCTTGACTTATGACAACACCCTTACAGGTAAACACTTACATAGGCCTCTTGTCCTAGGCCATTCATCCTGTGAACCCCAAGATAAGAAATTTGTATACTAAATGGTACCAGTCGACCACCTTCAATAAATCATAATAATTGCTCTTAAGCATTTGGATGGTCCTACAATAGGGCAACTAACCTACAAATAAAGTATATCCAACAATGGTCTAATAGCTTTATCTAAAACTTATCAATGGTTTCTAAAAGCACTTTTTGTGGTTTCATAAAAAAGGTGGCTTTTAAGCTTACACTAGGTTTCAATAAAATCGTTGCGTTTTAGAAAAATGTTTCCACAAAGCATTTTCTAAACAATTTATAAAATTTAGCAACGCTTAAACACTCCAAATGTACTTGTAAGGTTAAGTAGATGAAACAGGCGTATCCAAGTATTTAAGCTTGTAATTAACTTTCTTGTTATTTTGGGTGACCACAAAGATGCTGGTACGTAAGGCTATCAGTCACTCAACAGATAAAAAATAAAAACCAACAAGCAGTACATAAACATCAAACAATAAGCAAGTAATATATCATTAGAACTCCCTTATTTAAGTTTGCTCACCTACTTGTCTTGGTCTTCGAAGTTCTCAATTGCAATTAAGTTACCTAAAATACAATAATAAAATGTATATAAGTAATTGGAAAAGGGTTTCTTCTAAGAACCAAAGAGTCTTCCTAAATGCCTAAATTCGCTATAAATCTTCATTTTGATTAACTCTTTAATCGAGCATAATTTTTTCATTTTAACTCTAATTTTAATAATCTTGTAGTTGTTTTCTATTGGTTTCAAGATTACTTTTTGATAATAAGGTCATTTTAGATGTTGTGACCTAATACCAAAAGGTTTGGTAGGGATTAAATTCTAATTCTAAATGTTCCCCTTTTAACTTAGTTGATTTTTAGTTTAATTAAGCACTTAGTATATAAAGCATTGTTTTAGTCTTTTATTATTATTAATTTGCCTTTCATATTGTTATTAGACCTAGAATATACAAGCATTATATAAGCCCTAAGCTATGGGCCTCCTTGTATTCTTTTTAATTCTTTTAAGTTTTATCTTTAAGGAAATTGGGCTTTACTTTTGGGCCTGAAGCCATTATTAAGTTATTGGACCTAATTTATTATTTGTATTGGGCCTTAAATGTTTTATCCTAAGTCTTTTAATTTAGTTGGGCCATTTTAAGTTTAGGTTTAGGCCCATCTCTTATGGTTATAATGCTTTAACTAGCCATTTTTAACTATTATGGGCTTTATTCATATCCAGGCCTATTGTAGGCTTTCTAAATGCTTAATAAACTTAATGGGTTTCTCATTTGAGTTTCAATTGTTAGGCATACCTACTGGATATTGGTATTTAAGTAGAATTAAAGCCTGTTTTGTAGGTCATTTAACTCATTTTAAGCTTAATTCATGTCCTAAGGCCTTTATCTTGTTCCTAACCTATCTTAGTGGGTCATATAGCTTATTAAATCTTCTAATTGACCCATTTAACCTACCATTTCATATCATATTTGATTAAAATCATCCCCAAGGACCCCTCACTTATTTTTGGGCTAAAGGTCTAATCAATAGGGTATATCAGATTATCTACCAGTCCTAAGCCCAAAAGAAGTTGACCTAATTTGTCGAGCAGATCTGATCACATACCCAAGCTATAGCAAATGTAGTGTTGTCCTAATAGAGAACAAGATCGATCCCATCCCACAATCTGCCTAAAGACTTATCTAAGACGATGTAATTATTCTAAGTTCCCTAGCCTATCTTATTAACTTATTTCGAAGACCTTTCTCTACCAGCTCATAATTGTTGAGGTGTTAATGCAACCTGTTTGAAGTCATGGATGCTATCAACCTTATCCTGATAAAACAAAATTTGTTATGTGGCGTATCTTCAAACCTCTCCCCAAGTAATGCATGTCTTACTACCAAATTTGTACAAATCTGACGCTAGGATATTCCTTTAAGCATGATTACAACTTTAACCCATTCTTTTTGTAACATAATGGATGTATTAGTTTTAGTATTTTACCCTTTTTAGTAAATATCATTGATGTAATGTTGCTCTAGCCAAGTAGGTATAAATACTTACTATAGTAACTACTATAATTATGATCTTCTTCGCATTAATGAACTACTGATTTTATTCTTTGTTCAAGTATCTTTCCTCAATGAGAAACCCCCCCTCAGCTCTTATTAATCCCTTTAACAAGGATTGTGGTGAACAACCTAATCGACTTGAACTAGTGTGTCACATCAAGTAAGTTGTTTAATTGTTTGTATCAGATTAGTGAGTTACATCCAATTGAATAGCTCATATGTTTGCTAAACCCTTACCCAAAAGTCCATGTTAAGCCATTACATTTTCTTCGATAGCTTTGAAGGACTCACCTACACTATGGTAAGACCTAATCATAGGCACACTTGTGATCCTTTTGTCATTTCATCTTAGTATTAGAGTGTAAAGGTTCTAAGTAGGGTAGTGCTATTGTTTAGTGAGTATGAAACTTAGGTTATGATTGTTGGTTTCGAGTATTGGTAGTTGTGTAGTTTGTCGTGCTCTATTTTCGTATGTAAAGAATGGAACAAAGAGTGTTGTGTATATGAATTTGTTTTATAGTCATTGTGGAAATGGTGATTGCTACAGTTATTGGTTGAAGATGGATCGCGTACTATGTTGTAGAGTGAGAATATGATAAACCTTTATGT
The DNA here is from genome assembly GCA_024138005.1 of Lumnitzera racemosa. Classification (NCBI taxonomy): domain Eukaryota; kingdom Viridiplantae; phylum Streptophyta; class Magnoliopsida; order Myrtales; family Combretaceae; genus Lumnitzera; species Lumnitzera racemosa. The sequence goes on along the minus strand of JAMXBC010000010.1, from coordinate 89,932,513 downwards.
GAATGCGGTGGTTGGTGATAATGAGAGTGATACATTAAGAACAGGATGTTGTATAGAGCAGACTCTAAGGTCAATAGACGAGTAGATTGGTTGACTTATTGAGATCCTAGATAATATTTTGGTTGTTATATAAGGAGAGGCTAAAGCTCCATCTGACGGAGCTTGCTGAGTTGAAGGGAAAGTCGATGAAGTCATCCATAAGAAACCTCAAGTTAAATACAAGGATGGTCGAGTTGTTAATGAAGTTTAGTGAAGGAGGGAAGTCTACTGAGCTCTCCATCTTTAAGTTAAAGGAGTTAACCAAAGTAATAGGAGGATTGAGATAGCAAAGATGAGGGAAGTGATGGTGAAGAGTTCTCTAAGGCTAATGAAAGATTGGGATAAGCCCCTCGAGGTGAAAGGTATGATTTTCAACCTAACAAGGTTAAGTACATTGCTTGGCATGCTTATGGAGGTGGAGTGGAGCGACTAACTCATCGACAAATTACTTTTGATGACGTTAGAGAAGTTAATGAATTGGATGATGAGGATTATTATGAGGAAGAAGAATGTAGCACTTGAGCTCTTAAAACATCGATAATGTGAAGGTCTAGATCCCAAGCTTCTCTAAAAGTGGAAGTGCAAATGAGTAATTAGATTGGGTAAGGATGGTAGAGAAGCTATTTGAATGCTATCGATATGCCATGAAAGATTAAATTTAGCTTGTTACCATATAATTTACTAGGTATGTTAGCTTGTGGTGGAAGAAGTTATACACATTGCGAAGACAAGAAGTTTGGACATGAGAAGAAATGAAAAGGATAATGCATGGAAGGTTCATTCTTAACTCTTATTTCCAAGACACATTTGCCAAGTTACAAGAGCTTTGACAAGGGAACCAAACAATTGATGAATATGTATGAGAATTCCAAATGCTCATGATCCGGTATGATATAGGTAAGCTATGAAGCCTAAACTACATCTAAGTTTGTCACTAACCTAAGGTATGAGTTAGGAGATATTGTTAGAGTATAGCATTTTGATATTATTGAAGGAGCTATTGAGGTTGCTTAATGAGTTGAGAGGTAGAGGAGGAATCGACCTTATTAAGCTCAACTAGTCTAACCTATTCAATCAACCAACCTTCTTAAGTAAATATTTAGAAGTCCAGTGGATCCATGTCAAGCAAGAGGGAAGGATAAGAGTTATAAACAGAAGAAGTTGAGATGGAGCAAGGAGGGAAAGAGTAGGAATTTAAGGAGGGACAAGCTTCAGGGAGGAAAACCAGTGAAATCAAGCTCTTCGAATGCAAAGGATTTGGGTACATAGCTACCCAATATCTAAATCAATGAACTATCACGATCATGGGAAATGTTTTGACCTTTAAAGTATATAGTTATTATGAAGAATTTTGTAAGGACGTAGAAGAACTAGAAGAGGGAGTAAAGGTGGAAGTTACAAGAGATAACATTTATCTAAAGGAAGGAGATATGTTGGGATTAGTTGTTCGCCGAGCTATGAGCTTGGAACTTGATAAAGAGAATGAGTAGATGGAAAACTTGTTCCATACCACGTGTAAGGTAAGGGATTAGTTGTGTGCATTAATAGTTGATAATGGAAGTTATACGAATATTGCCTCCATTACGTTAGTTGAGTAGTTATAGTTGCCAACCTCCCCATACCACAAGCTGTATAAGCTGCACTAGTTAAATGAGAAAGGTTCATTTCATGTCTCATGCTAAGTACTATTACTTATCTCAATTGGGAGTTATAAGAATGAGGTCTTGTATGATGTATTACTAATGTACGCCCCGTACATCTTACTAAGTTGACCTTGGCTTTTCGATAGGAAGATCGTGCATGATGGAATTAAGAACACCTATGCATTCAAGAAAGATGGTTAAAAGATTACTCCTATTTCGATGACTCTTAACTAAGTTAATAATATGCAATCTAAGCTGAGTTGATGGATTAAGAAGACCTTAATGATGAGTTGATTTGAATTGAGGAGAATCATAAAGTTTGATGAGCCGACCCTTCTGTTGAGTCAAAGGCTATTGGAACTGATAAAACAAAGTGACTTACCCAAAGAGGCTAGGAAGTTGATAGAAGAGTTTGCTAACTTATTTCCCAATGAATTACCGAAAGGCTTACTCCTATTACATGGGATAAAGCATTGTATTGATCTATAGTCCGGAGTTGCCTTACCAAATCAACCCATCTATAGGATGAATCTTAAACAAGTTGCCAAACTGTAGAGATAGATGAACAAGTTCATTAAATGAGGTTATGTTAGAGAAAGTTTAAGCTTATATGTTTTGCCCACATTACCGGTGTCAAAGAAAGATGAGACTTAGAGAATGTGTATAGACAGCCTAGTCATCAACAAGATTACCATCAAGTACTGATAACTAATGCTTAAATTAGATGACTTATTAATTGAGCTACATGGAGCTAAGCCACTCTCAAAGATTGATCTTAACTTTGGATATCATTAGATTCACATGAGACTAGGTGATAAATGGAAGATTGCCTTTAAGACAAGGCATGGATTATATGAATGGTTAGTTACACCCTTTTGATTATCAAATGCCCCTGGTATATTCATGAGGTTGATGAATCATGTATTGAGGAATCATATTAGAAAGCTTATTGTAGTCTATTTGATGATATACTAGAGTACAGTCTCGATCTAGCAAGCTACATAGACATTTCGCAATTGTTTTTAAGGTACTACAAGCTAAAAGGTTGTTTGACAACTTGAAGAAGTATTGCTTTTGTCGGGAAAAGGTAGTATTCCTATATTACGTTATTAGTAAAGAAGGCTTAAGGATAGATGAAGGGAAGATCCAAGCAATTGTAGAATGGCCTACCCCAATCTCTTATACAAATGTACTATGATTGTCAAAATCATGATTTTATTATTCAACTACATGTATACAATCGGTAAAATCATATAGAATAGTACAAAACTGATGAAATTATAAACTTGTATATATCAAAATTCATAATTTTACTAAAAGTTTACAGTAAAATGATTTAATATCTGTTTTAATTAAGAAAAACATTATAAAATTATAAACTTGTAAAATCGTATAATTAACTTACGAAATTGATAACTATCAATGTACGAAGTTTCCATAGCTTAATATCCTTTTATTGAAGGTTTATCCAGAATTTCAATATCCTCGTAGTGCCTTTAATAGAGTTAACCAAGAAGAACATTGAGTTTTGATGGGAAGATAAGGAGGAGGAGAGATATGTTGAGTTGAAGAGAAGGTTAACTTTAGCCTTAGTTTTAGTCCTATTCAATTTTGATAAAGTTTTTGAGTTAGAGTATGATACTTTTAGCATTAGCATAAGAGCTGTTCTCATGCAAGATTGCCAATCCAGTGCTTACTTTAGTGAAAAAATCAAGGGAGTTATCTTAAACTACTTAGTATATGAAAATGAACTATATGCATTGATTTAAGTTCTACAAACATGGTAGTATAGTATTATGTAGACCCTAGGAAATCGGTAGTTGAACCCTAACTTAAGTTCGAGTGTCTTAAACTGTACAATAAGTTGATAAGGTTAATAACAATAAAAAATTATGAAATTTCATAAATTAAATATAACATCGATAACAAAACTCTAGGAATTGATCAAAACCCTAAATCGCATACTAAAACCCTAAAACTGATTTATGTACCATTAATCAAAATCGAACCCGAATTTGTTTGAAACCCTAAAATTATAAATATAAACCTATAAAATAGTTAAATATTACTTGATAGTGATATAATCTAGTCAATTACAATTTTCAATTAAATCGCCCATTTGTATGAAATTTTAACGAAATCCCTACAATAACTTATAAAAATTATAATTGTAATAGGTACCAGTTAAGTTGATAAATTTTCACAAAAATTTAAAAATTGATTTATGAGGAGTATTATTATAATTTATATATTTCAAAAAATTATATATATTTATTATTAATTTTTATTTTCCTTCTCTTTCTTTTTCTTTTTTTTCTCTTTTCTTTCTTTTCTTCCTTACTCTACGTTGCCACGTCCTGCAAAACAAAGGAAAAAAATCAACAAACTAACAGCCCACGTGAGGAAATGAAAATGCCAAGTATTGAACTACAAAAAAATAAAAATAAAAATTTGGAAATGATTAATTTGTCTCATCCTCATTAATGTAATAGATTAGATAATATCTCAATTTATCTTCTAGGCTTGCTAATCAAGTGAAATAAAAAGAAAGAAATCAAATCTGGAAACAAACTGAAACTTGGAAGCAAAAACATGAAAAGAAGGAAGAAAAAGAAGAAGAAAAATTAAAATCAATAGGTAAGTAAATTATTTTTCTAGTATAAATGTATATTATATAGTATATACATGTATAAATGTACTATCTGTAAGGTATTTTATAAATGTAACATTACTATTACATGTATATGTGCATAAATACATAAATTGAATTATATATGCATGTATAAAGATATATATGTATACATGTATGTACATAGGTATATTATACGGAAGGGTTATGTATTATGTATTTTTTTTTAAGAATACATATAATTAGTATTAAGTATTTTACAAAATAACTATAGTATATATATATATATATATATATATATATATATATGTGTGTGTGTGTGTGTACCCGTGAAATGCATATATAGTGATGTATACATATATAATTATTTTCGTATATATATATATATGTAATCCTATAGTATATACATAGTAGTATATTTCCATAAGAGGTAATATATGTATATAGGACATATATATATATATAATATAGAGTATATATTATGGTATATCGCATATACCATATAATAAATATATAATATAGTATACATATTTTATAACAAATATTATATAAATATATATATATCGAATACATAAAACATGAATAGGTATTTACATGTTAGATATATATGTATGTATTTATATTTATGTATACATGTAAAACTTATATGTATAAATATAAATACATGAATATATGAATATGTACATAAGAGTATGTTTGTTTTCAATAAATATATATACATACATATGGCGTATAACATGTAGTATATATATACGTAGTATACCGAACATATATATGTAATATAATAATATCTATAAACTAAAATAAATTTATAATTATGTAAAGAGTAGGTATATATATATTACCGTAAATTAAGGATTTTTCAATAAGATAAAATTATAAAAAATAAGTATATATATATATGTATAAATCGAGAAATATATAAATAATAAGAAAATGAGAAATAATAAAAATAATAATGGCAATAATAATAATAATAATAATAATAATCATAATAAAGCTAAAATCTCAAAAATAAGAAAAGTATGCTCAAAATAATAAAAATATCAAATATATGGTTTAAATAATTATTATATCGTAAATATATTAAGAAACAACGAAAATTAATATTTTATCATTTTTAAACCTAAAAAATAAATTTTGTGATATTTTTATATCACAATTTAAATTACGAGTCATAATGTCTAAAACGGACCTTGTTAAGAGAAAATACGCTTGAAAATGATCAAAATGAATTATAAATTTATAATGATCTGAGCTAAAACAAAAAAGTTACACGTGATTTGATTAAAAACTTGAATCAACAATTTTACGTAACTAAGTGAAGTAGACTTTACAAATTATTATACTAGTTAGCTTTAAATTCCCAAACTTACAAATTTTTATTATTCTTAGGTGATTTTGATATAGACCCTAAGTTACCACCAGATTACTACGACCCTTGAGTTAGCCACGACTGGGTGAGTTTTTCCTAATGATTTCATACTTGTTTGTATTTGTAGTTAGTGAATATAAGTTATAAGTTATGATTAATAAATGAATGTATATGGGGTTAGGTTATACTTGTGTATGATAATTGTTGTTGATTGTGAATTTACTTTAAACTTCAATAATATAATGATTGTTGTATAGTAGATTCACTAGAAATTGATTGTTTGTGACTTGGAATGATCACTGAATAAATAAGACTTAATTTTATTTGGCTAGAAAAAGTTAACTTGGATCACGCATAAATCATGTACTGTATAATTAATTCCGGCAGTCACATTATACGGAGGTAGCGAGAGGCCATACGCGGGTTGATTATTGATTGTGATAGATTTCGTATGGTTTACACATACGATATGACCTTACCCTGGCTCGCGGGATGACTAGGCGTTAAAGGTGCCAACCGCCTAGTTAAGGGTCTGAGTTTAGAGGCTTTCGTTTAGGGGCTTTCGTTTAAGGGTGAGTGAGAGCTGTATGAACCTACTCAAAATCATATGTAGAACTCGTTTTGATAAAACTGGTAATGGATGTACCATTACATTTTAAATACGAAACGCTGAGTTTCGTTATGAAATAAGTTCTAATATGATGCCCGGATCTGACTGTACCTATGTATCTCCAACCTTGACTTTGGAGGGCGTTAAATTTAAGTTACATGTAGTACCTGGTCACCTACATGTATTTGTTTGGCATATTATTTGTCATGCATTTATTTGGTTGAATCTAACTATTGTATAACTTGATTGTTGTATGGTTGAGGGAAATTATCTTACTAAGTTAGTTAGCTTATACCTTTGTAGTCTTTTCTCGTAGGCCGATATTTTTGTGGAGTCGGGCCGTCGCATACTTAAAGTTAGTTTTCTACATAGGGTTAGTGTGGGTGCTGGATGTAATCAGAGAGTACTTCCGGTAGTTTATAGATCTAAATATGTAATTGTTATACTAGTTTAACTTAAGACATACAGACTTTGTATTTGTAAACTTTTATACAAATAGACCATGTATTATGTTTTTATAATTTTATTATTTATCATGAAATGATATTGCTTAATCTTGTACACTCTTGGTAGTTAATAGTAGCTGTAGTCTTGTGTATCATATAAAAGGGTCATCGATTATAAGGGAATTCAATCTGCAATCCTTTGTACAATATACGGCGACTGTTACGATTAGCCCCCTCTTGTTGTGACAGTATTATCTACTACCTAAGGATTTTGTTATGTATACTGATAATTAAATGTTGAGATATATGAGGAACCAACTAAAGTTGTGCAAGTGACAAGTAAAGTGGATTGAGTTTCTAGAGGCTTTTCATTTGTGATTAAAGCTTAAAAATATCTTCCCATCCATTAAGAACCTAAACATTGGCTCTTAATCTATAGTGCCATACCAAGGACCTTAGATGGAGATGCTAAAAGAAGAATTATATGAGTCATTCCTCGAACATGTAAACATCTTGTCACTTAAAGGATCGTAGATCATTCTTTTATCGTAGTAAATCCTCGATTTTTGTTGTTATTTTAACTTTTTATAGTATTATGCTAATAAATTTGTAAGTATTATGTTGTGCAAAATTTATAGGAATGGAATGAATTGGATTGGATTGGACTAAATTTTCTATTTAATATTTGGTTTATAATTTGAGCTTGGTTACTGAAAAAAAAAAAGTTTGAAAGATTAGATAAAATATTCAAAATTTGTCTCATCTAAAATATGGTATGAAAGTTAATTTATTTGATAAAAACATAAGTATTAAGAATATAAATGTAATTAAATAAATATTAAACAAAATATAAAGTATATATATTATACAATATTTAAAACTTGTACAGGTATAAATGCTAAGATAAGATATTGAGTTTAGTATTGTATCAATAAATATTAGATATATTAAGGATATAAATGCTAAGACAAGATATTGAGTTTGATAATGTATATATTAAATAAGGCGTGCTTAATTCCTTCTTATAAAACTCCAGATACATAATTTTCTTGAAATAATTGCGTTATATATGTTTCATTCCGATATGCGACGGCAACTTCCTTGGCAGGATCCTCCTAGCCTTAACAAATCCAGTCTCAGGCCTGGACAGCAGGTGCAGGTGCCTTCTGATTTTCTTTTTCCCTTTCCCTGAGACCTTCGACCCCAGAAGAACATGACGACGGTGGCAGGAACACCGGACTCAAACCCTGAATCGAAATCAATATTGGACGTACCAGCTGTCGATAATACTACTCCATGGATTGAATATGCAGTCCAACAAGCTCAGCTTCTCCAGAACAACATCCAGCACAATCTTGATTCCTTCATTGAATCTTCCAGATCTCGTCTCTCTCAAATCCGCTCCACTTCCTCCGCTCATTTCGCTATGACTATTGTATGTGCCCTTCTCGTGTCGCTGTTAAAAAAACATTATCTAAGGATTTGATTCTGTACATTTATCTGATGATTGTCTTGTCCTGTTTGAGGTTTTGCGTCTATGATTGTGTTCATACTCGTGCGTTTGGTCGTGTCAGAAGTTGCCAACCTTAACCAAAACAATTAGGAAAACTGTTATGATTTTAGTGTCGATAAACCAGGGTTTAAGATTGCTGTTTAAATCTTCTTTTCTGGAAATGTGGTATATTATCATCAACGTAATGGAACAGCACAGTATTCTATCCCTGGCCAAAATTGTGTCTACCGTTAATTGGGTTTATAGATTCCTTTTGTTTAGAACTAGGTTATTGGTTGTTAATGGTGTATTGCGAATTAAATTTTCTCCTTGGGTTTATTTATTTGGTGATGCTAAGAGAATAATTGAGGCGAAAGGAGTTGTTGTCTCCTTCATGAGCTTTTTTTTCAAGATGAGACGTTTTAGTCTGAAATTTGTCGCCTTGAATCTTAAACCGGGCTTCATCTATTCATTTCTAGCTCATAAAATTCATTTCTGACTAAACCGTTGTGTTATCTGGAAATGAGGGATGTATACTCAGGTGAATGTTGAGAATTATTGAGATGAAATGCACAAGTCACGGCCATATGATACCAGTTAGTTTCAGTTCAATGATGCTGGTTTAACTTGCATGCTGGCTGTGTCAGACCAGCACCATCGTAAATTTGTATCAAGGATAAAAAGAATGGATGTTTGTTGAACTGGAACTTGTGTATATAATTTGTTTTATATTAAATTGTAAAAATTTGAATGCAGGGTTCTCTTTGGAATGCCACATCTGAATGTAGTGCTTATGAAGACATTTTCTTTGGAAAAATCAAAGGTACATTATGGTGGTATGAGTTGAATCCTTTGTCAATACAAATACAATCAGGGTTCTTTGACTTTTTTCAATTTAGTAAAGTTATGCTTGCTTCACAGAGGGGATTAATATAGCAGCGACACGTCCTATGGTAACAGCTGGAGTAATCACTGGCTTGGGATTTGTTTTACTGCAAAGTATGTTCTTTTTTGTTGCATGTCATATTAGTCACATGTCAATTGTGTTTGTATGGTAGCTTCAATGAATAATTGTAGAATTGCAGGGCCAAGGCGCTTCTTCTACTACAAAACTTTACGACTTGTCATGAGTGAAGAGGTGAGCTATAGTTTTATCCATTTGAATACAATGGATATATTGTAAATTGCAGTAGATATTCTTCTGGTTGTTGTACTTGGAACTGTCTATGTAGTGATCTTGTTATAATGCATTTATGTATTGATTCCCCAATTTAGCAACCATCTTTATAACAGTACTTTTATGACAAAAATGCAAAAAAGGGACCCTTTTTCATGATTGTTGACATTAATTGTGGTTTTACCTCGTCTACTCTTGGTTCCTACATTTGTATATTGCACTGTGGCTTTCAGAAATTGGAGCTCTGCAATCTGCATTAATACTAATTTTCAATATTGATTAGCATTGTAGTAAGAAAAAACAGATCAATTCGAAAGGAACCTTCTTAAGATGACCTGACTGTGAATATTGGACATGTTAATATACCAAGGAAGAGATTCTCTGTCATGTGTTAGAGTTATGTGAAAAGAGAGAAGACATTCTTGGGGGGTGTGGGTGCCAACTCTAGTGGAGAAAATTTTGTCTGTGGATCTCATTGAGATCATGACTTTGAAATTGCTATGCAGTTTACCCTTCCTTGTGGCAAAGGCTTCATTATTGATTTATTGTGATGGTGCATTCTGTCTATGGGGCCTTGGGCTTTACTAACTTAACCTTGGGAAGTTTAATACGATATGTTTAGTGCGTGCTTTTGTTACTTTTAACTAATGTTATTGTGCTTAGAATTCATCCTTTCCATTCTTTGCTGTAGTCAATGCTGACCAAAGCTGATGCCAGAGTAAAGGAGCTCTGGAAATCAATCGACCTACTTAAGGCAGAAAGTGAGAAGTTGGAAGTAAGTATTTCCACTTCCAATTAACTTTGAGGACCTACCTGTTGGGATCTTAAAAAGTGTGAATTGTGTTTTATGGGCTGAAGGTAAGAGGGAACTGTTTCATGGGTTAGAATGGCATCTTTCTTTTTTTTCCTGAGAAGTTTTAGAACATCTTTTTCCTATGCTCAGAAGGAAGACCCCTATATCTCTTTACTCTTCATTCTCTTCTTGCTGCACCATTTGTTGATCTCTTTTTTTTTTTCTTACCTCTCTCTCTTTCCTTTTCCTGTTGTGTGAGTTTCCCCTTATTTAACTACTTATAAGCAGAAAGAGGTGTCTATATTCTGTCAAATTTTAGCCAAAGTCAAGAATGGTAAAGTTGTCCCCACCCACCCTCCCCAGCAATGAAATAGGAATAAAAATAAAGAAAAACTAATAACGATTGTAACTGGACTATCAGCATAGGTGTAACGGATTCTTCATTTGCTTATTAGTATTTGCTGCACAGCAAATGTATGCATGGGGTGGAGAATGCAGTAAATGTGTGTTTCTTTGGTAAATGAGCCTATTGTGTTGGTTTTTACCATTTATTTGAAGCTTCTTTTGCTGTCAATGATATTTGGAATTGCGCTTTTGAAGAAGGGAGCACAACTAGCGGAGGAGGAAATGCTACGAGGAAGGACGAAACTCAGGTCTGTTTGTGCACAAGGTTGTCTTGATCATGCCCGGTTATGATATGATGAGGCTAAACTTTTGTTCCACATGCTGATTAATACAGACAAGCAGGGAAACAGATCCAAAGTGTAATTCAGTCAGCTTATAAGATTGAAAGACAAGCTGCAGGTATGTAGGTTAAATTTTCGCATATCTTTTGATTGAACTAGATTGAGGTGGATGCAAATTCATTTTTATACTATCATTATTTTTCATTGCTTTAGGTTTAAAAGACATTCTTGGAGAACTTCCTCACAGAGAATCTTCTCGATTCAAATCACAGGTTTGTTAGACTTCTGAAGTCCTTATTCTGAATCTCTAATTTAGCAGGGCTGCTGTATGAGCTGAAACTGACTTTTTTAATGATGATGGTCATCTTTACAAATATATTTTGAGTCTGGCAGAGTTAAGGCAAATTGCCAGAGTATTATGGTACCTTAGGGCTGTGACTGAGGATTTCACAAAAATTCCAGTGCCTGGTTTCTAGGAATCATGACCTAGTCAGGATCAAAATGCCATGCGCCTAGGCTAGTTATAAAGCATAATGCTGGGGAAAATGTTTGGATAAAGATGACATGCTTAATGAAGAGAAAGAAAAACAAAAAGAAAATAGACGTCAAAATGGGAAAGGATGTGCATGGATTTGAAAAAAATGATGGCTATGTACTTACCACGTTGAAAAAAAAAAGATGGCTATGTTGAAATAGTTTTAGGCATTAGAAATTCATATATAAAGAAGAGCAGGGGCAAGTGATAGGTATCAACTCCAATTTTAATAAATTATTACGCAATATGCTAGTTGAACTTGGGTTTCAATAAGATAGAAAGGGAGAGGAAGGATACTTGAGTAATTTTCTTAGCTGCAATGAATGTTCTGACCTTGAAATATCAACTCAACTGATTCCTCCACAACCTACTGCACAGATCACACTCAAAACAACTAAACAGCACACAACCACACAGCCACAGGCATAAACAATGCACAACACAGCATACGTAGCACTACATACCCTACACAAACAACACAACACAGTCAAACAAAGTAGATTCAACCAGTGGTTTGTTCTGACTCCTCTTTCACACTTGCAAATTGGGGTCTTATTCTTTTTCTTTTTTGGGTAATGGGGTCTTTGATACTATCGCGTGAATACATATATGTTGTTTGGTGATAGAGTTTCCATAATCAAATAAAAATTCATTATTTTGGGTTTTTGGTTGTTTATGAATGAGAAAATAGATAAAGATATGGACAAATTAATCCATGATATGACAAAACCAAAGATTAATCTGAACTAGGTTGTGCTTAATTATAATATGATACGACAACACATACTATAACAAAAAAGGATTTTGAAACAGCCAGTTGATATGATAGCACAATTGGTTGATTTAAGGGTTGAAGTTATTCAATTGATATGAAAGCATGATTGAATAGATTCAAGGAAGGATTGTTCACCATGATTCAAAGGATTGATAAGAACTAAGGTTTTGTGAGAAGTTTTTCTCAAGAGTATGTGTTTCAATTCAATAATTCACTGGCTCTTTTTAATAGTGTTCATAAGAGTATTTATATAAAATCCTGTCATGCTTAGAATGAAATGCGACAAAAAATAACTGAATTAATTAATAATCAATAAATTGATAGAAACTAAAAAGTAGTGTCAAAATTTGAAATTGAAGTTCGCATGGTGATCATAGTTGAAGAACATAGGTGTGTTTCTTCCTCGTGAAGCTCTTCTGATTGATTCGTCTAAAGAACATGATCATAATTATGGCCATGATCTTGACTGACTGTGAACCTCTTGACCATGCATATCCTAGCAATTCTTCATTACGAACGTCTCTCCCTTGTACACGGGTGTGCTTTTGAGCTACAATGTTGTGCTCCTTGCATCTTGGGCCATTTTTTCACCCAATTAACAATTTTAGACACTTAGATGCCTATCAGTCTTATTCTTGGAGTCATATTAATTCCTCCCTTGCAAAGCATGCCGTTGTCCTCATGGATAGATTATAGAAATGCACCAGCTAGCTCACCCCAATGTTGTCAAACGTCACTGCATGTGGTTGGGATGGAGCACCTTCCACGGCTTCCCACTCACAATCCTTACCATCTTGCTCTTCGTCAAGAGCAATCAGCTTGAAGATTTATTAGGATATTTGTGATTAGCCATAAGGCAGGTCACATTTAAAGCAGAGTCCAAAGCCTTTTTATCATGAAGTTCGGCATAAGAATGTTGCCTTTAGCTATGAGATCCTTGATTACTTGCTTGCTGTGGATCATGCTAAGGAGCAACACTAGTAACAATGGTGGTGGTTTGATTAGGGATGCTCTAGTATGGTTTGGACAATCAAAATGCAGAAGTACACTGGAAAGTTTTGGTCTGCAGACTTGAAAAATTATAGAAAACTTGAGATTGCATTGGGGGTGCATAAGTTGGCATAGGAGAAGAATAATAGTGCATATAAGATGTTTGATGTGGTACATATGCTGCACTGTTATGACCAGCAAATGGAGACAAAAATATGCTACTTTCATACTCTTTTCGGCCTGTAAAGCAAAGCTACACTGCCTTTTCCAAAGTTTAAGGGGACACTGTATCTACACAAGTTTGAACATCCTTAAACCTCTTAGGAAATACCCTAGTAGCTGTAATTTAGGCAAATTAGGTGTTTGCAAAGACAAAACTTCAAGTTCTTCTATGCACTTCTTAACATGGTTAGTTGTCAAAGGTGGGATAAGCTTTTTCAAGGATTTGTAGCAGTCCAACTCCCATACCTTTTCATCAATGCTGTCTTTGTAAAATCCCAGTCAAGATTAAGCTCTCTTTAACATGTTAAGCCAATGAACACAAGGTCCATGCATAAATACAGACGCTAACTCCACTATCCTGTCCTCTCTTGTTTGTTGCACCTTGAAATACTGGTCTGTAATCACTGTCCAAGTGGCAGGATCAACACCATCAAATAAAGGAATGATCATTGAAGATGCACTTGACTTGTAGCGCCATCTGGTTTGACATCTCCAATGCCAGTTGTTCAGTGGATCAGAAAAGTGGATTAACGATCTCCACTGTTACTCAGTTTTTTCCTTTCAGGCTGTATCCACCGAGGTCTTGCAAGGTATGAATCCACCATTTTGACTAGCTTCCCATAGGTCTTGAAGCATTTTTTCGGCCATATTTTGCTGTGTTAGACTAAGTGAAGCAACTTCTTGTTGAAGTTTAACAATGTCTTCTTTTTTTTTTATTTTTTGTGTTGGGGTGATATATATCAATTCATTTTAGAGAAGAAAGGAAATATACTACTGCAATGAGTGGGAAGGGATACTTACAAAAGAAAACACCCATAAAACAATAAAAGGGTGTAAGCTCCCAAAGGATAAAACGGTACAAATCATGAGCTAAAACAAGAGGAAACTAGAATTGACCACTCCTATAAAGGTCATTGCAAATAAACATAAGATTAAATTTGTTGTGCAAGGGCCTTGGGTTGAGGAAGAGGAGATCCTTAGCGAATTGAATTTCTTGTTCTCCATAAGCAGTAAACAGTTGCAGCAAGGCCAATTCTACATTTAGTGATGTAATGGGAAGAGGATGGAGTGGTAGCAATGAGATTTGAGGTTACTACTTGCCAAGAATTGAAGGAGGTCAGGCAATCCAAAGAATGAAGAACTTCCATCCAAATCACAGAAGCAAAGGGGCATTCAAAGAATAAATGTTGGTGATCCTCATGCCCATTGATGCATAAATAGCAAAGAGTGGAACAAGTTAAGCCCTAAGCAAATAGTTTGTCAAGAGTAAGGAGTTTTTCCAACCATGCTAACCATAGAAAGGATTGTCGAGGAATAGATCTCTTTCACCAGACAACTTTTTGCCATGGAACCCTTTGTCTTTGACGTAAAAGTCTTGTAGGTGCTCTTAATGGAAATCTTGCTCAAAGGAGAGTGCTTCCAAGTCAATACATCTGGTTGGTCACTGTATGGACGTATGCTATCTAGGATTGGGAATGAGGACTAGAAGTCTCCAGGTGGAAGGTAAGTTGATTATTTTCAATGATGGAACATAATCAAGCAGTCAAAGCAATTCTTGATCCAGCAAATTGGCATGTACTAAAGGGAACGTCAAGTATGCCAGTAGGGAGCCAAAAGTTAGACCACATGGAGGTTGATAGACCATCTCCTACCTTCCACACGAGAGTATTTAGCCAATGATCGCAGCTTGAGTTATTTTTTTTAGTTCCATGAATGAATGTGAGGGGTGTGAGCTGTGTAGAATGAAAAGCCTTTTAATAAATAAGTATGAGTCCACTCTACCTACAAACTTTTATGCTTGACTTTACATGAATTCCGAATATGCTTGATCTATGCCGATTTTTTCCATATCTCAAGATTTGGTATACTTGGGCTTCCTTTTAGGAGGCAGCAGACGTCTTCCCAACGAAATTTAGCTTTGGTGTATGGTTTGGTTTTCCGCTCCACAAGAAATTTCTCATCAAGGCTTCAGTTTTCTTAATCACACATTTAGGCAAAACAAAGATTGATGCCCAATATACTTTCATGGCAAAGAGAGTCGATTTGATGAGCTAAAGGTTTATTAAAAATGAGAGAAATTTGGATGTCCATGAATTTATGTAGGCTAAGATCTTGTCTAGGAGAGCATCATGAGCTTCTCTCTTAGGTTTTGAGGTGATAAGGGAGACTCCCAATTATCTAACTGGGAGAATGCCCTCTTGAAACCGAGAGAATTCAATATGGAGGTTTTTTAGATGTACAATCTACAATACAGAAAAACACCTAGCTTTTTGTTCTGTTTGCTCCTAAACCTGACATCTCATTAAAGCTTGCAAGAACACTCTTTATAGCTCGAATAGAATGGACATCACCCCTACAAAAAGCATAAAATCATCAACAAAGCATAGGTGAGTGATTCTCTCTTCTTTGCATTGCGAATGGAAATGGAATTGAGGAAGATTAACCATAGCTTGAAGCATCCTTAATGAAACTTCCATTCTAAGAACGAAAAGGTTAGGGGAAAGTGGATTCCCTTGTTGAAGGCCTTTTGAGCTTGAAAAGAAACCCACTAGTTTTCCATTTATGTTGATGGAAAATTTAGGGGTTGTAGAACATTGAATCAACAAGTTGCAGAATTGAGGTGTGAACCCCACACAGCGAAGATCTTCCAGAAATTTCCAATTTAGAGTGTTATAAGCCTTCATAATATCAACTTTCAAAGTACATCTTGGAGTGTCCCTGGTAATATGATATCCATATAGTAGTTCTGGGCAATAAAAATGTTAGAAATCCTTTTACTTAGCACAAAGGCTGATTGCTCCTTTCCCACAAGAGAATGGATGACTTGCTTCATCTTTACTGCTAAGAATTTGGAGATAATTTTATAAAGGTTACTGCAACAAGAAATGGGGCAATAGTCTGTCATAGATGAAGGGTTTGCCACTTTAGGAATTAGAGGTATGATTGTGTTATTGACTTCCTTAAGAAGTAAACCTGAAGAGGGAAACTCTTTTACTGCTGCTACTGTATCTGCTCAATTGACGGGCTAAGCGAATTTAAAATTTTTTCCAGAAAAGCTATCTAGGCTGGAAGCCTTTCCATTAAGAAGAGAGAAAATTGCTTGCATTATTTCTTTATCCGAAAATGGAGAATTTAGGAAGCCAGCTTTATCAAAAGTAAGTTTCCAAGTAACAAAATTCCAAACCTCTTCCAAATTAGGAGGGTATGCATAAGTTTCTTGAAGAAAAATATTTAAAAAAGGATGCAACCTCCTCTTGCACAAGAATATCACCTCTAACGACCTAGCAGTTATCTTTCACTAAAGATCGGATGGAAGTGCGTTTATGTCTATGCTTCAGAGATTTATGGGAAAGAGAGGTGTTCTTATCTTCCAATTTGAGTCATTTAACCCTTGATTTCTATTTATAAAAACTTTCTTTTGCCCATGCAATAAATGATAGTCTGCAAACGCTTTCTTCTCTTGAGCTATAAGAGACTCTTCCCCTTAAGCTATCAATGTTTGGATAGACTTTAAATGGTCCTTTGTAAGGTTGACTTTTGATTGAATATTCGAATTCTGCATTGAATTCCCTAAGTTCCCTCTCATCAACTTTAGTTTGGATACAAATTGGAAGCATTTGGATCCCGAAACTTCTTGTTTCCACAAACTTCCAATAAGTGGTAAAAGTTTGTCACTCTCACACCAGAAGTAAAAAAAATTGAAGGGTATCTTACGCTTTAGAGCACCACAATCCATAATCACAAAACCAAGAGAGTGATCAGATAACAAAGGAGAAATAGACTTCTTCTGACCTTGAAAACTCTGAGAGCCATCCATGGTTCACCAAGATTTTGTCCAACTTGCGAAGGATAAGATTTCATCTTGTTTATCTGTCAAAGAGAAGAAATCTCCTACAAAATGCAAATCTTCCAATTCTGCAGCATCCAAGAAGGAAGTAAAAGCTGTCATGGCTGGGGAGTGTCTGTTGCGTCCACCCTTCCTCTCAGCAATTGACTTAGTGATATTGCAATCAACTAATACCAACCAAGGAGAGTTCAAAAGAGATGAAGCAATGGGTGAAAGTTGTTGCTACAGATCTAATCTTGTGCTGTCCGAATTGGCACCATAAGCAAAAGTGATTGGGAAAATGTAGTGCAGCCTTCAATTCAAGCACATACAATGAACAAATTAGGGTTGCTCTCCTTTAACTCTAATATCCCACTTATCAGGATCCTAACCTATACACATCCTACTTCTTGCATGCGGATTAATAAAAAATATCGAATTTGGATTTAAAATACTTTAAATAAAAGCTTCATTGGAGTGGTTAACTCTAGTTTCAAGTAACCCAATAATAGAAATCTAATTTTCACTATAGAATTTCCTTACTTCACAAGCTTTTATGTGGTCAATAGTGCCCCTAATATTCCAAAAAGCTATATTCATATCTATAAAAACAAAAAATATAAATGGCATGATGCTTATGTATAGGTGTGCTTATATTTGTTTTGGTTTTTCTTCTTCTTGTGTCTCCATGAGGAGTTAGAGCTCCTTCTACTTTAAGAGTTACTACCTGAAATTCGTGGCTGACAAACCAAGAGAGAAGTTATTGGAGTGTTTTCGTAGTTTTCAATATTATCATCATCTGCTGCTTCCTTTGTTCCACGTCTGCATTATCATCTGCTATCAACTGCCCTATACCATCTTCCTTAATTTCAGAAACATGAGAGGGAAGGCGAGATGCATCCATTTGCTCTTTATCCTTTTGAGTAGTAGGCATTGGGGAGTGATCATTAGAAGCTGAGATTAATGCTTCATCTTCCACCTCAAGCTGAACTCTTTCATCTCCAGGGCCACCATCAGGGTTCTTCTTTTTGAAAGGAGACAAAATTTCCTCAATTTTCTCTGCATGGGTGGGCTGTTTAGGAGTATGAGGAGGATGGTTTTTACCTGCATCATGTTCTTACTGAACTCCTTTACCTCTTATGTCTACTCTGACCCATTCTTTTTACAGTTGACACTCTAGTAGTAGCTGGTCTCTCCTGTTTGATGTTGTAAGGCAAGAATGTCCAAATACTTTGTAAGTTGGGCATCATTGTTGGCACCACTAATAGTTGATTGAGACTTTTGCAAAAGAGCCGTCTTCCCGTCAACTTCTATTTGGATCACTAAATCCTTCCTGGCATCCATATTCATAAGGACCTTAGCTTAGTTTAATGTAGAGCTATAAGCCAATCCACTCTAAGGGGAACACCAATTCCACTTGCTATATGACTAACCCCTTTCGAGTTTAGAAATTCATAAGGGATTTGAGAGATAAGAGTCTAGTCTCGTATATTAGTTGGTTATGGTTTCTCTAAAGGTATATCTTTGTGCAACTTTTGTAAATTAAGAGCTTTTGAGCAAAATATCAAGTTTTACTAGGAATTGGTGACAAATCCTTGCCTTTAGTGAATTGGAAATAAAAGATATCTTTAGGGTTGGCAAGGACACCAATAATTTCATAGTCATGCCAAACCCACATTGCCTTGATTGGATAAGAGAGAAGGGAATTTTACGCCTAAGGAAGTATCTCACTGGAGTAGAGTTCTAATAAGTGGATCCTTGGTCTTCAATAGATTTGGGAATTCTAACTTTGGGGATAACTCCTTTTTGTATGGGAGGTATATATCTTAATTTAAAGTTTTCACCATTAGGTGTTCAGAGTGCATGATAGTTTCAGTATAAGACTTCGTATAAGCTCTAGAAGCCAAAGATGAAGGGGAAGGAGAAGAAGGATGGGATGGCAGTTTCCTTTTGTGCTTTTCTCCTTCCAAATTTTCTAGAATTTGGTTCAATTCCTCTATAGCGTCATTTCCAAAAGAACTTTTGTTTGCCTTCTTTGGAGTCTTGAATGAAGAAGGCTTAGTGGAGTTCTTGCCCAACCTTTGGAAAATAGAACAAGTATTTTCTTTAGGAGCACAAGGCTCTACAATAGCAGTCATTTTGTGAAGTGATCCCGAGTCAAATTGACTACCTTTAGCCTGTTTCTTATAGTCCCTGCCTTTCATCAGAGAGGCCATGGAAGGAAAAATGTGGACAAAGCAGATTGGTTGGGGTTAGGGAAAGGCTTGGAGGGAGGAGAACAGACGAGGTGGGCGGAAGAGACTGTAGAGGATGGAAGAGAGAGAATGAAGAGAAGGAAGAGAGAGAGAAGAAAGAGGGGCAGAGAGAAGGTAGGGAGAGGAGGGAGTGGAGAGGATTTTCTCTCTTTACATTTTTGAAGAGAGAAAATTCAACAGTGTCTCCATCCATGTCATTGTTTGACAAGTTTCACATTTTCCCAACGGGCGGCATCAATTGATAGGTATTAGTTCCAATTTTGTTGAATTATTATGCAATATACTAGTCGAATTAGGGTTTTAGTAAGATAGAAAGGGAAAGGAAAGGTACTTCAGCAATTTGCTAATCTGCAACCATTGTTCTGATCTTGAATTATCAACTCAATTGACTCCAACTAACTTGAGTTTCCATTTTATAGTAGGACTCCCTCCAATGCCAACTGGCACTAACTGACTCGCTCTGGATATAGAACACCCTGTCACTGCAACACAACACTTCTACAACATGCTATACCCAACATATGACTCCCCATGCACATGCACGTACTGCATACCCACTACATCACAATCTACCACACGTATCACACAAAACTAAACAAGCCACCACCACAAACTACGCACCCTACACAAACAATGCAATACAGTAAAACTAGGTAGATTCAGTAGGCGCTATATTCCCACTCCTCCTCTTGCACGCTTGCAATATTGGGGGTCTTATTCTTGGAGTCATATCAACAAGAAAGCTTTCTGAGCTAAATAATATGGAATCTGAGGCCATTCATTCTTTTTAAGTAGGTTGTTTTACTAGTACATTTGGCAGATGTGCATGATATTAGTCTCTAAAACTAAGAAATGTTTTATAAAGTTAATTAACTAGATATTTGTTCTGTTTAAAACAAATGACGAGAAGGGATTTATATTGAGTAGTATTTTAGCCTGTGTTTGGTTCAAGGGATGGAATAAAATATAGATCCTCCTTTTTCACTTGTTCAATATGTTTGAAACAATGGCAAGAAATGGAGGAGGAACATAATGAAAAATCACGAAAAATATTGAACCTACAGTTTCCCAATCCTAGCCTCCAGTTGTGTCTTCTCCTTCATCTTGGAATGCCTTTGGTCCACCACCAGGGCTATAGCTGAACTGGCCAACTTGCCCAAGAGTTGAACAATGCCCGACCAAGAGATGATCCCTGTATTGAAAAATCGAATCTATGCTTGAACAGGTTGGTTTTCCCTTGTGCAAATCCTTGAGCTTGAGCCAGTGTTAGCACATGGTTTGTGTGGGTTTAGCCCCTTGCTGGGGCTGCCATTGGTGGCTGCGCTGGCTCCTTCTAGTTTAGCTGGCTCTAGGTTGAAAAAGACCTGGGTATTTTTGTATAATATTCTTTATTTTGTAAGGAATGAGCTAGGAGCAAGTATTCCTTGAGTGATGGATGATGAACTCAACAAAGAATAGCTAACAGTGCTTAAGTGCAACCAAATAATGGAATGACAATTTTATGAGGGGTAAGAGTGGAATATAATAGTCATTCTTTCCAACCAAACACACTGGTTGATAGAATTTTCAATCAAAAATCACAAGGAATAGTAACAAATTAGGGTTGGGAGTTCCTGAGCTCCTGCTCAGCTAGAAAAGCAAGACTTGACCAAGATTCTAACCAACTTCTCTAACGGCCTCATCTTCTGCTATTTATTTCCCAGAAAAAGAATATTCCAGCTATAGATACAATGCCAGCTCAGCCACTTGCCACATCAGCATACTTCACCACATCAGCATACTTCATACTTCCCTTTCCAACTCACTGCACTGCAATCGCCCCCACTATTGCAACAGAACATCTCTACACTGAACTGCAACATGCTACACAAACTCTACACTACACTATTGCAACACGTCAGACAAACTCTACACTACGTTACTGCACCAGCATATAACACCACTACAACAACACCCCAACACAACCTACACAACGCGCGCACACACATTACATATACGCTACTGCACGCAAACACAACTCAGCCTACACGACGCACACCACTACACACTACATAGAATACTACACTTCCCTAAAGTAGTACCAGCACCCTTACCCACTCTTTTTCTTTTGTAAATATTTATAATAGGAGCTTGTACTCTAGGTATTCTAACAATTGCCCCCTCCGAAAGATGGTCCTTGTTCTCAAGGGCAAAGTCTATAAACTGGAGATAAAAAGGTGTATCCATCCAAGTAGCATCTCTAGGAGATCCCAACCACTGGACAAGAAGTTGAGGAATCTCATGTGCCTTCAATACGGAAACAATGTTCCAAAATTGCTTGAGGCCAAAAATCAGTAGTATTAGTAAAAGTTCCCACAGCCTTTTTGAGTAATTAAACATGAAATATTGGATGTATGTGGCAATGGGGAGGTAATTTCAACTTATAGGAAACTTTGCCAACCCTTTCAATAACCTGGTGAGGGCCAAAAAATATAGGGGAATTTAATAAAGACACAATCTCCCAAAGCAAATTCCACATTCTGCCTATGCTTGTTAGCTTGCAACGGTTTTGAGACTGAGCATGGGCTAAATTCTGTTTGAGTTGCTGCAACGCCCTATCATGAGAGTGTAGAGCATCTCTCAAACCCGAATAGCCAATTTCCCTATCCAAAAAGGATCTAGTAATTGAAGGGGGATGCTTGAAACTACTTCAAAGGATCAATTTAGAAGAAGAGTGATCAGAAGTATTGTAGTGAAATTCCGCCTAAGGTATTCCCGTAGCCCAATGCTTTGGTTGATTATAAACAAAACACCACAAATAACATGCACCTATTCAAAACTTTGGTTTGGCTATCCGTCTCGAGACAATGAGTGGTACTAAAATGAAGACAGAGTTCCTTGCAACTTAAACGACTCTTGCCAAAATTTGCTTGCAAAAGTAGGATCCCTATCACTTATAATTGTTTTAAGCACTCCATGCAATTGTACTATTTCCTTAACAAATAAATCAGCAATGCTATGAGCGGAATAAGGATATTTAGTTAACAAAAAATGTGCATATTTAGAAAATCAATCAATCACCATCAATACCACATCAAAGCCCTTTGACTTAGGTAATCTACCTACAAAATCCAAAGAAATTTCTTCCCAAATAGCATTGGGAATGGGCAACGGAGAAAGTAAGTTAGTGGGAGACAAAGTTTGATATTTTTGTCTTTAGCAAATAGCACATAAAGCCACAAAGTTCTCAATGTCTTTCGCGAGACCTACCCAATACACATTTGAAGCAATTTTTCTATAAGTTAGAAAACCAACATGTCCCCTAGATGGAGAAGTGTGAAATTCATGAAGAAATATACGAGTCCACTTGAAATTAGAAGGGATCATCAATCTGTCGAAATAAAATAGCATGTCATTCACTAAACGATAACCTTGTCCAATTGATTTTCCCTCTTTTAGAAGCTAATGAAGGATCTTGAGTGATTATAGCCTTTATCTCATTCAAATTAGTCTAAATGGGACTCAAAAGAGCTCCACATGCCACTTCATCATAAACTATGGATAGTGCATCAGTAGCATAGTTTTTATGTTCACTTTATATAAAATTTTAAAGGTAGCGTTTGGTTATAAAAATTGGATAGGAGAAGTATAAAGAAGACTAGATGATACAAGTTTATTGTACTATATTTGGTTTGCATGGTATTGAATATAAAATTTATATTAAAAAATTAATTATTTATATTATAAAATAAATAATCTTTTGTAATGTTTAATAAAAATAATATTAATTTACTCAATATTATAACATAGAGGGATATTTTTGAAAATGTAAAATATTTTGTTTTTATTCAATGAATTTTATTTTTATACCATAATATAGATAAGATAAAATTTAGATATTTTATCTAGTTCATAAATTTAATTTTTTTCTAGTTATAAAGTAAATTTACAAATTAAATATGAGACAATTTTTTGTCTAGTTTAATACAAAAAAAATTGTACATCTGAGCAATTTTGAAAGCCAATTCTGTTGGTCTAGAGTTGTAACCCATTGCTTTAAGAGAGATTTCAAAATTCGTTGGTCTGTTTTCACTAAATTTTTTGCCTAATAAATATGAATGCTTTAACAGATAACACCTTATTAAAATAGTCAACACAAGTGCCATTAATTCTTTTTCATAAGTTGACTTGGCAAGAGTTTTATTAGATAACATCTTATTAAAATAGGTGATTGGCTTGTCATTTTGTTGGAGGATAGCTCCAATTCCCTTCTTCGAAGCATCACTCAACAATAAATTATTGAGAAAAATTTGGTATGATCAAAACTAGGGTGAAAACCAATGCTTCTTTTAGCTGTGTAAAAGCTGTAACAGCTGCATCCAACCAATGAAAGCCATTTTTTTTAATAAATCTGTTAATGGCTTAGCTATTTTCCCAGTCCTTAAAATAAATCTTTGATAATATCCCAATAAATCAAGAAAGTTGCAAATGTTCAAAGTAGTAGGATTAGGCCACTTTAAAACACATTTAACCTTTGAAGGATCCATTGCACGCCCTTGGAAGAAATTATGTGACCAAAATATTGAAGAGCATGTTGGCTAACAGTGCATTTCTTTTTATTGGCCAAAAATGATTTTCCTTCAACAATTGTAATACGATTCGTAAATGCTCTAAATGAGAAGATAAGTCCACACTATATATAAGTATATCATTAAAGAAAACTAACACAAAATGTTGGAAATGAACACTAAACAAGTCATTTATAATAGTTTGAAATGTAGCTAGCACATTAGTAAGGTCGAAAGGCATTATGAAAAACTTGTAATGGTCTTGATGTGTTTAAAAGGGTGTTTTGTGGATGTTATTAGGAAAGACTTGAAGTTGATGATATTTGTTCTTTAAATCTATCTTAGAAAAAATCGTAGTATTGTGCAACTCATCAAATAATTCCTCAATCACTGGAATAGAATGTTTATTTAGAATAGTGGCTTCATTCAGGGCTTGGTAATCAATGCTAAATCTTCATGATCTATCCTTCTTTTTTACTAAAATAATTGGGGTAGAAAAGGGACTAGCACTAGGGCATATAATTCCTGCTGATAACATATCTTGCACCATTTTTTCTATTTCATTCTTTTGGGCAAAAGCATAGCTATAAGGCCTCGCATTTATTGGTTCATGACTTGGTTTAAGAGGTATATAATGATCTGTGGGCCTAGAAGGTGGCGATTCTGATTTTTCTTCAAAAACATTAGCAAACTCCAACAATGTATTAATTTGTGAATCAATTACTTGACTAGATGGCTGATCGGTCACATACAACAGCCACAAAAGAGAGCACAACCCAAAATCTCCTAATTTAGTGAAAGATTTGAAGGAAATAGCAGCTTTAGAAAGTGTTTGATCTCCAAACAGCACATACTCACCAGTTGAAGAAGGAATTTTCATAGTTAGATTCATGCAGTCAATTTTGACTTCACCCAAAGGTTTTAACCAAGCAACACCAAGAATCATATCCGCTCCACCCAGTTCCAACACATAACAATCAACTGCAAGTTCAATATTCTTAACTTTCACCCTTACATTTCGATACAATCACCTTGAAGAAATGATATTTCCATCACCAAGAGTAAGTCGAAATACAGTAGCAAGATCAACATGCAACTTCAGATGTTCAATGAGATTTAGAAAGAAAATTATGGCTAGCTCTGCCATCATTATTGAAACCAAAGTATCATTCAACGTATCTCTAAATTTCATGGTTTGTGTTCCATCAAATCCTTTTAAAGTCAACAAGGACAGCTCCATACCTGTCCTTGCCCTTCAGAACCTTGTTTGGCCAACAATGCATCACTATGTCCTTCCACCACCTCCCATTCTCCCTCTTGTAAATCAGAATCCTCTTCCAACATCACTACTCATAGTGATTTAGTAGGACATTTGTGTGTTGGAGGGAATGATTGATCACAATGAAAACATAGTCCTTTGGCCCTTCTCTCTAGATATTCCGTATAAGGTGGCTAGCGTTGGCCATGAGAGGTGCGAGCAAGGGTTCTTTGCTGTCCTTGAACTCCACTTGACAGAGTTTTTAAATTTGTACCCCCTGCATCACTGGAAACTGGCCAATTTTATCCTGTTGATGTCACATAAACACTTTCCTTGACTCGCGGCAAATTCATTTGAGTTGTAGGATGTGTAATCACTAAATTAGTAAAAGTTTTTATAAACTGGTTTCCGGTTGTTTGATAAGTTGGCTTCAAAATTGAATTCTTGTACTCAGTTTGGCAATAATTGCTGTAGTTCAGAGAAATAAAGATTCTATACTCAAATTCTTTCTCCACCTTAAGTGTAATTTCCATGGCTTGCTCAAGCATAGTTGGAGAAAATGTATCAACTCTAGCCTGAAACTCCCTCAATCCTCCAAAAATATAGCTGAGTTGCTGCAACTCGAACATGGCTGGGGCTTGCAAAGTTAAAGTCTCAAGTTTTTCTAAATATTGATGCACAGAACCTGTTTGTTGTAATTGTGACAAACATTCAAAAGGATTTGAAGCCTATTGTCCACCATATCTTTTCAACATTTCATCTTTCATTATTTCCCAATCAAGTTCTATGCAAAGTGCTTAACCAGTACACACTTCCACGCATCCTCATTGCGGCAAGTTCAACCTTCTCATCTCTTGTGAGAAGGATTTTGAAACATGGTTTGGTCATAAGGATCCAATTTGCTGGGTCATTTCCATCAAACAATGGAATTTGTACACAAGTGGCGTTGAATTGATATTCTTCATTTGTTTCCGCACTTCGTATAGTAGACCTTTCTGTATCAGGTTGTAGAATCAATTTCTACCTTGAATTCGCTGGTAACTTGTCTCTTATTGTAGTATTAGAGGACTCGGCAGGAAATCTAGTTCTAGATCTATTGGAGATCCACAAATCTCTATTATTTTATGTATTTTCACTACATCACTTCTCAACAGTATTACATTGTCCTTCGCTTCTTTTTTGCGATTGATTTGGTGAAGTAATACGCCGTTGTACTTCCTTCAATTCTTCTTGTGTCTCTAAATTCTTATTCCTGAGTTCCTCCTCTTTAGCTTCCATTTGCGTCATGATCTCTTCCTTTCTGATAGCTATGCTCTCCTTCTCCAACCAATACGAAGAGAATTCATTGATCTGAAGTCTTTAATTCACCGTATGTGATGTGGATTTCCTATAGATGGCATCAATTGATAGAATTCTCAATCAAAAATCACAAGGAATAGTACAAAATTAGGGTTCAAGGAGTGCTTGAGCTCTTGTTCAGATAGAAAAGCAAGACTTCCTGACCAAGATTCTACTAAGTTCTGTAGCGGCCTCATCTTCTGGTATTTATTTCCCAAAAGAGAATATTCCAGATATGGATACAATGCCGGCTTGGCCACTTACCACATCATCATACTTTGCCACATCAACATGCTTCATAATTCCCTTTTCAACTCACTGCACTGCAGTTGCCCCCACTACTACAACAGAACATCTCTACACTCTACTGCAACATGCCACACAAACTCTACACTACACTACTGCAATACATCACACAAACTCTACACTACGTTACTACACCAGCATGACATTACTACAACAACACCCCACAACACCCCAACACAACCTACACAACGCACATTCACATTACATACACATTACTGCACACAAACACAATACAACCTACACAATGCACATGCATTCTCATTACATACACATTACTGCACACAAACACAACACAGCATACACGATGCACACCACTATACAATACACACACAATACACTTACCTTATTACCAGCATCCTTACCCACTCTTTTTCTTTTGTAAACATATATAACAGGAGCTTGTACTCTAGGTATTCCATCACTAGTGGACTATCATTTCAACTCAATTAAATAGTTCTTTGCTTGAATGGGCTTTGTGGGCTGTTGATTTAGGGCATTTTAAATTTGCTGGCATGATGTTGGTCCCTTATGGTCAACCAAAACTTACATAGACATATTACGAGTAGTACATCTGTCTTAAAAGACTGAAAATGCAATAGCCACTATGAGATGGCATTACCTATGCATTTGGTAAACAAAGGGAACCAATTTTTGATAAGGCTAAGAAGGAAGGACGGCCAAGTTGAGATTTGTCTTTGTTGAAACATGTGAGGAGGGCATCTTGTTTCTCTCTGATTTTAGCATGAAGCTGATTTATTGCCTGCTCAAAGCCATACTACTCTCTTTGGTGCTTGCCCTTAGGATTATGGTGTCCTTTTCACCTTTTACATGCATGTGACACTGGTGTGTGCTTGTTATGTAGATTGGAAAGGAGGCACCAGCCCTCTCCACTATTGTTGTTGGTTGAAAGTAGTGTTGAATATTGGTTCCTGAAAGAAAGAAAATTGTTGGGCTAAGGAAGGTGTTAGGGTTAGTTCGGTATAGTCACTTCGATACTTAAGTTAGAATTGGTATGAGTTGAATTGAGAAAATGAGTAAATGAGTAACTATTAAGAATGTGTAGAGAGTTTTTATAGTGGTGGTGTCCTCTTATTTATAGACACTTGTCTGATAACTTTAGTGACAGGTAGTTCGATTGGTTGAGACATGTGGCGATTCCTTTATTTACTCACATGCTGGGAGACAAGGGAAGTGGGTAGTTACGCAGTTAAGTTTGGTAGATGCTAGACCGTTCGCACTCTATTCAAATTCAAAGTATTTGATTGAGGTTGGTTGGGCTTTTTGGTCCATCAGATGGCTAGGCCTAAAGTCCTCTTGATTGTCAGATTAGGTCGTGCTACCGACCATGGCAAGATTGGATGGATTGGCAAGTAATGTGCCGAGAAGTAGCTAAGGAGGGCAAAATCCCACTATCATCAATTATCTAAAAGGTTTTATTCTGTGTTGCTTTACATCCTCGAACTGGCATTGGTTTACGTTGGTTTCAGGATTATCACCAGATGTTTGAACAAAGTTTTCATACACCTGCCACTCAGTGGCATACCCTTTTTCCCATTCCTCCCCACATCCTCCTCTTTCCCTTCTTTTGGTAGGCATCCTGAGGCATACTTTTCATAGGTGTTGCTATGATTGTGCTCAGCATGTTACTGTTTCCTTGCCGGCAAGTTTTCCTTATAAATTCTTTGTCATATCAATAGAAATTGGATCAAATTAGGCACCCCAAAAATTTTTGGTGGCATGATTTGACAATAGTAGTTGATTGAAGTGCTAGGGCTTAATGGAGTTGATGTGAAAAACACAAATAAGAATGTTTTTTGTTGCTGAATAAGCTGGACAGAAGATAAATTATACAACAATCCGATTCCTTTGTCGGAGACAGCCTAATACCTAAAGCAGATAAGGCACAGACATTACTGACTCAAACTTACCATTGGCCTAGTTTTTGGACGTGATGCTGTCAATTTTCACAGTTTACCTTCATTAAGGTGTTCTTTTATTAGAAGCTTCCAAGACTATGTTAAGAGATGAGTTCGTTCATTCATTTATAATTTTTTTATCTTCAACATGCAATTATCTATGGTGATTGCTTCTTCTGATGTTACTTCTCTATTTTCAGCAAAATTGTCAATATGTGGCATTTGTCCTGACATTAATGCTAACTATGGCTTTGTACCTTGTTCATTCCTTTGCCCTTTATGGGTTGGGGAGGCCCTCTTAACATCTCATTCACAGTTGGAGGAAGAACCATGTCGGTCAACTGGTCATGCTGCTTGCCTGGCTCTCTAATCCTAACTAGTATTCAGATCACCGTGGTTGTGAGACCTAACATGTACCTCCTCATGAATGTAACTTTGTTCCGCAAAATATGTTCAAACCCGTCTTCACGTCACAGGCTAGAGGTGCACACCCTCACTGCTAAAGGGAATCCCTATACTTGATGGCCTTGCAAGATGTAATTGAGTTAATTGCTTATTAGCACCCTTATACCTACATAAGACGAACGACTGGTTTGTCTGCTTTGCTGGTTGCAGTAGAGTATAATATGTTGTATGATGACTGCAAGTACCCTTCTTGTTATAGCAGAAAGGTTTTTAAGAATAGACTATCAAAACGATAGCTTGTTGTCAGTTGCAGGCTGAATATCAACGCCATAACCATTTATATTTAGGAAACCGTTAAAAAAAAAAAAAAAATGAAATCAGTGTTACGAATTTCCATTACGAGTGAGTTGTGCCAATTGTGGTTATTGTACAGTCCAGTTAATAGATTGAAGTGTTTGAATAATAATATCACGTACACATTTTGAAGCACGAATCCGGTCTGTGTATTGGTGCTCATGTAGAGTTATTTGGTCCTTGAGTAAAGAGTTCCCGAGGATGCCATCTCGCTGGTCATCTAGGAAAGATATTATACATCTCATTTACATAATAGACATCTGTCAAGTTTTCAATGCTTTCACATGGATAAAATCAAAATTCAACACCGGAGATTAGCTTGAGGGATCCACTCTGGATGTCATTCTTATTCTATTGTCGTGTTGCCTGATTTGTTTCTGCAGTTTAGGATTTCATTGTGCTTAATCAAGGTTCCGCTTCCTTTTATTTTTTTTTTATTTTATTTTTATTTTATTTTTTTTTGCAGGTCTCTAAATTAGCTTCAGAAGCAAAGCGAGAACGAAATGCTTTGACAAAAGAGGTGACCAAAATCAGCAATTATGGGATTTCGGTCTGACTTTTGTCTCCTTTGGCTGCCCAGCCTGTAGTTGTCCTACACTTGTGCATGGCATCATTTTGGAGTTAAAAGCCCTGGTCTACGGCCACTTGTTACACTAAAGCGGTGATACAATAAATCAGTGCAAAGATTTGTTTTGTTAGCCCTGATTTGATTTTGATGTATACTAGTGATATTGAAACATATCTTATAAGATATGTCGACTAATTCTGGAAGATTACAATCAGTATTTTTGACAGATCAAATTTACTAACATTGATGATCGGGTATTTCTTTTTACTACGTTGATCTTTTAAATTGCACTTTTAACACTAATCCAAGCCATGAAGGTCTTGCCTCTTGCCTGTGTTACTTATTATTCCTTCCTGATTATCATCAAAAGATAAAACTACATTTGTGTGGCGGAGATTTTTTATTTTCGCCTGAGAAAACGACAATAAATGAAAATCGATTATAAAATATGGCGGAGATCTTAATTAATATTTGTGAACGTTTGTTTAATGTAGTTCCATTGTTTACTTTTCTTATCTACCAACCGATTGTGTTATACTGTGTATGTTGCATATGATAATTAGATTAAAAAAAAAAAAAAGATTTAACTGAAAGAAAAAGAATATTTCGATAAACTGCTATAATATATAGAAATTATTTTTAATGGTTTATTATTGGACGCTGCACATGTTATTCTGAGGTATATATATATATATATATATATATATATATATATATATATAAATGGTACGTGAATATGCGTAAATAATTAGTTACATGTGGGATTATTAAAAAAAAAAATGT
Organism: Lumnitzera racemosa; assembly: GCA_024138005.1. Classification (NCBI taxonomy): domain Eukaryota; kingdom Viridiplantae; phylum Streptophyta; class Magnoliopsida; order Myrtales; family Combretaceae; genus Lumnitzera; species Lumnitzera racemosa. The sequence goes on along the minus strand of JAMXBC010000010.1, from coordinate 89,901,545 downwards.
GAAGTTAAATTAGGTAATCGAACATATCTGTTTTAGAATGTCACTTTCATAAGGTAATTTCCATTTAGAGGAATGCACCTGCGAAATTAAACAGGGGTTGACCAAAAACTTAGTCTACCTATAGAGTGGTGAAGGTACTCTTTTGAAAGCCGCTTTCATCTTTTTTATTTACTAAGAAAGGTGCCTTTATTTTTATTTTTATTTTTATAACCAATAAAGGCACCTTCTATTGGTTTTTGAAAAATAAAAAAAAGGTACCTTTTACCTTTGCTAAAAAAGCACATTTTTCTTTGCAAAATAATTTAACGAAGATGCAATCCTGAAACATGCCTTCCTTGATATAACCTATAAAAATCACATTTATAAAATTGTTAGGACCCTACAAAACACATCATAACAAAGCCATAATAATGAAACAATCCATCTAGTTAAATACCAAAGTGACAACGTTAACTCATATCCCCAACTCCAAAACTTGAACTCATATGCTGAACATTAAATATTAGTAAAGATAGACATGGGCTAGAAATAAACATCGGTAAATCAATTTCATCTAAAATGCATTTCAATACAAATAATTAACCAAGTTCTATTTACAAAACACATAGATAATTGCATTTATTTCTTAATCCTCCTAATCTTACCAAAGACGTGTGATATTCGTGATGTCAAACCACCTATGGATCTCCCTTTTTCAGCAATGGTTAGAGCTTGTGACTCTTGTGTTAGTATTTGTTGTTGGGCTAGATCAATGAATGATGGAGGATCAACATCACATATCTGGGATAGACCTTGCCTTGGGAACTAACAGATCTTCTTTTTTGTAGAGTCAATGGTGTAATGGGAGGATCTTGTTGAATATCAATCATTGGTGTTTGGAATAAGCTCAATGGAGGGCCCAGTATTCTTCCTTCATTCCAATGAGTGGAAGGTATAAGGGCATAGGATGGCTTTGGAGTATCATCATCATGTCGATCCCATTGATGTAATCGTTTTAGTGCTCTCATCCTAATGTGTCCACCTACCTAGGGGGATTTGAAGGGTCATAATTTGTTTGGTTTGAGTCATCCTCCACCTATACATGCTCCTTATGTAGAGGGTACAAAGTAACTGGAACATGATCATGTAGCAACTGTATGTCTTGATTAACATGGGCTTGAGCTGTGTGATAGTTGATCCCATGAAGAGAAATTTGTATTTGTAGGAACTATTTAGCTTGCAAGAAGAAGGGGATTTGCATGGGATGGCTCTAGAGTATCATGATCATGTTGATCCCATCGATATAGTCATTTTAGTCCTCTTATCCTAATGTGTTCGCCCACCTAGGGGGGATATACAGGGTTGTAATCTACTTGGTTTATGTCATCCTTCACCTATACAGCTCCTCGATCAAATATGGAGGGTACAAAGTAACTAGAACATGGTAATGTAGCAATTGTATGTCTTGATTAGCATGGGCTCGAATTGTATGATAGTTGACCCCATGAAGAGAAATTCGTATCTGTGGGAACTATTAAGCTTGCAAGAAGAAGGGGATTAGCATAAGCCATTACAAGGTAATTTAAAAAACTAGTAGATGTTGGAAGCTTGCTCATCAACTGCCCTAGCAAAAGTCCAATTCGGTTGATATACATACGAGTAATGTTGATGGGAAAAAACACAATGCATGCCTTGGAAGAAGGCTAACTATAGCATGATCGAGTCCTTCAGAGAAAACTATTAGGGAAAGGAGAACATGGTTTTAGATGGAAAAATGTGAAAGAAAGAGATTGTACTTTGTGAGCTATTTGTAGATATGACTCACCACTTAAGCACTCACGAACCTATATCTCGCCGGATGTAGCTCACCGGTCCAAGATAGAGAGTTGCTTGCTAGTACAACCTTACTTAAGGGTTATTATGAGCTGTAAAGATAGGGTTCTCAATGCTGGAGAAGGAAACTCAGGAAATTTCATGAATAAAATGGGAAGTTTTGATTAAATCAAATGGTATTTATACTCGGAAACTTTAGGGTCAAATAACATTTAGAATTACTAAAAAGAGTAAAAATACTATATAATTATGTCACAAAGTAGGACAAATTTGTAATCTTTCTAGAAAAGGAATATTTTCTGTAAGGTTGTACAAGTGGGATACGTGTCATCCATAGGAGAGGTTGGTGGATCTACTGTGTAGCTAACTTGGATATGTAGGGATAAGGTTGGCAGCTTCTAATGTCCTGGTTAGCTTGAGGAACTTATTTGGAAATTGCTTAGGAGTATCCTTTCTATAGACATGCAATTGACAAAGAGAGAGATCCTTAGAATAGGTCTAAAGGTGAGGTCGGCATGCTTTAAGTAGCTTGGCATTATTAGGACTTCATTCGACAAAGAGGCAGATCAGTTGGTAATTCGGTAGTAGTATAAGATCAGCTCGGTCAAGAAGGTTGGCTTCATCTAGAGTTGCCAATACTTAAGGATTTGTTGAGCTATGTTAGCTAGGCCTTAGCTCGGGAACGTGTGATCGGTTCTAAAGGCTGATTTCTATCATTCTCTTTGGGTTGTTTAGGATTTAGGATCAAATCCTTAGAGTCCTCCACTGGGATATCTTCTTTCGTTATATTGAAAGTGTTGGAAACCCCATGCCCTTTGAGAAGTTTAAGCCTTTTGCATTACTCGAAAGGGTCCTTCAGCTTGGGGTGATAGTTTGTTATTTCTTTTGTTTGGGAACCTCTTCTTACTTAGATGTAGCCATATTAGGTCCCTTGGTTGGAATAGATTCTCCTTGCATTCTTAGCTTCTTTATTCAAGCCTCTTAGCAATACTAGTCAATTATTCTGTAACATGACGATACATTTGCTGTAAGGTTGGAGCTCAATCTTCTGCATATGGATCATCGTGTTCATCTCAAGGTCTTAGTGTCTAGTCAAGAGGAAGTTTTAGATTGAGACCATAGACAATCTCAACTAGAGTCTTGCTAGTCATATTGTGGATAAACTTGTTGTAAGCAAATTCAACTATTGGTAAGCAATTGTCTTAGTTAGCTTGGTTCCTCCCAATTATAGCTTAAAGGAGAGATCCTAGTGTTTGGTTTATGACTAGTGTTTGACCATCAGTTAATCGACGCCACGGGGTCTTCTAAAATTGGCTCAAAAAGCTTAGGATCTTGATTAGATACAATACTCCTTAGAACTCTATGTAGTTTCACGATCTCTTGCAAAAACAAAAAAAAATAGTTGAAGCATCGTTAGTTTTGTTGTCGAGCAAAAAATATGCCATCTTGTTGAAGCTATCAATTATAACCATCATAGAATCCTTCCTATGTGCGACTCTTGGCAAACCAAGAACGAAATCCTTGTTTAGATTGGTCCATGGTTTGGTTGGAATTGTAAAGGCATAGCTTCTCCTTGTTTAGCTTGGATCTTTATCTCTTTATAGGTTGAGCATCTCTGAATGACCCAGTGTACATCTCTCAACATTCTTTGCCAATAGAATCTTGATTTCAGCATAAGTTCTTCTTTCTTTGAAGTGGCTAACTAAACCTCTACAATAAGCTTTTCAGACTAGCAACTCATCAATTGGATAGCTTGGTACGCAAAGTTTGCTAGTTTGGAAGAGGTAGTCATCCTCTACGAAATATTCATCCAATGTTCTACATTCTTTACATTGGGCATAGATTAGTCCAAAAAATTTGTCTTAGGTTTACTATTCCTTGATGCTAGAGAATCTCATCAACTTTGTCTGTAGGTTAAAAGTAGTGCATGATGCTTAGGTAAGACACCTGCAACAACGTGTGTCTTCCCCTTCTTGTATTTAATCACAAATGAAAATCCTTCCAAGAGTTCTACCCATTTTATCTATTTCCTTAATAGCTTAGGTTGGCTCTTCAAGTACCTCAAGATTTAATGGTCAAACTAAATAATAAATTCCTTCGGTAGTAGATAATGTTGCCAAGTTTGTAACACTTGGACAAGTGCATATGGTTCTTTCTGATAGATAGAATAATTTAGAGTTGATCCCTTGAGCTTTTCACTAAAGTAAGCAATAAATTGACAGTCTTACATGAGCACTGCTCTAATTCCTATGATTGAAGTATCATACTCCAACTTAAAAACATTAATGAAATTAGGTAAAGATAGAATTAGGCTAAAGTTAACCTCTCTTCTATCTCAACAAAACTCTTTTCTTCCTTTTCTCCCCATTGAAATTCAATATTCTTCTTTGTGAGGTTGGAAAAGGGCGCAACTATGAAATTAGAATTCTGAATGAACCTTTGGTAAAGAGAAGCTAGGCCATGGAAACTTCTAACATCAGTGCATTAGGTTGAGATAGGTCATTCTACAATAGCTCGGACTTTCTCCCCATCTATTCTAAGGCCTCTACTACTAACTACATACCCCGAAAATATAACCTCGCTTTGGTAGAAACAACACTTCTTTTAATTGCTAAACGTTTGCTTGGCTCAGAGCACCTTAAAGACAACTTAGAGATGTTTCACATGGCTAGATAGGTTGGGACTATATATTAAGATGTTATTAAAATAGTTCATAACAAACTTTCTTATTTAGTTCCTTAATACATGGTTTATCAGTCTCATAAATGTGCTTAGGGCATTAGATAACTCAAATGGCATGATAAGCAATTCATACAATCGATATCTTGTTTTGAAGGTGGTCTTCTGCTCATCGCTTTCCCGCATTTGGATTTGATGATATCTTGACTTCAAATTAATCTTGGAAAATACTATCATCTATTCTGGGGATTGGATACCTATACTTAATTGTGATCCTATTAATAGCTTAGTTGTCTATACACATTCTCTAACTTCCATCCTTCTTAGGGGCCAATAGTGTGAGCACATCACATGGACTTACACTCTCTCAAGCATACCTCTCTTAATGAGTTCATTCACTTGTCTTTGCAATTCGACGACTTGCTTAGGGTTCATTCAATAGGTCAGTTGGTTTACCAACATGACTTTTCACTTGTAGGTCAATGCCATACTTTATTCATCATTTCAGAGGTAGTCCCTTGGGCAACTCATTTGGAAATAGGTCGGTAAGCTCTCTTAACAATTTCTCGACCTCTTCAAGTAGGTTAGTATGACATTGGATTTTGAGTAACCTTTGTATCGGTTAAAAGATCGGTTCATTACTCTTCATAGCTTCTCTTAGCTTAGATAGGCTTATTATTAAGGTTTTCTTGGTTTTTCAACTTAGTCTGGACTACATAAGACTGACTTGGATTGGTGTCCTTAGAAAGAGTAACAAGTCGACCATCTTTCTCAAATGTGTAGTTATTCCTATTCCTATTATGTATATAACTCTCCTATCAAATAACCATGGTCGGGTAAGCAGAATATGCGAAGTAGACATTGGTAATACATTGCACAATATTTCATCCTTATAACTCCTAGTGGTAATTGGTAACAACATTTGCTTCATAACATGTAATGATCCTTTCTTGTTCAACCAATGTAATTTATATGATTTAGGATGTATAGATGTCAACAAGTTTAAACTGTTTAACCATCCCAACAGATGCAACATTCAATCAACTTCCACTATCAATAATTAAGGCACAAAGTTAGACATTTACCTTGTAAGTAGTATGGAACCAATTCTCGTGCTATTATGCTTATTGATCATGTTCCAAGCTAAGAGCTTAGTGGATAACTAGCGTTAGCATGTCCCCTTCCTTTAGGTAGATATCATCTTCTACTTTCACTTCATCCTCCATTTCTTCTACAACTTCACTAACCTCTTCATCCATACTATGCACTTCAAAGGTTGAGGCATTACCTTCAATGACCATAGTTTGTTGATTTGGACATTGGGTTGCTATGTGTCCAAAGCCCTGCATTTAAAGCATTTTAGCATGCTTGATTTTTACATTCCCTCTCTTTCCCTCCTTGTTCCTTCCTCGCTCCTTCTGTATACGACAATTGACCTTCCTTTTTGCTCGGCACTGAGCTAACAGGCTTCTTATTGCTTCCTTGGTTTGTTTGGATAGATGAAATAGGTCAGGAACTAATAGCTCTATAATGTTGGTCTCTCCTCTACTTCTTAATATGTTGGGAAACCTTAATGGCCTCTTTGAGGGTGTGAAAGGATTGTACTTTGACAACATCTCTTAGTTTGTACCTTAGACTAGTGATAAACCTTAAAGCAGTTCAAGCTTCAAGTTCTTCTACTTTACACTTGATCATTAGTATTTAGTACTGCTATACGTATTCATTAGCAAATCGGTTACCCTATTTCAGTTCTTGTAACTTTGCAAGGTATCATGATAATACAATTCGAGAATGAATTTGTCCTGCATGACCCTCTTCATCTCTTTCCATGTTCTTATACTTCATTGGCCTTCTCTTCCTCTCATCATTTGCAACTTCTTCCACCGTATGTGAGTGTCTCCAGTAACTTCTAACAACTCATAAGGTGGTCCATTTGCTCATCATTGGATTTGGGCATTTGCTTGACACGACAACCTCATCTAAGAATGTTACTTTCATTATATCCTATTACAGTGTTCTCACTTAGGTCTATCATTTCTTTAACTTTGACAACCACTGCATCATTGCAACTTAAAGAACCTTCACAACACCACTTCCACAACTTAATAGATATTACACCAAAACATGACCACGATAATGACAAAATAACAGCAACCCATAGGTTTTGGCAACTAATCTACCACAACCACCAATACCATTACCCTAAACATACAAGGTGACTAAACTATGTCTATGAACTAAGCTCATTCAACCACTACCTATCAAGCCTTATTTTGGTTTTGCTTGATTTATTTTATACCAAGTCAATCTCATTTAATATAAAATACTTGATATTAAATTAAATAAAAACATGTTTCTTTTAAAAAATATTTTGAAAAGGCCATATTGAAAAAGTTTTAGGAATCGTTAACTAGTTAAACTGGTAAAAATCAGATTAGGGTTTCTTCAGGTCACTAGTTTGCTAATTTTCTAAAAAAAAAAATATTTTTAGAAGACTTTAACTCAAAAACCTAGGTTTGGAGGCTAACTTATTAAGATAATTGTCTCCATGTAAAAAAAAAAAATGACCTTTATTTTTATAATTTTTCTAAAAATATGTGAAAACATGTAAAAATGAAAGAAATGTGTGAAAATGAATTTTTTATTATTGTTTTATTACTAATTTTCCCTAAAAAATAAAAATAAAACTAAATATTTTACAAATTTTACGGTTGTTCTAGAGGTGCCTATATACTTGCTAATTGGGATCAAATCGATCATAGTTCTCATTTTCTTGGAAAACTTTCATGGGTTGACAATTTTATTTTTAAAAACGGGCCGAGTTTACAATTATTTTAACTAATTTATTTTTATTAAGAAAAATCCTAAAGGACTTAATCTTTATTCCTAAGTTTGAAAAAAACCCAAATTAAATATTTTTATTTTATGAAGATCAACTAAGTGATAAAACCAATTTCCCTAAAACATCTAAGATTTCTAAAGATATGCAAATTTTGAATAAAATATGAAAGATGCAATTTTACCTTAGAAATGCAACTTTTTATAAGAAGGATGCAATATTTTTTTTAAAATGCAATTTTGTAAAAAAAAAAAAAGAAAATTTCCTAAATAACCATGCTCAAGATGCAATTTACCTAAAAACATGCAATTTATACTAAGATATGAAATTTATAATAAAATAGGAAATTTAATTTTCTAAATATGCAAAAAGTATGATATGATGCAATTATTATTCTAAACATGCAATGACTATTATAAAGATGCAACTTATCTTGAAAGTGTTAAGAATTTGATTTTAATTGTCAACATGCAAGAATAAGACCAAATAATAAGGAATAATTATTCACACAAGAACTTACAATTTTTTTTTTTTTCATATTAGTACCTATTCCATGCAAATAAGCTATTATGCAATCTTAAACAAATGAATTTTTTATGAATAAAACGTATATATAAAAAATAAAAATAAAAATAATAAGAACCAAAGGTAATAAAATAAATAAAACTAAGGACCTATATAAAAGACGAAACAAAGTTAGCATGGGTAACAATTAAAATTACTAAAACAAATAAAAGAAATAATAAAGAACAAGTACTAAACCTACCACAAATAACAAGCGTGGGTCGGATCAAGGTTGTATGAGTCAGATCTAAGCTCCATGGATCATCCAACTAGGTCATATGAAGAACTCATCAATAGCATACAAATAAATCCCTTGCGACAACTTTTAGTTAGTATTTCAAGTAGGAAATTCAATTTTCATGAGACTATTATTGGTGAAAGAGGGCCTAAACACGATGCCTTAGGTTTTCGCGGTGATTCATGTGGTGTTCGACATGTGACAATGGCAATGATATTTGATGATGGTGGTTACGCGGTCTCCAAAAGAGTGATTAGGGTAGTCTGAAGTTTTTGGGTTTGGGGAAGTTGATGGTGTGGTTGGTTCGTATATAAGCGTGAGCTTGCGTATGGATGGAGTGGGTGAGAGAGAGGGTTGCATTGGGGTCACTGTAGCATGGTGGGTTTTACTGAGTTGTTTGGGGGTATACGGGTGATGGCTATAGGTTGATGGCAGGTGATAGGCAAGAGTGGAGTTGCTATTGATCATGGATGGGGTTGAGAGTGGTGGCTAATGGATGGAGTTTGGATCTATGCTCGACAGCGAGGCTTGGGTTCGCTTAATAGAGTTTTGTATTTCTATGGTATAGATTACAGAAAAATATGCCAAAATAGTGTGTTGTGGAAAAATATTGCAAAAGTAGTCATTGATTTTTTTAACTAAAGGCGCGCACAAGGAACGCGTCTTCCTTTTAATTAGGAAGGCGCATACCAGGATCGCGCCTTCCATTCGCCTATATATACCTTGACTTCAGCGTTTGGATTTCGTTCCCACCTCTTCCAATTTCATAAAACCTCATAAACTCTGATATTCTCCCTCGGAGTGATAGCTTGGCGCTATTTTCTCTCTCCGAATAACAACATTATCTTATTTCTCTTAACCCATTTGTAAGTAACCTTCGGCCATCTTTGTTTCACAATAATTTTTTTATATACAAATTATGTTGTATTTACATTTATATCTATATTGTCCATGTGAAATGTAGTTACATGATAATTTTTGTAGTGTTTATATTTTTGTAATATGCATGTCGAATTTTGTTTATTATTCATAATTTTGTAGTGTTTATATTTTCTATAGTTATATAAGTTATAGTGGTTACATAAAAAAATATACATGCGACTTATATATTGTATGTGATTTTATTGATGTATTAGTTATGCCCCATCGAGAAACGAAATCGTGTGGAAGCTTATAGTTATAGTGTGAATTTATATTGTGTTATAAGCTGGCTTACTTAGAAGTGTAATTGTGTAGGTGCGATAAGATGCCCTACCAAAAAGTGAAATTATATGCGTGTGATGAGACGCTTTACCGAGAAATGAAGACATGTGGGAACTTACAGTTATAGTGTATGATATGATGTCCTACCGAGAAGTAAAATTTTGTGGGTGTGATGAGATGTCTTACCAAGAAATGAAGTAGTGTAAGAGCTTACGGTTATAGTGTATGATATGATGCCTCATTGAGAAGTAAAATTGTGTGGTTGTGATGAGATGCCTTACTGAGAAATGAAGTCGTATAGGAGCTTACAATTATAGTGTGTGATATGATGCCCTACCGAGAAGCAAAATTGTGTAGGTACGATGAGAGGTCCCATTGAGAAATGAAGTCATGTGGGAGTTTATAGTTATAATGTGAAGTTACAGTGTGTGATAAGATACCCCACTAAGAAGTAAAATTGTGTAGGTGCTATGAATAGTGCAAAATTGTATGGGCTTTATTAGTTTTGTCATTCATGATTCAACAAGTTGTAAATGGCTGATTACGTGAAGGTAATTGTGTATACGGGTGGGAATATTATAAATGGAAGTAATGGTCTACAATATGATAGGGACCCTTTGAAAAATTTGAAGATGAGGAAGGATTCAAATTACAACCATTTTCTCTAGTGATCTGTACGGGCATCGAAGTTAATCTTTATGAGATTGAACTTGTTCATCGACATCCTTGTTATTATGAGGGAGGTGTTTCGTATACTTTGATAGCCATTAGGGATGATGATGATGATGTAGAAAACTTTATAGAAATGGTTAACACGTTGGGCGCAAACCAGATATAGGAGATATATGTTAGGGCTTATGGTTAGCTTAGCATGACTATTGTCGAAAGAACTTTATGGGTTGGGTCTTCCAGTTTTCCTTAACCTTATGTACAACAAACCAATGAAAATAGCCCTATGTATGATGGACTGAAAACTTATCCAGTTGAAGACCTCACTTTTGGTGAGGGTAATGTGAATGAAGAGGCAATTGATGTAGAAATAGGGTCAATCTTATAGGATGATTTGGGCTACAACCTTGATAAAGATATGATTTCAATAGGACTTGGAATTGAGGTTGAGGGGGAGCATATGGGGGTTGAATATGAAGTAGATGAAGAAATTGGAGAAGTTGAAAACACTGTAAATTATGTGGTCATGTTAGAGTATGTATCAAGCAATATTCCATCGGTACCTTAGTTTACTACTAGTTAGGGGATTGGGATGGCTCCTCAATATAATCATATTGGGATGCCTACATCCTAAGTTAGAGATTCAAATCCATATGTGAACATTGGTGGTGGCATTAGTGACATAGAATTCGAGGAGGACATGGAGGTGGAGAGTATTAACTAAGTTGACCTTGTGGATTTATTTGTCGGATAACGTTTCAGTACGGAGGATGAGTTTATTGACACCGTTAAAAGATATCATATCAATAACCATTGTAACTACCACATTAATTAATCAAAACTGAACCTATGGGCTATTTATGTACTACCTCAGGTTTTTCTAACTAGTTCAATAACTCTAGGATCGGAGTCTCTAAATTTAGGGCGTTGAACTAAGCTATCAATTTTATTTCAAATTTTACAATAAAGTTAGAAAAGTTAGATGAAGTAATTTAAGTAAAGTCAATTTCGTAAAATAAGCTATATAAAGATATTAATTTAAGAAAAAGTCAATTTATCGATAAAGCCAATAATCGTAAAATTCGAGCTTTTAGATTTAGCGAAATATTAGAGATAAGTTAATTAATTTTCAAAAATAATAAATGAAGTTGAATTATACATAATATACATGTATTACTTGTGATATACATTATATGTATTAAATATATACATATGTATAGACACCTAATTTTTGCCCTTTTGTAACCTTAATTTTTATTTTTACAAAAAGAGTCCTAATTTAAAAATAAAAATAACGAAAAAAGATAAAAATAATAAAAAATTAACAAATGATGAAAATACCAAAAAAAAAGAAAAGAATTTTTTTTAAAAAAGATTTTTATAGATTTTTAGGAAGTAACTTTTTTTAGAACAAATAGTTTTAGTCTTAGTTTAGTTAAAAATTTTTATTTTTAGGGAATCAGATAGTTTAAATATAATTTAATTGTACTGAATGTCAAGGCATAGGCCAACGGCTTAAAGGATAAGTATCGGAGTATTTGGGTTTGATTTAATTCGAGGTTGTGGGTTTAAGTCTCATTAGGAATCTATGTTTTTTATTTTTCTATTTTTTTTTATAAAAGTGAGAGAAATAAACAGGATTCATATCTAATTAAAATCATTTGCATCTAGTTTGATTTTATTAAATCGGATTTGAATTAATTTGGATCTAGTTTAATCATTATTAAATCAGATACAATAGATATAATTAGATATGATTTGATTTGGACCTTAAAAATACACATACACATGCATAAAGAAAAAAGAAGAGAGAAGACATAACAGAAAAAGACTACTTTAACATAGCAATAATTCAGCGACTAGATACAGTCCCACAAATAGCCCATTGTTATAACATCCTTCAAGACTGCGTACGTCCAACGACTATTGCTGCAGAATTCTTTAGGACGACCAGGCGAACAGCAGCAATACTGGGCGGATAGCAGCGAACAGGATAACAGCACGGCGGACAGCAGTACAGCGGACAGCAGCAAATAAAGCAGATAGCAATAAAGCGGACAATAGCAAAGCGGACAGCAGCAAACAGGATAGCAGCAAGGCAGACAGCAGTGAAGCAAACTCAGACAATAATCCGATGCTAGTAGCTATACGCAACAGCAACTCCGTTATATGCTGGCCATCGTCCTTCATCACGTAATCAAGAAGTTCAGGTCCGTTTCTTTCCAATTTCGAAATTGTTTGTTTAATTGCTTATTTATTATTATTATTATTATTATTATTATTTAGATATTTAGTTATTGAATATAATATATACGAATATGAACATATTAGTTTTAGAAGCTTTTACTTTTAGTCTTTTATATATAGATAATTGTTTAATATCAATAATATATGTATATGTATATATTAATTTATGTATTCTTCTTTTAACATTAGTTTTCTTGATTTGATAAATTAAGTATTGATTTAAGTGAATGTATATTTTACGTTAGTTTAAGAGTTATTAGGATTGGTTATTTTTGTTATGATTTGATCTTGTTTAAGGATTTGTTATATAGAAAGTTGTTTTTTTTTTAAATAAAAGTTAATAAAAAATCCTTTTTAAAATTTAGGGTTTTTAGCGAATTTTTTTATTTTATAAAACAATAACATTCAAGAATTAGGACCCTTTTTGTTAAAAAAAAAAAACAATTACACATTTGTTAAAAACACACTCGAACCCACTCCTTAGACCAATTCTATAGTTGTGCACGTACTTGGACTGAGGATCTAATCTGTTCCTTTTCATCAGCTCTGTGCACTTTGCCTTGTAGGTACATAATAGTAGTTTTTAATTACTGCCTATAACTTATTTTATTTATTTATTTTTATTTCACTTAGTATATGCGCAGTTATTTTTAAGACTTATACTATTTTTTTTTATTTTTGTCACGTCTTTAATTACTAGTAATTAGTTATAGCATTAGTAACTAGCGAACATATGTTAAGTTAAGTTTTAGTTTATTTATTTATTATTATTTTTTTTAGATTTCATATTTTCTAAATGATATTTTTATAAAATCTCATATTTTATAAAATCTTATTCTTTGCATATTGTATTAATTTAGAAAAATTGCATTAGGCATGGTAGGGTTTTCTAGGTAAAAAAATCATTTTGATGTTCATAAAATAAAAAAAACTTTAATTGACTTCTTTTTTACGGCGAAACATCTTTTCCATAGTTTAGGTTTGTTTTCCATAGTTTAGATATCTTTTTCATAGTTTAGATGTCTTTTCCATAGTTTATGTTTCTTTTCTATGATTCAGGCATCTTTTCTATGGTTTGAATATTCTTTTCTATGGTTTAAACATCTTTTTTTTTATATGGTTTAAATTTCTTTTCAATGGTTTAGGTATCGTTTCTATGGTTAAGCATCTTTTCTATGGTTAAGCATCTTTTCTATGTTTATGGTTAGACATCTTTTCCATAATTTAGGCTTCTTTTCTATAGTTTATGTATCTTTTCCATTGTTTAGGTTTTTTTTTCCCCATGATTCAGACATCTTTTCTGTAATTTAGATTTTTTTATTCTATGGTTTAAATATTTTTTTCATAGTTTAGATATCTTTTCTATAGTTTAGGTATCTTTTCTATGGTTAGGAAATATTTCTCTCTCTCTTTTTTTTTTATGTTTTAAGCATCTTTTCTATATAAAATATTCATCATGTGGAACATTGCATATTTCATAAAAATTGCATATTTCATAAAATTTTTAAGGTTTTTCTTGAAAATAAAAAAAATTATCACTTAGTTGTTTTTAAATAAAAATCTTAATATGGGACTTTTCAAAAATTAGTTTTTTTTTTTAATTAGGAATAAAAATTAGGCTTTTAGGGATTTTTCTTAATAAAAATAAAATGGTTAATAAAAATACAAATTCAACCAATCATTTTTTATAAAAAAGAATCAACACATTAAAGTTTTTGGAAAAAACTACGATCGTCTAATCCCGGCTAGCGAGTACCTAGGCACCTTCGGGGTGACGATAAAATATGTAGAAACTTAAGTTCTTTTTTTTTTCTTTTGATTTTATTTATTTATTTTTTTAAATATTATAATTTGAAAAATAATCCTAATTTCGGTAAATAAATAGTGGTACCCATTAGGTTTTAATAGGTTAGCTCCCGAATTCGGAACCCTCTAGTTCTTTATTAAAATTGAAATCAAAGACCGGTAGCTGAATCGTAATCAATCCACTCAATTGGTTACGGTTTCTTTTTCTTTTTCCGACTTCGGTCAGGTGGCGACTCTAAAAATTATTTTTAATAAAAAACCGAAATTTCTCAATTTCTTTAGTCTAGTATTAATATTAAATGGGTTAGGGTTTAGTGTTAATCAAGAAATGAGAAATCAATTTTAAACAAAAATTGAAAAATCAAGCTTGACAATATAATATTAATAAATTATCAAAATTAGGTAAAATAATAGAAAATCAATGAACAATTGAATGGATGAGTCATCAAATGATATGCCAAGTTAGGATTAATTGCAATTGATGAGTCAACACTTAGTTAATGAGGAAATGACATACGATACCTAAGGAAAAGTGAAAAATGACGTGTAAATTTACTTTTTCATGCCAAAAAAAAATCCAAAAGCCTATAAATAGAACCTCAAACCTCATTTGCAATATTTTACAAACTTGGAAACACAAGAAAATAATTTTAGAAAATCGAAAAAAATTAGAAAAAAATAAAATAAAAATAGAACAAGAAATAGTGTTGGAATTGAGTTAGGGCGGTTCATATACCAAACCATAACCTGAGTTTGAGCGGCTTGGAGGTCTGACAGAGGGTGGCCAGAGAAAGTGTTCTGACAAGAAGCGGCGGCTAGTGGTCAATTTAGGTGAATTAATTTTTTGCCCGTAACTTGTTTAAGTTGTTAAAAATATCAAATGTTATACATTAATTATGAAATTTGGATTTTTTAGGATTATTTTAGGTGTAGATTAATTTAGTATTTTTATTTTAATTAAATAATTAGTTTAAATATGGGTTCCCTAAGAAAATGCCCTATTTTGGTGAAAATTAATCTAATTTTTATAAATATTAGATGATAGTTTCAAGCTCAATTTTTGTAGTAATACACCTAATATATATATATATATATATTTAATTTTGTTGATAAAAATTTTTGAAATTAAGCATGTTTACTATTTTTTATAATTATTTTGAATAAAACTGTCAATTTTACCAAATTATTGAAATAATTATTTTTTGACGAAATTGATGAATGACCCCTACATGTTTAGAATTATAGATATTTATGATGATATTTGGAATATTTAATTTTTATCTAACTCATAAATTTATTTATTTTCCTTAATTTTCCATAATTTTGAGCTAAAACTACTATTTTCATAAAAATGGATAATAGTCAATTTAGCGTAATTGATGATCAATAACTAAACTACATATTTTTATAAGTCTATATGATTTTTTGTGAAATTAATCGGGCTCTTATACTATTTATTGTGTATTTCCCTAGTATAAACTTATATATTAGCCTAATATGTAATATAGTAACTAGTACTATCAGGATGCTTATTAAATCCGTGCCAGATGAACACTTTGGGGGTATAATAAGGGTTGTTGGACAAGCTTGAAAAGTAAAATTTTTAGGGCTTTTAGTTCAGTATTAAAGCTTAATCGGGTCAATTACGGAGTTATGGTAGCGTACAGTCGAGTCATAATGAGAAAAGGGTATTTTTGGGTTTTTGATAATATTGATCAATCTTGTTTCTTAATATATATTAATAGTATTCAAAATAAAGATCATGATGATATAAAGTTTACTGAAGTTGAATAGGAAATGAGTAAGATACGATCAAACGAAGTTTAAAAACACAAAAATAAAAGCTTATAACAGTTCGGGTTCAACCCTTACTTGATTTGAGGACTGTGTTATATTTTCAAAGATGTAAGATGTAAGGGAGGATCACGTCGTGAAGTTTAGGATTTTGCGCTATTACTAAGACCAGGTAAGTGGATCTAGCCTATACTTGGAGTAGATATATTGCTGCTCATAACACTGTGTGCTGTTTGATGCTATGTTGATTGAATATGAGTATATCTTAGGTGAATTGATACGTTACTATAGTGGATGCTGATGTGTTAATTTTGAATGATAGTAACTGTATTTTGGTTAAATTGTTATGTTGCCATGTTAGGCGATGATTTGTGCTTACGAATGATTGTGCTAACCAAGGAAGTTAAGTGATTGCTAACTTAATCTTTTAGGTATTCACTTGAGTGAACCCTAAGTAAGATACTAAAATTACACTAGGGAGAGTTCGAAAACTAGAATTAGATCACTGGATTGAATTAAACTAGAAGATTGATTGTGCCGATTAATATTCTTCATTTGTTATTGCATATCATGACATGGCATGGCACAAAAATGGACCTACGGGTCAGAACGTTTAGAATGAGGCTTCTAAATGATCATGGAAAAAGCATACTTTATGAACTTAGTTTTTGGAAGCATATAAACTATATTGCCTGAACATTATGATTATTTTGATAGTCAAATTTGGTAGACTACAATGTGTGGTCTAATTTGGTAGTGTTGCCACTTTGATTTGGTGAACTACAGTATGTAGTCTAATTTTGTAAAGTTGGGGGTCTTACTCCCAAGTAGCTCCATGTTGCCTTAAGTTTCTAAATGTTGTATCCAAATGCTTGACTATGTCGACTAACTAGAAGAAGTTTGGATGGCATAGGATATCAGTACCAATGTATGCCACATGCATGAGTAAGGCATGCTACATTGCTAACAGTAAATGCCCGGTTGGGCGAATGCATATGTGAAGTTAAACTTGTGGGTTATGATTGAAATGTTTTAGTTGTGATATGTAATATTGTTTATATTGTGTTGCATGTTATCCATTCTCACTTAGCTTCAGTAGTTGAGGGGATAAAATGTTTTATCCTCAGGTTAATAGCATTGTGAAGGGCCCAATGCTAAGGGGGGATATATATATTGAGAGCGTAATTTGGAGTTAGCAACTTTTGTACGGAGCTTGTACTAGGTTAGAAATCCTATTATTGTGAAAATGATAAAGGAAAAAGTTGGTTCATGTTTTGATGTAAATATTATGTTGTACACATAAGTTATAACAGGGAATCCAGTTGAACTTTGATGTAGAAACCCCTTTATTATATAAACAATGTTGTCTTTTGATAAAAGGAGAAGGTTGAGTTAAGTTTTTAATAGGTATTATTGTGTGATGGTGTATCTCGTACTATACTGAGATATGACAGTATGCTAGGAGAAGGACAAAATGCAAGTGAAGGATATAGGCATCATATAAAAGTTTAATAAGGCTATTTGTCATAACAATTCTCGAAGGTCTACACACATGTCAACCCTGATGTGATGCAAGACCAAAGATAAATCGATAGTGGACTAATGGGCAATTGCTTCATCTATAATGTTAAAGAGAATCCTGATATAAAGATTATAGACTTGTAGGTAAACATTTTAAACGTGTTTGGCTATAATGTGACTTGAAAGAGAGTTTGGGATGTGAAGAGAAAGCTATGGAGATGTTACATGGTGATTAGGAGAAAGCATACAACGAGCTTCCTATTTTATTGAACGTAATCAAGATTTCAAATCCTAAAACTAAGGTGGTGTGGGGATGGAGGGGATCCCCTAAGTCTGGTGTTTCGATAATGAAGTGGGTCTTCTGGACATTTGGTTTGTACGTACACGCATTCGACTAGTGGTTTGTATTGATGGCACATTTTTGTATGAGAAGTATGGTTATGTATTGTTGATTGATTGTTTTATGGATGGAAATAATTGTATTGTCCCTTTGGCATTTGTGCTTGTTGAGAAGGAGTTCGTAGAGATATGGGGTTGGTTTCTCAAAAGATTGAAGCAATACATTGTGAATGGTCGGGAAGAGACAATTTGCCTAATTACAGACAAGCACTCAAGTATTGAGAATGCGCTCGATAAAGAAGAAGTTGGTTGGAAGGAACCATTTGCTATTTGGAAATGGTGCATTTAACATGTCGCTAGCAATTTCAACAAGGTACATAAGAACTAACTGTGTAAGAAACTTGCTATTACTACTATCATGTAGGTACAGCCTAGGAAATTTAAGTACTTAATGGATCATATAGTGCAAGTTAAGGATGACGTGTCATCATGGTTTTCACCGTTTGACAATAGCAAATGGATGTTGTTTTATGACGGTTTTTATCAGTTCGGATATATGACATCCAACATCGTTGAGAGTTACAATGCCATTTTGAAAGGTTGTAGAGGATTTCCTCTTACTTCATTTGTTAAGAAAATTTTCTACAACTGTGTCGATTATTGGGAAAGAAAAGTCGAATAAGTAAGGAAGGGAGTGGATGCGAGACAAGTGAATACGAAGTATATTGCGAAGAGGCTAAAAACGTAGGCTAAGCAAGCTCCTGCTCATTCCATCAAGCAATATAGCCATGAAAACGGGATATGGGAGGTAAAGATAGGTTGGAGACACAAACCAAATGGAGTTATGAAATGAGGTAGTTAAACACATATTGTAAACACAAATCGAATGACATATTCATGTAGGAAATGGTAAATTTATAAAATCCCGTGCTCACATGCGATAAGAGTACTTAATTCTATTTGAGTCCCTATTGGTCGGTACATTGGCATATGGTATACGTAGTCCCACCAATTGGATGCTTACGCTAGATACTTTATGCTAATAGGTGATGAGTTGGATTGGCCCCATCTTGATTACTCATTTCTCATACCTAACGAGAACCTGAAATGTAGTTTGTGTAAACTAAGGAAGAAGAGTTTTATATGGAGATGGACTTAAGGGAGCCCATTGATAAGAGCAGGTGTAGCGTGTATAGAATGGAAGGACACAATAGAAGAAAGTGTCCTCAACTTAATGGAAACGGTATAGACAGATATACATATGTTGTTTTCTTAGATTACATTACATATCATATCATATCATATCATATTATGCTTACATAAGTCAATGACATA
The DNA here is from genome assembly GCA_024138005.1 of Lumnitzera racemosa. Classification (NCBI taxonomy): domain Eukaryota; kingdom Viridiplantae; phylum Streptophyta; class Magnoliopsida; order Myrtales; family Combretaceae; genus Lumnitzera; species Lumnitzera racemosa. The sequence continues at coordinate 89,882,499 of JAMXBC010000010.1, read as the reverse complement.
ACATATTTTTTTTTTTAATTTTTTTGTAGGTTAGATGGATCTAGGATTGAGTGACTCGTCGGTATTGTATAGATAGGGATGACATCAATTGTAAGATGTATGGGATTTTTGGGTATATTTTGACGTTAATTCATCTTTTAATTTGTACAGTTCAATAATTTTCTACTAATGTAATGAAAATGAATATAATATTATAAGGAGGTGAGCCCATTATGGTTGGTTGAGTAGAGTCAAGCCTACGGAAGGGTACATCCTAATACCATTGGATGATCGCTTCATTACCTACCTTACCGACGCTAGTTTCTTAGGGGTCACATGGCTGCTATTCATCAAGATCGATCATCACCTCATTATGGCGTTAGTCGAAAGGTGGAGACTCGAGACCCACACCTTCCATATAGCTCACGAGGAGATGACGAACATGCTATAGGATGTAGAGGTACTGTTCGGTCTCCATATGGATAGGGCTGTAGTGACTAGGCTTACGCGGTTAGTATAGCCTTAGGTAGGTAGGAGATTGCTAGGAGACAACCCCACTGATAGTACTAGCAGATTTAGCATACTTCTTGTAGGTACAGATGATGAGACCATTCGTTGGCACACTCGTACATATATCCTACAGTTGTTTGGTGGATTTTTATTTGTGGATAAATCTTTGTCTCTTGTTCACATGATGTTCTTACCCATTTTGGAGTATTTCCCACATGCAGTAATGTTCAGTTAGGGATCAACTTGTTTGGCTTCGTTATATCGTCAGCTATGTAGGGCTGCATGATTAGGAGTGTAGGAGATTAGAGGTGCTGCCATACTACTGCAAATATGAGCATGGGATCATTTCCCTCACATTGCACTACGTACCAAGTTTGGCCTTACCATACAGGAGAGCCTACTATTAGCTGCTAGGTGGGCCATATTACGAGACACTACACATCATGCTACGCATGTTGTAGATGTGTACCGGATTGCATTTGATGACAAGTAGATAGGTATGTAATTCTTGAATTTTGTTTCTGTTGTTGATCTTCATTAAAAATTTATGGATTATTAATGCACTTTCTTTCCAAATGCATTGTAAGTTGTATGGGAGCTGTACCCGAATGAACTTACTGATCTCCTACCCCCGTTTTACAGTATTGGTTGAGCTATTTAGACAGTCAGGGTTTCGCTGATATGTTTCCACATTGTTTTATTTCCCTAGTTGTGTTATATGATAGTTTGGAGGTTTGTAGACGATATCGGCCGACGTTTATACAAGTGGCGAGCTACATCATGGACAGACATAGATTGGTCGGTTGCCCATCAGGATACATATTGACTTGGGTAGATCGCCATGTGTGGGCAGTTGATATTCAGGGACCAAGGGGTATCGATCTATCTTACTATGACTGGTATAAAGATCATATATACCGATACATTACCCATGATGGGGTTGTGATGTGATACTTGGTAAACTTTCCTTCCATTTATCTTATGGTTTTTTGGAAAAGCAATCTATATGAATATAACATGAATTGTTTCATTAACTATAGGAGGATACTTTATGTCAGGTGAGGTTAGTAGATAATGTTCATGCTGCTCATGATATCATTAATGGTGGCCTTCACCATGTCAAGGAGCATGGCAGTTTGATATTATTTTTTGACCAGCCAGTTGACCCAACCCCTGGACCTGCCCTTCAACTACATGTAGGTCCTAGAGTTTGCACGAGAGGACATCGACCAGCATAGGTACGTGGTCGAGGATACGGTAATAATTCTATGCCATCGGGATCTTACCATTCCATTGATTTGGGTGAGACTGGTAGCAGTGTCTCACTCACTTATGCCTCCAATTCGAGCCATATCTCATTTGATACTCTTGATGCTCACTTGTAGATGTATCCACACTCAACACCGTCAGCTCCTCGTAAATGTTGTATAGGATGGCCTCAGACAATATACATAGAGGATGCCGACACCTAGCTACCACCATCACTGCCTACTCTAGTTTCTCATGTAGATTTCACTGATACTCCTCTACAGCCATTTGAGCCTTAGCCATCAGAAGGTTCATCCATATGTAGACCATCATTATTAGCTTCTTTTGGAAAATAATTAACTAGATCTAAGAAGAAGTAGTTGTAAACAACTATATTTGTATTACTCAGTTTGATTGTTATGTATTATTGACATCTATTACTCACTTTGTAAATGGTTTTTTAAAATGATTTTTCATATTATATTGCTATTCTCTTGATATTGATAGTTTATTGTGTATATATATATATATATATATACTTTCTTTATACTATAGCTGCTTTTAACATGTTTAGTTGGAAGTTTAGTGAATCATTTAAACCGACCTGCTCCATTAATAGTTTTCATAGGTAGTACACTTAGCTAGAGGGAATGTGAAGTGCGAATTTAACTTAGGAGTAGAAAAACTAACTTGTTATATTGAAAGTACCTAGCTAGGGGGAGTGTCAAGCCTTACTTGAATAAGTGTGTTACAAACATTGAAGGCATGCGATAGTGACACTGAAGGTGTGTGAAAGGGACGTGCATCTATATAATAGCTTGACTAATTAGGTAAAGTAAATTTAAAAAAAAAAATTATCAAGACTAAAGTCTCGCATATGGAGTATGCATAAGGAGTGTGCCTTCTTAGTGGATACTAAAGGCGCCCCCCTTGTGCGCGCCTTTTTTATACATTTAGAAGGCGCGTGCACATAGTACACTTTCAATTAAAAAAACTGATGATGCGTGCCTTCATTATCCTACTTTTGCACTATTTTTCCACAATATGCTATTATGGCATATTTTTTTGCAAACTATACCATAGAAGTAAAAAACTCTTGATCGATGTGGTGTTGTTGTGCATAGATGGGGATTGGGGGTTGGTGTACGGGTTTTTATATGTGTATCCTTCGTTTAGGTGTATGTATCACGTGGTGAAGAAAGGTTTGTAGTAGATGAGAGAGAGTAGGAATCGAGTGTCGTTGAAGGAGGATTGAGTGATGAAGGAGGATTTTGTGTGTGTTGCTTTCTAATGCATGTGAAGATGGCATCTAGAGCCTCCATTCTTGGCCACACTTTTTTTTTTTATATATTTTTCATTTCAAATATTCTTTCAAATCCTTAATCCATCAAGAATCCAGTTTTAGTTAAATTTTAGTTTCAACAAATCTTTTTAGATTAATATTATCACAGATTTTAAAGGTTTTAATGCTATTGATAAAAGAAAATCCAAAGATTTACCGAAATCCATTGTTACATTGGGTTCTAGAAGATACCTGATTTCTTTTGTTTTCTGCTTGTTTCTCGGCCCAATAGACAAAAGGAGGAAAATGGTGTAATAAACCCCTTGTGCATACCTAGGATTTGAACTTAGGACCTATAGAATGCATGTACATTCGCTAACCGACTGTCCTAACTTCTATTCTCAACATATTTGAACATTAATTACTGTCAAGCTTTTTCATTGGGCCCTACTTTAATTTCATTTTTTCAAACCCAATCTCGATTTATTCTAACTTGCTTTAAAATGGCCCAAACACATTTAAAACACATAAAAGACACATGTTATGTAATTTCAATACAGTTTTAGTCAAATAATTTTCAAGTCTTCTTCTTATTTGTCCAATTAAAAATTATTCAAATTTTAAATAAAACTTTCTTTGATGGAACGAAATTTTTATTAGACTTTTTTCAAGAAATATTTTTTCTAATGAAACCCAAATTTCAAAAACTCTGAATTTACTAAATTGTATGTATATTTTATTTTGACTCTAAACGACTCATTGAGTTAACTTGAATACTTTTGACACTTATCTATTTTTTTAGGTTTTTTTTTCAAATTTTTAATTTTTTTGTAAACCTGGCCTAAAAAAACTAAAAAGTAAAAAAATAATGGGTGAAAACGGGGTGTTTACACTACCCCATCTCATGAGTCGAAAACACAGTACAATAGAAATATTAGCACATCCAATCATGACTAATAAAATAACCAAAATTCAACTACCATAGTAATATTGACAAATATACACAGCATTACTCAATCTTTTGACCCTACTTAGAACCTCGAGCTCTAATGTCAATGTGATAGCAAAAAGCAAAATATGTGCCTCAGAAGAGGGCTTACCACAACGTGAGTGGTTCAACTATTAAGGAAAGATGAATATGAGTTTTTGATGGAAAAACATGAAAGGAAGAGATTAAGCCTCATAAGGTACTCAAGTATATGAATCATGACTCAAGCACTCATGAACTTATACCTTACTGGATGTAGCTCACCGGTCTAAGATAGAGGGTTGCTCATTAGCTCAACTTTGCTTAAGGGTCGCTATGAGTGGCAAAGATAGGGTTCTCAACATAGGAGAAGGAACTCAAGAAATTTCATTAACAAAATGGGAAAGTTTTGATTATAACAAATGTTATCAAATGGTATTTATACTAGGAAAACCTAGGGTTACATAACATTGGGAATCATTAAAAAGGGTAAAAATATTATACAATCATGTCACAAATGTAGAAGGATAAATATGTAATCCTTCTAGAAAGAGAATATTCTTTGTTAGGTGATACAAGCAAGATAAATGTCATTTGGGAGAGGTTGGTAGATCTACTCCATAACTAACTTAGATGTGTAGGGATAAGATCAATAACTTCTAATGTCTTGGCCAGCTTGAGGAACTTATGTGGAAATAGCTTGGGAGTATCCTTTCCAAGACATGCAATTGCAAAAGAGAGAGATCCTTAGAACAGGTCGGAGGGTGAAGTCAGCATGCTTTAAGTAGCTTGACATCATTTGGACTTTGTTTGATAAAGAGGTAGATTAATTGGTAGTTCGATAGTAGTGTAAGATCACCTTGGTACAGGAGGTTCGTTGCATCTAGAGTTGGGCAACACTTAAGAATTTGTTAAGTCATGTTGGCCAGACCTTTAGCTCATGAATGTATGATCGATCTTAAAGGTTGATTCCCATCAAATGCTCTTACATTATTGTCAGTATCTATGGTCGACTCCCTTAAGGCCATCAACTTGAATGACTTAAGCATTTCGATCATTCTAAGTGGTGATGTACACTACATGTCATATAACGTAGTCCATGTCCATAAGTTTATATGATGTAAGGTCTCTTCCATGTTGCATAGTGGTCGAACTATGTACAAACCACCAAATTATTGAGCTACACGCATTGGGAAGTGCTACTTGTTGATGGAGATTTTTCCCCAAATACACAAGCCGACTTGGTTAGGGTTATGTCTAACCTACTACATGATTACATCCTTTCCCTTCACCATTCCCAACCTCTTTAAATCTTAATAAGTACGTAGGCTAACTTGGGAAGACCGATCACCTCAATACCTTTAGGTAGAACAACCTGACTAGAGCAGATCAAGACGACCTCTCTTAGCTTAGAATAACTACCCTTATATTAGACTTTGACTCGGTCAGCTCTAGAGGTCTCAAATTTTAACACCAAGTACGAATAGTTAGCCCCTTTGTCTAAATAACCACCCACTAGCCGTTATAACATCAGCCATGTCCCCAAAAAATGGGAATAGTCCTAAGTTCAAATTAAGTGTATGTGTCAAGTTTTGGAGGCAACAGTTATCGAATTTAAATTGTTCTATGGTTATAAAAGGAGATAGGAGCATAGGTAATAGGTTCTTCTAGACACTCTAACATTCCTTTACCTTTTTTCTCTTTTCTAAAAACACTTTATCTTACTTAGGCATTGGAGTAGCCGCACCAAAGTGGCTCCGATACCCCCTCCATAGCATAATTTCTTTTTATCTTGTCATATATTTTTAGGCAAAGTGTCGGGGTTACATCTTATCCTAATTTTTGATATCATCAGTATGCATTATGTGTTTTCATATACCTACTATGGCTATAACAAAATCCAAAGATATTAACACTTTAGGGGGAAGTAGGGCCCTTTAAGCAAACTAAGAAGAACAATGACTACAGCAGTATACCCTTAAGGCGCATCAGATTGAGGTTCACAACCAAACATCTTAGAAGCAAGAATAAGATGATGGTGTTTCACGAATAACGTAGCTAGAGGATTTGTATGCTAAATTCGTGAGAGAACTTAAGGAAGTTTTGGCCAATAATAGAGAGCTAAGTTAGAGACTGAACAAAAGGGACGTTGATTCTTCTTTTACCCCCTCTTTGCAGCATTTTAGGTAGGAAGCTAATCCAATCATATAAGAAGATGCCTTGTGGCAACTGCGTGGGATGGCTCCCATGATGGATGGGGATAACCCACAGCAAAGAAAAGAGCCAAGAGTGGAAGAGAACTATCAACAAACTCTACTAAATGCTCTTACCACACTGCAAGTGGGTAGAAGGATTGAACATGTAACTACTCGTCCGCTACAAAAAGTTGTTGTAGATACGAGCTTGTAAGATCCTGGAAGACTACATTAAGGAGTTAGCCGTAAAAGGAGCTTTTAAGAAAGAAGTTGATGTGAAAGGAAGGAAAGAAAGTCCTTTGATACAAAGTATAGTGGACGAGGGCTTACCACTAAGTGTTTGGCTACCTTAGTTTAACACTTATGATAAGAGAAAGGACCTTAGTGATCATTTGAATATATTCTGAACGTTGAAAGAGCTTTATTGATTATTTGACGCTATTGCTTGCAAGGTCTTCTCTTTTACCTTGAGGAAATCTACTAGCAATTGGTTTAATTTATTGAAGGTGGCCTCCATCTCATCCTTTGATGAGTTAGTAGATGAATTCCACCAATATTTTTTAGCTAGTAAATCTCTACCTAAGGACTCCTTACTCCTGACCTTAGTTAGGCAGAAGCAAGGAGAGTTGAGTGGGGATTATGTCTATAGATTCAACTAGTTGATGATTGAAATAATTAACTATGATAAGAGTGTGTCATTACATGCCATCTGCAGAGGAGTTAGGGAGGATTTTGAATTCTTTAAGTCCCTTATAGAACACCTTCTAACCTCTTGGATGACTTTACCTAGAGGTTGGAAAAGTTTATTTGTCAAGTGTTGTTAGATGAGAATGGTGTTTGCTTTGATCTTGTAAAAGGCTAAAGAGGGTACTGGGGCTAGTTTGGTGTAATCACATTGATGCTTAAGTTAGTGTTTGAATGAGAGAGTGAGTAAGTAAAGAGTAAGTATTCAAAGAGTGTAGAGAGTCCTTATAGTACTTATGCCCCATATTATAGGTGTTTGTCAAATGATTGTTATGACAAGCAATTGTTGGTTATGGGCCATGTAGCAGTTCCTTAATTAAGCACACACCGAAAGACAAGAAGACCAATTATCTACACCACTTTTCAAATTTAAAGTATTCAAGTGAGTAGGTCGGGTTCCTTAGCCGATCAAATAGGCTAGGCCCAATCCTTCAGGCTGTTAAAGCAAGCCGAATCTAAGTTTTCGATAGATCAGAACAGCTTAGTAGTCGAGGTGTCTAGCTATGTCTAGGGGCGAAATTCAACTATCATCATTTGCCCCCTGACTCTAGTGGTCGAAAGCTTGACTATAGGAGTAGATTGTAGGAGAGATACTTGATTTATTTGATTAATAAGTAGGACATCCAAGCTTATGCTTACAATTGATCATAAGAGTTTCAAGTTATGCTGCCATGCTTGTTGTTGGTATCCTTATACTTTTGTTTTTCATTCACTAAAACACATTGTATTTAGTCTTAATCAAGGAGTCACAAACTGTTGGTTTTCCCACCTATTCATTTTCTACACTTGCATGTGGGACAGTTGTCCAATCTATCATTGTTGCATTATAGGCTTTATTAATTGCCAGTGGCAAGGTATTCGCTGAATCCCTGATTACAAATAGGTATCAATCATCCATGCCTGACCATCAAATTAGAACCCAAATCCAGATTAACCCCATTTTCAATCCTTGAGAAGGGATTGTTGGAACGATGTGTATTAAAAGCCTTCAAAGCTTCATTAGTCACTTTTTGCTCTACTTTTTTCTTCATTCCTCTTTCTTGAAATTTTCTTTGTGCAAAATTTCATAAACCTTCCCTCTAACCTTTGTTTTTTTTGTGTAGTTGATTTTTAACACTTGATTAAGTATAGCTAGAAGCAAAATCCGTTCTCTTACTTCTACTAATTCTGAAGCTACTCTTTCTGCCATTACTTTTCCTCCTCCTTGAGAGATGGCTGGGTCAGCTTCAACTTCTTGCAGTTTGGTGGATAATGCCATAGACAGGTGGGAGAAGCTTATGTGTATCGATGCTTTTTTAGTAGATTTATACCCTAAGGCCAAGGATAATGAACTCCCTGCTAGATATTTGTATAATAACCTAATATGTAATGTTGATTCACTTGATGGAGAAGTAAGTGGTGTGGCTAGGGTGATTGTGAGGAAATATAATAAACACTTTGAGGATCTTTTGCTTGAATGGCACTTGTGTAAGCCAAGGGAAGATGAGAGAGTGTGTTTCCCCATCGAGTGAGAATTTCACCTTTATTTGAAGTATTTCAATTTTGGGTTTCGTTTGCCTTTTTCTTCATTTCTAAAGTAGGTTTTTTTTTTAACTATATGCGGGTATCGCCGAGTATGTTTTCTCTAAGCACATAGAGGCTTCTTGTGACTTTTGAGATAATTTGTGAGAAGCTTGAGGTTAGAGCCACAGTTAGCTATTTAGATACTTTTTCTTCATCAAACACCAACCTAATGGATGGTTTTATGCAGTAGAACAACACTATTGTAAGTTCATGGATGGTTTAGAATCTAAGATCCATAAAGGGCATGATGAATATATTTCAGTGAGGTTTGATGTGGATTTAGATTTCTAAATGAAGTTGATAGAGCCCATCTAAACAAGTCCCATAATGTTGTTGCCATTGAGAAGATACAACATTGGCAATGCAAGAGGCTCTTTTGGGATGCTGAAAGAATCATTGGAAGATACAAAAAGGGGGAGCCCGTATTCTTTAGCAAAGAAGGTAGGATCTGATATCTTACTGTGCAGAGCAGAGCTGTAAGAAGGAAGTCGATCTTCACACTCATAGGGTGAGATTCTTTACCTTTGAGCTTTGCTCGGTATGGATTTATAAGTTTTTACATTTTCGTTATTATAATGTTTCTTTTTCTATAGACATGGGTGCAGGTGATGTGATATAGACCCTAAGAAGTTATTGGCCTAAGCCAAAGCCAAAAAAAAAAAATGGATTAGTATATTGCCAAAATTGCCATAGGTTAGATTGTAGTACAGAAGAAGGTGGTCAAAGAGCAAGTTGTCAAGGAATTGGCCATTCAAAAGGAAAAGAGAGAGGATGTCTATTCTAAGGAAGGACAATCAAAGCATCAAGAGGAAGCTACTGGAGTCATCCAGGCTGAGGTGTTGCTTACAACTAGGGATACTACTAAAGGAAAACCATTGATGAGCCCTATCAAATTATTGCCATCGAGAATGCCATGGAGGCTGCTTTATCTAAGGTTATGGGTAGCTTGACAGAGGCGTCATTTACGCTAAGCCTAAGGAAAAGGAAGGGGAAGGATCTTGTGGGAGAGCTCCCATCTAAGAAAAGCAAGGAATTGGATGAGAGTGCCAAAGCATCTATGAGAGAGAAGGATTTTGGCATTAGGTTTGTTGAGTTTGTCCTTCATGCCGTGGATAGTTGATATTATTTACCTTGTTCGAAGTAAACCATCTTCGATACTAACTTTGCTTCGGGCGATAGGACAAAGTCCTTAGCCTTGTTGGAGTGAATCATTCTGTTGAAGGATAAGGAGATCGTGAAGAGGGACGTAGATAGAGTTGGTAGCAATAACAAAGGCTACATTGTTATAAAGTTATATGATGTAAGTCCTTAAATAACCATGATCTACTTTAACCTATGTTGTTTATTTTGTACCTAACTTTTCAGTGCATTACAAATCAATAGTTACATGCTTATGGCCATTGACGAGGCTGAGGAAGGAATAAAGAAGGTACACCTAACCATACCTTGCTTACTCATATAGTTAAGTGCTAACTAACTTGTTAATGTTTTCTAGTGAAAAGTGGAGAAGGCCTATAACTCCTCCAAAGTATAGACAATGGTAGTTAAGAATGCTAGAATAAAGGTCAAGATGGAAGCCAAAAAGCCATGGGAAGAGCTTGCTGTTGAGAAATTGGCACATTCTTTAGTGGTTGGTAAGGTGTTGAGCTTGAAGACCAAGAATGATGGCCTTTTCAAGGAGACCGAAGAGTTAAAGGATCAACTCTGTGATAGAAAGAAGAAACGCTAGAGTTTAGGTCAAACAATAGCCTTAATGAACGAGGAAGAGGATAAGCTAAGGGCTTAGATGAAAGATTTAAAGCTAAAAAATGATAAGCTCGGAGTATGTGTTGCCGAGTTGGAGGGGACTATGAAGTCTAAACCCTTTGTGGAGGAGGCACTCTCAATAGTCACTCTTAGTTAGCAATACAAGAAATTGCTTTGGAAAAAGTTTCTATAATGGGTTCAGCTAGCTAGGGTAGAGATTTTAAAGGTCTACCTTAACTATGAACTCTCTTGTCTCAACTTTGTTGACAATGAAGGAGTTTTCGGCGAGGGGGAAGTTAAAGGTCAAGGGTAAGATAACAACTAATCGGCTAATATTGAAGTATAGCTTTAACTTCCTTAGCAAGACTATCACAGCTAAGATAAACTTTTCAATTTTTTTATATCTTTTTTCTAGGCCTTGTAAGACATAACTCACATAATAAATTGGCTTGTGCTCTTTTCTCTTTATCTGAACAAGGATTGAAGAGAGAGCTTAGCTACTAATAGATAAGTATAAGAATAGATCTTCCTTAGGAATGGGTGTTGAAAATACTGATGGTGATGCCAAAAAATATTTCAAATCTTTAAATGCAGCCTCGCATTCATTAGTCCATTGAAACTCCTTTAGACTCTTCAAGATCTTAAAAAATTTTATGCACCTATCTACGCTCTTTGATACAAATCTGTTTAGAGTGGCAATTCACCCAATCAATTCTTAAACCTCCTTTATAGTACTTGGGGACTTCATGTTTCTTATCGCATCAATCTTTCTCAGATTCACCTTAACATTGTGTTAAGTTACCATATATACTAAGAACTTGCTTGAGGTGGCTCTAAAAACACATTTTTGTAGGTTAAGTTTTATGCTGTATCTCCTCATTCTGTTGAATGCCTCTTCAAGGTTAGTAAGGTATTGATTTTCTTCCTTGCTTTTAAATATCATGTCATCAACATAAGCTTAGACAATGTAATGAATTTAGAGCTTGAACATTTTTTTTTTTGAGCCTCTAGTAAGTTTTGCTAGCATTTTTTATCCTAAAGGGCATCACTATATAACAATATGTCCTAATGTTCGTAACGAGTGATGTATGTACTTCTCTTCTTTCTCTATTTTGATTTGATTAAAACTAGAAAATGCATCTATAAAAGAGAATAAGGCATGCTCGGCAGTCGAATCAACCATTTGATTAGTCTTTGGCAAGGGGAAACAATCCTTGGGAAAGGCCTTATTTAAATCTATGAAGTCTATGGACATGTGCCATTTGCCTTTTGACTTCTTAACTAGCACACAATTATCTAACCAAGTTAGCTAAGGCTCTTCTCTTATGAACTCTACCTTTAACAACTTCTATACTTCCTCCTCTATAGTTGCCTGCTGTATAGAGTTAAAATGTCTCTTCTTTTGCTAAATTACTTTTGCATTTGGGTCAATTTGTAACCTATTCATCATGAATTCCCTAGGGATGCCCAACATATCTAAGGAAGTTCATGCAAAGACATCGGCATTATCTTGAAGAAACTTAATCAAGTTTAGGCGAATGTTTGCTGGAAATGGTCTCCATATCTTTATTATCTTATCTGGATTGTCCCCAAGTTGAACTTCCTCCATTTCTTCTTTAACATTCTCACCGTTACTAGACTTCTCCTTTAGGTTAGTCTTTATTTGAAAAACTTCTTTGCACCTAAGAGCTTTTAAATATAAGATTTGGCTAACTGTTGATCTCCTTTACATACTCTAACTTTGGTAGGAGTGGGGAATTTCTCCTTGAGATGTGTTGGTGATGAGACCATGCTGAACAAATGCTAGCAAGGTTGGCCTATAATCATGTTGTAAGTAGACCAACAATTGACAATAAGAAAATCTACTTTATCTTCCACTACATTCTCATCATCTCCGATTTGAATCGAAAGGGAAATTACTGCATTGACTCATACGAGTTGATTATTGAAAGCATATAGATTATAATTGTAAGATCTCAACTACACTTTGATCTTTGGCTTCATTTGGTTGAAAGCATGTTAAAAGATAATGTCTACTGAACTCCCAGTGTTAACTAAGATCTTTTTAACCTTAAATATGCATCATCATGGGGCCTTTGCACACCTTCAAAATCTTCCTATGTAAAAGAGATGGAATTGTTGAATTTCACTTTTTTGCCTAGTACATTACAAACATATTGTATAGTGTTAGTTGAGTTTGAAGAGCAAGATTGACCTAAAGTGGAAGGTGTACCAATAATGGTGTTAATTATGCCATTCAGTCCTCTATTGTTATCTCCTTCTCTTGCCTCCCTCTTGGCTTAAGGAGGTTAATCTGCATTATCTTACTAGTCTCTTTATCTCAGGGTAGACTGTTCAAAAATCTCAACATCATAGGTAATGAACTTGCTCAAATATCCTCATTGGATCGCATCCTCAATTGTGATCTTAAGTTGAATACACTTGTTGGTGTTATGGCCTCTATCAAATTGAAAATCATGGTACTTATTCAAATTTCCACACGATGAGTTTCCTCTCATTTTCTCTATCCATTGCAACACCCTTTGATTGCACACTTCCATGAGTATATCGAAGATCGGGCGGTTGATAGGGGTGTGAATGAAATAGGTCCGAATGTATGGCCTCTTCCTCTTACCATTGGTCCCTTCTAAAGATTGGTATTTACGTGCACCAAGTCAGTCTTTCACATCCTTCTTACTTTTATCATTTTTTCTATCTCCTCTACTTTAATCAACCTTACGCCAAGTTTTGATATTATCCTCTTATTAAATATAAGAAGTGGCTTTAGCCTTGAACTCTATGAATGTCTTTGGTTTATTCTATGCTAGAGATTTGAAAAAACCTTCGTGTGGCTTGAATCCATCGATTACTTCGTTGAGGGCAATGATCATGTCTAACTTTGGGATCTGAACCATTTTGGCAATAAACTAAGCTATCTGATAGATTCATTAGACCTTTGTTTAATAGTATTAAGGACAGATGAGTCCTTAACTGGGGATTTGCTTCCAAGAAAGTGTTGTAAGAACACTTCTACTAGCTCCTTAAAGCATGAAATAGTAATAGGTTTCAAATGCTTGAACCGGGTGCTTCTAGTATTCCTTATATGGATGGAAATGCTTAAAAAGCTATGGAATCACTTAAGCTGTACAATTTAGCCAGGGTACGGTAATACTCAAGATGGTCTTTGGGATCCTTCGTCCCATCATTCGTTTCAAATTGTGGCAATTTATCATGCCGTGGTATCACTTCCTCTAGTAATTTGAAACTGTCAACTAGTTGTAGTAGGGACGCTAACATGTGATGGCTAAGCATGTTGTGCTTGCTGTGGCTGTTTTCCCTTATCAATTCTTTTGATTACAAGGATCAAAGGTCTATGCATCACTTTAACCTACTTCTTTGGTATTTCAGGAGAATGAGCCAAATTACTAGAATCGTTTGTACTACTATTTCTGTGCCCGCAATCATGATTTGGTATACCAATCTTATGGATAAGATTCAAAATTTTGTCATTCTTCTTGGTTAGCTCTTGATTTTCCTTAACTAGATCGGCATATGGATGTTCTAATCTAACCAAATAGTCTTAATTGCGATACCTACTCCCCTGCTGAACATGGTGGGGAGAAGTGCCAGCACTTGCACTATTAGTCAGGCATGTTTTAGCCATGTGGGAAAAAGATTCAAAACAAACGGTGCCAAAATGTTGTTGATTGAGAATGATGTTTGCTTTGATCTTGTAAAAGAAAGAAAATAAGGCTAAACGGGGTACCGATGCTAGTCTGGTGTAACTATTCCGATGTCTAAGTTAGTGTTTGAATGAGAGAGTAGACGAGTAAAGAGTAAGTGTTCAAAGACTATAGAGAGTCCTTATAGTGCTCATGCCCCATATTTATAGGTGTTTGTCGGATAATTGTTGTAATAGGCAATTGTTGGTCATGGACTACGTAGTGACTCCTCAATTAAGCATATGCCTAAAGCCATGGAGAAGTAGGTGGTTATGTAACAAAGTTAAGCAAAAGAACAACTGTTTACGCCACTTTTCAAATTCAAAGTATTCAATCGCTTGTAGGTAAGAGGAGAGCCAGTCAAGGAGACCTTGATGATTTAGCTCAGTGATAATCCTAAGCATGTCACTAAGGTTGGGGCTAGCATGCTAACCGACTTGAGGGAAAGCATAGTATGTTTCGTTCGAGCTAATATGGACATTTTTGCTTAGTGTCCATCCAATATGCCTAGGATCCTTGAAGAAGTTATCACCCATAAATTGATTATTGACCCAAGTGTGAAGGTTGTACATCAAAAGAAAAGACATTTCGCTTCTAAGAGACAAGCCACAATTGAAGATGAGGTGCATAAGTTGTTGAAGGCAAGCTTTATCAAAGAAGAGCCTTACCTTACATGGCTTACAAATTGTGTTTTGGTGAAAAAGGCGAATGGAAAGTGGAGGATGTGCATTGACTTCACTGATCTAAATAAAGCATGTCCAAAGGATTGCTTTCCACTACCTCAAATAGATTAGATGGTCGACTTGACCTCAGGACATGCTTTATTAAGTTTTATGCATGTGTTTTCTAGGTATAATAAGATCAAGATGCATCCTTCCATTAAGTATATACCTTTTTTATTACCGACTATGGAACATATTTTCACAAAGTGATGCCATTTGGGTTAAAGAATGTAGGAACTACGTATCAAAGATTAGTCACAAAAATGTTCAGACCCCAGATACATAGACCTATTGAGGATTATGTAGATGACATGATTGTGAAGAGTAAAACAAATGATGATCACCTAGTTGACCTTTAAGAGGCCTTTAATACATTAAGGAGATATGATAGGAATCACCTCCTCGGATCAATCACGCTCAGTTGAGCTAGAGGACTCCAAGGAATCATGTGAAGAATATTAGCTTGAAGACCCATCAAAGGCAAGAATTCCTATCTTGACCTCCATGTTTTACTCTATTGTTGACCTAAATAACAAGCTCTCATGTATGCCCACATAGTTCCTGAAGCTATTGAGTAGATGTATAGACCTGTCGAACAACCGTGCTACGACACATACAACATTTGAGTGTACTAGCCTCAAACAACTGTCCAATCCGATCTACCGAGTCGATTACCAACACCCGACCCTAATCCAAGTTGAATAATCTTTAGTGATTGATTGATTGAGCTCCGACCTAATCCAGATGAAGTTAGCCCTAACTACAGACTCTCTTTCTTCATTTTGTCCAAACTATACTATATTTCATAACACCAGCTACCATGTGACATGTGTCTTCTGGCATAATATTTCATAAGGATTCTTTACTTTTTCATATAGAATGTTCTATGTCTCTTTTATCCTTTTTAGTATTATTCATGTATCCTAATTGTAAATTATCCTTTTGTCTTTTCCATGTATGTTTGTAACTCTAGTGGGGCTAGTATATAAACCCCATCTGTTATTTGTAAATGTCACCTTTTTAGAGGATCATAATATATAAGTTTCCTTTTTGAGCAACCTTGGTGTTCTTATTTACCCTTAACTCTTATCTATTTCCTTGAGTAAGGAGTAGTGGCGAGTGACCCTATAGTTCGAACCAGTGAGTCATATCCGGTATATTATAGGTAGAATAGGATCGATTGATGTGTTTTATCTAGTTAGTAGTTGCTTGAACTTTGCTAGTCTTCTTTTACTTTCTTTTGGTTCACTTCTTTGTAGTGTTCCTCTATGTGTTTGACCCTAAAGACACATCAGCTTTGCTGGTATTAGAGCATAGTTCTGAGAGGGAGTGTATGAAGTTATAGTGAAGTTTTGGTTTAAGTTTGCTGTTTGTAGCTATTGTGTTCTTTCTGTAGTTGCTTCGGTGTGTTTGTATGAAGTAAGTTTTGGAGTTTTGAGTTGTATAGTGAAGATTTGTGTGTTAGTAAGTACAGTTTTTGTTGTTACTCTATTTTCATTGCGAAAATATAGCGAGTCATTTATGTTGTGTGAGTGATTATTGGGTGTTGAAGTTGTTAGAGTGTGTTAGTTGAAGTTTTGGGTAGTAGTAGTTTTTTTTTTTTTTTCTGTATTGCGTTGTTAATTTGTTAGAGAAGTATTATACAATGTCAAATTTGAGTGTTTAAGGTGTTATTGGTGACTAGAGTAGTGGTGTTCAACTTTGTCATGGTCATAATGTTAGTTTTACTCTTAGGTCAGTTATGATAAACTTGATAGGCTTACTAATCTTGTTAAGAGTTAAGTTACTGCAATGCAAGTTAATAAACAACAATCTCAAGGTGTACCATACCATAACCTACCTAAAAATGTTCTAGAGAGATGTTATGGCTAAGGTGGCCGAGCTAACCATCCAGTTCAACCCCCCTGAGTTAGAGGAGTAGTAGATCGGATTGTTAAATGAAGGTTGAAGATGCTAAAGAGTATGAAGAGGAAGAAGAAGTGGTTGATTATTTCCGAGCATAAGAGAAAGGATGCCGAGCTCTTCGAGGACTAGATAATGTTAAGGTCCAAATCCCATCATTTAGTGGAAGCGAAGATGCAGATGAATATTTTGAATGGAAAGAGAAGGTGGAGAAGGTGCTCAACTATTATGGATATACAGATGTTGTTAAAGTGCAACTTATTGCACTTGAGTTCACTAAATTTGTTGCTATGTAGTGGAAGAAACTAAATGTAGCTAGAGCAAGCGATGGAAAATGAGGTGTAAGAACATGGGAAGAGATTGCTAAAAGGTAGATTTATGTTCGAGACATACTTGTAGGATACATTTGCAAAATTGTAGGAACTTCGCCAAGGAAGCTGATCTGTTGACAATTATGTAAGATAATTCTAGATGCTGATGATCTAAGCCGATATGGATGAACTTGAAATGTTAAGGTCCATTTTTAGAATCAAATATGAGATTCACAATATTGTAGAAGTACAGAGGTTTTGCACTTTGGAAGAGGCTATTAAGGTAGTATAGAGTGTTGAGAAAAAGAGAAGAAATGCCTCGGGTCAACTTAGGCTAACATTTTCCTAAGCCCCTATTCTGCGTTGACCTATTTGTGCCAATTTGAGAAGAACTTCCTAAGTTGAGGAGAGAAATGACTGACTTGCTGAAAGTCGAATAGGCTAGTAGGGTTGAGCAGGCCGATTAAGTCAAATTGAGGTTAGGACAATCCCGAGGACATATGAAAGAGGACAGAACTTAGGATGTAAGACTAGTAAGGTGAAGTGCTTTAAATGTTTGGGCTTCAGACACATGATTGCTGAGTGTTTGAATTAATGTGCCATAGTGCTTTAAGGAGATGTAGTGGATAACACTGACAAGGGCGAGCTCGAGGAGGAGAAGATTGATGGAAAGATTAAAGTTGAGGAAGAAAGGGAGACCTATGTCTATGTTGACTAGGGAGAGGTGATGACCTTAATATTGAGATAAGTACTGAGTTCCCTGCCAAACTTTGAGGAAGACTAGAGAGAGAATCTATACTACATGAAGTGTACCATTAAAGGATAACTATGCACCGTAGTGGATAGATGGAGTTGTATTAATGTCGTTGTACAATCCTTTATGTAGAGGTTAGGACTGTCAGACCTCTAAGCAGCCTTGATCTTATAAACTACATTGGCTTCGTGATAAGGGTGCTTTGCACATTACAGAATAAGTAACTATGCTGTTTAGTGTTGGGAATGTGTACAAGGATGAAGTAGTGTAAGATGTTGTCCTTATGGAAGAATCACATTTGTTACTAGGAAGACCTTGGTTATTTGACTGATGTGTTATTTACGATGGATACAAGAACGCCTATATCTTTTTTAAGGATGGGAAGAAGATTGTTTTGTAACCTATGACACTGACCTAAGTGAATGAAACCCATAATTAGCTCACTTGAGCTAGTAAGAAGAAAGCCCCAGTAATGAGTCCAAGAGAGCTCTGCGCTGTTGAGAAGATTGATGAACCTATGTTTCTGTTGATTAGAAGATTGCTAGAGATGAGAGATCTCGAAGAAGTACTTGAATAGATTTGAAGATTGATTGATGAGTTTTTCAACTTGTTCTCTGAAGGGCTACCTAAAGGACTACCCCCAGTCTAAGGCATTGAACATTATATTGATTTGTAGCCAAGTGTTACCCTGTTGAACTGGCCTGCTTACAGAATGAACCCTAAGCAGGTTATCGAGCTAAAAAGAGACAGTAGATAAGCTTATAGAGAGAGGATATGTAAAGGAGAGCATGAGTCCTTCTGTTGTACCATCTTTGCTCGTCCCAAAGAAGGATGGTTCATGGCATATGTGCATCGACAATCGAGCTATCAACCGTATCACTACCAAGTACAAATACCCAATATTGATGTTCGATGACATGTTAGATGAGCTTCATAGAACTAAGATATTTTTGAAGATTGACTTGAAAAGTGGTTAACACCAAATTTGTATGAGACTAAGTAATGAATGGAAGACTACCTTCAAGACAAGGCATGGTCTCTAAAAATGGTTAGTTATGCCGTTTGGACTTACCAATATGCCAAGCACATTCATGAGGCTTATGAACCATGTGATGTACCCTTTGATCGGATGATGTATGGTCATGTACTTTGATGGTATGTTGGTGTACAGTATTGATTTGAACAACCATGTTCAACATCTCCAAGTTATTTTTGATATTTTGTAAGTCGAGAAGTTATTTGGGAACTTGAAGAAGTGTACATTCTGTTAGGGCGAAGAGGTTTTTTTTCTTAGGTATGTGGTATCAGGAGAAGAAATTTTGAGTTGTCTTAGAGATGCTGATGTTGAAGAATGCTATTGAAGTACAAAGTTTTCATGGCTTTGCTTCTTTTTACAAGAGATTTGTATATACCATTACCGCCCCTTTGACCAAGCTAACAAAGAAGAGCGATAGATTTTGATGGAATCACCGAGCTGAGCAAATATTTAGGAAGATCAAAGAGAAGCTCATTTCTGACCTTGTCTTAGCTTTTCTCGATTTTGACTAGTTGTTTGAGCTAGAGTGCAATTCATCTGGCATTGGCATTGGTGCTACATTGAACTATTCTGTGTATAAGAAAGAGTTGTACTCTTTTTTGAGCTCGTACTATTTGGCAACACTACTTACTGCCATAAGAGTTTGTTATTTACACTGACCATGAGTCATTGAAGCATCTTAGGATTTAGAACAAACTTTCGAAGAGGTAAGCCAAGTGGTTAGAGTTTATGGAGGGGTTTTCACATGTACTTTGATACAAGAAAGGAAGCGCCAATGTAGTCGCTAATGATCTGTCACATCTGCAAACCTTATTGACTACTTTGCACACAAAGTTACTGGGTTTTTCACTTATCACTAAGTATTACACTCACGACCCTCATTTTGGTCCTATTGTAGAGTAGTGTAGAGACAGAGTTGCTGTTGGAGGTTATTATATCCGAGATGGTTATCTCTTCAAGACAAAAAGGTTGTGCATACTTAGTTGCTCTACATGTGAGCTATTGGTTAGGAAAGCTCATAGTGGTGGATTATTTGGTCATTTTGGAGAGATCAAAATAGCTAACTTGTTGAAAGAAAATTTAACTAGCCTAGTTTGGCCAAGGATGTTCATAAGGTAGTTGGTAGTTGTGACATGTGTAGGAGGGCCAAAGGAAAGAGAGAGCCACATGGAGAGTATATGCCCTTGCCTACACTAGCCATACCAGAGCTGACCTCAGCATGAACTTTGTCCTAGGGTTGCCTTGTTTATCCAAGGGAAAAGATTTGGTCTTTATTGTAGTGGATTGCTTTAGCAAACTAGCACACTTTATCCCGTGCCATTGAACTAACAATGCTCTATATATTATCGATTTGTTTTTGTAGGAAGTTGTTTGACTACACGGAGTATTGAAAACTATTGTTTCAGATTGAGATGCGAAATTCTTGAGCTATTTCTAGAAGACTCTTTGGAGAAGACTAGGGACTAAACTTTTGCTCAACTCTAATAGCTACCCTTAGATTGATGGTTTGATTGAAGTGGTGAGCAGGATGTTAGGTAATTTATTTAGAGTTGTTATGGGAAAGAACTTGAAGGATTAGGATCTGTGTATACCCATTGTAGAGTTTGCATACAATCGAATTGTCTATAACATTACTAGAAAGACTACATTTGAGGTTATTAATGGTAATCTCGCTATTCTATTGGATCTAATCAGTATCCCCATAGCTACCGAAGAGAGTTAATTTGGAGTCGATCGAGCTCTAGAATTACAAGAACTACATCAGAGTGTGACAAGGAAGATTGCTAAGTTCAATTAGAGAAAACAAGAGATTGGTAACCGAGGCTTATGAGCTATTTCTTTCAGATTAAGAGACTTAGTATGGATTTATCTCAGCTAAGAGCAATTTTTGCACTTGAGGCAAAATAAGCTATCTCCATGAGTTGATGGTTTGTTTAAGGTCTTGAAGAAGATCAACCGCAATGCCTACCAGATTGAGCTGCTCGAGAACTATCGTGTTTCCTCCACTTTCAATGTGTCCGACCTAATTCCCTACCGAGCAAAAGAAGAAGACCCTATTGATGTCCAAGAAGAATAAGAGCTCGAGATCACTTCAGATTTGAGGGCAAATCTTCCTGACCCCTAGGCAGATGATAGGAATCAATACCTTGGATTGATCATACGTAGTTGAGCTAGAGGACTCTAAGGACTTACTTGGAGAATATTAGCTCGAAGCCCCATCAAAGACAAGAATTCCTATCCTAATCTCTATGTTTCACTCTACTATTGACCTAAATACTGAGCTCCTATGTGCGCCAGCATAGTTGTTGAAGCTATTGAGCAGACATCTCGACTTGCTAAGCATATAGGTCAACCTATCGAGCAACCATGCCATAACATAGACAACATTCGAGCATACCGGCCTCAAATAATTGTCCTAGTTGATCTCCCAAGTTGACCACTAGCACCCTACCCTAGTCTAAGCCAAATACTCTCTAGTGACTGATTGACTAAGCTCCAACTTGATCTAGACCAAGTTAGCCTTGATCATAGACTCTTTTTTCTTCATTTTGTCCAAATTGTACTATATTTCAAAACATAGCCACCATGCGACATGTGTCTTTTGACACAACATTCTAGAAGGATTCTTTACTTTTCCATACAAAATATTATTCGTCTTTTTTACTCTTTTTTGTATCATTCATGTATCCCAATTATAAATTACCCTTTTGCCTTTTTTAAGTATGTTTATAACCCTAGTAGGACTAGTATATAAACCCCATTTGTTGTACATAGATATCACCTTTTTAAAGGATCAGAATATACAAGTTTCCTTTTTGAGTAACCTTAGTGTTCTCATTTACCCTTAACTCTAATTTATTTCCTTTAGTAATGAGTAGTAGCGAGTGACCTTATAGTTTGGATTGGTGAGTCATATCCTGCAGATTATAGGCCGAGTAGGATCGATTGGTATGTCATATCTAGTCGGTAGTTACTCAGACATTATTAGTCTTCTTTTATTTTCTTTTGGTTCACTTTGTTGTGGTGCTTGACTATATGTTTGACCCTAGAGACACATTAAGATATAATATGAAGTTAAATCCATAGAATTGTGTGTTTGGTGCATCTTTTGGAAATTTTTTAGGATTTATGCTGGCATAACGTGTAATTGAGGCCAATTCAGAGAAAATTGAGGTCATACTTGATATGGAATAATTGAAGTCTATGAAGGAAGTCTAAAGGCTAACTGGTCATATGACTGCATTAAATAGGTTTGTCTCTAAGAGTGCTGAAAAATGTATAGCATTCTTTAAGGTTTTAAGGAATCTATTTGAATTTTGGTGGATATAGGATTGTGAGGAGGCTTTTAAGGCCTTGAAAGAGTTCTTAACAAAACCTCTGATCTTATCAAAGCTAGTAAAAGGAGAGACTCTTTGCTTATGCCTATTTGTAAGTGATTGAGCTTTCTCTTTTGTACTAGTACGAGTAGAAGGATGGGTACATAGGTGTATCTATTATGTAAGCCATGTTTTGCAAGGACTAAAGTTAAGGTATACGAAGTTGGAAAAGTTTGTCTTGACTGTTGTTGTGGCTGCCGGGAAACTTTACCTTACTTTGAAGCTCACCAGGTCGTAGTGTTAATCGACCAACTAATAAAGCAAGCCTTACAAAAATCTAATGCTTTAAGATGCATGGTAAAGTATATCTTAGATCTTAGTGCTCTCGGGATACAATACTACCTTAGAGAATCATATAGGCTTAGATCAAAGTGGACTTTATTGTGGAATTTATGTGTTTACAATTGGTAAAGGAGATGGATTTAAAATTTGAGATCTAGCAGCTAATGAAGATTTCAAGGGTGGAGAACTATGTTGTTAACAAATTATCCAAGCTAGTCTTTATTGTTTTGCTGAATTAGGAAGAGAGGATCTTCATCGAATACCTAACTAAAAAGAGTACGGAAGTATGATCGGCGAAATGCTTAGAGGTTTAACAAAAGGATCTAGAGTATTGCTGGATAGATCCTCTCTTAGAATATTTGCAGAATGGAGCTTTACCCCAAGATACTAAGGAAGCTTGACAACTTGTCTACAAAGCAGCAAATTTTACAATAATTAATGGGAATCTATACAAGAGAGGCATGACTTTGCCATACTTTAGATGCTTATGACCATTTGAAGCAAAGCAAGTTCTTCTTAATCTATGCTCAAGGGTATGCAGTAACCACATCAGAGCTATAGCTTTGTATGTTAAAGTATAAGATTGGGGTACTAATGGCCAACGATGAGAAAAGATGCGCTTCTTTTAACATAGACCTATGATCAATGTCAGAGGAATGATTCGGTAGAGTAAGCTTCGAGCTCGTACTTAATTACTTTCATCAGCCTTTGGCCTTTTGCTTAGTAGAGATTGGATATACTAGGTCTATTCCTGAAGATGACCAAACAGAGGCTATATATCATTATAGCAATGGATTATTTCATTAGATGGGTTGAGGCTAAGGCTATTGCAAATGTAATAGAATGGAGCATTGAGGATATTCTAAGTAGGTTTAAGATACCCTATGATATCGTAATAGAAAATGGACCACAATTGATAATGACAAATTTAGAGAATTCTATGAAGCCTGACATGTTAGGTTGTACAATACATCGGTTGTACACCTCCAGAGTAATGGTCGAGTTGAATTAGTGAATAAGGTGATTTTACAAAGTTTGAAGAAAAGGGTAAACTGAGCCAGTAGCAAGTGGGTAGACAAGCTGCCTAACATTTTGTATGGGTATAGGAATACTCAGAGGACTTCTATAGGTCACATACCCTATCGATTGGCTTTTGGGCCTAAGGTGGTATTGCCAATTGAATTGCAAGTGGAGAATGCAGGGGTCTAGGTGTACAACCCTAAATATAATGACATTGGCCTTTTGCTACTCTAAATACTATTCACGAGACTCGTGCATTGGCTATGGCTCACCTCTCCGCTCATTAGTAGCGAGTAGCTTGGTACTATGATAAGCGGGTTAGGCATAAGTGTTTTTGACCTGGTGATTTGGTCTACAGGAAACTAGAAGCATTAGGAGTAAGAGAATTCCAAGAGAAACTTACCTTTGCTTGGGAGGATCTTGTCAGAGTGAAAGGAGTGGTAGGGAATGGTCATGCCAATAGGCTGGAGAGACTTGATGGACAGCCAATCCTTAAGGCATAGAATGCTAACAACCTTAAACCTTATTTTGAATGATGGATATTTAAAGAAGAAAAGAAGATACGTTTCTCTATTTGTTTATGTGTTTCCTTATTATTATGTCATGATGATGGTGTTTGTGTGATTTATAATTTGTTTGTAAGTGGACCTGTTCCACATATTTGGAATGTTTATCACTTTACAATTGGTGTGATTTGATTGTTTCCTCATGTGATGTAACTATGATATGAGAGGTTGGAGCTAATGGACCGACCTAGTTTGTTATCAATGGTGCATATAATGAAGTGTTGTTTTGTTGTCTAACGTTGTTTTATTTTATACATTACTTCATCTTATCACAACACTTGTCATTGAAGTGTGATTTAATGGTAAACGAAGCTATGATCATTGACTAATCTCTTTAATAAGAAAAGCCCTTAAAAGTTTCTAAGCTTTAATAAAGCACAATAAGCAATCTATAAAGTGCTAAATCCTCAAGCCCTACATTCAATGAGTGATGGGAAAAGGATATTTGCAAATTTATAAGTCTTAAGAAAGCATGACGGGACTTGAAAGCCTTAAGCTCTTGTAAGAGCGATAGGCATGATAGCTATAAATCCTTTAAAGTGATGATGAGCTAGTACATTTCCCTAAGTCCTCAATTGACTATGGGAATGATGCTCTAAGTTTAAAAAATAGGTGATAAGCTATTAAAAATTTAATTGCTCTAAGTTTAATAAATGAATGACGAGTTACTCAAAAGCCCTAAGCTATTAACTAGTGATGACCCTAAAAGTCCTAAACTTGTTAGGACAAGCAACTAACCAACTAAAAACTTTGAGGCATAAATGCACCAAGTCCGATAAATACTTTGTTATCACTATGAAGCTTCAAGAGTAATGCAACGAAAATTCATTGTAAAAGCTAATGGGTAACCATTCAAATATTTAGCAGTGCATTTATGACAAAAAATCTAAAAGAAAAATGGGAAAGAAGGCTCAAAAAAGTTATTACATAGCATAAAGGTTGGCATACTAACCCACGTACTGGTTTTTATCAATAGAAAAAAATGAACCAATAGAAAATCATTTGTCTAGAACTTGGATAGTAGTGGCTTCTTAGATATTGAGGTCTTGAGTAGTATTGGGTTGAAGATTGGCTGAAGGATCAAGAGCAGGTATTTAGAGGACCTTAGGACCTTCACTTTGTTCTTGCATATTGGTGGAATTAGTTATGGGATGCCAACATTTGCTTGATTGTTCCTTTATTTCGGCCTCACAAGAGTTAGCCTCCTCAGTGGAGGTCCCATTCTCTTGTGCTTGTTTGGCAAAGTTCAAGTATTTGAGATCATACTCGGGATGATGGATTAAGATCTTCCCCCAGTGTTAGATTGATTCCATCTAACACCTTTTGGCACATTAGGCGCTTATATTCTTCTCTCTCATGGATGTCTTGATATCCTTTGTTAGAGGCCTTCTAATATATGGAGTTTTGCTCCCACTTAACGTCAGCTACCTTTATCTTCAACTCCTCATGAGAGCTTTGTAAGCGAGTGACCTCCTTGCTGTGTTTGCTTTTGAGAGATTCCACCTCATTTTGCATCCCTTGGAGGTCGATCATAAGTTGAGAGAACTTTTTTTTGCTCTTTTGCCAAAGTTACCTCCTTCTCCTCCTTAGCTTTAGCTTCTTTCTCGGCCTTCTCCTTTAAGTCCCCTAAGCTCCTCTTCAACCTTTACGTTCTCCTCATCCAATTTGGCTATTTTTTTGGTGCCCCACTTTTCTAGAAGATTCTTCTTTTCAGCATTTACATTAGCTACTTGATTTTTGGCTTCTTCAATAATTTAGAGAAAAAAGAGGGAGAGTTGTTAGTTTAAAAGAATTAAAAGAAAACTAAAGGTAGATTGGAATAGGGAACTTACAGCATTTTTCTCCTTAGTAAGAGCCTCTATGATCATCAACAGTCATTGAGAGTTCTAAGAGATTGAAGAAGAGTTAGAATCCATCAATAAGTTTAACTAGCCTAAGTTTGCAAGGTTAAAGTAAACTTTCATCATAGTATCAAGAGGCAGCTAAGTGTAGCAAATTGTCAAATTCAAAATTTTGGCAAAGCTTGACCATGTTTGTCTATGGTTGAACATCATTAGGCAAATGAATTCCTTAGATCAACTCTAGTATTACTCAACCATTCCTTAAGGCATGGTCGATAGTATTGACATTCTAGAAGGGGAAGAATTGCAACAGCTTAGTATTTTGCCTTTGGGGTAAAGTGATTGAGCTTGGAATTCTAAGAGGGGCTTCTCTTCCTTCATTGGGGTTCTCAGAGTTGCTCCTTGACTTTCTAAGGATTTTCTCCTTCTTTGGATCCCTCTCCAATGGATGACATTCATGCGTATTAGGTTGCTTCCTTAGTTCAGTGACCTCACTAACCTTCCTTTTTGTGGTGACCTTAGCCTGTTTTGGCTCCTTAACTTGTTGACTTTCCTTTGCTTTTATGGCTTGAGAAATGGTAGACCTTGCTATCGGCTTCACTAAAGCTTTGCATGGTACTTTAGCTTAAGCCTTAGATGGTAGCTTGGCTATGACTTACTTGATAAAGGTCTTCTTAGCATCTTCTTTTGCTTTTGATTCACCGGCTTTTAGCTTAGGAAATAAATCCTTTGAGCAATAGTCCTTAAACGACATGTTTGGAATAGAACATACAAGGAATTAGATTGGAGGAAAAACAAAACCTAAATCAAGAAACTTACAAATGCCATATCAAATATAAGTAAGGAAGACCACTTAATTTTCGAAGTAGACATGGAGGTCCCTCCTCATATGAGCCCCTCTTAATATGACAAGATCACAAATCTTGTACCTTACTCAACTACAATGCCTTTACCTGTGCCCTTAACATTTCCATTGAAGGTACTACTAGCACCTTCATCAACCTGAGCTTCGTCTCTTGGGATGATTGGAGTGCCGTCAGAATATTTGGAAATTATGACGTTCGCATCCTAAAGAAAATATCTATTGTTGTAAGCTTCCATGATGGTGTCATTGGCTTTTTAGTTATTGGGAGTAACTACTTGATATTTGATAATCTAATCAATTGGCTCCAAAAAGTTAGGAAATCTAATCAAGTAGCCAATGTTGATAGTTAGTTTTTGCTCAACTTACACTCATCCTTTTGTCGGCCAAGAAGTCGGGTAATCAAATCTCTCAGCATTCGTACTCTTTAGAAGACACTCGGCAATTATGTGGAGCAGAAGAAATACTCCTGGTTTGAATTCAAATTTATTGCACGAACAGTTATCATAAGTACGGTTATATTTTACAATCACTTGCTATCCTTACATATTAGGGGAGATGTTAAGTCAAGAGCGCTCCATGTATCTTAACAGTTACCTCGACAATTGCCTTAGACACAACAACTTCCTGTAAATACCAGAAAGAAACTTGGTAAGGGGGCTCGAACACTTCTCATTCTCATTCTCATACTTGCTATACTAAATTACCATTCTAACTTAGGCATCAGAAGGGCCGCATCGGATTGGCCTTAGTATCAAGTATTTTACTCTCTTTTGTTGGACTATTTCTTGACCCCTAAATTCATCAACAAGATTTGGTGCAGTCTTTTTTTCTCTAAACATGACTATATGGCTAGAACTAGGATCACACGAAGTGCAGGTGTTGGTACTTCCTCCTAACAACGTGAAGGAGGAAGTTATCTTGTTGATGAACAACGATTGTCTTGACTTAAGTAGCTTCATCTTGATTTAGCTAAAGAAAATTCTAAGCTAAACAAAAAACATAAACAAATCCTTGACCTTCTCCATAAAAGTTTTCACTTGAATCAAGAAAAAGAATGGTGATGATGATGCCAATAGTACCGACGATTCCATTTATTCACCTAAATTGCCAAAAGAGCAAGCTAAGGTTCCAGCATGACCCATAGCTCTTACTTTCAAAAGGATTGATAAGGGTAAGAAATTGTAGCATGTGCATCATGCGAGACCCTCGTATATCAGCACTTCTGTCTCAATGACCAAACAGTTCTAAATCAAGAAAAGTCCTTTTGTCTTAGAGATTTTGGAGGAAGCAATACTTCGGCACATTAAGCTGCCTCAATTTGAAACATATGATGGGATAAAGGACCCCAAAGACTACTTAGAGTACTATGGAACACTGGCTAAGTTGCATGGTTTAAGCGACGAGGTAGCTTATTAAGCATTTCCCTCAATCTTGAGGAATGTAGCTAGCACATGGGTCAAACACCTTAAACCAAATGCCATATCATGTTTTGATGAACTAGCAAATGTGTTCCTTCAACACTTCCTTGCTATTGAACACTGGCTAAGTTGCATGGTTTAAGCGACGGGGTAGCTTATTAAGCATTTCCCTCAATCTTGAGGAATGTAGCTAGCACATGGGTCAAACACCTTAAACCAAATGCCATATCATGTTTTGATGAACTAGCAAATGTGTTCCTTCAACACTTCCTTGCTAGCAAGCTTTCTATTAAGAACTCTTCAATCCTGAACACCATCAAACAAAAGTCTGATGAGTCAATCTAGGATTATTTGGCCAGATTCATGGTTGAGATGGTCCAAATCCTAGAAATAGATACGAGTGTAGCCTTCAATGCTGTAATCGACAAAGTCAAGCCTTATGGAGACTTGTTCAAGTCTCTTGCCATGAATTGGTCAAAGTAGAGGAGATGGAAAGAATGCCAAACAAAAAAATGATAAGGATAGACTTAGCACTAACAATGACAACGGCTCAGACGCTGAGAGGAAGAGACTGAGGATCTTAACATTCTCATCTCACATACCCTTCAATCATCCAATCTTGGATATTTTGATGGAGGTCCGTGGGGAGAGAGGTGTTTTCCAATAGTTAGAAAAAATGCAAGGAAATCCCTCAAGAAGAAATTCAAACAAGTATTGCGACTTCTACCGTGACAAGCATCACAATACGAATGAGTGCATTCAACTCAATAATGAAATTGAAGATGCAATATAGTGTGGCCACCTACGCAAATTTCTGGCTCATGATGTCGAGAGAATTGAAAGACCGTCTCAGAGGAGTAGAGAGGAACACTAGGATGACACTCGGCCAACAATGGCCGTGAGAGATGGAAGGGATGTTAATCCCAATGGTGCACCAAACGGAGTAATTAATACGATTGTCGGTGGACCTAGTATAGGCTAATCGAGTTCTTTAAACTCGGTTAACGCCAGGAATTACATTTGCAATATTCACAGAAAGAAAGTCAGAATTGATAATACAATATCTTTTGGGGAAGAGGATTTTGAGGGCATACAAAGGCCGTACAATGATGCACTTGTCATCAACGCGAGAGCCACCAACTTTGAAGTCAAGAAGGTTCTTGTTGACATGCAAAGTTTAGTTGATGTCATTTTTCAGCATGCTTTCGATCAAATGAGGCCCAAGATCAAAGCATAATTACAGTCTTACAAGTATGACCTTTATGCCTTTAATAATCAACCCGTCCAAGTAGCTGGAGTTATCTCTTTGTCAATACAGATTGATGATGACTAGCATGTTGTGGAGGACAAAGTAGATTCTCTCATTGTCAAATATTGGTCCCCTTATAACATGATAATGGGACAGCCATGCCAACATTTATTCGGCATCGTCCCTTCAATGGCACATTTAAAAGCTAAGTTTTCCACTCCAACGGGGGTTGGTGTGTGTAGAGGGGATCGGCAACTGGTACACTCTTTATATATAAGGGCTTCGTGGCAAGAGGAAGTATTTCAGGTCGAGACTTGCCCAGAAGGAAAGTCAGTCGGCACAGAGACTATCGAGAATGATATAGAGGAAATTCCTTTGGGAAATAATCTCGAGAATACGACAAGGATAGGAAAACCCATGTCAGTTGATGTTTGGCATAGTTTGATTGACTTCTTACAGGCAAATGCTGACGTGTTCACATGGTCACCATTGGACATGCTTGGTATTCCGATAGACGTTATGGTGCAGAAGCTCCAAATTGACCCAAATGTAAAGGTAGTCTAACATAAAAAGAGACATTTTGCACCGGAGAGACAAGCAGCAATAGAAGAAGAGGTTTAGAAATTGTTGATGGCGGGATTCATCTGGGAAGAGCCTTATCCAACTTGGCTAGCAAATTGTGTGCTAGTCAAGAAGTCTAATGGTAAATGACGAATGTACATAGACTTCACTAATCTCAATAAGGCCTATCCCAAGGACTGTTTCCTATTGCCAAAAATCAATCAGATGGTAGATACAACCGTAGGACATGCGTTGCTTTCTTTTATGGATGCTTTCTCCGATTACAATCAAATCAGGATGGACAAGGCTGATGAAGTCCACATATCTTTCGTTACCAATTTTGGAATGTACTGTTATATGGTGATGCCCTTTGGGTTGAAGAACACTGGTACCACATACCAGAGATTAGTAATGAAGATGTTCAAATCTCAGAACCATAGGAATGTTGAAGTATATGTGGATGACATGATTGTGAAAAGCATGAAGGAAGATCATCATCTCGTTGATCTGGAGGAGATGTTTGCCACATTGAGGGGATATGGCATGAAACTTAACCTACAGAAGTGCGTTTTTGGTCCAACATTAGGAAAATTTCTTAGGTATATGGTCATGCGACATTGCATCGAGGCCAATTCGAGAAAAATTGAAGCCATAAAGAATATGAAGTCACCTCGTATGGTTAAGGAGGAGAAGGAACTCACTGGGTGAATTGCCACCCTCAATAGATTCGTGTCAAGAAGTGCGGATAGGTATACAGAATTCTTCAAAATTTGAAGAATCTAAAGGAATTCAATTGGCTTGACGATTGCGAAAGAGCTTTCAATGAACTCAAGGAGTTTCTTGTGTTGCCCTCGATACTCTCGATACCTATTCCTAGAGAAAATCTATACTTATATCTATCAGTCAGCTGCCGAGCACTTTCCTCTATATTGGTTCGAATTGACGGCAAAGATAATCGATCCATTTATTATGTGAGTCATGTCTGCAAGGGCTAGAGCTTCGATACACAAAGATATAAAAATTTGCATTAGCAGTGGTTCTCTTGGCAAGAAAATTGAAGCCGTACTTTGAAGCTCACTAGATTATTATCCTCATTGATTAACCATTGTGGTAATCATTGTAGAGACCCAATTCTTTAGGGAAGATGATGAAATATCCCTTAGAGCTCAGTGCCTATGATGTATAATATAAATCTAGAATGACGCTAAAGGCCCAAGCACTGGCAGATTTTTTGGCTAAATTCATGGGGGACAAAGACTGTGTGGAGATTGTCAAGAAACCTATTTGGTTTCTTCATGTCGATGGTTCTTCTACATGAGAAGGGAGTGGTGCAGGCCTAGTTCTCCAAGGCCCCCTATAATGTCAAAGTTCATTACGTTTTGAAATTTGGATTCCTAGCTAGTAACAATGAAGCAGAGTATGAATCTCTAATTGCCGAATTGAAACTAGCTAAAGAAATTGGTGCGGAGAAACTTAAAGTGTTCTCTGAGTCTTAGTTAGCGGTAAATCAAGTCACCAGAAGTTATGCAGCAAGAGGAGAAGAGATGAGAAAGTACTTATTGGTGTTATAAATGCTCGCAAAAGAATTCCTATCTTTCTCGATTCACAAAATTCCAAGAAGTAAGAATATTACTGTCGACAAACTATCGAAGTTGGATAGTATGACATTCCTTGAGCTGAATGAGAAACTTTTTGTTGAATTTCTCTTGCAAAAAAGCATGTCCAATCTCTTGTAGAGTTATGAGTTAGCTTCCTACCTAAAAGAAGAATCATGGATGGATCCCTTAGTGAATTATCTAAAAGAATGTTTTGTACCTGATAACAAAAAGGAGGCGCGAAGATTGACTTACTAGGTTGCGAACTATACTCTGATTGATGGTTAGCTATACAAGCGTAGCATATCCCAACCCTACCTTTGATGCCTTTCCCCAAGGGATACCTAGAGGGTATTATCTGAACTTCATGGTGGCATATGCAGCAATCATATGAAGGCACAAACATTGTATATTTGAGCATTGAGACTCGGCTATTATTGATTGACTGTGAAAGAAGATGTGAAGGACGTTGTCCAGTAATGTCGTCAATGCCAGAAGCACAAGTTGGCAAGTAAAGCAATTGTAAGTGAATTCTGTAGCCTAACTACTCCTTAGCCTTTTTCCTAGTGGGGGCTAGATATTCTCGGACTCTTTCCTAAGTCTATCGCCCAACGACAATTCGTCATTATTGTTATAGACTATACTAAATGGGTTGAGGCCAAGGCTATGGCAAAGATCACTGAGTAGAAATTGGAAGCTTTCATCTTCAACTCCATCATATCTAGATTTGGAGTTCCCTAAACAATAATTATAGATAATGGCCCGTAGTTTGACAACAATAAGTTTTGAACATTTTGCCAAAAGTACGGCATTTGGTTGAATTATACATTTGTAGTGCACCCTCAAACAAATGGACATGTTGAAGCCGTAGACAAGATTATACTACATAGCTTGAAGCGAAAAGTGGATCAAGTCAGGGGGAAGTGGGTTGATGAACTACCGAACGTCCTATAGGGATATAGAACCACTTATAGAACCTCAACGGGAGAGATACCATTTAAGTTGGCCTACGGCACTGAAGATATGTTGTCGACTGAGTTGGACTTGCTTAATCTTCGTATACATAATTTTGATGTTATGCTTAATCAAGTCAGATTGATAACGAATCTGGACATTATTGAGGAAATTCGAGACATTGTAAAAGCCAAGGTCGCGGCATACCAGGATAGAGTAGCAAGATATTACAATCAGAAAGTGAAGCACAAGTTTTTCTAACCTGGAGATTTGGTTTGCTATAAGATGGAAGCACTAAGCATACGAGCAAATCAAGGAAAGCTTGGCACAAATTGGGAGGATCCTGTTAGGATCCAAGAAGTCGTTAGCGAATGGGCTTATCGACTGGAAAGGTTGGATGGATCCATCATCCCGTGAGCTTAGAATGCTGATAATCTGAAATTTTATTTCAATTAATGACGAATAATTTCTGCTGTCACTCATCTAGCGGTAGCCAACGTGTTTGTAAGATTTATTTATGACAATTATATATTTGATGTCTTTGTGATTTGGTTATAATTTCCAAATGAACGAGTTCTAATTTGCACGGTAAATGAAGTGACCTAAGTTCTAGCCTAGCACAGTAAAACTATATAAATTAACTAGACGATTGAGTAATACAACTAGTCTACACCTCAAATGGTTAACGAATGGTATAAAAATAGGTATGTGAAATAAAACATGCTGAGGAAAAATGGGTGTATGAAATAAAACATGTTGAGGAAAAATGAGCGTATGAAATAAAACATACCTAGAAACAAATTGCGCGTGAAATAAAACATGCCAAGAAACAGGTGCCGTGTGAAATAAAACATGCCTAGAAATGAGACTTGTGAAATGAAATAAGTAGAAGGATAGTAGGGCATGTGAATTCAAACACGTTAAGAAACAAATGAAGTGAATTAAAGCATTTTGACGAATGAGAGCGTGATGCAACATGCATAAACCAAACAAACCATGAAAGCTTAGTTACGTGAAAGTCACATACACTTGACATTGCCTTGATTATATTCCAATGATTAATTACAAGAGAATGCAACATGCCAATACAACAAGTCCTATGGCTTATTCTCGGATTCTATAGAAGCGATTCTTAAATCTTTTGCTGGGGCTTTCTCAACAGCCAATTTCTCGGAGTGGGCTTCATTATCACTTTGATCGATACTCTCGACACCTGTTTCGTCACCTTCATCTTCGTTGACACTACTAACTTTGTTGTCGACGTCAGCAAAGTCGAGATACGAGAGATCATAATCAAGATGAAGCTTCAAGACCTCTTCCCTTGCTGCTTGAACCCCCTTTAACAACTTCTTGTGTAGAAGCCTCTCGTATTGCCGACTGGGAGTGACTATATCGAGAGCCTCTTCAATTGAAGGTCCCTTCTTCATAGCCTCTTGTAATTCGGCTATACGGCTCTGTAAATTCAAGTTGTTAGTCTCTAGCTCCTTTATCTACATCCTGAGCTTATCTTCATCATCTCTCATCATGCAAATAGTTTGGCCCAAGCCCTAGCACTCTTCCCTTTTCTTTTGCAGTTCCTCCTTCAGGCTTTCGGACTCTTTGTACTATTGTTCCATTTTGGCATTCAAGCTAGAGATTTCATCAGTAGCGAGATCTTGTGCAAATTTCTTGGTAGCAAGTTCTTCCTTAAGCTCTCTCGCTTCCATCTCAGCCTTAATCCTTGCATTCTCGTTCGCAATAGTTTAGGCCTTTGATGCATTGTACTCATCCTTAACTTTTTGTAGCAAATTCAATTATTATAATTAAGAACGATTGGATATTTCATAGATATGGTACAGGATATTACCTTCTTTGGCTCTTTGTCATCCTTATCCAAAGCTATAAGGATGTGGCTACTTATATGGAAAAAGAAAATGTGTTAATTATCCAAAGGAGCTAGAAAAGAAAATGTTTATGGATACTCACATCATACAATTTGGCTACAACATGGGCCTTATTGCAATCGGCAACCTTGTCGACATCCTTCTTGGCTATATCTTTGTCTTTTGAAAGAATGACTCCTTCCATTAAAGCCAAAGATTTCATCTTATCTCCCAAAGCTGAGTTAGTGTCCAAAATTTGATGGCTCCAGCAAGGGATGAAGAACTTGCCGATCTCTTTGTTTGGCATAAATTCGGTGCTATTAATGCTGAAAGCTTTAGTACACATTGCCTCCTTTGCCTATTTGGCCAAGCCCTTGGATTTCTTGATAGACAGCTGGCCGATAAGTTCCTTCCCTAGTCTTTTTTCACTACTTAGAGCCACTGTAATCACCTGTGATCAGCCTTCCGCAGTAATTGCATTTTCATCCTACTCGTTGAGGTATGTCTCTCGACGCTCGCTATCCCTCAGCTGGACGACAGTTTGAATAATCAAGACTAGGGACTCCTCAGAATGAACCTCAGTCGGTTGTATATTTTCATTCTCCTTCACTCTCTCGGCAGGACAAGAGATCTGTACAGCTGCATGATTTGTTGTAGCCACCTTTCATGGTCTCTTTGTGATAATAAGCTATGTGGTAGTTATAGAGGTAGTCCCCCTCCTATTAGCCTTGGACTTCTTAGCCTTGACCTGAGCAAATAGCTTTGCAGGATCCACCTTTCTAGCACCCATATCTATAAGATGAGTAAATCAATTAATATAAATAGGGAAAAAAATATGAACTTCCATTATCTATGCTAAGCAAGGCTCAAAGGTTACTATTCTCCCTCAAAGTCTCGATAACGGCATTCTTCGTGGCTATACTCGGCATGGTGGCAACACATCGGCATACGTTCTTTTTCTAGAAAATATTGGTTCGCCATTTTCATAACGCCATATAATTCTCTCAATATCTTAGAAGAACATTTTGTTTTTCCTTCTCTCTTGAATCTTCTTCATTGCTGCTACATCATTTAGTATTAAATCTATATCCTTTGTATGTATCGGCTTAGTCCATTGGGTTTAGAAGACTAAGTCCTCATCAGACACTATTGACACGAACTTGTCATGCCACTTGTGAATCATGGATTCTAACTTGTCCATGAACTTATGCCCATCCTTTCTAATAGTTATTAGGCCTGCAACAAAATGATGACTTAGGTGACAAATGTCGTGCCTATAGCTTTTTGATTTCCCAAACAGGTGAGAGATTCGAAATGGCGATGTTTCGGTTGGGATACAATCCATCTTACTTCCCATGTTGCCTGACATAAATCCAAAGAGTCTCCCCCTACTCGACCTCTGCCATAATATATATATACATAACTCCCTTTGTCGTCTATTCGAACACAGGAGTTGGGAGGGCAAATGTTGATAGTCAGTTTTCGCTCAACTTATACTCATCCTTTCGTCGGTTAAGAAGCCGGGTAATCGAATCTCTTAGCATTCGTACTCTTTAGAAGACACTCAGTAATTATGTCAAGTAGAAGAAACGCTCCTGGTTTGAATTCAAATCTGTAGTGTAAACAATTATCATAAGTATAGTTATATTTTACAATCGCTTGCTATCCCTATATATTAGGGGAGATGTTAAGTCAAGAGCACTCCATGTGTCTTAACAGTTACCTTGACAACTGACTTAGACACAACAACGGTTTATAAATACCAGAAAGAAACTCAGTAAGGGGGCTTAAATACTTCTCATTCTCATACTTACTATACTAAATCACCATTCTAACTTATGCATTGGAGTGGCCGCACTGAATTGGCCCCAGTACTAAGTATTTTACTCTCTTTTGTAGGATTATTTCCTGACCCCTAAATTCATCAACAATAGCTAACCTAACAAAAACCCACTTTTGCTTCCACTCATGAATTGAGGATTTTAACCTTACCAAAAACTTCTTATGAGGTTAAGCGCATATGTAAAACTAGCCCTCTTTCCTTTTTAACGTAAAAAAAAATAACTAAATAGGGTAACTGTAGCCTTAAACTTTAGATCTTTATATATACATTCAAAAGCCACTAAAAGCTTATAAGAGTTCAAGGTAAGCATGGAGGGGCATAAATGACGATATGTAAAATTAGATCTTTGGAATATTGAAAAAGGTAGTCTCAAATTGACCTTGTAATACTTTTCAAAAAGAGCAAATTCTTAGTTTCTAAGCACAGTGATTTATTCATGTGGTTGGGGCCTCTTAATCGTCTAAGCTCGTAGGGCACCATGAAAACTAAGCCTTAAGGCGTTGAACTCCTATTTGGTCACTGTACTTGTGATGTCGTTTAGGCTCATGTCATAATCAATTCAAACATATAAGGGTAGAGCTTGAGAGTTACCCTCATTGTCTAGTAAGTAATCATTAAATGGAAGTTTGCTCACCTTCCTTGACTTGAGAACATGAATTCTTGCCAACTTGGCTAGCCTTAATAAATCCTAAGAGCAATTAGCAACATCAGGATATATTGTGGTAGGGGGTTCTTCCTAAGGAGGGGAATTGCCTACTTAGTATGTTGTAGATAGTTCCTGGTTCTACTGTTGAGCATAAGTAGAGTCATTAGATTCAATTGTAGACATTGCGTACCTTAGCAAACACAATTAATGAGAATGAAGAAAAAAGGGAAAATGTATGATATGTAGATTAAGGAAAAGGGAAAGTTAGAGGAATGAGTTGAGTAGATGACACAAAAGTTTACAAAAGGAAGAAGGAAGAAGAAAAAAAGAAAGTATGAAATTTGGAATATAAGAGGTAAATGTGGTAGTAAATTTTTGGGATTTGAACATCCTATGTTTACCATTCAATGTGGTCTCTTTGATTAGCTGTGCATTGTTCAAATTAGACGATCTTGATGAAGTTATACTTCTTAAGGGGTACACATGGGTTTTGATACAGTTAAATGGATCTTGATAGTGATACGTGAAGCGTCATGTTTGATAGATAAGAAAACTTCCCTAACAAGTTAAGTAGAAGACAAGTCAGTACTTTAAAGATAACGTATTACCACTATCGTTACGAGAAAGCAATTGAAATTTCCTATTAACAAGCGGTAGTACTCCCTTTGATGTATTCATCAAGAGGAATCGAGGGGCTAATGTTGATAGAGGTCTTTCCCCAAAGATACAGGCCAACCTAATTAGGGCTGTGTCTGACCTAGTACATGACTACATCCTTTCCCTTCACTACTCCTATCCTCTTTAAATCTTACCAAGTGTGTGGGCCAGCTTACGAAGACAAATTACCTAAATGCCTTTAGGTAAAACAACTCAACTAGAGTAGATCAGAAGGACCTCCCTTAGATCAGAATAACTGCCCTTAGATCGGACTTTAACCCGATTAGCTCCAAAGGTTTTAGATTCTAACATCAGGTGTGAACATTTAGTGATGACTCATTGTTGATGAGGACTTTGGCTATGATTATATTGTTTACCCTTACTATTATGAAGAGAGGCTTAGTATGTTGATTACCTTCCTTGCCTAGTTCTTTAGTGGAGAAAGAAATCTAATCCATAGTAAGGATGGAGTTGGTAATTGACCCGGTTTTTTCAGCTAATATTTCATAAGGGACCTTGACCTCCCTTAAATTTTGGAATAGGGCTTCCTTATGTGGTTCAGATGCCATCAATAGACTCATAATAGATATCTATTATGGGGTCTTAGTGAGTTGATCTATTATCTTAGACTCATTAGACTTAATCATCTTAGTAAAGGCAAACAATCCTTCCCCATATTTAGTTGGTTTGTTGCTTTATTCTTCTAACATGTTCTTCTTTTGGGTCATAAATCCTACCAAAGCGAGTAATCTCTCCTGTGAGAGAACTTGATTACCCT
Source organism: Lumnitzera racemosa (assembly GCA_024138005.1). Taxonomy (NCBI): domain Eukaryota; kingdom Viridiplantae; phylum Streptophyta; class Magnoliopsida; order Myrtales; family Combretaceae; genus Lumnitzera; species Lumnitzera racemosa. Next base: position 89,844,304 of record JAMXBC010000010.1, on the reverse strand, counting down.
TGATTTACTGCTTGGTAGTTGAGAAGGGCGGTCTTATAACTTTTAAGGGCTAAGGGCACATGGAAGGTGTACCTTTTTTTCTTTGAAGCTTGTTTCTCCTCTTGTTTGTAAAATTTGTAGAACTTGGGTTCTTAGTTAGAACCAGTCATGTTGATGGCAGGATTTGAGTTGTCAAATATCATGTTAATGATGGGGCTATGGTTGGGTAGGGGGTTGTTGTTGATGTTTGGAATTAAAGCCTCCACAAAGTCCAAGTAGACCGTACCTTCATCAATTAAGTTTTGAATCTTGTTCTTTAATCTCCAGCATGAGTTGATTAAATGGCCTACCTATTCTAAATGATATTGACTCTTGGCATTGGGATAAAAACCTTTGGCCTATACCTTTCATTGTGAGGCTCAAAATGGATTAGATTATCTTTTCTTAATTTTTCAAGGACTTAGCTGAGAGGAACTGGTATCTTGGTAAACTATCTTAGGGACCTATTAACTTACGGATAACTTTGGAATTGTTGTTGAATTGGTAGAGGATTTTTTCTGAAGGAGACCTGAGTATTAGGCTTGGAGTTTGAATTTACCATGTTGACAGTTACTTCTTTGGGCTTACTAGTAATAAGCTTTGTAGAGGGGGATCTTCTATTTGATGGCTCTTATAATTTACGAGAAGCAACAATACTTTCAATTCGGTATCCCATAGCCACCACTTTTATGAAATTAGAAGAGGCTTGCCCAATCAAGTGAGAAAAGTAGGGCCTTTCAAGAGTATTGATGAAAGCTAAAGTAAGCTCTTTCTTGGTCATGTGAGTGGATACCCTTATAACTAGGGATCTTCACCTTTGGGTGTACTCCTTGAATGATTCATTATGTCTCTTTCGTAGGGCGACTAAGTTCATTATGGTTGGTGCTACTTCAACATTAAACTTGTATTGTTCAAAGAATTGCCTAACCAACTTCTCACATATGTTCACCTGGTTTAGATCTAATTGGGCATACCAAGTTAAAGCAGGACCTATCAAGCTGTCCTAAAAAGTTTGCACCATGAGCTGGTCATACTTTACATACTTGCCTATCTTTCATACATATAACTTGGTGTATAGTTTAAGGCAGCTAGTCCCATTGTATTTCTCAAATTAAGGTACCTTGAATTTTTGTAGAAAGCTTCCATAGTTGTAAGTAGAGAAGTTTGTAATACTAACTTGCGTGAAACCATCATAACCTTCGAGCATTTTCATCTTTTCAATGTTCTATTGGGTTAACCACCATTCTAATTCTTTCAATTGGTCTTAGGAAACTTTTGGCTTCAGGTTAACCAGGAATGAATAAGTATTGGGCTAAAAGTTAGGTTGACCTTTGGATAAACCCCTTCCATCTTGAAGGATTTAAAGGTTGGGTTAACTTTAGGATAGGCTTCTTCTACTTCAAGGGGTAGCACCTCGAGGAGCTTAGTTGATTTGCAATCTTTCCCATTGTTCGTTCTAAGGAGTGGAACCTTATCTCAATAGGATCAATGACTTTTGGGTTAAAACTATTGTTGTTATTTTTGTTGTTGATGTTGTCATTTCCTTGATTGGCCATCTTGGTTTGTGAGCGGGTTGCTCGGATAGGACTCCTTTAGAAAGTTTGACATTTGGGAGCTATCTTTGCAACCTAGTTCAAGATTACTTCTCAACAAGTTAGCACACATATATTTGAAAGAAATGAGATGAATGAAAAATAAATAAATAAATAAATGTACAAGAATGCAAAGATGTATGGCACATAGATCTAGAGAAACAAAACTAAAATTAAGTAGAAAGATGGCGATTTAATTCATTATTTTGCAGCTTTTAGAGTTTCCTTTTATATTATTAAAAAAAAAGAAATTGTTTCAAAAAAGTTCTCCTATTTCTAAACATTCCTCTAGCACTTAGCTAGTGTTTCTTTTTGCTGCTTGCTCGATCCTGCTGGTGCTTCCATCCTTTTTCTTGGGCTAGGCTCATTTGCTTCTTTAAGTTTTTTGAGCCTTCTTTGGATCATCTTCAATTGATGTTCTAAGGCCTAGGAACGCTATCTAGATTCCCAAAAGAGGTCTTCCTACATGTCGCTCTCTTCATAGATAACTTCTACGTGGGCTTGTACTTGGTCCATGTAGGTCTTGATTTCAGACTTTGGTTTAGCTAACACAGGTTGTATGACCTTTAGTGCTCAATACTGGATCTCTTCGACCTTATGGCATTGATTGTATAGATATTCTTTGGTGAGCCTATGCTTGTCCACTTCTCTTAGCCATTCTCCTAAATTTATATTATGGATGACAGTCTTTGCTTCCCATAGTTTCTTAATTGCTTAGAGTTTGGATGTCTTTTGTGGCATTAGAAGCTAAAGGTCTTTGTAATCTAGGGTTGTAATACACAGTGGGGACCTATAAACTGTATCTTGAATTCCCTTGAATTGCCTGATCATGTTGTTAGGGTAATAGCTTGTGCACCATTTCATCCTAATTAGGGGTACTACTTGATATTTTTTATAGATTAAGATTACCCTCTTAAAGTTGCTCTATTTGGATGTCCATAAAATATCGATGACTTGGAAATTTCATAGGACTTCCACCTAGTAGTAAGTGGACTACTCTTCTGAGAGATAGACTTTATTGATGAAGGAATCGATTAAATCAATCTTATAGGCAAATTCTTCTTAGATTAGTTCAAGCCCAAAACACTTCTTATGGCGTACAAACCAAATCGTTAGTAATGCCATGCTGGTCTTTAGTGCGCCATTATTTTTCTCTTTCAAAATGTTTAAGCTTCTAATTTGTTTTGCGAAGGGGGTTGGGACGTATGACTTACCTTCAAGAAACTAGACCACTAACTCTGCGACTCTAAAATGGATGAGGAACTTTCCATTAGGGAATAGGAGAGTCCTAAATGTAGCTAGGATGAAAGCGTTCATTTTGTTATGTCCCCAAAATTTAGGATTATCGTAGAAGATGGTTCATTTGCTAGAATTGAACTCAGTAGTAAACCAAGCTTTCAAATCTTCCAGTTCGATGCAATTTCCATTGCAACTTTTCAGGGCCTTGTTTACTTCAGCCTTTTTGATCCCTAAGAATCTTGAAAATACATTTATTAGGTCAACTTCCAAATTTGGAGTGTATATATCCTCTAAGGAAGGGGCTTGAAGTAATTAGGTATACTCTTCAAGCATCAGACTAATTAGGTGAAGCCTAACTCAAAAAGCTACCTCCTCGGGTTCCCAAAAGTTAGTTAAGCCCCTAATCAAGTTGATTTCAATCTTTACCCTAGGAAGTGACAAAATGGGCTTGATCTTATTGGAGACGATCTCTTATTCCCTTGGGTTGTACTGATGAAGCCATTGGTCCAAAGTGGGCTTAGGATTATTAGGCTTGTTGAAAAACCTTTCTCTAAAATGGACAAAGTTGGATGAGCGGTCTATTTCTCAAGCTGAATTACGAAGAAAATGTTTGTTACAAGATTGAAGAATTGCTATTTATAGTATAAAACAAAAACAAAAACCTATTTACATCAACTCTATATTTACAACATGGTGAAATTATAAGGGAAATTAAAGAAACTTCGAGCTGTTATTTCTTTTCTTCCTTTTTCATTTTCATCTTGCTTGATGATTTGTCGGTTCTGGATGTCGTAAATGCTTAAATAATAGGGTCTAAAGGTCCTTAAGCTTATGTGATCTCACTTGTTAAAAAACACATTCATAGTCATATTAAGCTTAAGTGGGGGTAGCTTAATCAACCCCAAGTGGTGGTTACACCATGGTACCTAGAGCCCAAAGAATGGCCCCCCGATCTTAGGGTCTTAATATGGTCCAAGTTTGACTGTTTCTACCATACAAATTGATGTAGAAAGTAAAACCCTCCCAATAATAAATTTAACCTTGCAAGAAAGATTAGTGCAATTATATATAAAAAATGAGAAAAAAAATAAACAAATAAAATAACATTCAGTAAGGTGATTTCCAAAAATTAATTCTAAATTTGGAAAGTTGGATGGCTAACCTTCTTGACTTCCCTAGTGGAGTCACCATCTTGTCAGGCATGATTTTTTCCTAGTTTTATATTTTCCTTAACCTGATCAATATCAAATCTTAATACGTTTAATATTGATATTCGACTAAGAGTTAAAAAAAACTGCTTTCTTTTTTTAAAAGGATTTTATCTACTTTTGGAGTCACTATTTGACTGGGGTTTGGTTTTGATCTAGATATTGGTTCACACAAGGAAAATCAATTTTATAGAAAAAAGGTTTTGAAAAACCAAAGAAATGAGTTTGGGGGTTAGGTTTTCAAAACCCTTACAGGTATCATGGATTTTCCTAATTTAGATTTAATTTCTTGAAATCACCTTTCAAAATTACTTTATAAAATAAAATTCAACCACTTGTTAACGAATCAGACTAAATTGAATAATTTAAACTAAAATGGAAAAATAATTTTTTTTTTATTTTTTACGTCGCTCTGAAAATGCTTACGTACTCATTATTTGGGATCAAACATACGTAGTTCTTTTGCTAAAACTTGAGTGGCTTGGTTGGTTTTAATTTAAGAGAATAGCTAGGTTTACGTTTCTTACCCGATTCGATGAAATTAGTGAAAATTTTCTAAAGGGTCCTAAAGTTGGTTTATTTTGAAAATTCCAAAGAAAAAATGGTCAATTTTATTTTGCCTTTATTGAAAAACTATTTTTTAAGTGATGAAACTTATTTTATTTGTTAATCTACTTATTTAATTGTATTTTGTTTTATTTTATATTTTTTGCTCGTTTTATTTCCTTGCTACTAATTCCTCAAAAAAAGCAAAATTAGACCTGTGTTTTCTTTTTCCTTCTTTTTCTTTTCTTTTCTTTTCTTTTTTTGTCTTTTATTTTTCCTTCTTTCCTTTTTTTTCTTCTTCTTTTCCTTTTCCTTTTCCTTCTGTTCTTTTCTTTTTTCTCTTTTTTTTTGTGTATACAATTATAATACAAAAGAAAATAAATACATAAAAAAATAATAAAACAATCGACTAGGAGAAATAAAGGTTAGACAAAAAACTTTAGGTATGCAGGTTGTAGATCGAGCAGGAGAGTGGTTTAGATCCAGATCGGGTTGGGTTAGTATGGCTCGGATCGGGTTGTAAAGGGAAGCAATGAACAATTTAATGAGGGAGTGATTGTGATTGTTTCAGGCATCCAATTGAGTGGGGAAGAAGTGATTTATGATTTTCTTATGGCGCTTATTAGGGGTAGGGAGGATGCCAAGATGAGTAGAGGCAGTTTGGGTGGTTTTCAAAGTGGCATCTGTAAGGACCTTATAGGGAACCTGGTAGTATTGCTTAAAATTTCCATATCACGTATGCACGTATGCACCTATGCTAAGGAAACTGTCTTACAAGTTAAAGATTGCAAGACTCTAAATAGTTAATCCCTAAGGTTATAGATTTTAATTCATTAACTCATTGAATAATATACATAACTATGGATATCTACTATTCCATAGTTCCTCAGAATTGTAAAGAATCGGTATCCCTTACCAAAATAGTGAAATAAGATAGAAAATTTCCAGAAAATTCTAAATTTACTAAAGATACTAAACTTAATTGAGATATTAGTTGTTTCTCGAAGCATTCTAAATTAACTACACAAGCTTTTCATCATATGGATTCAATGGTAGCACTCCGCACTTGATTCTTATCATTTTCCCAACTATTGATCAACCTGTAAGGAAAAGAACTATTGGGGTATAAGCTTACGCTTAGTGAGATAATCCCCTCATCAATATTACATAACAATTTTTATTTTATGCACAAACATATGAATACATGAACAATTAAAATACCGAACAATTAAAATACAAAACAATACATGCAATGGCCTAGGAACTGTATGCAACTTAGAATTTTGCCCCCTATAATCGGGGTTGGAGATAATTAACTGACACAAACCAAAATCCAGGTCCTAGCACTTGGGTTTTATATCAATTGCATTATTGTGCTTAAGTCAAAACAAAACCATATATATATAATGCATAAGATATACTTTCATTTTGAGTAACAAATTTTATTTTCAAAATCCAAGTTTAGCGGTTTAGTAGCCTCTATAATCTATAAACACATGCCCTAAGCAGAAGCCACAAGACATAGCCCTTGGCCAACAATTGGCGTCTCCCGGTACCTAGTATGCCTGTTAGCTTAGGACAGAGACTCAATAAGATGATGGCATAGCTAGTACCTAATCTTACAGGAGGGCATCCTCCTATGGATCCCTTCCCATCTTCTACATGAAGTAGTAGTTGGTGTTGTACAATGCAATTATAAGAAATGTATGATTAATTGAATTTCTTAATCATATAAGTGTTTAATCCAATTTTCATGGTGATCAGACAATTTCTTTCCATAAAATTGCACATATATGCCACCACAAACAATTCCCATTATCATTTGATTAACAAGCCATAGTATTCAATCATAAATTCACAAACATGCATTTCCCATATCCCATAAGCATCTAATTTCCATATATGAATTTAAGTGCGTCTACTTTACAATTAAAATCAGGTAAGGAGTCATCAGGAATTTACTTACTCAGCCATGTGGATTAATTACAATAATTTGGGAGTAGGTCGTCTCCAAAAGCCAAGTCCCCTAGATATTGCAAATATAATACTATAAGGATTCGAAATAGAATTTGGAAAACTAAGCTAAAACCCTTTAAGTTATACTTTTGACTTTGTTTCGTATTTTTCCTAGTTTTACTTAAAAGTTCCATCGCATATAACTTTCTCATTTTAAATTCGATTTTTATGATCTTATAGTCAATTTTCATCGTTTTCAAGTGTATTTTAATATAGTGAGGTTAGATTTTCGAGATAAGATACGTAAATCTGCCTATAGGTCCGAATAGTAGTGATCCTCATGATTTGGAGTACTTTTGGGCTTTGTTTGGTTATTGGGCTTTTTGATAACTTGGGAAGTCCTTTGGGCTTGGGCTTAGGATCTCATTTTAGGCTTAAAATACTCCTTAAGGTTAGATTTCCAACTTTGATTTACATTCCTAAGGCTAACAATAACTTCTTGGCCTTTTAAGTGGGCTTAAGTTATCAAATGGGCTTGTTTTTGCTTCATATCAAAGTTAGTGACTTTGTTGGGCTTATAGAGTCTTAGGTGGATTTTTTGTAGGCTTCAAAAAAACCTTTCTTAATATTTTAAAGTGCTGGTCAGAAATTTAATGAAGGCCCAACTTGGAGTTTTAGGCCTATTTTAAGAGTTTTAGGCCTATTTTAGGTTTTATTTACTTATCGTACTTATCTTGGTTGGTCTTTTCACTTTGTTTACTTAGTTTTATCATATTTTTAAGTGACTTTTCTTATTGTTCTAGATCTGGACGGTTTGGTGTGGAGGCTTCTAACTTGGTTTTTCAACTTGTTTCATCATTTCCTTCAGTTTAGGTATTAGATCATGAACCTTTGCTACTTATATTCTAACTCCAACTTAACTTTTCTTCATGAGGTGATTATTTAGCTTATACACTACATGAAAATAATAGATCTCATACTTATCATAACTTTCATGCTATAGTTCACATTTTACAAAGTTGGTTTCTTCATAAAAGCTTCATATAGTGGATTTTTCCTTTAACTAATGTTAGTTTTGAGCATGTTCAACTTAATAGAAGTGAAAATAACTCTTGAATAGCTTTCCTATACTTCATGTACAACATGCTTTCTCTTTGTTCATGTGCATATTTCATGACTTCCTCAACTTAATATCTTTCATTATAACGACCCAACAGTATCGTTGTTGTGATAGGTCGCTGTGTACCGTATAAAAGTCTATTATCAACCCCCTTACTGATCATAGGCCTTTCATACGACACACAAGGCTCCTTCCACTCTACGTTACCACTAGGCCCATAGATAAGTAATATAGAGCAATTTAACTAAAATTACTTTTATGTTATAAATTAACTAATTGTGTGGGCTCGTGAGACCCACACCAAAACAATATTTCAAACAAATGCAGTTCATAACGGAACTGCATAAAATCTAAGTTATGCATAAATACATAAAAGTATCTAAATATCTATAATCTATTACAAAATGTCCTCTTCGCTCTCTGATCGCTCCAACCTGTCTCTACCCGAGACTTACCACAGGCATGCCTCAGCCTGGATTGACGAAGAGGTTCTCCTGCACAAACAAAAATCTATAGGGGTATAAGCTTACGCTTAGTGAGATAAATGCCCTCATCAGTACCACACGGCAACAATTTATTAAATGCACAATCATGTGAATGCATGAACAAACGGTATGTTAAACAACACATGCAGTGACCTAGGAACTGCATACGACTCAGAATTTCGCCCCCTGAAGTCAGGGTTTGGAGATAATTAACCGACCCAAACCAAAATCCGGGTTTCAGACCTTGGGTTTTATTTCATTTGTACTATTGTGCTCATACCAAAACAAAACTCTACATATATATATATATATACTTCCTTTACCAAAATCAAATCGTATCCTTTAAAAATCCCAAGTCTAGCGGTGTGGTGGCCCCCACAGTCCATAAACACACGCCCTAAGCAGAAGCCACAAGACTCGACCCCTCGCTAATGGTTGGCATCTCCCAACGCCTAGTAAGCCCATCAGCTTAAGATATAGACTCAATATATATGATGGCATAGCTAGTACCCAATTCTACAGGAAACTCGTATTCCTGTGAGTTCCTTCCCATTTCTGCGTAAAGCGGCAGTTGGTGTTACCCGTATGCAATATGGGGAATGCATGATTCATTTTGAGTTCTTAATCATATAAGTGATTAACTTGATTTTTAGGGTGATAAACCAATTTCATTCCATATAATTCACATGTATATATTCATACAAACAATTCCCATTATTATATATAATTAACAAGTCATCACATTCATCCATAAATTCATACACATGCATCTCCCATATCCCACAAGCATCCAAATTTATAAATATAAGATTAGGTGCATCTACTTTACAAGCACAATCAAGTAAAGAGTCATCGGGAATTTACTCACTCTGCCATATGGGTCAGTCAAAGTAATCCGGAGGCAAGTCGTCTCTGTAAACGGTGTCCCTTAGTCATTGAAATAATTTTTATAAGGAATTGAAGCAAACTTAAGAAACTAAGTAAATTTTCCTTAAGTTATATTCTTAACTAGTTTTCGTAATTTTTCCCGATTTTTACCTAAAGTTCAATCGCGTATAACTTTTTCGTTTTAAATCTGATTTTTATGATCTTATAGTCAATCTTCATCATTTTTGAGTGTACTTTAACGTGGTAAGGTTAGATTTTCGAAATGAGGTATACAATTCTGTCCATGGGTCAGAACAGTAGCGTTCCTCATGTGTTGGGGTGTTTTTGGCCTTTGTTTGATAAATGGGCTTTTGATAACTTGAGGAATCCTTTGGGCTTGGTCTTTAGATTTTATCCTAAGCTTAAAATACTCCTTGAGATAATATTTACAACTTTGATTTATATCCCTAAGGCTAACAACCACTTCTTGGGCCCTTTAGTGGGCTTAAGTTGTCAAATGGGCTTGTTTTTGGTTCAAACTAAAGTTAATGACTTTGGTGGGCTTATGGGGTCTTAGGTGGATTTCTTATGAGCTTCAAAACAACCTCTCTTGATACTTTCAGGTGATGATCAGATTTTTATTGAAGGCCCATCTTAGAGTTCTAGGCTTGTTATGGGAGTTTTAAGTTCGGTTTTGAGTTTTAGGCTTTATATGCTTACTATACTTGCTTTAGTTAATCTTTTCACTTTGTTCTTTCACTTCTATCATATTTTTAGGCTTCATTCTCCTACGTTCCAGATCTGTTCATGATGGTTCCAAGGGATCCTTACTTGGTTTTTCAACTTGTTTCATCATTTCCTTAAGTTTAGGTGGTAGATTATACACTTAACTACTTGTGTACAAATCTTAACTTAAGTTTCCTTCCATCAAATGATCCTTTAACTCATGTTCCAAATAAAGAAATAAAAGATCTTATACTTAATACAACTCCCATATCATAGCTCATGTCATACAAAGTTGGTTTCTTCATAAAACTTCATGTGATGGATTTTTCCTTAACTTAAGTCTAGATTTGAGCATGTTTAACTTAATGGAAACAAAATCAACATCTAAATGATTACGGAACCCTCATGTCCAGCATGCTTATCCTCCATTAAAGTTCTCATTTCAAGATTTTCTTAGCTTAAAATCTTCCATTCAAAGCATTAAACAAATGTCTTCACAAAACACCAACTTTACATGCTCATATTTCAACTTCATGTAAGGGTTTTATGGTTTGTTTGTTAAAACGATTTTTGGTATTCTAACAACTTAAACCTTACTCATATCTTCAAGAAATCCAAGTCTCCTAACATAAATACTAATCCACACATTACAAGAAATACTTACTCGTCCTTAACGCAAAGTACGGTGGTTGTGCACTAAGGTTCCACTTTAGCTCTTAACTTTGCCTCTTCCTTTTTGCTACCTTTTGAAACCCGAATCTTTTGTTCTTTTAGTATGGGGTTTATGGAAGATTCTAATGGTCTTAAAAGGTCTTAGATGGTGAAAGAAAATTATATAAGAATAAGGGAAAATAATGCCGTGAGTGAAGCTTCAAAATGGAAAAATTTGATTTTGTGGGGTAAGGTTGTTTTCCCTTTTTATGTTTGTTTCAAAAGAGAGAAAGATGAAGTGAAAGTGAAATTGAAAGGGAGAGAAATGGTGGAGAGTGTGGCTGGTTGGAAATGGAGAGAGAAGGAGTGTTTAAATGTCTTGAAAGTATTGTCTTGTAGCTTACATAAAGTCAACAATTGCAACTCTTAATGATGTAAGCATTAAGAGGTGAATAGTGATGTGTAAGAAGAAGTGATTGATGGGTGAATGACAAGTGCATGCGCCCCCCCCCCCCCCCCCCCCCCCCCGCGCGCCCCTCCCCCCTTTCTCCCCTTTTTAGATATTCCATTGGAAGTCTTTTTATGCCATGGAGTGGTCTTGTCTCCTTTATTAAAGTTAAGCTTATGAATTCTTGTGAAAAATTGTCTATATGTAGTATAAGTAAAGAGGTGATAAGGATATTGTCTTATCACTAGATTTTGATAAGTTATCAATTGATAAATGATTTCAACTCTCAATTGATAAGTTATCTAAGGTGATTGGTTGGTCTACTTATTTATGTGTAAGGCTTATATATGAAGATAAAGGGCATAGCCTTATAGAAAATTGTTTTAGGATTTTTATCTTACATTGTTTTGTAATTTATGATTTGATTTTTGTAGAATTGTGAAATTTTATAAAGTTGAATGAAATTATTCAAATTAAATTATCGATTAATTATTTAGGGTTAAAATTCCTTAATGGTTTTAAGGTTTAGGGTTTTAAGTAGCTTTAGAGCTCGTAGTTCTTCAAGCTCGGGTTTTATCGACAATTGGTTTTTGAATTGTAAAAATTTAATTCGTTTCTAAATATAAACTTAAGTTTTTAGTTTAGTTGATCTTTAGGAATGTTCGGAGGGTACTCTTAATCGAGTCTTAGGCCCACTAAAAGTAGGGTTTACTTTCATTCTAAGTGTTAAACATGTATCCTTACATAGCACCAACTTATCATGCTCATATTCTAACTTTCTTGTGAAAGCTTCATAAGCTTATTTCTTAAAGTGGCTAGCTAAGTTATTATCTTAAGTTCATGCCAATATCTTCATAAAAATATGGCCTTCTAACAAGGCATATTAGATTACTTAAACAAGGAAACAACTTACTCGTCCTTAAAAGCATTAACAAGGTGGTTGTGCACTAAGTATCCTCTTATGTTCCTTTGTTTTCCTTCTTCTTTTTGTAAGCTCTTTAGGAAACTAAAGTCTTGATCTTTGAGGTGGGTTTTCGGAGATATCTTAAAGTTCTTAATAGTGGTTTTTAAGTTGATAAATAGAGGGCACAAAATAAAGCTTGTTACCATGAGTATGGAAGCAAAATGGTGGCGGTAACGTTGGGATTTTGTGGGGTTGGATTTCTTCTTTGGGTTTGTGTTTAAAGTAAGAGAGAAGGAAGTGAAAATGAAGGAGTGAGTGGTTGGTTTTGAATGGGAGGGAAGTGTGTTCAAGAAGCTTCAATTTTGTTGTCTTTTAGCATACACAAATGCCAACTTTTGACAAGACTAGATGATATAAGTATTAAGGGGTAAATAGTAGATGTGTAAGATAATTGAGTGATTGAAAGTTGCTAAGGCATAGCCTTCCTTAGGCTCTCTTCCTAATCGACCACAGGGTATCCTTTTTGGGCATTGAGTTGTTTTGTCACTTAATTAAAAGTTGAATATATAAAATAATGTGATAACTTGTTCATATGTAGTATAAGTCATGGTGACATAAGGAAAGTGTCTTATCACTAGCTTTTGATAAATTATCAATTGATAAATGATTCCAACTTTCAATTGATAAGTTATCTAAGGTGATTGGTTGGTTCACTAATTCATGTGCATAAGTCTTATGCATTAATGATAAGGGAATTGTCTTACACAAAATTCTTTTAGAGTTTGTTTCTTAAATTGATTTGTAAGTTATGATTTAATTTTTATAAAATTATAAAATTTTATAGATTTAAATAAAATTATTCAAATTAAATTCTCAATTAGTTGCTTAAGGTTACAAGTTTTTTAATTGTTTTAGGGTTTAGAGTTTTGGGTGACTTAAGGTTTACTGTTTTCATATTTGAGTTTTATTGATAATAAGCTTTCGAATTGGAAAACTAAATTCATTCTTAGAATGTATGTACACTGTGCATTTTGACCACATTCCATTAGCCATCCTCTTAATCAAACAATTTATTCATAAGCATTTTATTGAACACTTAAGGTGTATAGTAGTGCAACTTACTCAAATGAATATTGTAGACAGTTAATTTTTGCCCCCTTTTTCTATTTATTTTATTATTTTGTTTTAATAGGATAAGGGGTCCTAAATTAAGAGAAACATAAAAAAATATAAAATTAAAGAAAACAAAAAAAAAAAAAAGAAATTTAGAAAAATAAAAAACTAAGACAAAGCACTAAAAAAAAAAGAAATCTAGGAAAGATATCAAAAACAGTAAATTAGGAAGAAAACAAAAAAAAAAATTTAGAAAATAAAAAATTGAAAAAATTTAGAAAATTGAAAAGTCACAACAACAACAACAACAACAATAACAACAATAATAATAATAATAGTACCATGCAAAATATAGAATCATTTTTAAATAAAAATAGCCATTCAAAATTGTATTAGGGTCATTAGGTTTAATTTAATTTAGGATTGGTTCATGGTTTAAATATAGTTTATTTGCAAAAGAAAACAGGGTATGGCCTAACAGCACATATGGTTAAGTCATTGGTCTTGCATTTGGAATTAATAAGGAGATAATGTGTTTAATCCATGCATAAGGTACTTTGTACCTTTTTTTTCAACCAAAACACGACACGTGTTAGCCTATGATTGGCTAACACATTTCTTTTCCTCCACTTTCTATCTTTTTCTCCCCCTTTCTAGCAAACTTTCAACTCGATTAGCCATCTTCATGGCTAATTTTGATTAGGTTTTCTTCACAATTTTGCTAAATTAACAGAGGAATTGTGAAGACCGCATGGCATTCTTTTAATTTATACCATTCTCTTATCCATATGTAGTTGTTTGAAAATTAAGACTTGAAAATCAAGGGAAGTTTGAATACTCAGATTTTCCTCTACATTCGCTTTGCTTAATTCAAGCTTTATTAGTTACATTTAAAGCTTCCATCGGTATTTTTTAGTAAGAACAATGAAAGAGGGATGTATTACGACCACTTATTTCACCCTAGTTATGAAGAATTTCGTTAATTTTGAAATAAAAAATCATCGAACTCATTAATAAAAATTGGCGAATGTAATCAATTCCTTTTACTTCCTAAACTTGATTTGACCTGTAAGTGTATAAATAGGGAGTTTAGTAATCTAATTTGAAGGCCAGGATCATTCGAAATCACTCTTAGAAAATCGTCTCTCTTACGATGTCTCTTTACTCGGTTCGCCTCTCTCTCTAATTGCGATCCTCTACCTACAAACCATCGTCCTAAGCTTAAGCTTACCCTACAACCAAATTTCCAACCACCCAAGACCCTCAAACCGATACCTTACACAAGCTCAGCTTCCACCATTATTGTTGTAGCTCTACCACCGTAGACAACTATGAACAAAAAACTACCTTAACTGATGGGAACTAGCCTCTGATTACATCCAGGTTAAGGCCAACCTGTCTAAAGCCGACGCTGACCCTCTAGAAGAAGATGCTAACCTGTTTTAACTCGAAGGTAAACAGTTTAAGGCAGAGGTCGAATAGCTTTTGTCGAGGCTGAGCAAATGACAAAAGGCTAAGGGGAAGAAATGGAGCCACTTGGCAACAAGCCTATCGTCTATTAAGAAGACAAGATACCATAAGGCCGAGTACTTGAGACCTAAGAACCATTCGGCACAGCATCGAAAGATTCGTATCGACTGATTCTAAGACTCGGCAATTATGGGTCGACCTTTTTGATGTCTCAGCCAAGCTATGCGAGAGTTTAGGGACTCCTACTCGAACCTGTACATCAAATTGTCGACTTTGTCCAGTTTGGATACTATTACTCCCAAGACATGCTGAGTGACTACTTGCCAACTTTTGTAAAACATACAGTTTTGTATTCTTGTATATGTTTTTCCTTATTTTATTTATGGGCCTGATTCTTTAGAGTTTAAGGCCTAGTTCTTTATTTATAGCTTTGCCACTAGGGTTTAGGACTTGTTATAAATAGCAATATTTGTACAGACATAGATATATAGGAATAGATATAGTCATATATAGAAGAAAACTTTCCTCTTTCGAGCAAGTCTATACTTGAGTTAGCATTTGCCGGATTATTGAGTGTTGATTAGACTCTTTAATCGTCCCTGCGTTCTTATCAATCTTGTTCATAAATTGTGGTGAACCTCTTTATTTAAATTGGTTAGTGAGTTGCATCTAACCTTCATTAATCCCGAGCAACATTTAATGTTTGTGAGTCATATTGAACTCTATTTCAAGCTTAAACCCTTAATTGTGTTTGTGTCTTGGTGAGTTATATCCATCTACATTTACTATCAAAACCCTTCGTGTTCCTCGTACCCATCTTCTTTGAATACCCATTCTTGTTTGTTTCCAGATTCGTTGCTGTTTCTTTTGTTTGGATCCTTATCACTAACCACCTTAACTCCTTTCGGCAGCTTCCCTACCACCCCTTTCCCCCCAATCCAATTTGAAAGCTACAAAAAACCAGTTCACTGATCAATTTAATGCTTGAAACGGCTTAAAGTGCCCTCTTTACGGTCGCTACACCATCCAAACTAAATCTCCTATTTTGATACAACTCGAATACTTGAACCAAGATCCTAAATTCGACCCGACCTAGTCTAGACTGATTTGTGCTCTAAACCAAGTTCGACCCGCGAGCCTTTAGGAAATCCGCCTTACCTTTGTTCTTTTATTTATCTATTTTTACTTTTAAGTTGTTTTTCTTTTTTTTTTTGTTTCTTATTTATTTATTTATTTTTATTATTGTTGTAAATGTAAATAAAAGAAAATAGTGAAAAAAAGATGAAGAGAAAAAATTGAAAAAAAAAGAAGAGAAGAAAGAACAAAAAGTAAGAAAGGAAAAGATACTTAGGTATTTTATTTTATTTTATTCATTTGGTTAAGGTTAAAATAAATAAATAAATAAATGATTTACCATTTAGAAAAATCCAGTTTTCAAAATGGTAGCAAAAAAAAAAAAAAGAAAAGGACCTTTTTGAAATTATGATCGTTTATAGGGTTCTTTAAAATAACAAATCAAGTTTAGCTCATTTTCTTAGAGAATTTTCCTTAAATAAACTTGAACTAAATTAAAAGGTAAACTTGACTCTCTTTCAACATTAAAAAAACTCCTAACCGACTTAAATTTTTTATAAAGAACTATGTACGTCTGATTCAAATAATGGGTACGTAGACATTTACAAGGTGATGATAAAAATTAAAAAAACCTAATTTTTCTTTTTATCGAGCCTGGTTTTTTATCCTCCCGATTCTCTCTCTCTCTCTCTCTCTCTCTCTCTCTCTCTCTCTCTCTCTCTCTCTCTCTCTCTCTCTCTCTCTCTCTCTCTCTCTTTAAATCAAGTCTTATTTAAATCGACTAGTATGAAACCTTTACTCGTTTAATATCGACCTCGAATGGGGCTTGAAGAAAACTAATTTTTTTTATATTTTTGAAAACATTTTGGAGTCATCACCCGATTAAAGTCGGGAAAAAAGAGTTAAGTTATAACCAATTGGGTGAATTAGTTATAACTTAGCCTTTAGTCTTTCAATAAGAATCGTTTAAAAAAAAAGAAACGGTTTTAGAAATCCAAAGGTCTGGATTCGGGGGTTAAATTTTTAAACCCTTATGGATACCATTTATTTTCTAAATTTAAAATTAATCTTAAAAATTACTTCTTTTTTTTTTTTTTAATTTCATGAAGTAAGACTCAATTTATTCATTAGTCTAATTAGCTAAATGAAGTAATAGATAAATAAAAAAAAAAAGGAAATTTTTTATTTTTATCATCGCTCCATAGGTGCCAATGTACCTACTATTTGAAATCAAACGTACGTAGTTCTTTTTGTAAAACTTTTATGGGTTGAGGTGATTTTAATTTTGGAAAAAACATGTTGGTTTTGCGTTTTTAATTCAATTTGGTTTATTTGAGAAGAATTTCTAAAAAGGAAGGTCCTAAATTGGATTTTTATTTTTTTGGAAAATTCTAAAATATCCTAACTTTAAAAGGAATCCAATTATATTTATTTATTTATTTCTTTTTTGAAAACCTGATTTTTCTAAGTGTTGAAAGCAATCTTTATGCCTAAACTTATTTATTATTATTATTATTATTATTATTTATATTTTATTTATTATTATTTTTTGTTTTTATCTATTAGACTAAAATAAAATAAATAAATAAACTATCGTTTCTCTTTTCTTTTCTTTTTCTATTTTTTCTCTTTTCTCTTTTTCTTTTTCTTTCTTTTTTTTTTTTCAATACACTTACAATTTACAATTGGAATGAAATAAAAAAATAAAAAAAATATAAAAAAATAGCTTAGAGTGGGTCGGGTTGGTATGGTATGCGAGTTAGTTTAGCGTATTGGATTCGGGTTGGATCAGTCAGGTCGAGTTAACTAGAGAGCTTCATGGGTTGGGTTGCACCTTGGAGCAGAAGAAGAATCTACCACTAAGTTAGTTGTCGCAACTTGATTAATAGGGTATTTTGAAAGGGCAATTTGACTTTCATGTGAAAGTCATTGGTGAAACTTCCATTGGCAGTGTTGTTTCAACATTTAGTAGTGGTGTTTATGGGGGTTGGAGTTGGGGAAGAGAGAGAAAGAATTCGTTATTGCCCTGATAACTACAATTCGAGTAAAAGAAGAGATGCTTTTAGGGGTTTTTTATGGTGAGAAAACTCGAGGAGTAGGTGTTTTCACTCGAAAATGATTGAAAGTGGAGAACTTCTAGAGAGAGAAAGGTGGAATTCGTGGTAGAGAGAGAAAATGGAAATGGAAGCTTAGAGAAGTTGTTACAAGCTTCGATTCCCCCCTAATGTGTTTCCTAGTCCCCAGTTTATACTTTTCACGATCGAGTCAAGTTTGGGACATCATTAAATGGCCTAAAA
Source organism: Lumnitzera racemosa (assembly GCA_024138005.1). Taxonomy (NCBI): domain Eukaryota; kingdom Viridiplantae; phylum Streptophyta; class Magnoliopsida; order Myrtales; family Combretaceae; genus Lumnitzera; species Lumnitzera racemosa. The sequence continues at coordinate 89,826,590 of JAMXBC010000010.1, read as the reverse complement.
TCTAAGCTTTCATTAATGGCTTTCTTTATACGGTTTTAATTTAGTTGACCACAAAAATGACGTTTTTAATTGAAATTACTGGCCAAATGGAGTGCCTCGATGCTAGTTATTGCCAAAAAACATCAATGGAAGCTTTGATTATCATTGGAAAAGACTCGATCGAGCAGATCAATTCGAAGTAAATGTGCTTATTTAAACTTTTTTTGAATTTTTAGTTGGATTTTTGACCCATTAAACTAATGGCATTGAGTGAGATGTGGGTATCAATAGAAAGTGTCCCATTTGTACTTTGCAATTTTACCATTAATATGGTGAAATATTAAAGAAAAAATAACAGAAGATGGCCAAGAAATCAATGCACCAGGATGAATAGACACCAGGAACAGTAAAGGAATTGTGATGAAGAAGATGGCAATGTGGAAAGCGCTCCAATCAACACCTAACACATGTCTAATTTGTGAAAAAAAACAAATAGCTCATGAAGCGTGTTGCTGGACTCAAACTCATAACTATCAGCAGTTCCAACATGTGCCTTACCAATTGATCCGTTAGTTTCTCTTGCAATGGATTACAATCTTTTTTTTTTTATAAAAGTTATAAGATTGGCTTAAGCATGAATCGATTTCATACCACATTCCGTCAAGTCAAATTTGAACCTAAACTAATTAGTTCTCAAAAAATTGATAATGCAACATTACAAATAAAAAGGGTCAACTACACGTATGCTATAAAAGAAATTCAAAATGAGTCTTATTTATTAATTTTTTCAAGCTCTAGTTTAATGCTAGTCCAGTTAATTCAATATTGATTTCTCGCAAATCAACCAATTTAAATGCAATTAATGCATCGTTTAAAATCACAATTAACTTAAATTAGCATTATTTTTACAATATAAAGATAATTAACCTTTACTGTAGTCTGAATATCAAATTTTAACAAAAGAAAAAGTTGATATTCTTGACGGGCTTTGGAACTGTTTGATCGGATATGTGCACTCTGATTTTATCTGACTCTAAAAATAAAACAGAAACTTCCAGTGACTCAAAGACCTTAAAAATGACATAAGACCCAAAAAAAAATACTATCTTCTTAATTTTTTGTATCTTTTAATTTTTTTCAATTTTTCTAAATTTCTTTTTGCTTTTCTAAATTTTTTACTTTTTGGATTTTCTTTAATTTCCTTTTTTTTTTGTGTGTTTTTCCTAATTTAGGACCTATTGAGGAAATAGAATAAAATAAAAGGGCAAAAATTAGGTGTCTACACATTTTTTTTTTTTAAAAATTTTGATTACTTCATTTATCCTATTAGTATAACTAATAACCAAGTTATGTCTTTTAAAATTGAAAGGTGATTTTTAAGTTTAATTTTAAATTTGGAAAGTCAATGGTACTTGTAAGGGTTTAGAATTCCTAACCCTCGAATCTAAATCTCTTGTTTTAAGATCGTTTTTCAAAATCGGTTTTTATCGAAAGATTATTGGCTAAGTTATAACTAATCTACCTAATTGATTATAACTTAACTTATTTTCTCAACTCCAGTCAGGTGGCGACTCCAATATGTTTTCAAATTAAACGGTTTTCTTTAAACCCTAGTCGAGGGTCATATTAAACGAGTAAGGATTTAATGCTGATTGGTTTAAAGTTAATCTAATTTATAAAATTAGGAGGTAAAAAATGAAGCTTGACAGCTTAGCGACTCTACTAGGGAACATCAAGAGGGTTAGCTAATCAACTTTTTAAAATTAAAATTGATCTCTAAAATCACCTTAAATGCAATTTATTTACTTGTTCGTTCTTTGTTTGTACCATAATTGTACTAACATTTTCTTTGTAGGGTTAATTTTATTTATTTAAATCATTTGGGGGTAGGGGTTTAATTTTTCCACAAATGTATGGTAGAAACGGTCAAACCCGGACCGTATTAAGACCTTAGGATAAAAGGGCTATTATGTAGGCTTTGGGTGTTGTAGTGTAACTACCGCTCAGGGTTGATTTGGCCATCCCCACATAAACTTGATATGACTAATGAAAGTGTTCTTTAACAAGTGAGGTTGCACAAGCTTAAGAACCTTTAGAACCCACCCTTTATGCATTCACGACATATGGAATCGATGAATAATCAAGTAAGATGGAAATGAAAATATAGAATGGCTTGGGGTTTCCTTGATTTCCCTTGTAATTTTCATGTATGGTAAATATAGAATTACTGTAAATAGGTTTTTGTCATTATAAATAATAGTCGGAAAATCTTGTAACAAATTTTCTCTTTTGTGATTCAGAAATGGCCTATTCATCATCTAACTTCGTCCACTTCAAGGAAAAATTTGTAGGCAAGCCCATTTGCCTAAAACCCATCTTAAACCAATGGTTACAACACTTTAATCCAAGGGAATAAGAGACCATCTTCAGTAAGATTAGGCCTATTCTATCACTTCCTAAAGTAAGAATAGAGATTAATTTGATTAGGGCTCTAACCAACTTTTGGGAACCTGAAGAAGTGGCTTTTCAGGTTGGGCCCTACTTAATTAGCCCAACACTTAAAGAATACACCCAATTACTTCAAGCACTTTCTTTGGAAAATATATATACCCCAAATTTGGAAATAGATCTTGTGAATTCCTTTTAAAGATTCTTCGGTATTAGAAAAACGGAAGTTAACAAAGCTCTCGGAAGCTGTAATGGTAACCATATCAAACTGGAGGACCTAAAAGCCTGGTCCATCATTGAGCCTAAATCTAATCAATGGGGTATCTTCTATGGCAATCTCAAAGCTTAGGTGAAGAACATAATAAAAGCCTTAATCCTAGCTGCATTCGGAACCCTTCTATTCCTTAATGGAAAGTTCCTTACACATTTCAGGGTCACGAAGTTAGTGAGACAATTTCTTGAAGGAAAATCATATGTCCTGGCTCTCTTCGCAGTATAGATCAAAAACCTTAGTATTTTGAAAGAAAATAAGGATGTCGCACTAGAGACCAGCATGGCATTATTGATAGTATGGTTTGTGAGCTACATGAAATGTTATGGGCTTGACCTAATGCGAGGAGATTTTGCTTGTAACCTCGATTTGATAGATTAATTGTTGATAAGGTTCATTTCCTAAAATAAAAATCTACATATTATTGGGTAGAAGCAATGAGAAATTTCTAAGTCGTTGATATCTTATAGGCAGCAATACCCTTATTTAGGATGAAATTATGCGTAGGCTATTACCCTAACAATATGATTAAACAATATGAGAGTATCTAAGATATAGTTTATAAGCCTCCATTGGATATCATGACATTGGATTATGAGGACCTTTAGATTCTGCTACCACAGAAGATGTCCAAACTTAAGGCAATCAAATAGTTATGGGAAACAAGGACTGTCAGCCTAAACATTGATCTAGGAGAATGGCTAAGAGAAGTAGATAAGCACTAAGTTACTAAAGAATATTTGTATTATCAGCTCCATAAGGTAGGGGAGATCCAGTATCGTGCACTAGAGGTTATCCAACTAGCACTAGTTGAACCAGATCTTAAAGTCAAGACCTACATAGACCAAGTATAAGCTTGAGTAGAAATAATCTATAAAGAGCGAGACATGTGGGACTTTCGAGAATCTAAACAATGTTCTTGAGCCTTGGAACATCAATTGAGGATGATCCATAAGAGGCTTGAAGGACATGAAGAAATGGAGGAGCCTAGCTTAAGAAAGAGGAAGGAAGCATCAATAGGGTCTAGAAAACATAAAAGGGAAATGGCTACCAAGTGCCAGAAGAACACTTAGAGATAGGAATACTCCTTTTAGGAAACAAATGTATTTTCAAACAATGTAAAAGGGAACTCTAAAAACCACAAAAATAATAAAACTACCATCTTGTTGGTTATTAGTCGATTCTGTCTCTCTGCATCCGTGTGCCATGCATTTCTTAATTTCTCATTTGTCTCTTTTAAAAATATTTGTGTGCTAACTTTTTGAAAAGTGATCTTAACCAGGTTGCTAAAATAGCTCCCAAATGTCAAACCTTCCAAAGAAGTCATATTAGAACCCACTCTTAAACTAGAATGGCTAGCCAAGGAAATGACAACAACACAAACAATGGCATTGTCAACCTCGAGGTTATTGATCCCATTGAGTTGAGGTTCCAATCTTTGGAGTGAATAGTGGGGAAGATTGTAGACCAACTAAACTTTTTTGTTGATAGCATCGCCTTGCTCATGTCCATGGCTCCATCAAACAAAGAAAGTTCTAAACCTCATATGGAAAGAATATTGAGGCTCCACCCTTCAAAGTAGAAGAAGCCTACCCTAAAGTCAATCAGGCTTGCGAATCTTTTGAAATAGAAGGGGTCTTTCCAAAGGTCAACCTAACTTTTGAGCTGAATACTTACTTATTCTTGGTCGAGCCAAAGCTTGAAGCTGATTAGGATAAATTGAAAGAGCTTGAGAAGCGACTAACTCAATAAATTACTAAAAAAATGAAAATGCTCAAGGGGTATGATGGATTTGAGTACGCTGGTATAACAGACTTCTTTACCTATGATTATGGAAGCTTCTTAGAAAAATTCAAAGGGATTGGATACCCTAAGTTGCACACCTGACTGTATGTATGCAAGATGGGCAACTACGTACAATATGATCGGCTCACGGTCCAGACTTTTCAGGATAGCCTCACTGGCCTTGCTTTAACTTGGTATGCCTAAATAGATTTGAATCAAGTGAACATATGGGAAAAACTGGCCAGAGCATTCTATGAGCAATATGGATTCAATGTTGAAATGGCACCAACCATGATGGATTTGGTTACCTTAAGGAAGAAGTACAATGAATCTTTTAAAGAGTATGCTTAAAGGTAGAGGTCCTTAGCTGTAAGGTTATCTACCTCTATGATTGAGAAAGAACTAACTACAACTTTTATCAACACTCTTGAGAGACCCTACTTCATTCACCTGATTGGACAAGCCTCTTCTAGCTTTATAGAAGTAGTGGCAGTAAGGTGTCAAATTGAAAGTATTGTCTCCTCTAGGAAGCTACAAGAGACATCAGATAGAAGACTACCCTCTGCTAAACCTACCACTAGCAAGTTAAGAGAAGTTACTGTTAGTATGGTCAATTCGAATACCAAGCGTAACACCCGAGTCTCGTTTAGGACAAATCCTTCACCAGCTCAACAGTAATACAAAAGCTAACCATAAGTTAGCAAGGCCCTAAGGTAGTTTATTAAAATACCTGTTCCACTCAATCAGGTACTTGAAAAACAAAGAAGAGATAATTTGCTCCAATCTAAGGCTCTTAGTGAAAGGTACAGGCCGAGATTTTTTTATCCTAATGCAAGGTATCAATATCATCTTGGGTAAGTGGGCCATTCAATTGACTCATGCTGGAGGTTAAAGAACAAAATTTAAGACTTCATTGATGAAGGTACAGTACAACTTGATTTTGTGGAGGCTTTTGCTCCAAATGTCAACAACAACCCCCTGTTGAACCACGAGCCCATCATCAATATGATATTGGACAACTCAGAGCTTACCATCAACATGATCAGTTCCAATTGAGAGACTAGGGTTTATAGATTTTACATACAAGAAGAAAAGCAAATTCCATAAACCAAACGGTACTCCTTCTATGTACTTGTAGCCCTTGAAAATTATAAAACTGCCCTTCTTAACTACCAAGCAGTAAATCAGGGGTAGTCAAGCTCACTTATAAGGGGGATTACCCGCTTTAGTAGAATTTATGATCCAAGGGAAGACCTAAAAAAGAAGGCTGTTCTGGAAAGGCCAAACAATGAACAAATTGAGCATGAAGAAGGATTGTTTGCCTTCAACAAGATGATTAAGTTTAGCGAGTATAAAATAATGGATCAGCTTGCTAAGACTCCAGTACAACTATCCCTCGTGAGTTTATTAATGGCATTGGAACTGCATTAGGAATATTTGTTCAGAACATTGAGGGAAGTCAAAGTCCCTTGTGAAATACTGGCTTAAAGGATTAGATATATCACCAATTCCATCCTTACTATGGATTAGATTTCTTTCTCTACCAAAGAACTGGGTGAAGAAGGTAACCAACACACTAAGCCTATATTTATAATAGTAAAAGTAAACAACATTATCACAACAAGAGTCCTCATTGATGATGGGTCATCCTTGAATGTCTGCCCTTTAGCTACCCTGGATCTATTATGAATAAGGCATTGATACGACCGTTATCAAGCTAAGTTCAACAATAGTAAGAGCTTTTGATGGATCTAGGAGAGAAATAATAGGAGAGATCAACTTATTTGTTGATGTCAACCTATAGCCACTCTAAGGACCTTTAACCTATTATTAGGAAGGCCATAGATACATTCAATAAGGGCCATACCTTTAAGTTTTCACCAAAAGGTTAAGTTCATCTCCAATAGCCAAGTTATTATGATTTTAGTAGACCAAGATTATGAAATTTACAAAGAGATGACTATACCCTTAGTTGGCATTGAGATGCAAGAGGACTTTAGGCTTTAAATGTTTGAAGAGGTATACATGATCACTGATTGGGAGAAAGAAGAGAGGCCAAAGTTCAAAGAAGGCCAGCTTGGAACTTATGGGCTAGGATACATTCCAACATCGATGGAGGAGTTGCAAAGAATGTAAGCTAAAGGTAGAAATGGTGACAGGTTGTATTACACCTCGATATCCTTCCCATTATTGTTAGAAACTTTCATTCGGGCTGAAGTCTAAAATTCAAAGCTTGCCAAAGAGGACACCTCCAGCATAAATAAAGTGGCTGGTCAATCCAACAAGTCTTAGCACTTGAATAATTGGTTCTCTATCCCTCTGAATAGCAATAAGTCTTCCTTAGGATAAAGGATGGATTACAGTTAAGTATTTTATAGAGTTTTATAATAAATAATTGTACTCGAAAGAAGATTCCTCCAAATAAAAATCAGTCTCTTTTCTCTTCACTTCTTCCTTACTTACACTTTTTCTTTTACATTCTTTTTCCCAAATCTAATGCTCTGAATAAAGGCCATGGATACCTTATGCCGATAGGTGATGAAAATATTGATATCACCTCCAGCCCTATTGGGTTAGTTGTTAGGAGTGATATCAATGACCATAATGATGCACAAGAAAGCTAGCAAAAATATGAAATAAGTAGAATTTCCATTGATGAGCTAATTGAGATGATTAATGTTAGGACTGATGACAATGCCAGGACATTGAGAATTGGAGGGAATCTAAAAAAGGAACAAAAGGTTGAAATGATTGCTCTATTATCTGAATACCAAGATGTGTTTGCATGGTCTTATGAAAATATGACTGGATTAGATCCATCAAACATGGTTAATCACTTACCCACTCAAGAGGATATCAAACCTAAGAAACAAAAGTTAAGAAGGTTTCGACCGGATATCCTATTGAAGATTAAGGAAGAAGTCAGAAAATTATTGGAGGTCAATTTCATTGAGGTATCTAATTATCCCGAATGGGTAGACAACATAGTACCAATTATGAAGAAGAATGGAAAATTTAGAGTATACATAGATTTTCGAGACCTTAATGAAGCAACCCTTAAAAATAATTTCCCCTTGCCCCATATTGATGTCTTAGTCAATAATATAGCTGAAAACCATCTTTTCTCCTTTATGGATGGATTCTTTGAATATAATCAAATTCGAATCTCTAAAGAAGATAAAGCCATGATAGCATTTATTACAACTTAGGGTACATTTTGCTACAAAGTAATGCCTTTTAGACACAAAAATGCCGAGGCAACTTATCAAAGGGCCATGGTAGCAATCTTTCATGACATGATGCAAAAAGACGTTGAAGTATATGTTGATGATATGATTGCAAAGTCTAAGGAAAAATAAAATCATGTGGATTATTTGAGAAAATTGTTTGATTGGTTAAGAAAATTCCAGTTGAAGCTAAACACAAAGAAGTGTACCTTTGGAGTGAATTCAGGGAAATTGTTAAGTTTTATCATTAGCTAAAGGGGCATCGAAATGGACCTTGGTATAGTCAGAGTAATAGTTGACTTGCCCTCACTATGCATACTTAAAGAAATTAGAGGCTTGTTGGGCTGCTTAAACTATATAGCCCAGTTCATATCTCTACTCAAAGATAAGTGTCGTCCCTTGTTTAAGTTGTTGAAAAAGAATGCTAAGATTAATTGAGATGAAGAGTGTGAACAGACCTTTACAATGATCAAGGAATACCTCATGAACCCTCTAATTATGGTAGCTCCAAAACCTGGGAAGCCTTTATTGCTATACCTAACAATATCACCATAATCCATAGGGTGCATGTTCGGCTAGAAAGACGAGGAAGGAAAAGAATAGGTTGTATACTACTTGAGCAAGAAAATCACTGAAAGGGAACAAAAATATTCAAGAATTGAAAGGACCTACTATGCTTTGGTTTGGATAATGCATCAACTCCAATAATATACACTCTACTTCTAGGTTGAATTGCTAACTCAGCACAATTACCTGAAGTGTTTAGTTGATAAACCAGCCTTGATTGGTAGAATCTCAAAGTGGAAAATGTTACTATTAGAGTTCGACATTACGTACGTGAACCAAAATTTAGTCAAAGGGCAAGCTCTAGCAGATTAGTTAGTAAAAAATCCCTCCGATAGTACCCCTCCCCAAGAGGTACAAGTCAATTTCCTTGATGAGGATATCTTAGTAGTTAAGGGAAGCTCTGATAAAGGAGAAGATGACGAGACACAGAAATGGAAGATGTTCTTTGATGGGGCAGCTAATTTGTCTAAGTGTAGAAGTAGGGCAATACTAATTTCCCTTGAAGGTACTTAATACCTTGTGGCTATAAGGCATGTTTTCCCATACACTAATAATATTGTCGAGTATGAAGCATACATCATAGGACTTAAAATGGCCTTTGATAAAGACATTCAAGAATTGAAAGTGTATGGGGACTTTCGCTTACTATTGGCTAAGCTCGAGGAGAGTATAAGACTAAAGATTCTAGATTGGTACATTATCAGTGGCATTTGATTGAATTGATAGGGAAATTCAAAGAAATCACTTTCAATAACATACTGAGAACTTGCCTTAGCCACTCTAGCATCTATGATCCAAATATCTAGTGAGTCGAGATTTAGCTCCCTACTATTGCAATTGAAGACAAGCCTGCCTTTTGTCTAACAATTGAGAGAACAAATGACCAAAAGCCGTAGTACCATGATGTTAAGATATCTCGACAACAAGGTGCATACCTTGAAGAGGCCGAGAAAAAGATAGAAGGATGATTAGGAGATTGGCCACTCAATGCTTAATAAATAAGTCCACTTTACACCAACGCTCTTTTGACGGTACACTTTTAAGGTATATGGATGACAAGGAGGCTGAGAGCTTAATGAAAGAAGTACATAAAGGAGTATGTGGCCCTTACATGAATAGTTACATGCTGGCTAAGAAAATTATGAGACTAGGGTACTATTGGTTAACAATGGAAAGTGATTGCATTAAACATGTTAGGCATTGTCACTTATGCCAATTTTATGCAAATAAGATAAACGCCTACCTCGAGAACTACATATACTCTCAGCACCGTCGCCTTTTTCAATGTGGGGCATAGATATCATTTGCCTAATTACTCCAAAAGCATCCAATGGGAATTGCTTCATACTAGTCGCCATCGACTACTTTAGTAAATGAGTTGAGGCCTCGTCTTACTCAAGCATTAGTAAAGGGGTCATGGTTAAGTTCATCAAGAGAGGCATCTTGACCTGATATGAGACTCCAGAGATGATCATCACTAATAATGGCACCAATCTCAACAACAAGCTTATGTTAGAATTGTGCCGACAGTTCAAGATCATTCACAAGAACTTTACTCCTTATCAACACCAAATGAATGGAGCCATTGAAGCAGCTAACAAAAACCTCAAAAGAATCATTGAGAAAATGACTGTTACATATAAGGACTAGCATGAGATGTTTCCATTCACACTCATGGCCTATTGAACTTCCATTAGAACATCAATTAGGGTAATACCTTACTCTTTGGTATACGATGCTGAAGTAGTGTTACTAGTAGAGGTTGAGATCTCGTTGCTTAGGGTATTATTAGAAACTCAGTTAGACAAAGTCGATTGGATAAAGAAACACATCGAGCAGTTGAATTTGATTGATGAAAGGAGATTGAAAGCCCCATGTCATAATCAATGTTATCAATAAAGAATCGCTTAGGCTTTCAACAAAAGGGTATGACCCTGGAACTTCAATAGGGATGACTTGGTGTTAAGAAAGGCTCTCCGCAATGCATAAGATTCTAAAGGGAAATTTGCTCCCAATTACGGAGGCCCATAGGTCGTAAAATGAGTATTACCAGGAGGGGCTTTAATTTTGTCTCAAATGAATAGTCCAGAATTGAGAGACCTTATAAATGCTGACGTTCTTCAGTTATACCACTCATGAGAAGTCAATGGAAATTTTTACTTAGAACAAGGAAATGCTAGTCATTTTGAATGTTATTATGGTCTAATTTTCATTATCTGTAAGCAAAGTTGGTATCCTTGCGTTGTTGACGTCAGAATAATTACCTTCTCCATTGAAAGGTCCAACTCCCTTTACTCCATTTAATCGAACCCATATACTAAAAATACGAGAGAAGTTAAGAAGTGAGATCTAGGATATTGGTATTTGACAAAACTCTTTGAAATACTTTATTATGAATTAATCCCTCTCGATGGGGAGCTTTATTGTCTATTTTTCAAGGAAACACGAAATCTAAGTAAGTAATCGCCCTACAGTAGATATTTATTGGTTGGGAATGAGGGCTTCGATTCATAAAAGTTCCAAAAAAGACAAAAACAAGGAGTGGCATTTTGCATCGGGTTAATTTCCATGATTTCTTTAAAAGAGCTGACACAGCCTCAAGCATTTTGTATCAAGATCATTCGGGTTGACAACAAAGGATCAAAGCATGAGCCAGTCAATTTTGATGGGGCTTTTAAAAAAAAAAGGTTTGACAGTTTGGGCGCTATCAATAAAGACTACGTAAGTACTTCTATATGATGTTAGCACATTGCTTTTTGAACATTGTACTTACATTTAGACTATGACTAGTTTTTACTTCTCTTCATTAGCTTCTTTTGGCTAGCCTACAAGGCACTCACTTTCCACATTTAAATGTTTAGCCAACCTTTGAAGATGCAATCTTGGCTTAGTCTCTTTTCCAAATTCTTTTAGCAAAGCTCATTTTTGTTCATCAACTTCTCTCAAGTGAGCCCAAAAGGCACTTCCCTTCACTAAGTTTCTCTTAGCAAGCCTGTAGGGCACTTCCCTTCATCATTTTCTTTTGCAAGCCCATAAGGCACAACTTTAAGTCCATAGCTTAGGATTGTTAGTCCTCGAGAGGCGCTCCTACCTAAGTTAGTGAACCTAGTAAAGCATGACCAAGTCCTTTAGATCAATCCCAACTTAGGGTTGCTAATCCTTGAGAGACACTCTTGCTTAGGTTAGTGAGCCTAGTGAAGCACGACTAGGTGTTTTAGATTGATCCCAGCTTAAGGTTGCTAATTCTTGAGAGATGTTCCCGCCTAGGTTAATGAGCTAAGTGAGGTATGACTAGGTCCTCTAGATCAATCCTAGATTAAGGTTGCTAGTCCTCGAGAGATGCTTTCGCCTTGGTTAGTGAGCCTAGAGAGGTGTGACTAAGTTCTTTAGATTAATCCTAGCTTAGGGTTGTTAGTCCTCAAGAGATGCTCTTACCTTGGTTAGTGAGCCCAGAGAGGCGTGACTGAGTTATTTAGATCGATCCTAACTTAAGGTTATTAGTTCTCAAGAGATGCTTCCGCCTAGGCTAGTGAGCCTAGAAAGGCGTGTCCAGGTTCTTTAGATCGATCCTAGCTTAGGGTTACTAGTCCTTGAGAGATGCTTTTGCTTAGGTTAGTAAGCCTAGTGAGGCGCGGCCAGGTCTTTTAGATTGATCCCAACTTAGGGTTACTGGTCCTTGAGAGACGCTCCCGCTTAGGTTAATGAGCCTAGAGAGGCACGACTAGGTTCTTTAGATCTATCTCAGCCTAGTGTTGCTAATCCCCGAGAGAGATGCTCCTACTTAGATTAGTGAGCTTAGAAAGGCATGGTCAGGTTCCTTAGATTGATCCTAGCTTAGGATTGTTAGTCCTTGAGAGATGCTCCTACTTAAGTTAGTGAGCTTAATAAGGCATGACCAAGTTCTTTAGATCGATCCTAGCTTAGGGTTTTTAGTCCTCGAGAGATACTCCTGCTTAAGTTAGTAAGCCTAGAGAAGCATGACCAAGTCCTTTAGATCAATTCCAACATGGGGTTACTCATTCCTCAAAGACACTCTCACCTGGGTTAGTGAGCCCAAAAGGGTACAACCAGGTTTCATTTCTCTTTTCCTTAAAGCACTTCCTTTATCTTATACATTTTCACCAAATACCTAATAAATCGAGTCTAAAATAACTAGTTATTCATTTTAAAGTCATCCTAGGGGAAAAAATAGTGTCTCTTTGTCTTTGTGGCAAAGTTTTGTTCAAACTTTGCTACAATACAAAGAAGGGTATTTATAGACACCTAATTTTTGCCCTATTTATTTATTTATTTAATTATTTTGTTTCAATAGAATAAGGGGTCTTAAATAAGGAAAAATACAAAAAAAAAGAAAATTAAAGAAAACCTAAATATAAAGAAATTTATAAAAATATAAAAAATACAAAAATAAGAAAAAGCTCAAAAAATAAGAAACCTAGGAAAAATATCAAAAATAGTAAATTGGGAAGAAAACACAACAAAAAAAGAAATTTAGAAAATAAAAAATTGAAAAAATTTAGAAAATTGAAAAGTCACAATAATAATAATAATAATAATAATAATAATAGTACCATTCAAAATATAGAATCATTTTTTAAATAAAAAGAGGCATTCAAAATTGTATTAGGTTCATTAGGTTTAATTTAATTTAAGATTCATTCATGATTTAAATATAGTTTATTTGCAAAAGGAAATAGGGCATAGGTTAACAGCCCATATGGTTAAGTCATTGGTCTTGCATTTGGAATTAATTAGGAGATATTAGGTTCAATCCGTGTACAAAGTACTTTATACCTTTTATTTTATTTTTTGTCAAAATAGGACACATGTCAGCCTACGATTGACTAACACATTTCTTTTCATCTACTTTCCATCTTTTTCTCCCCCTTTCCAACAAACTTCTAACCTAGTCACCTATCTTCATGGCTAATTTTGATTGTTTTTTTTTTTTTCACAATTTTGCTAAATCAATGGAGGAATCGTGAAGAACTCATGGCATTCTTTTAATTTGTATTATCCTCCCATCCATATGCAGTCATTTAAGGGGTTAAATTAAGACTTGAAAATCAAGGGAAGTTTGAATACCCAAATTACATATGAAGCTTCCATTGGTGTTTTTCAGCAAGAATAACGAATGAGGGATGTATTACGACCACCCATTTCACTTGAGTTATGAAGAATCACACACATTTTGAAATCAAAATTCGTTGAACTCATTAATTAACATTGGTGAATGTAATCAATTCCTTTGACTTCCTAAACTTGATTCGTCCTGTAAGTGTATAAATAGGGAGTTCAGTAATCTAATTCGGAGGCTAGGATCATTTGGAATCACTCTTGGAAAATTGTCTCTCTTAAGATGTCTCTCTACTCGATCTACTTTTCTTTCTTTAGCTGTGATCCTCCACCCACAAACTACCATCCTAAGCTCAAGCCCACCCCATAACCAAATTTCCAACCACTCAAGTCCCCTCATACTAACACCTCACTCGAGCCCAGCATCCACCATTATCGCCGTAGCTTTACCATCGTTGATAACCATGGACAAAAACTAGCTTAACCACCTTAACTCCCTTCGACAGCCTCCTTCCACCACCCCTCGAATCCAATTCGAAAGCCACAAAAAACCAATTCCCCAATCAATTTAGTGCTTGGAACGGCTTGAAGCACCCTCTTTACGGTTGCTGTACCATCCAAACCAAATCTCTTGTTTTGATACGACCCGAATACTCGAACCAGGATCCTAAATCCGATTCGACTTAGTTTGGACCGATTCGCTCTCCAAATCAAGTCTGACCTGCGTACCTTTAGGAAATTTGCCCCACCCTTGTTCTTTTATTTATCTAGTTTTACTTTTATGTTGTTTTGTCATTTTTTTTCTTTTTTATTTATTTATTTTATTATTTTTGTAAATGTAAATAAAAAGAAAATAGTGAAAAAAAGGTGAAGAGATAAAACCGAAAAAAAGAATAAAAAGTGAGAAAGGAAAAGAAACTTAGGTATTTTCTTTGATTTTATTCATTTGGTTAAGGTTAAAAATAAATAAAAAAATAAAGAAAACATTTTATCATTAGGAAAAATCCAGTTTTCAAAATAGAAGGAAAAAAAGGGGACATTTTCTAAATTAAGATCATTTATAGGGTTCTTCAAAATAACAAATCAAGTTTAGGTCCTTTTCTTAGAGGATTTTCATTAAATGAACTTGAACTAAATTAAAACATAAATTCGACTCTCTTTTATGTTTTAAAACCCCCCTAGCCTACTTAAATTTTTCATAAAAGAACTGCGTACGTTTGATCTCAAATAGTTGATATATAGGCACTTACGGGGCGACGATAAAAATTAAAAAACCTAATTTTTCTTTTTTCTTTTTAATTTAGATTACTTCGTTTATCCTATTACAGTAACTAATAACCGAGTTTTGTCTTTCAAAATTGAAAGGTGATTTTTAAGTTTAATTTTAAATTTGGAAAATTAATGGTACCCATAAGAGTTTAAAATTCCTAACCTCTGAATTTAGATCATTTTAAGATCGTTTTTCAAAATTGATTTTTATCGAAAGACTAGTGGCTAAGTTATAACTGATTCATCCAATTGGTTATAACTTAACTCTTTTTCTCAACTTCGGTTGGGTGAAGACTCCAATACGTTTTCAAATTAAATGGTTTTCTTTAAACAATAGTCGAGGGTCAGTATTAAACGGGTAAGGGTTTAATGCTGATCGGTTTAAAGGAAATCTAATTTATAAAATAGAGAGGTGAAAAATCAGGCTCGATAACTATTAATATATGATTATGGTAATGTATCAATATGAATATTACTTAGTAATTGTATAACTATGCGTTATTACAGTAACACACAAACACAAAATAACATATATATGGACAAAATACATTGATATAAACAATTATCTAACTAGACTACGGATTGTCAAATTTCATGAAAATTGTGAAAGTGCATGTAAATTTGATGAAATAAGAGTGAAGAAGCATTTGCCTTTGGTTTTTGTTGAAGATTTCTAAAAAAAAAAAAAAAGGAAAAAGTTATTGGATGAGGGATTGATGGAGAGAAAGTCGTGTGCACAAGAGAAAATGATAGGGGCTTTTTTTTTTTTTTTTTTTTTTTTCTTTTTCTTTGGGTTTCGAAGCCTTCTAGGTGCATTCGAGAAATGTGAAATAAAAGTAAGGCCCTTTCCTGAAAAGTTCCTTCATAAATTTATTTTAATAAAAGAGGGAGCATTTATGACAGGTGCCTTCTTGGTTGTAAAGATAAAAAGAAAGCGCCTTTTTCTTAGTAATTAAAAAGATGAAGGTACCTTCATTGTCCAAAAGGAGGAATATTTTTTCAGCTAGCCCCTTTTTAGTAAAAATTTCCAGGGTAGGTTCCTCCTTCTAGTTATTATGCAACTCCTTTCTTCAAATTTTTTAAAAATTTATCTGAATAATGCATTTTTAAATTATATATCAAATCAAAAGTTTCCAGACACTTCAATATTATAAGAAATGGAAGATTATATATGATACTTTGTAACTTTATTATGTTATTAGTGGGCCATCGAAATTGAAGTGATCTTTTTTACATATTGTATATCTTGTTACATCATTTCATATCATTGCACTATATAATCAATGATAACACTTATTGTTTGCATTATGAATATTTGTATAACCCGTATAAAAAAAAGGGAAATTAACCTGAATTTAGTTAGACATTTTGGTAGACAATAAAGTAAGGCCGAAAACCAAGTTTAGGGATCCATTACAACTATACATAAATAATCTATGAATCACTAATTTCTTTTTTCTTTTCCCTTTAATTATTTTTTAATATGAAAAGTGAAAGAATTTAAAAGCTCTAGATGTCTTGATCTCCCTAAATATTTTTTCCCACCAATATTATCTCTTTAGATTGTTGCACTAAATTAAGGATACTCAATTTAGCAGACAACTATACATTGTTATTTACGACATAGATAATAAGTATGAAATTATCAAATCGGCGATTTTTAAGGAATGAGTACTTGTTCTTTCCATTGATTCAACTTGGATAAATGGTGTTTTCTATGGATTGTATGAAAATCCATTGTCGTTAAATAATCGAAGAAGACGTGAAATGCCAATATGCATTTTGCAACGTTAATTGAAAGCTCCACTCACTGTTAGCTCTTGCGTTTGTTGTACCTTATCTATGTTGGTAAGATTCTACTGGTAGAGCTTGCTATGATTCAGCCTTGCACTTATGGGCCTACAAAAGACAACACAGTGAGAGGCACTGGGTGTTATCCAACACAGTTAACTAAATCAGCAAAAGTTTGTTAGCGAGAAAGAAAGGGAGCTAAAGAGCTTAAGGTAGGCAATGTGTGCAAGGGACTTAAGATGCCTTATTGTTAAAGCGTCTAGGCTATTTATAGAGAAGGGCTGCTGCCAATCTAGGAGCATGTACAACACATTGATATATCCACTAAGTCTGGTAACTGGAATCGTGGTAACCATCATGTATTGAGAATATAGGAGCCTTATTCTTGATCAAGTTTTGGAGCCTTATTCACTTGACTTATGACTGGTAAGACCGTCTTAGTGTAAGGTTGGATGCTAGATGTTGTCTAAACATTATTTGGAGGCTCCTTAGGTAGGTTAGTCAGTAGGTAGGATAGGTCAATCCATGGTGAAACATGTCGATCTTCTACCCAAACAAGTTGTCTCGTGACCAAATAGGTCAACTCAAGGTCTAAAGAGGTTAGTATGGGTTTAAGGGATCTATGTTTAAAATCTCCTACTAATAATACTCATCATGTCTTTAAAGATGAAAAGACTATAAAAGCCTTAGAATTGAAAAATTTGACAAATTTGCCAAATCGAATTATTCCAATATAACATATAATTTGACATAATAAATGCTTAACCATAATCTTAGTATCTACATTATATGATGCAATAAATATATGAGTAAAAATAAAAAACCTACAAAGACATCGTTTTGTTTTTCGGAATAAAAACATTAGAAACTCTTCTATATTAGGACTATAAAACTTCAAGAAAACACTTGAATAATCTTTTTCTTTTAAATTTTTTATAGCTATCATCCTTATTTTTAGTGACACTAGATCATGAAACGAACTTCGTTATTACGTTCATGTATAAATGAAGAAGGTTGTTACGAACTTCGTTATTACATTCATATATAAATGTGGAAGATTGTTGGAACATGGGCCGGAGCTCATGGGACTAAGGAAGTTTATGGTGGAAGTTATCAGCTTAATGAGAAGAGAAAACAACTCTTCCAAGCTGCAGAATTTTCACTAAGCATTAATTTCAAGTAGGGAAAAGTTTCAAAATTTAACCCTCAATGATTTGTTGATTTTTTATATTGGACATAAACTTTTCATTTTTTGCATTTGATTCTTTAGCGTTTGTAAAAGAGTCATTTCATTGATGGTGTTAAGGTTTCCATCAATGTATGGTGTACGGCATGATCTAATTAGTCCAAATAATTATTTAATTAAATAAAATACTAATGTATAATATTTATTGAGCTTGGTTTTTTCCTCTCATTTTTTAAAATTGTTTTATTTAAACTGATCAATATTAAACTCCACCTATTTAATACTGACTTTTAGCTAAGGTTTAAAGAAAAATCGATTTTTTTTTTTTTTACCTTTGAGAAAATTTTAGAGTTACCACCCTTCTAGAGTTAGGAAATGGTTTAAGTCAAAACCAAATAGGTAGATTTGGTTTTGATTTAGACACTAGCTCGTGTAGATAAGAAATCGATTTTAAAGAAAAGGTTTTTTGAAAACTAGAGAAACGATTTCAGGGGTTAGATTCTTTAAACCTTTATGGGTATTATCCACTTTCTAAATTTAGATTTTAATTTCTAAAATCACCTTTCAAAAAATTATCCTATAAAATAAAAAATTAATTATCAATTAACTAAATTGATCCTATTTAAACTAATTTGGAAGAAATCTAAGATCTTTTATTATTTACTAAATTGAGTAACTATTAGCGGAAAAACTAGTCCTTTCATTTTTTTTTTATCGTTGCACGGTAGGTGCCTATGTACTCATTATTTGGATCAAATGTATGTAGTTCTTTTTTTTTTTTTATAAGATCTTAGTGTGTTGAATTTGTTTTAATTTTGAAAATACGTTGGATTTACATTTTTAGCATAATTTGATTTATTTAAGGAAATTTCTAAAAAGGGTCTTAAATCGGGAATTTTATTTTATTTTTAAATCCTAAATGGCCCTAATTTTTGAAAAAGTGGATTTATTTTATTTAAAAAAATGATTGTCTAAGTGGAAAAAAAATCGATTTATTTAATAATTTATTTATTTTTGTATTTTTATTTACAATTTTTTATTTTTCTTATTAATTTTCTTATGATTAATTTATCCCTAAAAAAGATAAAATTAAACTCATTCTTCTTTTCACTTTTTTCTTTTCTCTTCTCTTTTCTTTTTCTTTTCCTACTTCTTTTTTTTTCTTTTACTTTACAATTATACATTACACTAAAAAAAAAAATTACAAGAACCGAAATGCAAAACAAGAGACAAAACCAGACCAAGTTTAGATCAAAGCTGGGTGTACGAGTTGGACCTAGATCAGTATGCAGATCTCGGGTTGGGTTGGTTTGGATCTCGAAGCTCTAGTGGGTCGCGGGTTGGATCCTTAGCAACAGTGGCTCGGGTACTCATCTAGGCTTGCTTCAACCACCAAATTGACTAGGGAAAGGGGATTTTTATGGGTTTTGAATTGGAGTTAGGGGAGGTAGAGCAAATGCCATGACCTGGGGTAGTTATTTGGTGGTTGTTTATAGTTTGGCCGTGATTGGTGGTGGTAGCTAATCTATGTGGCAGTCGCTAGGAGTATGGGGGGAGTTAGGTTTGTGGTTTTAGGTTGTTATGAAGCTAGTGGTGAGGTTGAATTAGGGTGTCTGTGGTGGTGCTAGGAGTTTTGAATGGGTGGTTGTAGCTAGGGTTAGGCCTTCATGGTGGGGGCTTAGTGGAATTGTTTAGGGGTCATGATGAGGAGCAGTGAGGGTTAAGTAAGAGAGCTTAGGCTATAAGGAGTGTTGTAGTGGTATTGGTCTTACTTGGAAATGGCCGAAGGGAGATAAAGAGAAAGGGTTGTCACATGAAGAGAACGAAGGAGAGATTAAGAATTAGAAAGCTCCAGATTGATTGTGTTATGAGTAGATTTTTGATCTTTTTTCTAAAACACAATTGATCGACCCCTATTTATACTCAAAATTACTCGATTAAGCTTGGAAAGTTGAAAATCAAAATGAATGAAAGTTCCCTAATTTTAGTTTCTTTATTTTTTTTTTGAATTTACAAAGCCAATTTGAATGAAATGCATGAATATATATGTGATCTTAAGTTCTATTCAAAGTAGGCCATGTCTAGAATACAATTCCATCATCAATTTGGAGAAGATGCAGCCATAAAAGGTTTAAAAATCAAATTAAAGTTGACTAATCAGAGAGGAAAATCTGGGAAAAATGCAAGAAAGGGGGAGAAAGAGAAAGGAAAGGAAAGGAAGAGTAAAAGGGACGGATGTGGCGCCACGTCAACCGTATTATCCAACCGTAGAGTGCTACGTGTCCTTAATTTGACACGTAGTAGTTGACGTAGCACGGGATAGTTGATGTGGCATGCCACATGTCACCACGTCAATGTTGTCCAATCTGACGGCACTATGTGTCTTGACACGTAGCAATGCATCATATGTGTTTTGAGGTAAAAAGAATAAAAGGTATTTGCTGCCTTTGGTGAGATTTGAACCCATGACTTCAAGCTAACCCAATGCTAAATATCCAAGTGCTTATTCGTTGGGTCGTTAGCCTATACCTTATTCATATGTATAATTAAATTGCACATATGGACTAAGTCAGCTTGAGTTAGATTTAAATCTTAAGGCCTAGTCCAATGGTCCTCTCTTTATTATTATTATTTTTTCTATTCTATTAAACTTATCTAAAAATTTATTATTTTCTAAACTTCTTAAATTCTCTATTTTTCTGTTTATTGTCACTTTTTATTTATTTTTTGTAATTTTTAAAATTTTCTTATTTTTTGGGCTTTTACTAAGTTTTCTATTTTTTTTTTATTTTTATAAATTTCTTATCTTTTGGCCTTTCCTAAATTTTCAATTTTTTTTTTTGCATTTTTCTAGACTTCTTATTTTTTGGCTTTTCCTAAATTTAGACCCTTTACCCTATTAAAAAAATTTTGAAAAATAAAGAGGGGTAAAAATGGCATGTCTACAATATTATTTAAGTAAATTATTTAAAAATAGTAATACATTATTTAATGTAGAAAGACCAAAAACAATCAAGTACTAAATATAAGCAAGCAAATGTGATAGCACAATAGTTTCAATAATTTATAATTGTTGTTGAATAATGTTTCTTCTTATTGGTTATATTGGACATTGAAACGTTACATGTATTTGGATATATGTATGTTTTATTATCATAAAAAAGGGGAAGAATGTTGGATATCTCTTATGGTCATGGATTTTGATGATAACAAAAAGTGAAGAATACTAATGAATTAACAAGTGTACAGTCATTTAAAAGGATTCTTAGAAATTTTAATTTCGCAAAACTAAGTTGTATTCAGAAGGTCTGACTTGATTAAAAAGGGAATAGTCTGAAAGTATTTCAAAAGCATTTCAAAAGCATTTATAAAAAGAATGGGTACAACACTTCAAAAGTTTATTTAGAAAGTTTAGAAATAAAAGGCTGATATTCTTAGAAGGTTGTTCAGAAAGTAAGTATGGAGGTATAACGTTAAAAATAGCTGTAAATCAGATTCGAATTAATCAAGCTCTAACTTTACTAGATTGAGTATATTAGGAAAATACATTTAATTCTGTTTTACTCAAGATGGAATTAAGATTCATGGGGAATTATTTTAAGCGAAAATATATTTGGATAAATTAAGATATGTACAAGAATGGATAAGGATAAGGTTGATTTGGATTTTGTGGAGTTTCAAATTTTTGAACATAAGGCTTATTCGAAAGTTCAGTAGATCTTTTTAAATTCAAATCAGAAGGTTATCTGATGGTTATGGATTGATATATATCTGATCTAAATAAGATAAGGAGAGTTGTTTTTGAATTTCAAATTACTAAGATCTTCTTAAAATATCCTAAGATTTATCTTAAATAACTCATGGTTAGATAAAAGATAATCTTAAGATTTTTAGCTGTTGGAAAAAGTCAATATAAAAGGAGAAAATATCAAAACATGGATATACAACTCTAAAGAAATACTGTTGTTGTAGAAAAAATTCTTGATCAGTTTTTACCTTCTAAAAAGCTTTAGAAGTTCTTCAAATACTTCTTTAGAGAGCTGCATCAAATCAAAGTTCTATAACAAGTGTTATTTCTTTTAAGTGCAAAATTATTTGAGATTTATACTTTTGTTCTCACTTCTAATCTCTATATTGTATTGTAGAGAGAAGATAGTACTTTGTAGATCTGTATTAGCCTAGATTGAAAAGAAGATAGATGGGTAGAGTAGAGTCTTATAAAGTTTGAAGTAGATTGGATCCCCAACAATGGAGCTCAAAGAGAGTAGTATGCAGAAGGTCGAAGCTCTATAAAATCGTTGCCTAATATTTTCCTTCCTTACTCTTTTAATTTATGTTATTTAACTGCTGTTGAATTGTGTGTTAAAATACTACTGTTCACTAAATTAAGTAATCAAGGGGGGAGGGGGGGTGGGGATGAATTTATTGGCCCTGTAGAAGATATCAAGAGGGGGGATGGGGTTGAATTGATAGCTTTAAACTTTTGAAAACTTTTAGATATAAAAATAGAATTATCTTTTATCCAATTGTTAGTTATTTAAGATAAATCCTTGGATATTTTGAGAAGATCTTGGTAGTTTGAAATTAAAAAAAAAAAAACTCTCCTTATCTTGTTTAGATCAGATATATATATCAATTTGTAACCATTAGATAAGCTTCTGATTTGAATTTAAAAAATCTACTCAACTTCCGGATAAGCCTCATGTTCAAAAATTTGAAACTCTACAAAATCCAAATCAACCTTATCCTTATCCATTCTTGTGTATATCTTAATTTATCCAAATATCTTTTCACTTAAAATAAATTCCCCATGGATCTTATTTCCATCTTGAGTGAAATGGGATTAGATGTATTTTCCTAATACACTCAATCTAGTGGAGTTAGGGCTTGATTAATTCGAATCTGATTTAAAGTTGTTTTCAACGTCATACTTCCAGACTTACTTTCTAAACAACTTTCTGAAGAATATTGGCCTTTTGTTTTTGAAGTTTTTAAATAAGCTTTTGAAGTGCTGTACCAATTCTATTTATAAAAGCTTTTGAAATACTTTTTGAAAGATTTTCAAACTATTCCCTTTTTCAATTAAGTCAGACCTTCTGAATAAGCTTTTGAATACAACTTAGTTTTATGGAATTAAACTTCCTGAGAATCCTTTTGAATGCCCACATACTTGTTAATTTATTAGTTTTCTTCTCTTTTTGTTATTATAAAAATCCATGATCATATATTATTAAAAAAAATAATGATGCATAATATTGTTTAATTAAATAAATTAGGAATATATTATTTAATTAAGTTTTTCATCTATGTATGATAGTGGTGCGATCTAAATTTTTTATATATTTTTTAATAATTTACTAAATAATATTATATATTATTATTTTATTTAATGAAATTAATTATTTTAACCATTAGATCATGCTATCTATCATACATCGATGGGTACCTTAACACAATTAATAGAAGGACTTCCTTGTAAACATTGAAGAGTTAAATGAGAAAATGAAAGGTCTAGGATCGAAATATATATACTTATATAGTGAAACATTAAAGACTAAATTTGTACTCTTCCTTAAGTAATAGTTAATTTGGAAAAGTGCAATAGAAGTAAGAGGAGTTACTAATAATTTCATTAAACTATTAATTACTTTAAGGATGAAAGGTATCAAATAGATGCTATTTTCTTGAATATTATTCTCATTATTATAGTATATTTGATTTTCCTTTAAAGAATACAATACTCTTTCATTGAAATAACCTGAATGATATTCTTGTCTTAGACTAGAATCCTAGATACATTTCTAGTATTGTTATCAATATAATATGGAATTTTATATCTTACTAGCAGATGATGCAGTTGCGAAGCATTTGCAAAATGAAGAATTTTATATAATTTACAAAGTTAAGTAATAAAATAATTATATTTGATTTGAATATAGATTCTTTTGAAAATATCAAAGAAAGAAAATCATTCTTAAAATATATCGTTAATGATAGGGGTAAGTAGGTATAGGGTAGGTAGGGTTCAAGGCCCTACTCATACTATACCCTATGGGTACGAGATCCAAAATTTTGCTACCGTACCTACCTTATGGTGCTTTGGAGCTACCTTATACACTGTATAAGGTACATGATATTCTATAGAAATTATAAATTTTCCCCCCTTTATTATAGGATTTGAAAGCAATAAGAGAGGAGTGAATTTGTTACTTTATAAAATTAAAACTTTTTGTAAGATAGTTATTAAAAACGTCCCCTTTTGATTACCTAACGTAATTGGCATGGAAAAAAATATAATATATCAATAAAAAATGTGAAAGTAAAAGGAATAAGTGAGTAAGAAGATCAGCGAAGAAAAGTATAATGCTTTGACTTTGTGCTTACTACACTCTTACAACTCCATCGTAAGGGACTCAATATTCTATATTAGTGTCATTCTATTATCCATTTTAAGAAATTCAATCAATTATGATTTAGATAGATTATAATCCAAACCCTTTGCTTTATCTCCTTAAGGTGTCTCTTACCTAATACCAATCTATAGAGTATACAAGTAAACTATCTACTAGCAATCAACCTAACTCTCAAAAGATAAGACCTATAATAGCTTTGAGGAGTAAATACAGAAATCCTTTAAGTATAAGCACAAAAAGCTATGTAAAAGTGAAAATCATATGATCATTAGAGTTTTTGATTTAGCTTCTAATTCTTTTGTTGTGTAAAGATACTAAATAGAAATTACAGAACTATGTGTCTCAAATCTTTCAATTGCTTCACTTTTATTTAGTCCTTAGATAATGTCTTTGTTGAAGATGTGAAGAATATCTCGATAGATTTGAAAAAAATCTTCTAAGTAGCTATTTGAATCTTCTTATTTCTTGAATTGTGGAACCGAATCTTTTAGCCATTTACTGCAAAATTTGAATAAAGGTCTACTGGTGAAAAATTTTGATGTTCCATAAGTATCTCTCTTGTCCCTTGAAATTGAAATTTAAAAGCTAATATATCACTTCTTAAAACTTGGGCGTAAATCTTCAAGAGCTGTTATTTTAACTTTTGAACTTGACACTTTAGATAATTCCTTGCTAATCACTTACACGTGTAACATGATAGATTATCTTGTTATTTTAATCTTCATTTCAACAAAAAATCCTCTCCAAATAATTCTTTAAATTTAAATAAAAAATCTATTGATTTTTTCTTCTTCTTCTTCTTCTTCTTCTTCTTCTTCTTTTTTTTTTTTTTTTTTTTTTTTTTTGCAAAAGCCTTATCTATGAGCTTTATCCACTTACATATCCTTATCTATGACTTTAAATTATAGCTAATCTCTTTGCACCTATGAATTTATCTTTAGACTTCACAAGATATTACAAATAACTCGAAAATATGTTTATAACAAGTTGATAAGGTCAAATATAATAAACCTTGTCGTAATCTCTTCTAAACACACTTATCTTGAAATAAATAAAATCTATCCTCCTTAATTCTTGTAGATACGTCTCCTACAAAGTGGAACGTATTAGATATATTACCTAAATACATCCAATAAGTAAAGCTAGGTCTTCAACTCATCAAATATCTAACTTGTCATCTGATTTGTAATGTTTTGTTAAAATATTATTCTATCTAAACTCTCTGATCTTTTTTTTTTTATTATACTTTGATTATATCAATACAACATAATTTATATGCTTAGTTGTATATTGTATCCTATACACTTAATAAACTTGTTAAATACTTTTAATCCATTTTTGTTATCATTAAAACAATGAAGAGAGAACCAAATATTCTCCCCTTTTATGATGATAACAAAGCTTTTCTTAGAAAAATATTAAATTTAAGTTGACTCAAATTAATTTCAAATAAAAATCTATTTACAAAAATTTCTTATACTTACTTTTATACTCTTAATTACTAACAGTGTGTACTAATATAATAAGCCAATAATATGTCATGCATTACATGCATGTAAACCAATAGATTATTTGTTCAATAACATTTTATTTATGTCATATTGTTATATGATATTGTCCATTCAACGTTTTTCTTGTCCTTCTCTCCCTTTCTATTATCATCCTTTAATAATGGCTTTTGAGACCTCAGTCTTCGACCAACTATTGAGGACTCAAAATTGTGACACATTTATCACAAATATGGAACTTTAAAAACATGACTTGAGAAGTGAGGAAATAAAGTAGTCATGAGTAACATGAGTTACCAATATTATCTTATAAAGTGATTATAGTTGCTTGAAATAGGTAGATTTAGAGTCTTGAAAAATATTGTCAGAATTAAATAAGTTTTTAATATGGGGTCACAAAAGTTAAAAGAAATATCTTAGTAAGGTTTAGTTTGAAAGATAAAGTATACAAAATATTTAGTGTGTTAAGTATACACTCATAAATTATTATAAACTCGGGGGATAAATTGTCTTATCAGCAAGTGATGAAAGAAGTTTAGAGGGGATGCTACATCACTAAGGTAAGAAGACTTTAGAACACTAAGATGAGCTACTTTTATTGAGAAAGAAGTGAGTAGTTGCAGGATTTGGCTCAAATCCTTAGAGGCAACACTTTAGGAAGAATCAAGTTGTTATGTGAAGGCTTCAATGTAAGCTTTGTATATGCGATGTGTCTTTTATAATAATGTCATGTATAATATAGGAGTTGTATAATTGTGATACTCTAAGTATAGCTTACTGTTGTAATCATTTCCTTTGTGGTTTGTTATGTTGAATGAGAAGAGTTTTTGAATTAAATGTTTCATGTTGTTTTATGATGGATGGATTACAAGTTCTACTTTATCCCTAACTTGGGGATGGTAGTAGCAAACCATCTTCAAATACCAAAAGTTAAGAAAAATTTTTTAAATAGATACTTAGAACGTAGGGTATTAGAGGGTGGTATCAAAGTGTTGTTTGTATAATGAACCACGAAATGTCACAACTTGTCTATGGATAAGGATTTGAGGTGTAGTGGATTGAAGAGTTGAGAAATTTATGTTGATCTAAAGAATTGAAGTAAGAATGGAAATGAGATATAAGGCATGTCAAGGAACATGGATCAAGATTATTTAAGAAGAAAAGATAGAAAATATGAGGAGTAGCATGAATTGAAGTAATTTTTGGACAAAAGTCTAAGGAAGTTACTTAGAAATTGATGGACTTGAGTTGACATTAAGGAGCAAATCCTAGTAAATTCATATTAAATTGGTGTATTGAAGGAATTGAGTAAAAGATTTATGGACAATGGTTGGAATTAAGAAAGAAATGGATAGAGTTTACGTTGTGAGCTAGGGAAGCTTTGTAAAGATGAAAATGAGGTAGTAAGAATGTGTGTATGAGGTAGTGTAGAGTAGCTAGAATAACTTAAGAAAGCAAAAGAGTAGTATCCTTGTATAGCCAGAATAAGTTAAGAAATAAGTACAAAAGTTATACATCTCACTAACTACCATCATAAATAGGAGAAAATAAATAGATATAGCTCAGGATATGGTTAAATAGTATGTAGTGGCATTCTTCATGTATGCTTCTAGTACACATGAGTAAGAGAGGAAGGGAATGGCAAATTATGACTCTTGCATTCCTCTTGTCCAGTTTTTTTATTGTCATAACTTTTATGTCTTATATTGAGCTTTCTGTCTTTATAGTTGGTCCCATCATGTCACGTTGATTGTACAATTGGTAATTGGTTAGTTCCTTTGTATGTCTTGTTGGTTCAAGAGTTGTGTTAGTTATGTTTGATTTAAATCAAATAAGCTAAATTGATGACATGAACTAAGGTATAAAAGTGTGATTTTAACTATTAAAGAGAACAAAACACCAATATTGGTACTTTATGATTACCACAAGCTAAGAGTGTTCAACAAGTTCTACTCTCTAATGTCAACTTTTGTTTCTTGCCTAAAGTTTAACCAACTAACCAACTAACTTCACATTTTCCCTCTAATACCCTATTTATACTCCCATGCAATTGTATAACTAACAAACTACCCCTATATTAATACAGTAGACTACATACACATACAATACAATAACTTCAATCATATCAAAGACACAATACAATAAAAAATACAAAATACAAGTTCTACTACAATAATTCACTATACTCCTACTACTTAGTATGATACTACTATTTAACACTCATTCTTTGGATTTCCTTCTACTATACACATACAACAATAGCTAATGAATTCTAGGGGTTGTGTTAATACCCCTTTCCCCAAAAAGGTCCTTATCCCCAAGGAAAAAAAAATGGAAACTGAAACTTAAAAGCATTAAGATCTTCCCATGTCCTGTCCTTAACATTTTGTCCCAACCATTGAATTAACACCTATGGAATATCAAGACCATCCCAAACCTCAAATCTTCTACCCAACACCTTAGTACAATATAAAGTACCATCCAGATCCTCATGATGCAGGTCAGTAGGTAGTTCATTTAAGATTGGAAATGACCCATGAGACTATTTAAGTAAGAAGACATGAAAGACAAGGTGTAGGTAACATCCTTGAGGCAACCGAAGCTTATAAGCTACTTGACCCACACATGTAACAATTTGAAAAGGCCTATAATACCTAGGAACAAGTTTAGTAGTACTTTTACACCTTGACTTGGCATGTAATTACGACCATAAACATAAAAATACCCATTCACCAACTGAAAACTGCGCATCCCTGTGCTTCCTATTAGCAATAGCATAATCTCATAGTTAAGCCACCTCTAAATTTCTTGTAAATGAATAAGAATGTCATCCTTTGATTGTAAAGTTGAATTTAAGAGTTGGACTCTACACTTCAACATTCAAATAGATAGGAATAGATGGAGGTAGACATCCAGACATAACTTCAAAAGGTGTCATCTTTGTCGTGGAGTGATAACTAGTATTATAAGAGGATTTTGCCCAAGAAACCCAGTTTGCCTAAGTATTAGGTTGCTGATAACTCTGATTTTAAACATATTTCATATGGTGATTTTATAGTATTTCCCTTACATTTTTAGTTTTCTTTAAAGAAATTGATACTTAATTGAGTAAAATGTTGATTTCAGGGTTTAAACGCGTTCTAGGCTCGAAAATGAAGAAAAGGAATCAAGTTTCACTCAATTCCTAATTCAAACGAAGAAGTTATGAAGTTGTGTAGAAAATTTGCCTAAGTGCAGAAAGTTACACGACCTGGGGACACGACCGTGTCCCAGGCCGTGTCTAGTGACGAAAACAAAATCTTTGTAATACACATATAAAAGGATATCTTAGAGTTTCAAAAGACAAGGAGAGACATTACAGAAACGAGAAGACACAAGAGAAGAGAAAGAGACTTAAGGAGAACATCAATCAAGAAAGAGGTGAGAACAACATCGATTTCAAGATTAAAGAGAGATTGTTCATCAAATCAAGAGGGGTTTTCCATGCTTTATTTTATGTTTTTGATGGAACTCGTTTTTAGATTCGTTATGATAGCTTAGAATTAGAGTATTTAGGATTATGGAACCTAGGGTTTCATGTAACCCTTGGATTGAATTATAATTTCAATAAAGTTTCTATCTTTTCTTGATTCAATTATTTTGTTTAATTGTGAATTGATAATTCTAGAGTATCAACATATGATATTATGCATGTTGATTGAGAAATTGCATGTGTAATTAGATCTTAGCATAATTGAAGAGAATTACATGTATACTTAGAGATAAGATACATGTTTCTTCCGGAAAGTTGATTGTTTGTGTGGGAATTCATTATACATTAATGCAATTCTAAATTATAATACTAAGTGAAGAGATTCCGGTAAATAATTTAGGATTAAGGTTAATATGCTTGAGAAAGATATTAGCTTTAATTATGAATCCCTTCGGTCAAGAATAATAAAAATTAAATTGGATATATTTTAAAAAGGTTACATATTAAACACTAGGGGAAATTATTCCTAAATACATTATTGTATACTTGAAGTTGTTCGTAGTTTATTGCTTCCTAATTTGCGTAATTAAGTCTCATAAGTAGTTTAGTTGTTAATTTCAGTATTTTTAATTCATTCAACTCATCACAATTTTCTGGTTAGATAATAAAGCTAAGGTTAATATTAGTACTCAAAATCTCTGAGGGATCGACTCGGACTCATATCTGCTATATTAAAATTGATAGGTACGCTTGCCTCATAACAACGAAGATAACATTCTAGACTTCAATTTACAACCTCTTTTTGTCCATCCATTTCTAGATGCTGTGTCGTGCTAAATTTCAAATGAGTCCTTTGAAGAGTAAACAATTCCGTCCAAAAAGTACTCACAAATAATGGATTACGATCAGACACAACAGCTCATGGAAACCTATGTGAACAGACAATCTCTTTCAAGAATAACTTAGCCATCACTTTTGCATTCTAACGATGTTTTAATAGTAGAAAATGCCTGTACATAGAAAACCGATCCATAAGCACCAAAATGGTATCATACCCTTTAGACTTAGGAAGATTAATAATGAAATCTAAAGAAATATCCTCCCAAATGGTCTGTGGAGTTGGTAATGGATTGAGTAATCTTGTGGGAGCCCAATTTTGAACTTTATTGCGTTGAAAAATAGTATATGTAGCTATAAAGTAAGCCGCATCTCTCTTCATACCTACCTAGTAAAGATGGGTAGCAAGGCGCCTATATGTTTTAATGTAACCAGCATGGCCTCTAATTGCTGATGAGTGAAATTCATGCAAGAAAAGCAAAACCCAAGTTGATTTGGCTGGTAATACAAGTCTTCCCTTATAATGTAATGTATTTCCACGTAGCTCAAACCATACTCTAACACCTTTCCCGTCCTTCAAAAGTTACATTTTGGTAGCTAAGAACTTATCTTTTAATACAACTTGCTTAATGGTAGCAAGATCAGTCTATATTGGACCTAAGATCCCCATCAATTTTGCTTCTTCAAGCATACAAGATAAAGCATTAGTGGCACTATCATCTTTACCCACTTTATATTGAATTTCAAATTCATACCCTACCAACTTGGACAACCAATGTTGTTGATTAGGTAGAGCAATTTGTTGGTCAACAAATGCTTCAAACTCTTTTGATCCATTCTCACCACAAATTTCCTTCTAAGGAGATAAGGCCATTAATGGTTAATAGCTAAAACAAGCGCCGTTAACTCCTTATCATAAATGGATTTGGAAATGTTACTATCTAAAAGAGCTTTGCTAAAATAAGCAATAAGCCTAGAATTTTGAGTTAAGGTAGCCTCTAACCCAACACTCGAGGTATCATACTCAACTATAGAGGGTTGGTTGAAGTTGGGCATGGCTAATACTAGCGCATTTGTAAGCACCTACTGCAATTGCTGAAAAACCCAAGTGGCTCCTTCCATCTACTTAAATGCTTCCTTCTTCAAAAGATTAGAGAGTGGTCTTGCAATTTTTGCATAATCATTTATAGATTTGTGATAATAGCCTAATAAACCAAGAAATCTACACAAAGCTTTCAAAGACTTAGGGATTGACTAGTCAAGAACACTCTTCACCTTAGAAGGATCCATTACCACTCCTTTTGATGAGACAATGTGGCTTAAATACTCTAAAGACTCTCTCCTAAAAGCACACTTCTTCTTGTATGCTTCAAACTTGTGATATTGCAATGGCTACAAAACAATTTTCAAATGCTTCAAATGAGAATTCACATTAAGACTATAGATAAGAATGTCATCAAAGAAAACCAATATGAATTTTCATAGATAAGGGCAGAACAATTCGTTCATAGTAGCTTAGTAGTGAGGGCGTTTATTAACCTAAACGGCATCACCAAGATTTCTTAATGACCTTGTGTATATGGAAGCTATTTTATGAATATCATCCTCACATACACGAATTTGGTGATAACCGAAACGTAAATCAATCTTAGAAAAATTCATTGTACCATACAACTTGTCAAGCAACTCATCAATAATAGGGATAAGATACTTATCTGGAACAATAGCATTATTTAAGGCTTGATCATCTACATAAAACCGCCAATTCCTATCCTTCTTAACTAGTATAACAGACTAGAAAAAGAACTTACATTAGGCAGAATGATACTGCTTTAGACATATCTTTCACCATTTTTTCTATCTCATCTTTTTGAATTTGTGAATATCTATAAGGTTGCACATTAATTGTTCTCGCTTCTTCCTTTAAAAGAATTTAACTATCAGTGCATCAAGAAGGAGCGAGATTGCCAATTTTAGTAAATACAGTAGAATATTCATTTAATAAGGATAGTAGCTTCAAGTGTGGTTCTTCCCCTTCGATCCTAAAATTCCATGCCCTTGCCTTTACTAACAAATTGCAATAATCACATCCTTATAACTGCAACATGTATCTATAGGAAATAATAGACCTACAAAGAGAAAGGTCTCCCATCAATAAGTGTTCCCTACCCTCAATAAGAACTTTCATATGCATTTCCCCCCAATCAGTTTTCACTTCGTCTAATGTCTGAAGCCATGCTATTCCCAATACAACATCTACTACCCCCAACTCAAAAATATAGCGATCCACATAAACATGCAAAGAACCAACCACAATTTTTAACCCTGGACATAGACTAGCAGTGGAAACAATACAACCATCTCCAAGTTTAATAGTAAATGTAGAATTAACATTTAAATGCAACTAATGAACCAATCTTTGCGATATGAAATT
The DNA here is from genome assembly GCA_024138005.1 of Lumnitzera racemosa. NCBI lineage: Eukaryota > Viridiplantae > Streptophyta > Magnoliopsida > Myrtales > Combretaceae > Lumnitzera > Lumnitzera racemosa. The sequence continues at coordinate 89,794,327 of JAMXBC010000010.1, read as the reverse complement.
ATGACTAACTCTACTATATACCAAAATAGAAACATCACAACCATACAACTTACTTCGAAACTTCAAAGTTTTAGGGCCACTAAAACCATTGATAACAAGAAGTGATAATTTTAATTCCATATGTCCCTCCTCTTGCTCCTTAGTTAGTGGCTGTGGCTTAGACAACTCTACCTACCTTTCCTCCATTTTCTCATCATCTTCTTCAAGTATTAAGACCCATAGTGTTTTGTTTAGGCACTTGTGACCTAGTTGAAAAGGCTGCTTACAATTAAAATGTAACCTTTTACTCCTCCTTTCCAAAAATTTAGTATAGGACATCTATTATGGCCTCCTTTACTATAGTTGTGGCTGTCTCATATCATGAGTAGTAAAAGAACTACTAGAGGCCACCAATACATTCTCCTTCACATACCCCCTTATTTGCATATGTTAAGATGTGGAGCTACCTGTAAATGAACTTGCATGTTACTTCTATGATGAGTTAGATTAATTTGTCACAGGTGATATAGTTGTTATATTGGATTATACGCGTAAGATATATTTAGTTGGAACATGACTTCCATTTCGACTCTCACTAGATAAAAATACTCTACGTTCAAACTCCTTCTCCACACTCAAAGATAGTTTAATAACGTCAGCCAATGACACAGGTCATAGTATTTGGACCCTTAGTTTGATGTCCTCTCTTAGTTTACCTAAAAAATACCCTAACAATTGCATCTTAGTGATATTAGGAATTTGCACAATTAGGGTCTCAAAAAACTCTAAAAAAGCACTATAGTAGTGGATGTCAAAGAGTAGAAATAGTTATGAAGGGATTCCTCGTTGATAACCCTATATATTGAGTTAAAAACTCCTACTTAGGCACCTCCTAATCAAGTCTAGGTAGTATCTTCTTAGGCATTTTATGCCAGTAGATAGTTTTGCTCTTAAGCCCCATGGTGGTGGTTGTGACTTTTCTATCTTCTCTGATCTATTGCACTGCGAAATATTGCTCGATCATAGTCAACCAATGCACAGGATCTTTTCCTTGAAAAGTAGGAATTGTGGTCATATTAGTTACAATAAGATGAATTTCTTCATTCGATTTCATATAAATCCCTTCTTCAATAGTATTTCTCCTCTACTTGGTTTCAATTCATATGTTAGAAGTCCAATTTACTTTTTCCTTCATTTTCATGTTCATAACTTGATTGCATCTCAGTGTTTGCAATGTCATTGAATGGATGCCAAATTAGTTTTGATTTTAGTGATTGAAGCTTTCATCAAAGTGATATTAGCATTAGAATTCCCATCAACAATTGTAGTTTGGTGTTACAACTTCGAAATGCTTTCTTTTAATTCTACTTTCACCAAATTTACTTTTTGTTCCAATGAACCTAAATTTTTCTTCAAATTCTCAACCCTAGGTTCCATCCTAGTCATTTTGATCTCTTACGAAAATGATATTCCCTACAGATAGCGCCAATTTGATATGAACTATAGTATAAAAGTGTGATTTCAACTATCAAAGAGAACAATTATCTTCTCAATTAGGGTTCCTAAATGTAAAAAAACACATCGGTGCTGGTACTTCATGATTGCTACAAGCTAAGAGTGTTCAATAAGTTCTACTCTCTAATGTCAACTTATGTTTCTTGCCTAAAGTTTAACCAACCGACTAACTAACTTTACATTTTCCCTCTAACACCCTATTTATACTCCCATACAACTGTACAATTACCAAAATACCTCTATACTAATATAGTAGACTGCATATGAATACAATACAACAACTCCAGCTGTATCTAAGACACAACACAACAAAAAATACAAAATGCACCTTCTACTACTATAATTCACTACACTCCCACTACTTAGTACTACACTACTATTTAACACTCATTCTTTAGATTTCCTTCTACTATACACATGCAACATTGGTTGATGAATTTTAGGGGTCGTATTAATCGAGTTATTCTCTATCTCATTGAAGTCCAAGTAATTAAAGAGTTCAGATTTGTCAAACTCAAACTTGATACTGTATATGTGATAGTTATATGAAGTACTTAAGCTATTTGCTATAAAGGAGGTATGATACTTAGAGAATTATAAAAAGCAGACATGAGGAAAGGGATTAGTCATATGTTACATTTCAATAGCCATATTGTTATAACTAACCCTAAGCAAAGGTAAGAAATGAGAAACGTACTTAGTGGTAGAATCTGAGTTAGAAAGTATTTGAAGGTGGAATCTTATCTACATCAAGGGTTAGAAGATCGGTCAAAATGTGTTACACCATAACATTTTAAACTTAATATAACTCAGAACTTGTTTCACAAAGTACTATAGCTTGAAAGTAAGAGAGTGTGTCAACTTAGATACTAAGTTAGAACCTAGATTAGAAGGTACATAAGGTAGGGATTAAGTTGAAATGACACAAAACTTTAAGAGTTTGTCAACATGAAATTACTTATATAGTAACAAATGGATCTATGGACTTCCACAATTAATATTCTTATTAAAGACATTAAAGGAATTGATAACATTGAAAGTAAGTTAGAAGTTATCTAGTAGGGGATTCTAAGATAACTTCATTGAGAGGACATGTTTAACTAATAAAGCTACAAGATGGAAAATGAAATAAAGATGGGAATGATGGCTACTAACCGTGATAGAATCAATGAGAGATAAGGGAAGTACAAGATATTGCAAAAGTTGAAGCAAGGAATATTTAGAGCCAATTATATTAAGGATGTGATATAAAAATTAATAAACGTAGGATTCCTTAACCATGACTAGCATTGAGATTAAAGGGTATCACAAAATATAAAGTATCCCATACGTTTGGCAACTATGTTAAGTGACAAATGTGTAGAAATTGAAGTAATAGATAAAATTTAGGTTTACAAACTATGAATATGTGGCTTAGAAATTAGAATTGAAGGTCTTGGTAGCCTAGGAAAAATTAGAGAATTTCATAAAGTGAGTAAGGATTAATGATAGACAAGATAATCATTATTGTTATTTGAATCTCTATAAAGAGCAAAGAGTATAACAAGACGTTATATACTTAAAAGTGAGGGTGTAAATGGTACAAAGAATGGTTAAGTGAATTAACATGGGAAATCCTATGAATATGCTTAGGTGTAAGTGTATTGAAGTTATAACTTTAATGGATGTTGATAAGTATAATGTGATGTGAAAATTAGAGTTGCATAGTAGAAGCGTAATGGTGAATTTGAAACGATTTGTTTTGAAGTGTGAAAGTTTTGAGAATGAAATTTTTTGTAAGAGGGGTAGAATGTAAGACCCTGGTCTTCAATCAATTATTGAGGACTCGAAATAGTGACACATTCATTATAAATATAGAACTTTAAAAATATGAATTAGGAAGTAAGGAAATAAAGGGGTCATGAGTAGCATGAAGCACGAGTTACAAATGCTATTATGTAAAGTGATTGTAGTTGCTTGGAATAGGTAGATTTGGAGTTTTAAAAAATATTCTTGGAATCAAATAAATTTTTAATATGGGGTCAAAAAAGTTAAAAGAAACACCCTAGTAAGGTTTATTTGGTAAAATAAAGTATATAACATATTTAGTGTGTTAAGTATATTGATGTAAGGTAAATGCACCTATCGATTTAGTAGTATATTTCAAAAGAACGGAAGTCATTTCCATAAGGACAATGATTACTAATACTAACTTTTTCTTTATTACCTAACCAATAAAATTCAAATTTAAGAAACTTAAAGAAATTAATCTAAATAACTATTAATGACTAATCTAATAATTAACCAAGACTTAGCTAAAGAAATAAATAAGAAAGCAATTAAATTAGAAATTAACTTAAGATTCAATGACGTATTTAGATCTTGCTTTCCCTAAAATTAAATCTGTAGCTTTTACTAAAGATAGTCTAACTTGATTTCCAATTTCTTTGATCAGGAGAATTCTTTACAAAAACTAATAACTTTCTCTAGTTTATTAACCTTAATAATTGAATTACCTATTAGAATTTTTCTAAATAACATAATTGAAGATCGCATTAAGGAACAATGAATCCTCTTAAAGATAATAATAATGATTTGAAAAGACTTCCAATTTATCTCTAAACTTGCAATAATCCTCATCAATTATGCCTAGATTTAATTACATAAGTAATCTCTTGATTCTCTTGCATAATATTATATTTTAAATTAATATCCTAAGAAATATCAATCTAAAGAAATTAAGCACACATGATTGAATTAAAGAAAAGTAAAGATCTTTATTAGATCTAATAGAACATATGAGCCTTGTAGTTTTATGTAGTTGTTCGAGTGGATAATTTAGGGTATTAATGAAACTAACTTGATTAACTTACAAATGGACTAGTAGGCTCGAGATATTAGTCGATGACACCCCATAGACTTAGATATTAGAAATAAAATGAAATAAAAATAATATAGCCAAAATATTGAAATCTAACCATATTATATATTATTTATTAGAATTGCGTAAAATAGGCTCGATAGCTAATAAATACTTAGAGATAAATTATATATATAATAAAAATATTTTGTGATATAAAATAACACGTAGAGTAATTATGTATACCTACGTGTAATTTTTAAGCATAAATATAAACCCATAATTAATTAAAATACTTGAAAAATAGCATTTTAGTCCAAATTAAGTTAAATAAATTATGAATGACACTTATCAAGTAATGTGGGTAGCTGGAATTAATTGCAAAAGGATTAGTGGAAAGTACTTGACATGTGTGAGATATTTAGGATGGATATCATGCAATAAAATTTTAGAAGAGAGAGAGAGATATTAAATCATTTTGTCATCAAATTCATTTTGAAAAATTAGAAAACTCTCTCCCACATGTCATTCATATAATTAAGCATCCAAGAAAAATCAAAGTGAGTCGAACGATCAAAAAGGAAAATCAAGAAAAAATTGGAAAAATCCAGTGCAACCTAGGCTTTTGGAAGTGTATGTAGTTACGGTGAAGCTGGGTGCAAGTAGCCACTACCAAGCAACAATAGACCCACTGTTTGGGTTGATTAATAAGATGGCAATTGCCATTGGTGGCTAGAGCTAAGTATTTCAGTGAGGTCCCAATTTTATCCAATTTTAGATAATTTTGTAAAAAATATAAATTTACCAAAAAAAAATTAGAAAAAATTATTCCTAACTGTTTTCATATGTAGAATGTAGAAGAAAAATATTATTTTCTATAAATTTTATGGCTATAGTATATATGCTTAAGAAATCGATGAAACAATTCAATTTTCAATGTTGAAATAAATATGTCTAATGACATAGTTTTGATCTTGAAATTTTTATATAGACTTCGTTCTATTTACACTAAAATGATATGAATAGATTTTTTAACAAAATTATTTTCTATAATTTTTATGAATCTTTAGTTCTAAATTACGATTAAAAATGGTATTTTTGATAAAATTAAATGTATTTCTCTTACTGACCTCGGTTGGATTCTGAGTTGCATTGGTTATTGGAGTATTTAGTAGAGATTAGGTGATGTTGGTAGTGATTTTATTGAAGGGAAGTGACGAAATCAAGTATGAGCCACTTATATGAATAATTTGATGATAGGGGATTTAGGGAAATGGGAGAGTGATGATGTCATATAATAGGATTGTAGAAGTAAAGAAGCTAAGGAAAGTAGTACAAAGTGTAAATTTGCTGTTCTAAATTGATTCTATAACTGTAACATGAAAGGAAAGTGAGTAAATTAGTTGATTGAGGATATTGATTAAGGGTAGATGATAAATGAGAGGATTCCGAGAATGAGTTTTCCATTAAAATAGTATTTAGATGATAAGTTAGAAGCAAAACTTATGAACAAAATATAAGAATAGGGGATTTGGAAGATTATTCAAAGGAGGCTGTTCTCAAAAATCCTATAGATAACAGAGTTAGATAGTATCTCAAAGGAAGTAAGGGTAAATATTCTACTAGATATTGATTTAGAGGTTTAGTTAAAGGCAAAATTTGAAGAGAAATATAGATTGGGAAGGCTTAGAGGCTAAATCAAAGGATAAACTCTTAATAAACTTGAAGTTGACTAGGCTTAAAGGATATCTTGCTAAAGGATCTAAAGTTGAGTAAACTCCATGATTGATTTACAAGGTGCTTTAGAGGATACTTTAAGTGAAAATATATAAGTATAAGCATTCAAAAGTTGTTCCAGAAGGTAATTCATAAGAAATTTTGGGTAGTTTTCGAACTCAGAGGATTATTTTGTTAAAATTTTAACTCTGATATGGCTTAGAGAATAATTTAGATGTCTTTTAGTTTTGGAACTTCATGAGTGATTTAACTCTGAAAGTAGCTTAGAAGGTGTTTATAGAAAATCTTAGGGATTTACTAACCTTAGAGATTGAAGCAGGGGATGAATTTGTAGTGGACTTCAAGACCTAAGTAGTGTAGAGGATATCCTAAAAGGTTTTTTAGTAAATATTTCATGGACACTTTAACTCAGGGATGGCCCAAAAGAGTAAAGTACTAAATTAAGATAAACATCAAAGGATCACCTATAAGGACTGTTGAATAACCAAGTAGCGTGCGGTTGGCTCCAAGTAAGTGGGATAAGTACTTTACTGTACTTTGGAGTATTGCTTAAGAATACTTGGAGACCTTAGTATGTACTTTGCTTGTGATGGTAAGTGATTAGCTTATGTGTGTGCTGTCCGTGTGTTTGAATATTGTACTACTACTATGGGGTGCCGAATTATATGTATTAGTTGTTTTATGGCATTACCTACTATGGATTGTATGAAATTGCTTAATCACCCCAAAAGCAATTTGACATAAACTTGACCTAATTATTAACCTGACTTACACCACAACCCATTAAGGGAAACAATTAGGATTCTCAGCCCAAACTAGGACCCTTCGATGAAGATAACAGAAATGGTTATTTCCCTACCCTTAGTCAAACTAAGTGATAGGAGAGGAGGTCTCAACAAAGTTGGGGATCATGGTTTAAAGGTAATCTCGGGCAGAGCGTGTTTCTCCATTGCATAAGACCTGGTTTGGTGTTCGATTCACGAAGTATGCGACATGAAACTTCTCAAAACCCAGATTAAAGAGGGTATAATTCCTCTGATCTCACGATGACTGGTCAATGTCGTGCGATGGCATTTACTTGAATATGTATTGCAACTAATTAACCTTGCTTGAAATCCTAGGTATCTTGATGACTAAAATATGCTATTGTCTCTATCCCACTTATTGAGCAAGTTGTTGCTCACTCCTATATAGTTGTTTTGCAGGTTTCTAGTAGACTCACTAATATTACAGCAAGTTTTGGATGATTACAGAACGGGTCTAGGAAGTGAGATTCAAGACCTATGGATTGTGCTCTTATTTATTTTTTGGATTACTCACTTATATAGAAACTAATAGGTTCTCTATTAGTGGCCCTCTCGTTTTCCTTTATGAATACTGATACTATGCTTTACTAACCTGTAATCTTTTCTAAACCCTTTATTAATCGCTTTATTTTTTTTCAAATCGAGTTACTTTTAAAACTTTTGTTAAAATTGAGATTTTATACTCTGAATGATTTGTGAAGCTTGATTTCTCAATTATCTGAGCCATAACTTTATTTTCCAAAGTTATTTTGAAGAGTTAAATCATAGGTTGTTCTTTATTAGAGTCAGAATTAAATGGCTCAAAGCAGGGACTTGGTAAACGCCTTATGTAAGCTATACCTACTTTGATGGTTAGCTTGTAGCTTATGTTAGTTTACACGGCAGGAATTATAACTCTTTAATTTGTGGTTTGATAATTCTGAAGTGGTATTAGAGCATAGTATTTGGCAATTTGCTTAAAGCGTGATTTATCTTAACTAACTTTGGGATTTTATAACTAAAATGAAAAGAATAGCTTAGGAACATTGAGAGTAGGGAAAATAAGTGAGATGTAAAAGGCTTATATCATTAAGATTATACAAGTTATATACGTATAAAATAATATATAATGTAAATCTATAATAAGTAATAAGTAATACTAGTCTAACTTTTATTGTGGTTACTCTCGAATTCTTAACCATTGATTTATTCATGATTGGAAACAATGATGGATGATGAAGAGTTTATGGATTATAGGAGTTAAATTAATGAAATTGTATTGAAATTGAATTGATTGGTACCGTTTTATATTCTGGTGAAATTATTAGAAGTACATACATGAAGTGAATGAATTAGCTTGTAGAAGTTAAGTGATTGAAAATATTAAAAGATGAATAGAAATTGGTATTATTAATGCATCATTTGTTGAATTGAATTGTTTTTGAGGAAAAGTTGATGGTGATTGATGGAAGTATATTAGGAGAGGTTGTAAAAAGAGTAGAGTGCAACTGAAACCTAAACTGTAGGTATGATAGAATTATGAGGTGTAGAGTAGTTAAGCTTAGGATAATAAGAAGAATACTACTGGACTTAGAGGATACAATAGAATCTAATTAAGAGGATTTGGTAAAGGGTTGATTTAAACTTGAAGAGTAACTTACATGGAATAATAAGGTTAATTAGAGGATATTCCATACTTTTAGTAAGATCATAAATACATATCATATAATATACTTTATAATTGATAGGTGAATGAAAGATACTGGAAAAGGAACCTAGAGTTGATATTATAAACACAACTTTGAAGAAAGGATATTGGTGGGTTAAGAAAGTTGTATTTATAATAACCTTGATGTTGTATCTCAGGTAAGTGTAGAAGTTGAAGGAACTTTAAGAGATATATAATATGAATTTGAATGATAACCTAAAGAAGACTCTAACCTTAATTTAGATACTGTAACAACTAAGGATAAGGCAAAGGCAATTGAATGTATGAGCAAATCAAGAAGTATGAAAAATATATGAAAAGAAGCATTGCTCCATATCAAACTTTAGGAGAAGATTATCACTCACGTTTAAGCAGAAAGTCATGTAGAAGTCAATGAAGTAAACAAAGAGAAAAGATTTAAGGTAGTGAATGATAATGATAATAATAGATTGTATGAAGTTGCATCTTAAGATTTAGAAATGTGTGATGATTAAATTTGGTTTACAAAATTGGAAATGACAAGGTGAAGGTGAATGGACATGGAGTTGATTTTTATGTGAAATGATATTATAATGTGTATGAAAGACTATGTGTAGATCTTTATGATGAGAAGTTTATTCCTGACGTGATTTTTCTTTAGTGTAAAGTTGAGTCTTGATGTAAGTCTATTCTTAATATAAAGATAACATTCTGATATATACTCTTAGGTTGTGGAATTGAAATTCAAAAGTTAAGAAGATAGGTAATGAATGATATGAAATGACATCAAATGGATTTCAAAATTGAAATGTATATGGAGATCAACTTAAGTCTATCAACTAACAAAAATAGGTATATGAACATGATGTATGAAAGATGACCATTTTGGTTGTATCTTTTATTTGAGAAACGTTATGAAACTGCAAGATTGAAGATAATGCTCTATTACAGGGATGAATACAAGAAACATGTTATTTATAGGTGTTGATCTACTATAGTTTCTTATAGGCAAGAACTTCAGAATAATAAGAGATGTTCCTTTATCATTATGTATATAAATGGGATGTGATTGGTATGAATGATGTGTGAATACTGAAACACTAATTGAAGATATATTGTTAAGGATTACATGATTTTTATTCAATAAGGAGTAATCACTTAACGAATAGTTTAGAAACTTACATTCCATGCTGAGTCATAATGTTGAAACATATGAATAAGTGATATGCATAAGGTATATCACTAGAAGTACTTGTATAAGAAGATATACTAATAGAAGATGTTATGGAAATATCATGAGACATGATTAAGATATATATATATAAAAGAAGAAAATCTTACTCAAAGAAATTAATTGAGATTAAATTGGGTACCACTTACGAATCATATGCGATGGAGTGTAGAATAAACTAACATATACAATGGGGAGATATTGAATTGATGAAGTAGTTAGAAACTTAGGAAAATGATTGGTAAATGTAAATTCATTTCTATGTATTTCTATACTTAAAGAAATGACTAAGTGTTAACTTCGATAAATATATCACAAGTTGACTAGTAAAAAATTAAAGTGAATACCCAAGCAATAGGGATGTTATTACAACATTTTTTGATTGAAGAGGATGACTTAAGGAGGATATAATAAAGAGTAACATTAGGAGGTTTGATTTTAGGATATCGCTGACCATCTTAAATTTGCCTTGTTGATACGATACTTAAGATGAAACAGGGTAAGCCAACCTAAATCAAAGATTGAATAGTTTAAATTAAGCTAAAATGAGAATATTTAGGATTAGTGAGCAATGGAAGGAGACACACATAACTCTAACTAAAAAGATAGAAGCTAGATCATGACAAGATGTAGGATGAAAGAATTTCGAAGGGTCCATAGTACAATAAATTATGGGATAAACTTGAGAAAGGTATTACCAAGGTAGCTTGAAGAATGAGTTATGAAGAAATAGAAAGGAATAGATAAAGATCAAAATAGATATAGAAGATAAACCCTTTCCTATTTAGGATTCATATATGAATTTATCTAAGAAAGTAAATGATATGTGTTCTAAGTTAGGAAAAAGAAAAAGACTCCTTATCATAAGACTTTTAATTTTCACACCTTGTGAGTAAATAGGAATATTAATATATGTATTGCAAATATGAGAGACATTTGTGGAAGTTAACATAATTGGAAGTAAGGAGTAAAGCACAAAGTCAAGTTGGAACCGAAAACTTGGATCAATTTGTACGTGAGAAAAGATGAGTTATAACTCTATTGAGGAGATAGATTGAAAAAATAACTAGAAACTCAATAAATTGAGTAAATAGTAAAAGAAGAATCCTCAAAAGATTATGAGAATCATAAATTGGAAATAGTATGGGTGAAGTTTTTGGCAAATATATAAGGTTAAGATTAAGAAAAGATGGGTTGAACTACACTTAGAGAAATGGAAATAAGATAACAGTAAAAGAATGATTCAATAGGGAAATGTGCAAATAGGTGGAAAGTAAGTGGATGCAAATCATGTAGTTAAGGGAATAACACCTTAGAATAATTGGTAAAGTTATACGCTTCATTTTGGGTATGAAAACAAAAGTGGAGATAAACTAGTGTATAGAATTAGAAATTTGATAGTAGCACAATAAGTATTTGGCTGCATACAAATATGCAAGAAGAGGATGGCAAATTTATGATTCTTGTCTCTCTCTTACTAAATCCTTTGTTTGTTATAGGTCATGTGCCATTTTTAGGAACCCTTTGTCCTTAAGTTAAATTACTCATGTTGTGCCAGTTAAAAAGTTGAAAATCGGTCCATTTCCTTATCCCTCTTGAATCGTATTAGTTTTGTAAATTGAATCGTATATGTTTATGAAGTCAGTTCTTATTTCATTTGAGTATAAACTTGTAAAAGGATTGAGATTTTCCAACCTTAATAATACAATTGTATGTGCTAATATATGAAATATCAATCTCATGACTATGAAGATTGTATGGATTCAAAAAGGAATCCAACTAAAGTGATAACGATAATGAAGCAATCTTTCAACATACTGGATTAATTGGGTTTAGAAGTTAATAGGATGTGATAAAGAGTACATACAGGAGTTAAGATATACCCCAGTTTTTAGAACCAAGTTAGAGGATGTTTGAAATGAAGTTCAAATACATTAAGGATAAAAGGATAAATCATAATCATTATACTTAAGTATCACAAACTTGGAAGATTTAGAAACTATAAAAGTATACTAAATGGTGATAGTATGTAATTTTATGAAGAATGCAACCACAATATTAAGGTTAAAACAATGGACCTATAGTAAAACCATACATTAAAGAAACCATCTGTGCGACTACTGAATAGGTGATTTTTTGAAAATTAAGAGATAAAAAATACATAGTATGTGAAAGTCTTACAGAGAGATAGCCTTACGTTGAATTGATTGATAATAAAGATGTTAGACTTACAAGAAGGTTGCATAAGTAAAAGAGTAACTCATTTAGGTACTTAATAAATAAGTTTACGAAAATCGAGATGTGATTATTTGGAGACAATGATAGATCATCTTATCTTAATAAAGATATAAGAATGGATAATGAATCCTATTGATGTAGAGTAGGTAAGATGGATAATTGAAGTTTTGAGGACAAAACTTTTCTAAAAGGGGGTAAAAATGTGAGCCCTATAGTTTCGTGTAGTTGTTTGAGTGGATGATTTAAGGCATTAATGAAACTAACCTAATCAACTTAGAAATAGACAAGTAGGCTCGAGATATTAATCAAGGACACCCTCTAAACTTAGATATTAGAAATATAATAAAATAAAAATAATATACTCAAAATAGTGAAATTTAATTGTATTATATATTATTTATCGGAATTGAATAAAATAGGCTCTGATTGCTAATAAATATTTAGAGGTAAATTATATATATAATAAAAATATTATGTGACATAAAATAATATGTAGAGTAACTATGTATACCCACGTGTAATTTTTAAGCATAAATATAAACCCATAATTAATTAAAATACTTGAAAAATATCATTTTAAGCCAAATTAAGTTAAATAAATTTATGAATGGCACTGAGCAAGTAATTTGGATAGTTGGAATTAAGTGAGAAAGGATGAGTGGATTGTACTTGACAAGTATGAGATAATTAGGATGGATATCATGCAATAAAAAAGGTCAAATTTTAGAAGAGAGAGAGAGAGAGAGAGATAAAGATTAAATCATTTTATCATCAAATCCATTATGAAAAATTGGAAAACTCTCTCCTACATTTCATTCATACAATTAAGGATCTAGGAAAAAGCAAAGCGAGTGGAAGTGATCAAAAAGGAAAATCAAAAAAACATTAGAAAAATTGGGTGTAATCTAGGCTAATAGAAGTATATGTAGTTAATGTGATGTTGGGTGCAAGTGGCCACCACTAAGTGGCGGTGGACCTACTGTTTAGGTTGATTGACAAGGTGGTAGCCACCATTAGTGGCTAGAGTTGAGTATTTTGGTAAGGTCCCGATTTTGTTCAATTTTAGATAATTTTGTAAAAAATATAAAAACTACCTAAAAGTTTTTATAAAAAATTATTCCTAATTATTTTCATATGTAGAATGTAGGAAAAATATTATTTTGTATAAATTTCTTGGCTATAGTATATGTGCTTAAGAAATTGACAAAACAATTCAATTTTTGATTTTGAAATAAATGTCAAATGATGTAGTTTTGATCCCAAAATTTTTATATAGACTTCCTTATATTTATGCTGAAATGCTATGAAGAGATTTTTTTAACAAAATTCTTTTCTATAATTACAATTAAAATTGTATTTTTTGGAAAAATAAATGTATTTCTATTACTAACCTCACTTGGATTGAGAGCTCCATTGGTTAGTAGAGTATTTAGTAGTGATTGGGTGCTATTGGTAGTGATTTTATTAAAAGGAAGTGATGAAATCAAGTATAAGCCACTTATATGAGTAATTTGATCATAAGGGATTTAGGAAAATGGGAGAGTGAAGATGTCATATAATAGGATCATAGAAGTAAGGAAGTTGAGGAAAGTAGTACAAAGTGTAAATTGCTATTCTAAATTGATTCGAAGGAAAGTGAGTAAATTAGTTAATTGAGGATATGAGAATGAGTTTTTCATTAAAGTAGTATTTAGAGGATAATTTAGAAGTAAGAATTATGAACAAAATATAAGAATAGGGGATTTAGAAGATTATTTAGACAAGGATGTTCTTAAAAATGCTATAGATAATAGAATCAGAGGGTATCTTAGAGGAAGCGAGGGTAAATGCTCTATTGCATATTGGTTTGGAGGTTTACTCAAAAGAAAAATTCGAAGAGAAATATATTTAGGAGAGGATTAGAGGATGAGTTAGAGGATGAACTCTTAACAAACTTGAAGTTGACTAGGCTTAGAGGATATCCTACCAAAGGATCTAAAGTTGAGTAGATTACACAATCGATTCATAAGGTGCTTTAAAGGATACTTTAAGTGAATATATATAAGTATGAGCATTTAGAAGTTGTTTCATAAGGTAATTCATAAGAAATTTTTGGCAGTTATCGGACTCAAAGGATGATTCTGTTAAAATTTTTAACTTTGATATGGCTTAGAGAATAATTCAGATGCTTTTCAGTTTTGGAACTTTATGAGTGACTTAGCTCAAAAAGTAGCTTAGAAGGTGTTTATAGAAAATCTTAGGGTTTTACTAACCTTAGATATTAAGGTAGAGGTTGAATTTGTAGTGGACTTGAAGACCTAAGTAGTGTAGAGGATATCTTAAAAGGTTTTTTAGTAAATATTTCATGGACACTTTAACTCAGGGATGGCCCAGAAGACTAAAGTACTACATTAAGATAAACATCAAAGGATCACCTACAAGGACTATTAAACAACTAAGTAGCGAGCAGTTGAGCTCCAAGTAAGTGGGATAAGTACTTTACCATACTTTAAAGTATTGCTTAAGAATATTTAGAGACCTTAGTATGTGCCTTACTTGTGAGTGTAAGTGATTATCCTATGTATGTGCAACGCATGTGTTTAAATATTGTACTATTATTATGGGGATCCAAATTATATGTATTAGTTATTTTATGGCATTACCTACTGTGGATTGTATGAAATTGCTTGATTACCCAAAAGTAATATAATACAAACTCAACCTAACTACTAACTTGACTTACATCACAACTTATTAAGGGAAAAGTTTAGGATTATTGGCCTAGACTTAGACCCTTTGATGAGGATCACAGAAATGGTCCTTTCCTTACCCTTAATTGAATTAAGTTTAAGGAGAAGAGGTTGTAGCAAGGTTAGGGATCGTGATTTAAAGGTAGTCTTGGGTGGAGTGTATTTCTCCATTGCATAATCCCTAATTTGGTGTTTGATTTGTAAAGTGCATGGCATGAAACTCTTCAAAATCTGGATTAGAGTGGCCATAATTCCTCTGATCTTACGACGATCGATCAATATCGTGCAATGGCATTTGCTTGAACTTGTATTGCAACTAATTAACTTTGCTTGAAAACCTTGGTTGCTTGATGATTGACATTTGCTATTGTCTTTGTTGCACTTACTAAGCAAGTTGTCGCTCACTCCCATATAGTTGTTTTGTAAGTTTTTAGTAGACTCACCAATATTATGGTAAGTTCTAGATGACTAGAGAATAGGTTTAGGAAGTGAGATTCAAGATCTATGGTTTTTGCTCTTATTTGTTTGTTAGATTTACTCACTTATACATAAACTAATAGGGTCTTTATTAGTGGCCCTTTAGTTTTCATTTATTAATACCGTTACTATGCTCTAATAACCTATGATCTTTTATAAACCCTTTATTAATTGCTCTATTTTTTTCAAATCAAGTTACTTTTAGAACTTTCGTTAAATTGGGATTTTATACTTTGAATGATTTGTAAAGCTTGATTTCTCAATTATCTAAGCTGTAAGTTTATTTTACAAAGCTACTTTGAAGTGTTACATTACAAGTTGTTATCTATTAAACTCATAAGTAGATGGCTCAAAGCAAGGAAGTGGTAAATGCCTTATGTAAGACATACCTACATTAGCAGCTAAAGTGGTAAGTTTCCAGCTTTGGTTAGTTTACGTTTTTTTTTTGTTGGGGGTTGGGTGGGGGGGGGGGGGGGGGGGGGTAGGTGGGGTTGTAGTTATGACTCTCTGGTTTGGGGCATGATAGAACATAGCATCACATAGTAATTCTAGGTTCTACAAAACCTAGATACAATAAATCTATGTGCTATTCATGGTAGATAAACTATCTTAAACAAAATTTACAGAAAACATAGAAGAATAACCTATGGAACTAATAAAGAATCTTGAATCTTGAATATTGAATATTGGAGTGCATCACTCTCTTGAGTGTTTTGTCCTTTTAAGTCTGTCAAAAAATCGTCTAAAAGATTGTAACAAAAATTGCTAAGGAGCCTTTATATAGGAGATGCAAAATTCATAAATCTTTACAAATGACATGACCTAGTGACACTGCTGAGTCTTTTGATTGTGTCCCAAAGATGTGCCATATCTTAATGAACCTTTTCAAATCTTGATCAGATTTGCAAATGACACAACTTGGTATTCAGTCACGTCTCCCAGGTAGTGTCACTCACTGTGAACAGTTCTGTTTACTTGAAAAATTGTCCTTCAACATACACAGTTATGTCACTTCCAAACTTTATAACTTTTTCATTTTAACACCAATTTGAGTTAAACTTGTTTCGATTTTCTCATTTTCTCCCAAAGATCATTCCAAAACCTAGGTAATAAGATTTTACTCAATTAAGTATCATTTTTTAAAATAAATCAAAATTGCAAAGAAAAATCAATAAAAATCACTACATGAAATATAGTCAATTAAAGCTTATCATATATACTGGTAAATTAGTATAAACTCAGGGAACAAGTTGTCTTATCCTTAGGTGATGAAAGAATTTTAGATGGGACACCACATTATTAAGGCAAGACCCGTTGTAGACACTTCATTTTCCTCCCTTATAATTTTAGAGCAAGTGTATTTTTGTCCTCTCTTTTTTTATTTAAGTACATTTTCAAAATTATTTATTTTCTTAGCATGTATGTAGTTTTTGGTTGAACTTAGGCTTAGTATTATTTCATTTCATTTTATTTTTGTTAAATAAAAAAAGGAAAAAAAAATTAAACTGGACTAGGTACAAGACCTAGTCTACATGCTTCAAAACAAATCAGGGTTGAAGTGTTGATAAGGGTTTGAACCTCAAGCCTGTAGGTACATTTTGTTCTCAATTTTTATTTTCAATCCTATATATGTAGCATATGTACGGGTGGGGCGTGTGAGTCACATGCCCACAATGTGACCGTACCCCTTTCATCCTTCTTCTTCCTTTTTTAGTTTCACGTCTGTAACTTTGTGATTTCCAAAAATTAAAAAGGAAGTTTCCCTATTTGATCCCCTTAATTTTAATCCGTGTTCTAACTCTATATGTTGAGATATTCACTTGAATTTTATGTTTTGGAAATTGCTCATAGCATACTATAAATTGGGACAAATAACACAAACTAATTTTCCTAAATCACGGGTTAATTTGGACTTGAAAAGGAAAAATATATTAACACTCTTAAATGAAATTTTCACAATCCTATTCTTTAGGCAATTTCCTCTAAATCTAAGGTGTGAACATTATTCTTGCCCATTTTCATTGCTTAAACCAACATTTTGTTCAAAATTTGGAGACGGATTAAACAAGAACATCTTAGGCCCC
The DNA here is from genome assembly GCA_024138005.1 of Lumnitzera racemosa. NCBI lineage: Eukaryota > Viridiplantae > Streptophyta > Magnoliopsida > Myrtales > Combretaceae > Lumnitzera > Lumnitzera racemosa. The sequence continues at coordinate 89,777,026 of JAMXBC010000010.1, read as the reverse complement.
TGAACCTATGATCTTCCATTGTTTCACATTTCAGGACCAAGCTTCACTAGTATAAATAGCTTGTTACACTTCACATTGAGTAAAGATTACGATTTGAAACTCACTCAAACACACTTAAACCAGGCTTTCTCTAAGGCTTGAATTTTCTCTCTCTATAGATAGCACTACCTTACTAGAAGCCACCCAAAAACTCATTAAATCGGTCATTGGTTCATTATTGCATGAGGTAAACTCCTAGATACCTTGCTTGTTCCTATTTGTTCTTGTTTTCTTTGTGTGTTTGATGCATGTTGTGTACTAAATAATTGAGAAATCATGTTTTTAGGAATGTAAAACACTTGTTTGATGCAATTTTTGTAGCATAGTTAATAGGATTTGTTGTTTCTATAATATAATGACCATGTAGTATTTATAGCTCATGATTGTTTAAATTTAGTATTTTGACTGGTTATTATGAATTAAGTTTGAGTATTACTTATTCTTAATTGTTCTAATCGAACTAGATGTTTTGATTAATATACCGTAGAGTATTTACCATAAATCATGTTTACACAATATATAATAGATGTTTGGACATGCAAATTATTGAATAGATGTCTAACATGTAATTATGAAATTAGTTATTTTAATGAATTATGTTGATGTAATATAGAATGGATGTCTTGATTCAAAATTTCATCATAAACAAATTTTTGTATATAAATAATAAACATGCCATATTTGTGAATATATGAATATTGTATGAATTTTTATTTAAGTGCTTTATGTATCATCAATGGGTTTCTTTTTAATAAAAAGTTTTTTTTTAAAAATGTTTTGTCACCATAGAAAAGTTTTTCTTAAATAAAAAAAAAGACATACTCCTAAAAGAACCTAGGATTTTTCTTTTCTTTTTTTAAATTTAGGTAGAAAAGGAAATATGTTTTTTATGAGCTAATCAACATATAAATATTTAAAGTAGAATGCTTTTCAAAATAAAATAAACCAACCTACTAAAATTTTCTGAAAATGAACTGTGATAGTTTAATTCCGACTAGTGGGTATGTAGGCACTTATGAAGCGACTTAAAATTAAAAAAAAAAATATTTTTCCCCTTTTGTAAAATAATTTTTCATTATTTAAAATATGAAAAAAATCATTTCCCCTTTTGTAAAATAACTTATTTCTTTTTAAATAAATATAATTTCATCTGCTATTAATGAAAATATTTTGTTCTTAGGGGGGTGATTTGAAAAATAAGTTTAAATTCAAAAGGTTAAAATGGTACTTGTTTGGGTTTAATTAGATAACCCCTAAACCTAAGAAAATCTGGTTTCTTGAAAAATTATTTTTAAAATATAGGCTAGTAACTATATTAGAATCAATTTACCAAATCATTTCTAATTTAATTACCTTTTCCTCAATTCTACTAGGTGGCAACTCTAAGTATTTTTTAAAAGAAAAAATATAAGAAACTGGGTTTCCCTAATTTTAGTCGAGGGTTTAAGCTAAATAAGCATAGGGTTTAGTTTAAATCATGTTAAGGAGAATGAAAAAATGAAATATTACAAACTCAACAGATTGGAAACTCTACTTGGGATGTCAAGAGGGCTAGTCACTTAAACCTTCCAAAATTAAAATTACTTTTCAAAATTGCCTTTCCATGTTGCATCTCTTTTCTGTAAATATATTTCATTTATTTGTATATATTTTCACTAACCCATATACGTTTAGCAGGAGCACATATTAGGGTTTGGGCTAAGGGGGTGAGGGGCGGGGGTTAGGGAAGGGGGAGGGGAAGGGTGGGTGTTGGGTGGGAAGAATTATTACATTATGAATGTGTGGTAGATATAGTTAGAACTAGGTTGTCTTAAGACCTTAGAAAGGGAGCCATTGTGTAAGTTTTAGATGTTGTAGGGTAACTACCTTCCGAGATCGATTAAGCTACCTTACTTAAGCTTCGATGTGATTAATCTTCCTTAAAAGCATGAGAGGTCACAAGGCTTAAGGACCTTTAGAACTTACTCCAGTTGCATTTACATACCATTTCCCGAAGTTAGCAAATAGACATGACATGGCAAGACCTAAAAAGAAAAAAAAAAACCTGTAAAGTTTCCTAATATATTCCTTGTAACTCTTTCCCTTTAAAATTTTTCTTTTCTTTGTAAAATATCAATGTAATTCTCACGTGAATAGGATAGTTTTGATGTAAGTTCCTTTTAATTTTTTTTTAAAATAGAAAATGGTTAATTCCTTTCTAACATCAACCATTTTTAAAGAAGTCCATATCTACAAGCCTTTAGAGCTTAGAAGAATGCTAGAGAAATGGTTCTAATTTTTCAACGTAACCTAATAGAAGACGATTCAAAATAAGATTAGGCTTGTCCTTTCACTACTTAAGATATAAGCTAATATCACCATGGTATGGTCTTTGGTCTACTTTTGGAACTCTTCGAATCAATCTTTTTGTTTTAGTCCATGTCAAATGAACCCAATCGTTGAAGAATACTCCTATCTATTAGGAGTTCCCTTTGTCAAAAGCAGATGGTACGTTCTAGATATCATAACTATGCTAGCAAAGATCTTTAATAAATTATTGGGCCTTTGAGATTTCGTAATCTACAAGATTTAGGCAAATTACAATAGGATAATGATTAAGGTGGATGATCTTTTGACTTAATTTTCAACCAAGTCCAGTTATAAGCAAGAGTTTTTGTATAAAACTTCAAGCCTGGTAACAATATAGGATTAATGTTTACATCCTAGCAGATTTTGGAACCATTTTGTTTCCCAATGAGATATTTCACATACACCACAGGATTACTGAGTTGATAACCCATCTTTTAGAAGGAAGGTCTTACATCCTGACACTGCTAGCTAAATAAGCTAGGTCACTCAATTATCATCAAGAGGAAAAGAATGGAGGCTTAAAGATCAATATGACCTTATTAATGGTTTGGCTCATCAGCTATGCCTTGAACCATAAACTTGACTTCTGTCATAGGAAAGGTATCTAAATGATGAACACAACTGAGGTGTTTGCTGCTATCATTAAATTACCTAAAAATGTTGCAACCTATTACTATGTCAGGGCTTTCTAGAAATTTCATACTAAAGATATCTCCTAAGTTACTATGGACCAAGAAAGCTAAGCTAAAGAAGAGAAAGAGGAGCCAAGACACCACAAGAAAAAGATGATATAGAATTTAGGGGTTGTTTGTAATAAATTTTGAATAATATATTAGAAGGGGTGAGAGATATGTCTACTAATATATAAAAAAAAAGAAATTATACAAATATGAATTACATAAAAAAAATAACTACAATACCAAGGCTAAATCACATTTGCAAAATGCGAGACAATTACCAACATAGAAATCGCATTTCATAAATGCGAGGCAATGTTTATCATATTTGCCAAATGCGATATAGCTCCAAACATTCCTGCCACAATTATATCACATTACTTAATTGTGAGATAGCAATTACATCACATTTACCAAATGTAATATAGTGTCAAAGCTAACAAGTACATCACACTAGGTAAATGCGATGTAGTCTTGACACAATAAATTGTAAGTTTGCTAGCATATATCGCATTTGTTAAATGCGATATAGTCTTGGCATAAAAAAAAAATGTGAGTTTGCATATATTACATTTGGTCAATGTGATACAGTCATGGAACAATGAAATGTGAATTTGCCAGCATATGTCACATTTTATAATTGCAAGATAAGGTTATATCGCATTAAATGCGATATACACAAGGCCCAACTCAGTTAGTTACACGACGTTAGGATATGATTGTGTGACAGGTTGTGTGCAACCAATAGGGGATACTCTTGTACCGCACATATAAAATGCGATATAGCTATATCGCATCTAGCAAGTGCGATATTCTTTTAAATAACGGACACTATGTCGCATTTGATAAATGCAATATAGGTTTAATGAAATGTTGTGTATCGTTATATCGCATTTAGCAAATATATAAAAGTTTGAATTAAAACAAAAACATAATCTCCCTTGCTCAGATCACTCTCTCTCTTTCTCTTCCTCGAACAAAATGCTCTTTAATTGAAGAATTTGCTCACAAAGCAACACGAACCGATTTGCTGTTATTTTTGAAAATTGAGTATCTGGTGACTATTAATTGTTGATTCTTTCTAATTTTTTTTTTTTTTTTTGTAATTTTAAGAAATTCACTTAAGCTCATAGTGTGTTTGTTGAATTGCTATGGAGAGATTTGTTTGAGAAATATGTTTTGTGATTGTTCATTCAAGTCTAGTTGAAGTTGTGATGAGTTTCTGACTAAACTCCCCTTGAATTTGGGAAAAATAAATGACTAAAATCCTCTTAGATTGAATTAGATAGCATAAACCATAGCTCAAAAGTATAGAGGTTATGCTAGAACCACTGTCATGGTAAAAGTTCAAAAAGTAATAGTTGCAATGATTTGATCTCTATTCTTGGGTTGCTTCATCCTTTTGAAACACCATTAATCTAAATGATGAGATGATACTAGATAAAGGTTACTACCAGCAATACGGACCTAAAAAATTCTATATGTTGTCTATCTTTAAAAATTAAATGTCAAATAGAGCCACTTTTGTTCCTTTGTAAAGAAATCGAGTTCTCTTTAGCTTTGCTATTGACAAAGTTGAGTATCATTTCCCTAATTACATGTTACAACGGTGATTGTTATTCTGTTTTCCATGGCATAAGTGGAGGAGGTGATTCTAATATGAGAGAGGTAGCCATATTTTGTTTTGTGAACTTGTGCTACTTATATTCTAGCATCTTGAGCAACTTCAGACCTGTTTTCACCAACATAGTAACCTTTGTATATTTTCCTAAGAGTTGATAGTAGAATTTTTCTTCTCATTGTTGGTTTCTAGCATGTAATTTGTTTTATGGACATTTACTATTTATTGTTTCAATTAACTGTAAATGGTGATAATTGGATAGTTTTATAGGAATTGCTTTCAAAACTTTTTCTATAAAGAACAAGAAGGCCTCAATCTTGGTCTTGATGCTTTCATTTGTTTTCAAATCCCCTATCAATTTTAAAGGAGCTTTTCTCAAGTGAAACTTAATATGTTTGTAAAAGCATTGTTTCTTAAGGAACTAATCTAACCAACGATGGCATAGCATTTTCATCGAGTAGGAAGTTAGTCTATGGATTTAGAAATTATAGGACCATCTACAGTATAAGGTCTTTGGCACTATGATGCATATTGATAAGCTATACAGTAAATATGCACTAACTAGTTAGCATCATTAGGTAAGAAGGGGAAGAATTTGTAGTTTAGTGTAAATGCACTTCCACTACAGTTGGGAGTTTTTAGTTTCTATAGATAAAGTTTCTTACTCTTCAAACTAATGTTTATGTTTATTTGATAAATAAATTATTCAATAATTAATAAAACTAACTAACTTTTCTTAATTGCACTTGATTGGTAATCATCTAATCTTTGTTACTTATGTCAGAGTTATGTGAAGATACACCAGCATCAGCTCTATCAGTGTACCTAATCTAAGTTGTTATTAGTTGGTATTCTTACAGCATTTTCTAACCTCCTATTTTAGAGTATGTTGTTATCAGTTGCTACTTAGATTTTTAATTTAACCTCTTAGGTCATGTCTTCTAATTAAGATATAATACAAAGCCTTAATTGAATTAAATGATTAGCTCATGTTATGGATGATCTCTTCATTCATTACGCATCACAATTGTATGTAAAGATGGTCCTTAATATGGTTAAAAAATTTCCTTTGACATAAAATTGTATGTGAGATTGAACCTGTTGTTTTATCGTCATATGAAGCTGAAAGCTATGTGGTTGAAGTTTAAAAATGGAGTAGCAAGTATTTCAAACTATTATAAAAGTGGATAGACAGTATGAAAATTTGAAATATGTATATATATTAAATTTGTATGTGAGAATTACTATGTAGACTTGTATAAGAGGGAGGTATGATTGCATCAACAAATACTTACACAATAGAAGAAACAAGTCAAGGTTGTATAGCAAGATTTATACCTTGAGTTCTTTAATTTGTTCCTTGATTAAGTCATGAAAATTGAAACTTGCATGTCCTTACTTTTGAACAGAGACATATGATAGTTTACCACATTCTCTGAGCACATATATCACACAAATTATAGGATAACATATAGCTGATAGTTCCAAGCAAAAAATGAATTGCAGCAAGAAATATATCAATTTGTGAATAGTGATGGACTTAGAATCCCACTAGGAGGTTAAATTTTTTCATTCATTAGCACCATCTTTTTTCGATCAAACGATTGCTAAGAGGCATGATCTAAAAGATACATTGCCAACAAGATGCCATAGGTTGTATTTTCTGAAGTGTGCTATTGACACTATTGTGAATCTTCAAAGATGTTTTGTTGCTTTACTTGCTCTTAAGATGTCCTAAGCATTACCATATTAGTTAGCATTGCAAAATAGTATGATGCTACTATAATCTGCCATTTATTTTAGTTAAGGGTGGTAATTTGTGTTACAAGTTGCTATACCACCATTGTTAAGCAGCAAATTCATATTCTTTTGTGTTGTTTAGGAATTGAATCATTCTCAGAACTGGGAGATTCAATATACTTTAAGGAGTAAGGTCGTATTCCAGTTCTTTACATAATTTAATATATATTAAGTTCCATAGATTCTTGGTCTTCTACAAGTGATTGCTTAAGTTGGATTATATTCTAATGTCTTATTACACTTTTTATTCTAATGTCTTTTATGTGCTACAGTTTTTAGAAATTGACAGCACTAATCCCTTACATTGATCAGAAAAGGATCAAGGCATCATACTTATTGGAGGTCCATTAATTAATTCAATTTTACCTTCTTAATAAGTGTTTGATGTTTGTAATTGAAATTTTAGCATGTTGCTAATCTATTCATGAATATTCTTGTGGGTTGTTGAGTACATTTAGTTCTTACAAGAAGTTGATAAGAAAGAAGGTACATTTAGCTTGACAATTGACTTAAGAAATTTTATTCCAGTTCATTCCAAGTGCATTCTTCATAGCATCATAGTGCCTTTTTCTTTTTTATCGAGTTATTATTTCCTGGTAGGTGCCATTGTTTCTTATTCCTACTATTTCTTATTGATGTTTGCAACATCCATATTAGATATTGTCACGTAGTTACTTATTAAATTTAACTGAATTTATTTTTAGTAGTATGGTTGTTGGTACTAGTAAATAAATCTAGCTTGAAATGAAAACGCAACTAGATTTTATTGTAGCAAGAGTACATCTTTGAACATAACATGACTTGATTTGGTGGAATTTTACATAGAAATTGGTGGAACTAAAACATCAAAAGTGGCCTTGCTATTATATGAATTGTAGGGTTCCCATACATTTAACACCTAGTGTGAAATCAATTGTCTCATTACCTACTCCCTAGAGCAAAATGTGAACTTATAGTGCATTAGATCATAGATAATGGACATCCCTTACATTTTAATCTACCTTATCTCTTTTACTTCTTTTTTTTTTTTCACTATCATCTAACTCTCCAATTACACTAAGTGAATGAATGCACTTAGCTATCTATATTTAGACCCACTCTAAGTTTATGGAGGAGATTTTCTATTAAATTAAGCCCCCCTCCAAGCATCTTAGTCTAAGATGCAAGTTGTGATTGTCTTAGGATATTGATCAATTTTCAATTAGATGATAACAAAAGTCCATATTCTTCTTGATATTAGAATACTACAACATATTGAGAAGTAAAACAGTAAAGAAAACACAAATTCACCACCTTATTGACACTTACATACTAATAATAACTATTTAGACATAATTATGAAAAGCCTTAGAGTCATAACTATTAAATAAAGCTTAACAAGAGAATTAGGCTCCATTCCACTAGATAAATCCTTGGTAGCTAATATTACACAAGTCTACCATAATGGTGTTAAAAGTAACATTGAGGTTCTAGCTAACAATCCAACTCCACTAACCACATATTCTTGGGTTGTTTCTTTGCTATTTAGTAGCTTAGAGGTTGTAATTAAAGTATATAATCATGTTATATTATAGAGACAGTAGAAGAATATGTTAGAATGATAGCAAACATATGAATAAAAAGTGAATCAATCTTCATTTGTTGAATTTTTATTAAATGTTAAAGTGAATAGATGGTGGATTTTGCAAAGTTAAGGTATAACATGTTATACCTTTGGTTAAATTAGCAAGCACAACAGAACTTTATAATGTAAGTTATGATAGTTGTTATATCAAGATAACTAAGAAAAGTATTGTACAGAACATTGTAATGTGCCACCAATTACTAAATATAGGACTTTTTGTGATGCCATTTTTTGTTAACACAACTAACACAACTGTTGTTAGTGTTAATAATCGTAAAAATGGTGAATTATGTCAAACTTTCGGTTTTTACAAATGGCAAGATTCTAACAAGTCTAGAAAGACTATATTATGATATAAGGCTAGTTAGGAACATGAAAGTAAGAGTGGATGTGGATTACTTAAGGCTCTTATCTAAAATATCAGAGTTACTGCAAGTAGATCCACATATAAGAAATATACAAATGTATTACAGGCACACATTTGTATATGGAAATTGATTGAAATAATTCTTATTGAAAGATATTAGTAATGACTAAGATGTAGAGGCCCTCATAGATATGGCTAAGGCATTTGGAATGACATGCCTTTAACACCTTTACATCAAAGTCAAACAACAAGGTGCTACAATTTAAAAGTAACTAATGACAATTCAAATGAATACTCCTCATCCACTACAAGTACAAAGAACTATGAATGTCTTAGAAAACATTGAAACAACTGGTGATTTCTCCATGCAGAAAGAAGATAATTTACTTATTAGTGATAATCTTGATAAGGAGATAGATGAGGCACTTGAAGATAGTGATACAGAAGATGAATTAATACGTGAAGTAGATTTAGATGATGAATAAGAGATGGATATTGAGATGAACACATCAAAAGAGGAAGAGGAATGTCCGGATTCATTACAAAATGCTAAAATACAGACAGTAGCGCCCAATGGTCCAAGAGAATACTAGATAGTTGGATTATCATTTCAGTACCATATTAAATTCCTTAGTAGGATGGATGTGGGCGATGGACATATATCATATGAAGAAGATTTCACCTACAATGAAGATCTATGGTTAGGAAATGAGTTAATGAAAGGGATAAGGTTTGAGAATGAGTCAAACTTCATTTATGTGCTAAAAATGTGTCACATAAAGAATCATTACAATTTCTAAGTGATTGAATCAAATAAGAAGGTATAGAACATTGTCTATGAAGAGAGAAATACATGCAATTGTAAATGGTGAATTTGTGCAATCCAAAAGTACGAGGACACAAACTTTGTAATTACAATTGTTGATGGTCTATGAACTTGTACTAGAAGGAGATTCAGAAATGATCATCTACAGCTTGACTAAACGTTTATGAGCTAGTGTTTTTTGAGTCAAATCAAGAATGATCCAGATGTTAAGATTACTATACTCAGACAGCAAATAGAAGGCACATATGGTTATATGATTTCAAAGAGAAAAGTTTAGGACATGAAAAGGATAGTTATTGAGAAAGTGTATGGAGATTGGGATAAATTATATAATGAACTACTGAAATTTATGACTGCGATCCAGAGAACAAATCCAAGAACACATGTTGCATGGAAATTCTTATCAACCAAGAAGGAAATTGATGTGGTATTTGATAGATTATTTTGGGCATTTGGACAAAGTATAGAAGCATTCGAACACTGCAGGCTTATGGTCAGAATAGATGGTGCATATATATATGGGAAATATCTACATAGTTTGTTGATTGCTGATAGTATGGATGATATGAATCATATACTCCCATTAGCATTCACATTAGTTGAAAAGGAATCAGGTAAAACCTAAAAATAGTTCATGAAGAAATTGAAGTAGTGCCTCCATGGATCACATGATGATGATCTCACCTTATGTATTATATCAGATAAACATAAGGGTATAGAAAAAGTAATGAAAGATGACAACATTAGATGGCAAACACCTTATGCAAAATGGGGAGTGTGTATAAGATATTTTGCTAGAAACTTCAACATGAAATACAAAAATAACTATCAAAAGAAGTTGGTAACTACAATTGCTTTCTAGGCATAAGAAAGCAAATTTGAATTATACATGGAGGGTATAAGAAAGAGGAATGCAGTAGCTCTAAATTATTTTGCAAACTTCCCTAATGAGTTGTGGACATGATCATATGATGGGGGATTCAAATACAATCAAATGATAACAAATCTTAGTGAAAGTTATAATGTAACGTTGAGAGGTGCAAGGTCATTGCCTGTATCAACATTGTTTCTGAAGATATTTTACAACTATGTAGAATACTTCTAAGAGGGGCATGATATAGTAGTTAAGGCTATATGTAAAGGAAAATCTTACCCCAAATGAGTTCTCAACAAGATAGAAAGATGGAGAGGGGCTATTACTCGCCACTAAGTAAAAACATTTAACATAAGAATAAGAATATTTGAGGTGTAGACGTGAGCATACATGACTAAATATGGAAGAAAATGTGGCCATTATCATAGAATTAACATAAATAACAATAAATGTAGCCGTAACAAGTGGCAAATGTACAAAATTCCTTACTTACATCCATTAATAGCCATGTCTTACTCAAAAATAGATTTAACATATAAGATTAAGTTATGGTATTATTGGGAAAATTAAGTAGCTTGTTACCAAACTATCTTCTAGCCTCTAGGAGATAGGTGTACATGGATAGATCCAAAAGGAATATCAAGAATATACCCATTGTATGACAAAGCTAGAAAACAAAGAAGATCGAAAGCAAGTAGATATTACAATGAGATGGACCTACAAGAAAAAAATAATGAAGAACCGTTGTAGAAGATGGACCTATAACAAGTTTGTAGTATTATTATATGTCATGTTTTACTTTTTAATTAATTTGATACATTTAACATAAATTATAAAAAATCTAACATATATTTACCTCTTTTTATGCAGATGGATCTAGGACCAGTAGATAGATCAATATTGATACAATAAGACACATAGATCCAAGGCTGTATGGAGAGGGGAGGTACAAAGTGTAAAAATATCATTTATTTAATTTAATTATATAATTTAGTAAAATATAATGTAATTAAATTTTATAAGAACATGATTGAGTCAAATGTCGCTGAAAAGAAGCATCAGTGAAGAATCCTTAAGAGATGAGAGATGTATATAATTAGAGCATAAACGCATACTTAGACCAGGCTAGATTCCATGGAGTTGTATACTTGCCATTCATATAGTTGGATTGGGGACTGATTATGGCATTAGTAGGGAGATGATGACCAAAGACTCATATGTTCCATATGACTCATAGGGAAGTCAGGCTGACTCTTTAGGACATTGCAGTATAGTTCGGTTTGCTCATAGATGGGAAACCATTGATGGACACCATAGTACATGGTTGGTTAGATTTGTGTGAGCATTTACTAGGAGTGAGATCGGATACAGATCAGATAGTAGGGTAGAGAGTTACGATGTCTTACCTCAAGAGTCTTTTATTGATGTGTCTATTAGCAAATGTGGACCGCATAGCGATCTAGCACTACGCGAAGATTTATATTTTACATCTGATTGGAGGACTATTATTATTAAACACATCATCTAGCTATATATACTTGATTTCCTTACCACTATTAGGGGATTTACAGGGAGCACATAGCTACAGTTAAGGATCAGCTTACCTCATGTGGTTATATAAGCACCTGTGCAGAGTTATCGAGGATGGCGCAATAAAGAAGGGTGGCGTAGTGGTACTAATACATGTATAGCTATGGTAGAGATTTCCTCATTTAGTGCCACGGAAGACACATAGATGTGCAACTCACCTGGTCCATTAACATATTAGTGGGATGGCGTTTTTTATATCAAATAGACCTTGACTCATGTATTATCTCAGAATCATAAGGCTTTGAATTATTAGACTCTTGGATAGGCGTGAATCAATTATTAGTTGTACTATTAAAATTATTTTTATACAAATTATATATTGAAATAAATTTATCTTTTGTAGATTTGCTGGATGCCTTATACCCTGGAGATACTAGACACACTTCTTGAGATATGCTGATAGGGGAGTGGTATATAGTTGGCATACAATCCTATGATCTGCTTCCACATCGTAGAGATGCACCAGCTTGATAAAGTAATGAGATAGTTTGGAGGAGTACAACGGATCCCAAAAAACTACACTACAAATCTGAACAACATACATATGATGAATTTATGAGGAAAGTTAGAAGAAGATTAGGCTACAAAGAACAAGAGATATATATCCTAATGGCAGGATATGAGGCAAAGGCTAGTTTAGATCATACATGATGATACCTTGCCTGGTATGGTCTCTGCCAACTACTTCGACTAGTACTTTAGAGTGACATGGAGATATATCAATTGACTAGAAGTACTTTTGGCTGATTACTAAGTTTTCTACTTAAAATATAATTAAAATTCAATGTTATAGTAATGAAAACTAACTCAATCACATTTAAAAAATGTAGTATGATACATTCATGTGGATAGAGAGGAGCTTGGATATATAGGGCATATACTCCTTAGTTGCTATAGGTAAAGATATATTCAATGGATATGGAGGTATTAGATTGGGTGATCTAGCTCGATAGGAGTAGTAGTTCGAGGACCAGTCGACTAGACAAAGAGGATGAGGATGAAGATAAGGATAGGGTCAAGCTCGAGATCATTAGCTATAGTTATAGGATAGATCTTTGAGTCCTATAGCAGATGTAGATATATAGGTTCCTACTGATGATATTATAGATCCACTTGCTATTGACCCTTTTGGTGCTAATCCTCTTATAGTTGACCCTCTTACAAACGATCCTCCAGCAATAGATCGACCTATTAGAAATGCTCTTGTTATAGATACTTCGATGGTTGACCTACCAATAGCAAATCTAGCGAGATAGGCTCCAACGAATCATATTGCAAATGATACACCGTCATTTGAATTGTTGACACCAGAGGAACCATCTCATGATCATCCATTGTCACTCTACCTACTTTTATCAGATTAACACGTCCAACACCATCGGATATGAGAGAGGCAATCATATAAGTAATTATTAATTAATAAATTTATGCTTATTTACTTGTATAGTGTCGCATGTTACAAATGCGACACATATATTAATGTATGAGTATCGGATTTGTAAGATGTGACGCTCTTATTATTAGCCACTTCGCATCTTCAGATGCTACATAACGTTGGTAATTTCTTTTCTGCAATTTATATTTTGGTAATTTCTTTTAAAATTTGTTGCAAATAAGTAATTTTCCTTATTGGAAGCTTCAAAGATGCAGTAAAAAATCTTTTCTTGCCACAACATAGTCAATTTGTTAGATCTCCTCTTTGCATTCGCATGCCCTCATATTGCATTTCTAATTTCTCGTCTTTATTTGTGAATATTTGCTTCACTTGCTAAAAGTGTGAGCATGAACCGATAAGTATATTAGGTTGTGGTAGTGGTACAAATGGTGAATCAAGGTTGTAATTCAAAAGAGCTAGGTGCTAGGTGTTAAATCACTTGAATTATTCCTTAAGCTAAGCTATCGATAATTAAACTAAAATTGAGTGAAAACTAAACGATAAGGTGAACACTATATCACATGTCTTAGCTATACTATAAGGATCCCAAGTCTAGGAGATAAAAAAGATCAAACTGGGGTTCATAAATCTATTCTCATTTGAATTGATATGATGCCTTAAATTGATATTCGAAATTGACTAAAAGGAATTTAACTAAACTCAGCAAAACTCGCTTAACTCCTGGAGTAACGAAATTCTAATTAAAGTACAAATTCACCCACTAAGGCAATTTATCTATAATTATCAAGTAAATAATAATCTACTCACATTGAAGTTATTATTTTAGTTAGAAATATGGTTTAAGCATGTCCCCAACCGTATTTTCAAACGCATTAAGTACATGAGTTTATGAATTTAATTAAAACACATATGTCCCTATGTCATACTTTTTCAAAAATTTAAGCTATATTCAACACGAGTTATCGAAACCCTTCCGGATATCCCATAACTTTATTTAGCTAAAAAATAATGGTTAAGTACTAAATAAAAGATGATGAACATAATAAAAAAATACCAAAATACTCAAAATTAATATCTAAATAATACATAAAACATATCAACTCATTAAATCTATCAATATAAAACCCAAATAAACTAAGTATAATATCTCATTACAAACTTTACATGAATCAAGATATATATAAAATTGAAATAATAAGTAAAAGAAAATATCTTAATCGGTATATTCAATCTCGATACTCGATATAAAGTCAAGATATTTTGATTTATTCATAACTCAGGGTAGTCCTTTAACGAGTTAAAAAAAATTATTTAGAGTTTCAAAATTAAACAAAACATAATTAAATTAATAAAATATAAATAAAGTTTCTGTTGTTCACTATACTAGAAAAAACAAAAATTCAAAAATGCCTAAGCTGCTGAATGTTTCCTCTCGTCCCTATTGTCCTCATCTACTGTCTTCCTTTTTTTTTTTCGTCCTCGACTCGTATTCCATATGCCCTCTTTTTCGACTGTCCTTCCTTTCCCTATTAGCAACGTGGGCTTGCTTCTTTCGCTAAAATAAACAGTGGCCCCTAAAAGATGAAAAAGTCCACCTCATGTGCAACAAGAGTCCCCCGAAATAGAATTCCTCAAAGTTGCTATCTATTTTTTTTTTTTTTTTTTTTTTAATACTAGCACTTTCAGAGACTTTATGCTTTCTACGTGTGGGCCGCCAAATATGACATCGGGTTAAAACTTCCTTAAAGTTCATGGCCTACCCCTTTCTATTCTTTTGCTTCAATTCACTAAAGAGAAAAGAATATATAACCGTTAATCCACTTTGTCCATATTGAAGACTCCTTATACGTGTGTTACCATGCAACTCCTTAATTGCTCCAATACTTCATGGACTGACCATGTGTGCAGGAACTTCTTCGGTTCTGTAGTTTTCTATGAGATTGCAGCTCACTAGTCTCTTATTTGGTCAATGCTTGGTTGGAGTTACACATGACTGTTGTTCTATGACTGAATTTCACAGCTTGAAGTACTAAGTTCATAGCCTACTGTTGTTGAGTTGCTGTAGAGGCTGTTCTAAGCTGCTATCTAGTTCAAGTTCTTTGCTATGAATTTCAGTACATGGTAGTTGATATGGGAGTTCAGGAGCTACTGACCATGTTGGTTGATATCGGAGCTCTTCGACTTGGTGCTTGTCATGTTAGAATCAGGTTGAGCTCTTGACATTGCTTGATAGTTGCAAGTTTAACTGTTGTCACAAGTTGGAATTTGAAGTGCTGCAGTTGCTACTTGTTTTAAGTTCTTCTCAGCTGTTGTGCTCAGAATTCAATAGCTACTACTCCTTGATTGCTCGGCTCTCATGGTTAATGCCCATATAATGTGTGCTAAGCTTAGACACTACATGAAGGCTGAAATTATTGTTAAAATCTATTCTACACAAAAGAAAGTGTACCCATTTCCTAAATTGGCTGATTTGCAATGAAGTTATACTCACTAAAGAGTTGCTGATAATTGTAATAACATCATTATGGCAAGAAAAGACAGCAACTCAAAGTCTTCTAAATGATAACAATGCACTTGAAAAGATGACAATCTTAGATATTGGAAGCATGGAATTGTGCTACCATTTTCATTCTAAAAGTTGTTTTACAATTTGAACTTAAAACCAGTAAGACATATAGACCACTTAAGCTCCATTTTTTGGATCCTTTAGTTGAGATTATTGATTAATTGACCCAAAACATATATTTATCAATTTTTAAGCATAGTTTACAATAAATGTGTTAATACATGTATGAATGTCTGCCTTTTTGGTAGAGATAAATGTGTAATATTCATTATTGGTTTTGTTAGTTACGTTTCAATAATTTAAAAGTGAAATACAAAAAATGGAAAAATTTTTCTAAGTAGATCTCTGAAACTTGTGTCTTTAGGCTTCCAATTATAAATTTTCAACTTCTTTTATAGGTCCTATTCTTGGTTCCTTCCGTTTTACCTTGTGATAACCACTTGATTATCTTCTTACAAAATAGTAACAAGATGTCATGAGAGTTAAAGAGACAATCAAATTTAAAACTTAAGGTTATATAGAAATAATAAGTAAAAGATTTATGGAAAAAGTTAATAAATGAAAAGATTAATTTACCTTTAGTTGTAAATGGTAAATATTGAATTAGTAATTAGTAAATAGTAGGTTGGTTAATGTAAATAATCAAACAAAGGTAAGAAACATAATGCCTATTTCATGGAAAACATCGTCATAACATGTCATAAGAATATACTTTGAAAATATAAGGAAAAATATTAAAATAATAGGTGTATTATCAAAATAAGACAAAATACCCCATAAAATGCCAAAAATTACCCAAAACATTTTAACAAGTGTCAAGGATATTCTAAAATGCTCCTAAATATCTAACAAATTCTTGAAAAGTGAAGAAACATGGTTAGGAAAAAATTTTGAATTTTTTAGAAAATATAAACATATAGATAACTTAGTTAATAATTTATCAAAAATATTTTCAACTGTCCAAAATTAGTGAAAAATTTTACATTACACTTATCATGATCGAATATAGGTATCCTATTTCAAATTGGAAGATATGCTAGATGAATTGAGTAAAGCTAAGATCTTCAATAAGATTGATCTCAAGTCTAGCTACGATCAAATTTGCTTGAGGTCGAGAGATGAGTAGAAAAGAGCATTCAAAACTCGACATGAACTTTATGAATAAATGGTTATGCCCTTTAGCTTATCGAAAGCCTTGAGCACTTTCATAGGATTGATGAATCATGTGCCGAGGCATTTGATAAGGAAGTACGTTGTGTACTTTGACGATATCTTAGTCTACAATGCTAACATGTTGAGCCACTGTGAACATTTTCGAGTCATATTGAATATCCGCTATGTCAAGAGATTATTCAGCAACCTTAAGAAGTGTTGTTTTTGCTAGGAAGAAGTGGTATTCTTGGGTTACATAGTAAATGGAGGAAGCTTATCAATAGATGACGAGAAGATCCGAGCAATTGTTAAGTAGCCAACTCTAATTGCTTGTGACGACATGAGAAGTTTCCATAGACTGGCTTTATTTTATAGAAGATTCATTAGGAATTTCAGCATTCTCGTTGCACCACCTATTGAGCTAATAAAGAGGAACACTGACTTCTGATGGGGAGAAAGGGAGGAGAAGAGTTTTGTTGACATAAAGAAAAGGTTGACCTATACTCCTATACTTGTTCTACTTGACTTCAAGAAAATATTTGAGTTGGAATGTGATGCGTCAAGTATTAGAATAGGTGTTGTCCTAATACAGGAAGGCCGACTAATTGCTTATCATAGTGAGAAGCTCAAAGGACCTTAACTAAATTACTTTATATATGACAAAAAACTCTTAGCGTTGATATGAGCACTACAAATATAGTAGCATTATTTGTTATTGAGAGAATTTGTCATTTATACTAACCATGAGTCCCTGAGGTAGCTTTGAAGTTAGACATGGTTGTCGAAGCGGTAGGTAAGATGGGTTAAATTCCTTGAAGGATTTAACTTTGTAATAAAGTATAAACAAGGGAAGAGCAACATAGTTGCATATGCTTTTTCGAGGAGGCATGTACTCCTGCCTCAACTACAAACCAAATTGTTTAGGTTTGCCAACATTATGGAGCAATACTCTAGAGATCTACACTTCGAACCTATACTTACACATTGTATTGTTGGGAGGACAGTGGACAGGTATCATATGGAGGAAGGATACTTATTCCAAGGAAGGAAATTGTGTGTACTAACCTATTCACTTTGGGAGTTATTGATCAGTAAGCCTATAAAGGAGGACTGTCCAGACATTTTGGGGAGAAAAAAACATATGAATTGTTGAGTGGTTGATTCTTTGGTTGAGAATGAGGTAAGATGTGTATCGAGTTGTTGAAAGCTATGTCATATGCAAGAGAGCTAAGTGCTAAGTCGAACAAGGAAAAGCAATACCTTTGCCTATTTCAATGAAGCCATGGGCCAAATTGAGCATAAACTTTGTTTTTAGACTACTACGAACCACTTGAGATAAAGACTCTATAATGGTTATCGTGGATAGGTTCAGTAAGATGGCATACTTTGTACTCTATACCAAGACTAATGATGTGCTAGCTATTGCTTTTCTTTTCTCATAGGAAATTATATGGTTACACGGTGTGCTAAGAAGTGTAGTCTCCAACAAAGGCCTGAAGTTCTTGTTTGATTGACAACCAAATAGAGATTGTTAACTGCACTTTGAGATAACTACTTCGAGCTACAATGGGTAAGAACTTGTTTGATTAGGATGTCTACTTACTAGTAGTCGAATTTTTTTACAACTGAACAGTGCATGACACTACTGAACATCCCCTTTGAAGTGGTCTATGGTTTTAATCTCGAGTTTCCCCTCGAACACACCCCTATACCTATGTTTGCATAAGAGGACCTTGATACAAGAGCTAGAGTACAATCCCTTTAGTACATCTACGACAAAGTCACTCGGCATATCGACCAAGCTGCTAGATGTATGCGAGAAATGACCAAGGGAAAGATGGCTAAACATTTTCAACCAAGAGACTTAGTATGGCTGTACCTAAGCAAAGAGAGGTTTCTGAGTAAGAAGAGGAATAAACTATCCCCAAAAGCTGAAAAACCTTTCATAATCCTCTAGAAGATCAATGATAACATCTATAAATTAGAGTTGCTTGAGGACTATAGGGTTTCTAACACCTTCAACATTGCTAACCTCAGTTCATGTCACCCTGATGGAGAGCCAATTGGAGACCATTCGGATTTGATCTCAAATCTAAATCAACCTAAAGGGAATGATAGTTTTTAGGTTACTAGGCTTTTGACCCGCAGTTGAACTCGAGGATTAGAAGGGCTAGCATGGAAAATCCTTTTGCTCTAGCCAACTCTTATTGAAGCCGAGTATCTCTTTGCTAAGTCACTCTGTATGCTGAGCTGAATGACTACCCATCTCTCTGAAGTGTGTTGAATTGTAGATTGTCGAGATAATAGCTAAGCCATTCTTAAGTACTCACTTACATTTGAGCTGACCAACTACTCGACCTCTTCCTTATCGATGTGCCAAGAGAGAGACCTCAGATTGATCCTTAGTCACCCTTACTTGGACCAACAATTTGATCATACTCCTTTGCCTGCATCCTCCAATGGCCTCACCAATGTATTGCCACCACATATACAAGACTATGTATAGCATCTGCCACATTAATCATTACTTTTCTTGAATATTCATTTTTACCCTTTTGTATTCTTATACATTACTTCCTTAGAGTAATACACTTTTTGTCTTTTCCCTTTTAGGCAAATTTCCCTAACTTATTAGGTATAAATACCCTTTGTATTTGTAGTCGTAATCATTAGATTGGCATTAATATACTTAACATTTTCCTTTCGTAAAAACAATTTTATTTACTCTCATTTCACTCTTATCTTAATTCTTAAGCAAGGTTAGGTGGTAAGTAATCTCATTAGACCAATTCATACATCATATTGAGTTGTGCCGTAAGTTCTTGGAAGTTCCATTGGTACATCACATCCATTAGAGCTATCCATGCTTTTTTTCTTACTTTTTTTCTATTCGCTTTTATTCTTTAGCACATTCCCCATCACTTCCTTTTCAAGCTTTTGATAAGCTTGGACCTATCCTCGTGATTGACTTTGTCTGTTCTTGGTCACGGTTCACATGAAGTTGCATCAATTAAATGGTAATTATTACCATTGATAACTTATTTTATTTAATTTGAAGATGGTTTCCTATCCTAAACACTATACGCAATACACTATGAGTCATGGAAAGAAGGGAGGATCACCTTTGTATTAGGGAAATTTGAAAAAAGGGGGAGAAGAAGAAATAAAGAAAGAGAAGGAAAAAGGAAAAAAGTGAAAAAATCAATGAAAAATCCCCCCACCCCCTAAATAAAAAAGAAGAAGAAGAAACTTTACATGATTGAGTCAAAAGCCTTAAAGCTTGAAAGGAATAAGAGTATATACCTCAAAAGGCCTATTTCTAAAGTACGGTCCATCCCTTAAAGTTGAAAAAGTAGGGACAAGTAGTAAAGTTCCCTCAGAGCTCATAATCCCTAAAGAGATTATAATTATAAGGTGGCTCATAGCCTACCCACACTTTAACCCCTCCTTAAAGGCCCTTCTAACTAGAGAAAACGACTTATCCTCGATAGAAATTATTTTTGAAATTAGGGTAAACATAATTTTAGTTTTACCTATAAGGTTCTTAACTTGTAAACTAAGGACCAAAAGCCTATATTACATTGCAGTCTGGAAAAGACTTAACAGATTGATTAAAGTTTATCACTTGTAAGATAGACCATAACTTTTGGAATTGTAGTCATGGGTGAAATTTTGAATCAAGAGAAGACAAGAAAGTCCTCTTAGACCAAATTAATCAATCATGATATCATTTTTGTGAGAAATCTTCAAAAAGAGTTAATGCCCTTCTGATCACCCCAGGTGACATTAAAAGATCATTTTCCTTGAGATTGAAAGTTAGTGCTTAGAAAAGGGAAGTAGTGTAGCCCATGAATAGAGAATCCCTTGAAGACAAGATTGCTAAGCAATTTGAGCAAGAAGCAGGTTGTCAAAAACCTGTACTTTATGACATTGAGACTTATGAAGAACACAAACCTATTAGCATTTCTTAAAAAAATAAATAAATAAGTAATAATAAGAATGAGAAAAGGATAAGTTTTCTTTAAGTTGATTCTAAACTTGTCTTTTTACACAGCTTTGACTATGTTTAGCCCTAGTGCCGAGTTTTGTGATCATTTTTTTCAAGTTTCAAGAGTTTTACCCAAATTCAAATAAAGAGACCTAATCCTTAGTATCTAATCCAAGATCTCTTTTTGTCAATTTAGCTAGGCTAGCCCCAAGTAACCATATGACTTAGTCTCTCTCCGAAATTGACCCTTGAGGTCAATTTTGATAAATTTCAAGAAATTGCATAATTGAGAAAAATTTTAAGAAACCTAATTGAATTAGAAACCCATTAATCCATGATGGAGTTCAAGTTTGTGCTAAAAACCATCAATCCAAAATGGTGTTGAACCCATTAATCTAAGATGGTGTTCAAATATTGTTTTATCCATCAATCCAAGATGTTGATAAAATTTTCAATATCTATCAATCTAAGATGGTATCAATTTTCCATGATCCATCAATCCAAAATGGTACGCCTAAACCCATCAATCGAAGATGGTGCTCACATTAGTGTTAAATTTAATAAATTGAAAAACCATCCATCCAAGATAGTAATTTAAGATTTACTTTGTTTTCTATAAAACAACCATATTTTACTGTCAATCCATCTTACCATTTCAAATTGAGTTTTAGTTAGGGTTGTTAGTCCTTTGGGGATGCTCCTATTTAAGTTGGCTAGCTTAAAGGGCGCTACTAATTTTAGGGTTCTTACTAGCCTATAGGGTCTTTACCTACCATCCTAGTATCGCTTTAAGATTCTTGCTAGTCCTTAGAGCGCTATCTTCCTTCACCAAATCTCTTAGTAGATTAGACTTAAGGCAGTTAACTAATTATAGCACTTCTTAAGACAAATTCACTCTTAGGGCAAAATGGTGTCTATTTTGTCTTTATGATGAAGTTTTATTCAAACTCCACTATAAAGAAGGGTAGCTATAGACACTTTATTTTTGCTCTTCACAATTTTAAAGTAAGGGTATTTTTTTTTATCTCTCTTTTGATTTAAGTGTATTTTCAAAATTATTTATTTTCTTAGTGTATACATAATTTTTTGTTGAACCTAAGCTTAGTATTATTTCATTTAATTCTATTTTTGTTAGAAAAAAAAGAAAAAGAATATTAAATTAAACTAGGTACAAGACTTGGTCCATGTGCTTCAAAATGAATTAGGACTGAAGCATTGATAAGGGTTTGAACCCCAAGCAGATAGGTATGTTTTGTACCTACAACTTATTTTCAATCCTATGCATGTAGCACATGCACAGGTGAGGCGCATGAATCACATGCCCATAATGTGACTCACGTATCTTTTCTCCTTCTCCTTGCCTTTTTAATTTCATACCTATAACTTTACGATTTATGGAAAATAAAAGGGAAGTTTCCTTATTCGAAACCTTTAATTTCAACTGGTGTTTTAACTCTATATCTTAGGATATTCACTCGAATTTTATGTTTTTGGAAACTACACATAGCATACTCCAAATTGGGACAAAAAACACATCCTAATTTTCTTAAATATTAGGTTAATTCGGAATTGAAAAAGGAAAAATATATATTAATATTGTTGAATGAAATTTGCAAAATCTTATTCTTTAGGCAATTTTCTCTGAATCTAAGGTATGAACATTGTTCTTGCCTATTTTCAACACTCAAATCAACACTTTCTTCAAAATTTAGAGACGAATTAGGCAAGAAAATATTAGGCGTTCCTACCTATGATCTTCCATTATTGCACTTTTCAAGATTAAATCCAAGGTCCACTAGTATAAATAGGGTGTTACACTTTGCATTAAGTAAAGATTACAATTTGAAACTTGCTCAAACACACCATTATAATTGAGAAATCATATTTTTGGAATATAAAACACTTGTTTGATGTAATTTTTGTAGTATAGTTAATAGGATTTGTTGTTTCTATAATATAATGATTATATAGTGTTCATAGTTCATGATTGTTTAAATTTAGTATTTTGACTAGTTATCATGAATTAAGTTTGCATTTATGATTATGTGATTATTCTTCATTATTCTAATTGAAATAGATGTTTTGATTAATAAATCGTAGAGTATTTACCATAAATCATGTTGGTGCAATATAGAATAAATGTCTGAACATGTAAATTATAAAATAGATATCTTAACATGCAAATTATTGAATAGATGTTTAACACATAATTCTGAAATTAGATATTTTGACTAATCATGTTGATGTAATATAGGATGTTTTGATTTAAAATTTCATCACAAACAAATTTTTGTATATAATAATAAAAATGGCATATTTGTAATTATATGGATATTGCATGAATTTTTATTTAAGTGCTTTATGTGTCTTCAATGGGTTTCATTTTTATAAAAAGTGTTCTTTTTTTTAAAGAAAAATATTTTGCTACCTTAAAAAAACATTTTTCTTAAATAAAAATGTTAATGACTTGCTCTTACAAGAACTTAGGATTTTTCCCTTTGTTTTATTTTTTTCAAATTTGGGCAGAAAAAGAAATATATTTTTATGACCTAATCAACATATAACTTAAAGTAGAATGCTTTTCAAAATAAAACAACCAACTTACTAAAATTTTTCAAAAAATAAACTATGGTAGTTTAATCTCGACTAGTAGGCAAGTAGGCACCTACCGAATGACTTAAAATATATAAAAAATTTTTCCTCGTTTTGTAAAATAATTTTTCATTACTAAAAATATGAAAAGAAATATTTTTTCCCTTTTGTGAAATAACTTTTTCTTCTCTAAATAAATGTAATTTCATTTTCTATTTATGAAAATATTTTGTTCCTAGACGGGTGATTTGAAAAATAAATTTGAATTCAGAAGGTTAAAATGGTACCCGTTTGGGTTTAATTGGATAGTCCTTGAACCTAAGCAAATTCGATTTCTTGAAACATTATTTTAATTTTCTTTATCAAAACGTAAGCTAGTGGCTAAATTAGAATTGATCTGCTTAATTGATTATAATTTAATGACCTTTTCTTCATTCTATTAGGTGGCAACTCAATTTTTTTTTTTTGAAAAATAATATGAGAAACCAGGTTTTCTTAATTTTAGTCAAGGGTTTAAACTAAACTGGAATAAGGTTTAGTTTAAATCAAGTTAAGGAAAATGAAAAAATAGAAAATTTCAAACTCGACACCCGTAAATTAATGTAAACTTGAGGGACCAATTGTCTTATCCTTAACTAATGAAAGAAGTTTAGACGGGATACAACATTACTAAGGCAAGAAGACTTTAGAATGTCAAGAAAGAGTTAGTTTTATTGAGAAAGAAATGAGCAAGTAGAGGATTTAGCTTAAGTCCTTGGAAGCAACCCTTTAAGAAGAATCAAGATGTTATGTGAAGGCTTTAATGTAAACTTTGTAAATGCGATGTGTCTCTTATGATGATATCATGTATATTATAGGAGTTGTGTAGTTGTGAGTAGCTTAATGTGATAAGGATTTCTACTGTACTTTGTTATATTGAATGAGAAGAGTTTTGGAAACAAGTGTTTTGTGTTTCATGTTATTGTATGATAGGTAGATTGTAAGTTTATCCTTATCCTTAACTTAAGAATGGTAGTAACGAACCATCTTTAGGTATAAAAAATTAAGAAAAAATTTTAAATAGATACCTACAAGAGAGGCATTACATAGTGCCCCCCATCCCTCCCCTCCCCTGAATTTTGTATAGAAAGAGCATGAAAATTTAATAGAGATTAGGTTATTGTTATGACTCAATGGGGCTAATCGTGGTAGTCGTCGTATACCGTACAAAAGATTGCAGATTAAATTCCCTTATAATCAACAATCCTTTTATACGATATACAAGGCTACAGCTATGGACAACCAAGAGTACGCAAGCATAAGTAATATCATTTCATGATAATAATAATAAAATATAGAAACATATTACATAATCTATTTATATAAGAATTTATAGATAAGAAATCTAAAGCATTTCTTAAGTCAAACTAATATCATTCGATTACATAACCAGCTCCATAATCTAAATAAACTATCATAAGTACACTCTAATCACATCTTGCTCCCACATTGACCCTGTGATTAATACTAACCTCAGGCATGTGACGGGCCGACTCCACGAATAACTGTGCCTGCGAAAGAAGACTACAAGGGTATAAGCTAACTAGCTTAGTGAGATAATCCCCTTAACCATACAGCAATCAAGTTATATAATAATTAAGTTCAATCAAATGAATACATGTTAATTAGCATGCCAAACAAATACATGTAGGTGATCAAGTACTACATACAACTCAGATTTAACACTCTCCAAAGTCAAGGTTGAAGATACATTAGCACAGTCAGATCTGGATATCATACTAGAACTTATTTCATAATGAAACTTCTTGTTTCATGTTTAAAAGGTAATGGTATATCCATTATCAATTTTATCAAAAACAAGTTCTACATATGATTGTGAGTAAGTTCACACAGCTTTCAATTACCCCTAAATGGAGGTCTTTGGACTCGATCCTTAACCAGGCAGTTGACGCCTCTAACATTTAATAATCTTGCGGGCCAAGGTAAGGTTATATCACACGTATGTACCATACAAAATCTATAACAATCAATAATTAACCCATATATGGCTTCTCGCTACCTTCGTGTAATGTGATTACCAGAATTAGTTATGTAGTATATGATTATGCATGTTTTAAGTTAATTTTTTTTTTTAGTTGAGTAAAATTTGGTCTTATTATTTAGTGATCATTCAAAGTTACAAAAATCAATTCTTAGTAAACCTACTATGCAACAATCAATACATTATTGTAATTTAAAGTAAATTCACCATTAATAACCAATTATCGTATACAAGCATAACTCAACCCTATACAACATTCATTTATTGATCATAACTTATATTCACTAACTACAAATATAAATAAGTATAGAATAATCAGGAAAACTCACTCAACCATAGTTGACTCAGGGATCGTAGTAATCTGATGGCAACTCAAGGTCAATGTTAAAATCACTTGAGAGTAATAAAAATTTGTAAGTTTGAGGATTTAAAGCTAAACTAGTTACGTAATTTATAAGGTTTACTTCACCTAGTTACGCAAAATTGTCGATTCAAGCTTTCTATCGAATCGCGTATAACTTTTTTGTTTTAGCTCGAATCGTTATGAACATATAGTCCATTTTGATTGTTTTCAAATGCATTTTTTTGTAGCAAAGTCTATTTTGGATGTTATGACTCACAGTTTAAATTGTGATATAAAAATATCACAAAATTTATTATTTTAATTTAAAAATTATAAAATATTAATTTTAGCTTTTTCTCAATATATTTATGATTTAATAATTATTTAAATCATATAATTGAAAATTTTATTATTGTAAGCATATTTTACCTTATTTACTCATTTTTTTCCTATTTTTGAGAGTTTAGTCTTATTACAATTATTAGTATTATTATTGCTATTATTTTTATTATTTATTATTTTCTTATTATTCATTTGTATTTTACGGTTTACATATATATATTCATGTAGTTATACTATATTTGATTAACTTTATAATTTACTTTAATTAGTAATCCCTAATTTACGGTAATATATATATAACTATTCCTTACATACTTATGAATTTATTTTATTTAGTAAATATTATTATATCATATATATTACTTAATATTCGGTATACTACAAATATACTATATATTATACATATATTCGAGCCACATACATGTATACCTATATTTATATAAAATATAGGTTACATTTATATATATGAATATATAACTACAAAATACTTTTACATACTTTATGAATACATATTCTTATATATATATACATACATATGAAAATAAAGCTTGTATACATAAATACATACATAATCCTCTTCATGTGTAAACTATATATATATATATATCTATATTTATTTTGTAAAAAAAAAATACTAAATACATACTATATATAGTCTTATAGATACATACACATATCGTATATTATACCTATATACATACATGTCTACATACATATCTTTATACATACATATATATATATCTTAAATTATCTACTTATGCATACATACATGTATAGGTAATGAAATATTTAATAAAATACAATATAAATACTTAATACATACATGTACATACTATATAATATACATATATGCTACTAAAATAATTTTACTTACCTACATATATTTGATTTTGCTTCTTCTTTTCTTTCTCCTCCTTCCTATTCTTTCTTCTTAGTTTTCCTTCTCACGTTTTTAACTTCCAGAATTTTTTTCTTTTTTGTTTCCACTCTAACAAATCAAAATAAATAATTATCAATTGCTAAGATAAGGGTTGCATTAATTTTGATGGGACAAATTAATTACATTCCTTATCTTGTCCTCTTGATTATTCATCACATGGGCTACTGAAGTTTTGATTTTTTTTCTTTGATTTCAAGACGAGGTAGCCAAGGAGAAAAGAAGAAAAGAGAAAAAGAAAGAAAGAAAAAGGAAGAAAATAAAAATTAAAAATAAATATATGTAATTTTTCTAAACCGAAAAATCATAAAAATAATCATTATAAATTAACCTTGGAATTTTGTGAAAATTTATCAATTTAATTGGTACTCGTTACAATTAAAATTTTTATAAGTTATTTTAACGATTTCGTTAAAAATTTTAAGCAATTTATTCGATAATTGCAATCGACTATATTTATATCACTATTGAGTAATATTTAACTATATTATAGGCCTAAAGTTAGAGTTTTAAGGTTTCGATCAAATTCAGGTTCAATTTTGGTTAATGTAGCATAAATCAGATTTAGGATTTTAGTACATGATTTAGGATTTTGATCAATTTCTAAGGTTTTTATTATCGGTGTTATATTCGATTTTTAAGTTTCATAATCTTTTATTATTACTAGCCTTATTGACTCATTATATAGTTTAGGAAACTCAGACTTAAATTAGGGTTTAGACTATCGATTTTCTAGGGTTTACAGTTATAATAACCAAATATGCTAAGAAAAGAAGAGAATAACAACGATATAATAAAATAGATACAAATTGAAAACATAATGACATGAACTGACATACATTGATTAAACTTATATTAACACATGATGATTGTTGAGCTCTATTTTGGTTTTCCTTAATTTAACTTATATAAAGTCTAGCCCGCTTTATATAAGTTGCTCTACATAAAATTAAGGAAATATTTTTCTAAAAAAAATATTTAAAAATTAGAGTCGCCAACCAATTCAACTGGTAAAAAAAGAAATTAGGGTTTTTAGATGGGAAAACCCTAATTTGGCCACTAATCTATGTATTTTCTAAAAAAATAATTTATAAAAAATTAAACTAGAAAAATTGAGTTTGAGAGCTAACCTATTAAGACTAAATTACCATATAAAATCTAAAGAAAAATTAATGGGTTTTATTTTTATGTTTTTCTAAAAAATGCTAAAATATATATAAATATGCCAAATATAACTAAAATGAATTTTTCATTATCTTTCTATTACAAATTTTTTAAAAAAAGAAAAAAAAGTTTTTTTTTAACGGTTGCCCTAAAGGTACCTATATATTCACTCATTGAGGTCAAACTAATATAGTTCTTTTTTATAAAATATTTCTTTTTTATAAAATATTTATTGGGTATTTTTTTTTTGAAAATCGAGCTAGATTTACGTTTACTTAATTGTTTATTTTTTTCTTAGAAAGAAACCTAAGAAATCTGAATCCATTTAAAAAAAAACCTAACTAAATCTTTTTTTTTTAAAAAAAAAACTTTGGTTACGATGTTTTAGTTATTTACTAAAATCACTATATGTCAAAAAATATCTTTTCTAAATCTTACATGTAAGATCTACTAATATATGATCTAACTATATATCTTCACACGTATCTTCGTATCTTTTCTGAATATCAAATACAAGATATGTATCTTCTTCAAAGATATGGATCTCATAAAGGAGATACGCTTTTCAAAAAATGCAATTTTACCAAAAATTTAATTGAGCTAAATTTATTAAAAACAAGAAAAATGAAAATAATAAATAAATAAAAAAATTGCACATAAAATATAAATTAGTAAAAATAATTGAATTAAAAAAAATAATAAAACTTTTTTTTTTTTTACTTAAACAAATCGTATCGCGTGTGCCGACATACTTATGATCTTCTAGATCATGTTCGAATGAGTTGGGATCGTGGTGTGTACTTCGTAAGTGGGTACAATTATTTAAGGAGTTGTGTCAATATGAGTGATTGTGAAGTGGTGCTCCGTGAATGTGTTCGGTGCTATGTATGGGGCAGTATGTGCAATATAGTGGACTTTAGTGTATGTGTGGTAGAGTATAGTAAACTTTGGTGGGCAATAATATGTCGGTGAGCAGTGGAGTTCAGGCCAGCAATCCCCGTTGGTAGGGTATTAGGTAGTGTGTGTGTTATTGAGGGGAGGTCTATCGTATGGGTTAGTGGATGTTAGGTAAGAGTGAGGGACTTGATGTAAGTGTGGGTATTGGTGATATGTCAGGGGCATGGAATTTAGAGTGGCGGCTGTAGGTAATGTGAAGTGTTAATGAATTATATGTGAAGTGGTTGTTGTTGTACAGGTGTTAGGTGTCATGCAAGTGCTATTATTGTCTGAATTGTAATTAAGGGGGGGACGTTGGTGCTTGAACTTATGGGTGGTTATAGATGTGTACTTCAAGGATTAGATTTGTGAGCTATGGAGTTCGATTGTCAATGTAAGTCAATAGTGAATTGTAAGATTGGGCTAATCATGTATTGTGATTGGGGATGTATAGTAAGAAAAAAAAAAGTCATAAAACCCCATCAACAAATTCCTATTTATAAGACCCTCGATTGAATCTCTTGTATCTAAATATATGATAATAAACTTAGATATGGAAAATATGATAACGATTCTTTTAAGATTTGACCTAGCTTCTACAAATGCTATCTTAATTTAGGCCTTATATTTTCTAGGCCCGTTCCAGTCCAATTTGATTTAATCCAATGATTCGCTTAATAAATCTTAAGTCTATTCTAGCCTAATATAAATTAAATAAAAATCTACTTTATATTAAATCAGGCTAAAATATTTCAATGAAGCCCAATCTTAAGATTTATTGAATTGATCACTTACTATTATCTGATTTGATTCCAAACAACTTGACTTGATTTGATACAATTGAACTTGACTTGATTTGATACAATTGAACTTGACTTGACTTGATTTGATTAGACTCAACTTAACTTGATTTGATACTTTATATTTTTTATTTTTCTTCTTTTCTTAATTTTATTATTATTTATTTATTTTTTATTTATGGCCTAATAAAAAAATAATAATAAAATGAAAATGGCAAAAATGAGGTGTCTATAGCTATCCCTCTTTATAGTGAGGTTTGATTACAACTTTGCTACAAAGATAAAAGAGATACCTTTTTTTGCCAAACTTTACTTTGAACTAAATGAGGATTATTGACTTGAATGATTAGTTGAACTGTATGTCATTTTGAAGAATGATGTCGACTTGATAGGTTGATGTAAAGATTAAATTGCTTGTTTCGAAAAGGTTGGGCAAAAGGAATGGGAAACTCGTCCTAAAAGGATAGGGTGAAAGAACAGGAAGTCCGTCTTGAAAGGACGGGGTAAAGGAATAGGAAACCCATCTTATGGGGTTAAAAATTGGGGTGCCTAAAGCAAAAGTCTTAAAGGGGCTTATCTTGGAAGGATAGGGCAAAAGTTTTAAAGGGTACTTATCTTGGAAGGATAGGGCAAAAACCATTAGGGGTCAAACTAACTTGTTTTTGTGGCTAATTCGAAGAGGATAAATCTCTTTGAGATTTCACAAAAACTTATTTTGGTTTGGTGGATGATCAGAAGAGGATAAATCTCTTTGAGATTTCCAAAAAAGTTGTTTTGGTTTAATAGACAATTCGAAGATGATAGATCTTTTGAAGATTTTCAAAAAACTTGTTTTGGTTTAATGGATGATCTGTAGAGGATCTCTTTAAGATTTCAAAAAACTTATTTTGGTGGACAATCTGAAGATGATAGATCCTTTTGGGATTTCAAAAAAACTTATTTTGGTAGACAATCCAAAGAGGATAGATCTCTTTAAGATTTCCAAATACTTTTTAATTGTCCTAATTATATCTTTTAAGGATTTTGAGGATCATTTTACCTAGGAATGGGGAATTCCGTAGATAGCAACCAATTGGCATACCTCACATTGACTCCCGATATCTATTCGTTTAGATCGCAAAATATCACCAAAGTATTATGCTTGCTCGTTTTCCTCTTTTCTTTTTTTCTTTTTCTCTTCTTCTTTCTTTCTTTCTTTCTTTCTCGTCCTTTTTTTTTCCTCCTTTTTCTTTTCTTCTTTTTTTTTTAATAAAATCTTCTTTATGATTGAAAAATTTTGCTTATAAGTCTTGTAACCGTACCATGCCCATTCCTTGATTTTGTTTTTCTCACCGCCAAGTTTCGACTTCTATTCTCTATGATTCCTGAAAAACAAATCTCTTTTCAAAATAATAAGATTAAATCATTAAGAACATTCAATTTCAATTGATTTAGTGACTCAATTTTAGTGGTAAGCATTTTGTGTTTAAGTATATGAGGCTAAGAAACATGCCATATAAGGATTTATTGGTGAAGTATTTGTCGGTTGATGACCATCCAAGTTTGAGAATATTCATGGATGTCAACTTTACTTGTAAATGATGAAAGATTGACCACAAACAATTCTTAAGAAAAATCGGAATCTTTGTTAAACTCAGTTTTCATGGATAATATAATTTGATGGCATCTAAATTTACAAGTCCCCTTAATTCTAGGCCATCCATTTCTATCAACACTAACGCATCTCCTGACAAGACGCTTTTCACTACATAAGGCCCTTCATAATTCAGAGTAAACTTGCCCCTAGGATCTTTTATATTTAGCAACACTTTCCTTAACACCAAGTTTCCTTCCTTAAAGTACCTCAGGTGTACTTTCTTATTAAAGGCTTGGATCATTCGATGTTGATAATACTGACCATGACTTATCGTAGCAAGTCTCCTTTCATTTGGGAGATTCAAATGCTCCATTCTTTTATTCACCAACTTAGCTTCATCAAGCTGACTTTCTACCAATACTCGGAATGATGGTATTTCTACTTCCACCAGTAGTATTGCTTCACTTTCATATGCTAATGAATAAGGTGTTGTACTTGTAGAGGTTCTGATTGAGGTTCTGTAAGCCATGAGAGCAAAAGGAAGCATCTCATGCTAATCTTTATAAGTAATCGCTATCTTCTTAATGATTCTCTCGATGTTTTTATTAGCAGCTTCAACTGCCCCATTCATCTGAGGTTGATATGGAGTTGAGTTTCTTTGTTTGATCTTAAATTGGTTGCATACATTAGACATCAACTTGTTCAAATTTGTTCCATTGTTTGTAATGATAGACTCGAGTGCTCTATATCTGGCAATAATGCCTCTTTTTAGAAACCTGACTACCATTTCCTTGGTCATCGTAACATATGACGTTACTTCTACCCACTTGGTAAAATAGACAATCGTGACTAAAATGAATCTATGCCCATTTGAAGTTGTTGGTGAAATTGGACCAATCATATCCGTTCCCCACATTGGGAATGGCCAAAGAGCTGATAACACATGCAATTCTTAAGGAGGAGCATTGATTTTGTTAGCGTACACTTAACACAGGTGATAGAGTCTTACATGCTTGATACAATTTGATTCCATTGTCATCTAAAAATATCCCATCCTCATAACTTTCTTGGCCAGCATGTATCCATTCATATGACGACTACACACTCTTTTATGCACTTCTTTTACTAATTTCTCGGCTTTGTCTTCATCCACATACCTTAGCAACATTGTATCTAGTGATCTTTTATACAACGTAGCTTTACTTAATAGAAAATGAATAGCAAATCTCCTTAAGGCTTTTCTATCTTTTCTATTAGCCTCATCAAGGAATTCATTCGTTTCAAGTAACTTTTTG
Organism: Lumnitzera racemosa; assembly: GCA_024138005.1. Classification (NCBI taxonomy): domain Eukaryota; kingdom Viridiplantae; phylum Streptophyta; class Magnoliopsida; order Myrtales; family Combretaceae; genus Lumnitzera; species Lumnitzera racemosa. Next base: position 89,744,131 of record JAMXBC010000010.1, on the reverse strand, counting down.
ATATCATAATACTAAGGCTTCTTTGATTCCTTCTCTTCAATTGTTAGGCAAAAAACTAGTTTTTCCTCCAACTCAATCTTTGGGGGTCGGATTTCTATCCCATCCATGACTTTCACCATAGATGCTAACATAGCTAATGCATCGGCAAATTGATTTTGGGTTCTTAGAATATAATTGAATGAAATTTCTTGGAATCTTTCAATCTCATGATAAGGTATTAACTTCTCATCTTTCATCTTATATTCTCCCAGGATCTGGAGAATTATAAGAGAAGAATCTCCATACACTTCAAGCCTTTGTATTCCTATGTCTAGCACCATTTTGAGCACCAAAATGTAAGCTTCATATTCCGCTATATTGTTTGTATATGTAAATGCTAACCTCGTTGCTATAGGGAAATTATTACCTTTAGGTGATACCAGTACTGCTCCTATTCTACATTTGAACACATTGGCTGCTCCATCAAAATACATTCTTCATCCCAATTTCTCACAACCCAATTCATTCATCACTATCACATTTTTATCAGGAAATTGAGCTTCCAAACCATCCTCTTCATCTTTTAGTACGTATATTTCCAATTGATCAGCTACTACCTACCCTTTAATTGAACTTTGACTTACGTACTTAATATCAAACTCAGAGAGCAGCATCTGTTACTTCGATATTCTCTCGATCAATGATAGCTTTTCTGCTAAATACCTCAATGAGTCATGTTTTGTCAATAACTCTACTGAGTAATAAAGAGTGTACTACTTGAGCTTGTGCATTACCTATATTAAGGTACAATACGTTCTTTCCACCTCTAAGTATTTTTGCTCGTATTCTGTGAACTTCTTACTTAAGTAGTATATGAGGTGCTCCATTCTTCTTGTTTCATCTTTCTACCCCATCATACATCTCATTGATTTTGGAAGAATTATCAAGTAAAGAATCAATGGCCTTCCTGGTATAGGAGTGACCAGTATTGGCGAATTCATAAGATACCCCTTGATTTCAGCAAACACTTGCTCATACCCTTCATCCCATTCTATTGCTACATTCTTCCGCAAGAGTTTGAATAATGACTTGCATTTATTGGTTAACTGTGATACAAACCAAGCAATGTAATTTAACCTCCCCAATAGTCCTTGAACTTCTTTTATAGTCTTTGGTATAGGCATGGTTATGATTGCCTTGACTTTATCTAGGTCCACTTCAATTCCTCTTCTACTAACTATAAGACCCAACTATTTGCCCAAAGTTACTCTAAAGGTGCACTTTTTCGGATTCAACTTTAGTTGAAACTTCCTCTGTCGCTTAAATAGCTTACACAAAATATCCACATGATTCTCATTTTCCTTGGATTTGGTAATCATATTATCTGCATAAACTTCAATTTCCTGATACATCATGTTATGAAATAGAGCTATTATAGCATGCTGATAAGTTGCCTTAGCGTTTTTCAACCTGAAAGACATTACACGATAATAAAATGTTCCCCAAGTGTTAATGAAAGTAGTCTTGATTTTATCCTCTTCTACCATCTTGATTTGATTATATCTTGAGAAACCATCCATAAATCAGAAAACATGATTTTCGGCCGTATTATCAACTAATACATCAGTGTACAACAAAGAAAAGTTATCTTTAGATATCGCCTGGTTTAAATTACGGAAATCCATACATACCTTAACTTTCTTGTTTTTCTTTAGTACTAGTGCTACATTGGCTACCCATTCGAGGTAATCTAACACTTCCATGAACCTAACTTCTTGTAATTTCTTCACTTCTTTTATTTTAAGAAGTATATCTAGCTTAAACTGCTTATGCTTTTGCCTTTTCGGTTTAATATCTTTTCTTATTGGCAACTTATGAACCACAATGGACAAATCCAAACCGGGCATGTCCTCATAAGACCAAGCGAATATGTCCAAGTATTCTGATAACAAACATGACAACTCCTGTTTTTTATCATTCGCTAAATTATTGCCAATTTTCAAATTGGATTCTCTTCTATTCCTAAATTAATCACAATTATCGGTTCATCAATAATTACTTTACCTTGTTCAAATCGATGTCAACTTTCTTATATTTTGCTTGGAGTCTCAATATCATCTTTGACATCTGACCTAGTAGGGCTAAAGGTGATATTGATATTTTCATCATTTACATGTGTAAGGTATCCATTATGTTCTTCGTTTTTATCGGATCTAAACAGTAAAGGAAAAAAAAAACAAAAAGATAACAAGTAAATAACAAAGAAGAATTGATAGAAAGAAAGGAACTAATTTTATTGAAAGAATTTCAAATTGTCTAAAAGAAAAGGGCCTAACAAATTGGACAAATTATGAAATCAAATGCTCCTAATTAATCTAATATTACTTTTCTAAAGAGACCTATTAATGGGAATGGAAAACTAGTTGCATAAGGAAATTGGGATGCTAATATCTCTCTTCTTGTTTGGACCAATGTTGCATTGCTAAGCCAAAGCTTTGGATAGACTGGTTATTTTGACTTCTTGAACACAAGCTGGAACTAGGAATGTCTAATGGATGTTCGAAATGTCCATGTGAGCATGGTATAGGTGATCTCCTTTCTTGCCTATGGTTTTAGCCTTAATTTCTTGAATCTCCTCTTTAGTCGGCTCATATTTAAGCCCAAACGTTCCAATCTACTGCTTAGGTTTTTCTGAGTGACCCTATGTCCCCTATCTTGCTGTTGACATTCTTGCTTTAGAACGAGTAAATATTAGGCTCCTAGTTGAGTCTGCTTACTTGAGCGCTATCTTCAAAGTTTTAAATGAAAGCCCAAGTTTTAAACATCTTTGTGAACTAATTTTTTTTCCATTTTTTCTTCTCTTTTTTTGGTTGTTTACTATTTCTCCTTTTTTTTTCTTTTTTTATTCATTTTTATCTAAAAGGCAACCATCAAGAAAAAAAAAAAGAGAGAGTAAAAGACTATGTAATCAATAAAGGTTTTCTTTTAATGAAGCCACAAATTTATTAATAATCATAACCTATACAGTAGACTTAAAGAAAAGAAAGAAAGAGGAAAAAAAAAATCCTAACTAATCTTCCTAAAAAATCAAATCCTATATCTATAAGAGCCGACGGATTTAGCTAAGAGGAGCTTCATCAACTTCTCTCATAAGCTTTTGGACTATAATGTCTCTTTCTCAATTCTTACTCCTCAAGAATTGATTCTCTTCTAGCAATCTCCCATTCTCCATCTTTAACTCTTCAATGATTTTTTTACATTCTTCGAATTGAGCTTCAACTTTAGCTCATATGGTATCTCGGTAGGCCTGCTTAGTAGGTGAAAGATATTCCGGCTGTAGCTCATGTTTGAATATGTTTGGAGCTTCATACTGTATCTTTCCAATCTTCTCCAACTGATCATAGATGAACTTCTTGGTAGCTTGGTATTCTTTAACTTTGCTCCTTAAAATTCCTATGTTGACTATCTTCTTGACTTCCCTCCATTCCCATAACGTTACGAGTTCTATTAGCTGTTGAATCAAAGTAGCAGTAGGTAAACAAGAATCTTGATAACTCAATGTGACATCGTCCAAGGAATCTCTATATGCTATCTCTTGAAGCGAACCTAGGAAATATCTTGTACAACTTATAATGCTGATAAGAGAGACCATTGCATAATTGATACACCCTAGGATGGCTTGAGTATAGTTACTTTACCTAGCTACCAACATAAAATCTACTAGCTACATCTTGCTTATGACTGATACTCATCCTTTAAACTAAGCTTCATCTAATACCTTAAGGTGATGGGTAAAGTCGTTAATCAGGTTCATATTTTTAGTCAGGGACTCTCAGAAAAGAATCCTTCCATACCCTTGTATGTGATTGAGAAATCACACAGTAAGGATTGTAGGGTTAATCGTGAAGTATCCATGCCCTTGCTTCCTCAAGTGGGTGAGTGTCTTGAATTGCTTCACTAATAATGACGGTATATAGGATTTACCAACTAAGAATTGGGTTACTAGCTCAGCTACCCTATAATAGACTTAACCATATTTGATGGGAAATAGTACCATCCTAAATATTACGACAATAAAAGCATTCACCCTCTTCTCGACCTACGATTCATATCCCTCACAAAAGATCTGACAAATATCTCTAATAAGCGTTTGGGCTTGAAAACCACTCTACTAGTCTTAAGATGCTAAGACATTTCTTGCCTTTTGAAGATAAGAACGATACTAAGGCTACCCTTTTGACTCCCAACAAGGTCTTAAAGGCTTTCTTAGGTTGGACTTTGAGATTTGGGATGGTTATGTTTACTTCGAGAGGTAGAGCACTAAGTAATTCAAACTATTCGTCTAAAGTAGGCATCATCACATGTGGGCTGAACTTGAAAGCTACAGATTTTAGATCCCAATAATAGATAAGAGCTTAAATTAGAGATTAGTGGAGTTGGACCTGCATGAGGGATACAACCAGCCCTATCTTCTTATGAATATAATCGTGCCTGGTGGGTAGAAGCTGGTTCAACTAATCTTTTAAGATGGCTTCGGGGAAGGAATACTTATCCAATTGGACCTTATGGATGGGATTAAGATTGACACTACCCTGACTTTTCACATCTATATTACAAAAAAAAACAAAAAATGGTGTGATTATTTACAATGAGATCATTAAATTTACAATAAAGCTAGATGTGATATTAATAATTTTGTAGCTTTTTCAAATCTTTTTTTTTTTTTACATAGCCTTTCACTCACTAAGAAATGATACAAATAAAACACATATAATATAAGGAATAAAAATGTTTAAATAAAAACAACCATTGGCAAAATAAAATCAAATATATAAAAAATGCAATATGATGCACACGCATGTAATGCAATAAGAGTCGGTAATTAACAAATTCTATGAATTACTATAAACCCATGTTTGGAAAATACCTTCATATATATGTAGGTTTGAAATAGGATTTTAAAAAAATGAAGCTCATGAATACTTATATATAAGGGTTACTGTTTTTTTTTTTTAATTTTCCATTTTTTTTAAAAAGAAAGTCAAATTGATCATGGATTAATCAGACTTTTCATATAATTTAAAAATAATTACCTCTTTTTTTGAAAAGAATGATGTAAGAGGGTGAGGTCTACAAGTCTCAAGCTTTATAGCTTAAAGGCTTTTTGAAGAGAAACTTAGTGGGCTCTATTGAAGCTTGAGTGGGCTTACCTATCATCGTCTTATGGGGGTAAAGACCCTAGCGACCTAAAGGTTATACAATGGTAGCCTAGGTTCAATCACATCTAAATATGCAAATGATTACTAAAAAAATAAAAAGAACCCCCTTAATTCTCCAATAGGGGCCCATTAGGTAGGACTTTTTTTCTTAGGGCTTGCATTACTAAAAACCAGTAAGTACAACTATAATACAAAAGCCCATCAATTAATTTTCAATTTTTATATGGCTAGTCCACCAAGCCTTCCTAGTAGTGTCATCAATTCTATCAAGCTCGATTTTGGTTTTCCTTAATTTAACTTATATTAAGCCTAGCTTGCTTCATATAAGTTACTTGATATAAAATTAAGGAAATGTTTTTGTAAAAAAAATATTTTAAAAATTAGAGTCATCCACCAGTTTAACAATTAAAAAATGAAATTAGGGTTTTTAAGTAGGAAAATCTTAATTTAGTCATTGATTCATATATTTTCTAAACCAGAAAAATCGAGTTCGGGGGTTAACTTATTAAAACTAAGTCACCATGTAAAAGTTAAAGAAAAATTAATGAGCTTTATTTTTATGTTTTTCTAAAAAATGCTAATATATATATAAATATGTAAGATATGACTAAAATGAATATTTCATTATTTTTTTATTACGAATTTTTCAGAAGAAGAAAAAAAATTATTTTTTTATTTTTTTGATGGTTGCCTTAAAGGTACTTATGTACCAGCTAGTTGGGATCAAACTAACATAGTTTTTTTTTTTTTATAAAAAATTTAGTAAGTGGGTATTTTTATTTTTTTGAAAATCAAGCTAAATTTATGTTTACTTAACCATTTATTTTTTTCTTAGAAAAAAACCTAAGAAACCTAAATCCATTTTTTAAAAAAACTTAACTAAATCTTTTTTAAAAAAACTCCAGTTACGACTTTTTATTTATTTACAAAAATCACTATGTATCAAAAGATATCTTTTCTAAATCCTACACACAAGATCTACAAAGATATGATCTAGATACGATCTAGATACGTATTTTCACACATATCTTTTTCTAAATCTTAATTGTAAAATAGGTATCTTAATACGTATCTTCTTCAAAGATATGGATCTCAAAAAGGAGATATGCTTACTTTTCAAAAAATGTAATTGAGCTAAATTTATTAAAAATAAGTAACATGAAAATAATAAATAAATAACAACCTGCACTTAAAAAAATAAATTAGTAAAACTAATTGAATTATAAAAATAAAATAAAACTAATTTTTTCACCTAAACAAAACGAGTTGTGCCTGTCGGCGTGCTCATGATCGTTTGGATCATGTCTGAGTGAGTTATGATTGTGGTGTATACTTCATAAACGTGTGTAGTGATTGAAGGAGTTGTATCAATATGAGTGATGGTATAGTGGTGCTTCTTGAATGTGTTCGGTGACATGCGTGGGGTAGTACATGCAGTGTAGTGGACTTTGGTGGGTAGCGGTATATCGATATGTAGTAGACTTCGATGGGTAGTAGTGTATTAAGCAATTATATGTGATTTTGTGTTATGTGTGTGTTATATAGACATTCATGGGTGAGTAGTGGAGTTAAGGCCAGTGATCCTCGATAGACGCAAGTATATTTAGCTACTGTATTAGGGATGTAGGTGTTTATCATGAGTTTGTAGACATGCGGTTGTATGCTTTGAAGGGGGAACGTTGGTGCTTAAAGTTTGGGTTAAGGTACATTAATGGGGTATCAGGTAGTATGTGTGTTATTGAGGGGGGTCTGTCATATGGGGCAGTGGATGTCAGGCATGCGTGAAGGACTTGGTGCAAGTGTGGGTGTTGGTGATGTGTCAGGGATGTAGAATTTGGAGTAGCGGTTGTTGACAGTGTGAAGTGCGAGTGAATTGTATATAAAGTGGTTGCTACTATACAGGTGCTAAATGTCGTGCAAGTGTCGCTATTGTGTGGATTGTAATTGAGGGGGTGAGGGAACGTTGGTGCTTGAACGTATGGGGGGTTGTGGATGTATGCTTTGGCGATTAGATTCATGAGTTGTGGAGTTTGGTTGTTAGTGTAAGGCGATAGTGAATTGTGAGATTGGGCTAATCGTACATTGTGATCGGCGAAGTATAGTAAGAAAAAAAACAATCCTAAACCCCATCGATAAATTCTTATTTATAATACTCTCAATTGAATCTCTTGTATCTAAAGATATGATGATAAACTTAAATACATAAGATATGATAATGATTCTTTAAAGATTTGACCTAGTTTCTAGAAATCCTATCTTAATTTAGGCATTCTATTTTCTAAACCCGATCCAGTCTAATTTGATTTAGCCTAATAATCCACTTAATAAATTATAAGTCTATTCTGACTCAATATAAATTAGATAAAAATCCACTTTATATCAAACTAGGCTAAAATATTTTAATGAAGCTCGATCTTAAAATTTATTAAATCAATCACTCACCATTATCCAATTTGATTCCAAACAACTTAACTTGATACAACTTGACTTGATATGATTTGACTCGATATGACTGGACTTGACTTGACTTGATACGACTAGACTTGACTTGACTCGATTTGATTAAACTTAACTTGATTCGCTTCGACACTTTAAATTTTTTCTTTTTTTTTTAATTATTATTATTATTATTATTATTATTATTATTATTATTATTATTATTATTATTATTATTTATTTCCAGCCTAATAAAAAAATAATAAAATGAAAATTAAAAAAATGAGGTGTCTACAATGATTAATCAGTTGGATACATTAGAAAGTCTAATTACAAATTGTTGACATAGCTAATTTAATGCGAACACAACAAAGACATAACAAACATGAAATTTAGCATAAATTGAACTTAGCTAATCATGATCCAAACTAGATAGAAACAAAAACTAATAGATACTAGACTAGAATCAAGAATAGACTCTTAATGAAAGACATACCCAAATAATCAAAAATCACTTATTCTTCTTAGGATAGGACTTTTTAATACTGCTAGATGGACTTAAATGAAACTGGGGTTGGAGATTATTCTTTCCATGGTAAAAGAAGAATTTAGGCAAATTGATGACCTTAAGATGGAATTTCCTTAAGATGAATGTAAAAAGCAGCAGGTTCAACTTTAGCTGGTGAAGTTAATGATGGAACCATGATAGTAAGTTACTTAAGTGGAATAAATGATGGCTGTTTAGTTTGTGAAGGCTGATCAGTTTGAGGAAACTATGTTTCCTTAGGTTGTACAGCTGTTTGCGATTGAGGAGGGGAATATGCAATTGGTTATGGTGAAGGAGGTAGAGCAATGGTGTAGATTATGATGTAGGTAGAGAAGTATACAAATATATGATCTGGGGATATTCGATTGCAATTTGGCCAAAATTTCTTCTAACTTTTTGTTAACAATCTCCCCCTAACATTACACTTATTGGGAATTGAATCCATGACCTTAGCTTTGATACCAATTATAAGATCGAATGTTGTACCATTGCACCAAAAGCTATAGTTGATGGTGACATGCAACTCATTAATTTCTTTAAATTTGAAATTTTTTAATTTTTTTCTCATCTAGTAGCTGAAGTACCATGTTTGATTATGACTTGGCCCATCTTGACCTTTGCCATGGGAAAGATGCTGATACACCATTGTCGACAATCTTTATTATAGGATTGAGTGCATTACCACAACATTAAAAGGTATAGTTGATGATGATATGCAACTCAAATCGTTTTAATTATCTAGTAGCCTAAGCGCCATGTTCAATTGTGACTTGGCCCATCCTAACCTATGCCATGGGCAAGATGCTATATACCATTGCTAATGATCTTTCCCCCAACATTACGTCCATTGGATATCAAATCCATTACCTTAGCTTTGATACCAGTTGTAGGATTCAAAAGTAACTAACAAAAACAAGGGCCTTAGGAAGGGGAAGATGGGGAGGGGGGTTGGGATGAATTAGTTACTTTATAAAATTAAAACTTTTTGTAAGATAGTTATTAAAAACATCCCCTTTTGATTACTTAAAGTAATTGTTATGGAAAATAATATAATATAACAATAAGAAAAAATGTGAAGGTAAAAGGAGTAAGTGAGTGAGAAGATTAAAGAAGTAAATTACAATACCTTAGCCTTGTGCTTACTATATTATTCTAGCTCCATTGTCGAGGATTTGATATTCCACTACTCACTTTAATAATTTCAATTAAATATAGGGGTTACAATTTAAACCCTTTACTCTATTTCCTTAGGTTGTCTCTTACCTAATACAAATATATATTGTATATAAGTAAACTCTCTACTAACAATCAACTTAACTCTCAAAAGATAAGAGTTATAATAGTTTTGAGGAGTAAATACATAAATCCTTTAAGTATAGGCATAGAAAGTAATGTAAAAATGAAAATCGTATGATTAACTAATCTTCTTATTTAGCTTTTAATTCTTTCGAGAGTATAAAGATAGTAGATAGAAATTGCTAAGCTATGTGTCTCGAAATTTTGAATTGCTCAGCTTTTATTTAGTCCTTGGGGATAGCATCTTTGTTGATGATATGGAGAATATCTTGATAGGTTTCAAAAAAATCTTCAAGTATCCATTTGAGTCTTCTTATCCCATGAATTGTGGAACCAAATATTCTATCCATTTGCTTCAAAATTTGAATAATGATTTGTTGAGGAATAAGTCTAATGTCATTGTTAATCTCCTTTGCATGAACTTGTAAGTATCTCTCTTGCTTTGGCGTGGTCCTTTCAAATTGAACTTTAAAAGCTAATATATCTCTTCATAATAACTTGGAGTAAATCTTCAAGATTTGTTATTTTAATTTTTGACCTTGATACTTAAGATAATTCCTTGCCGATCACTTGTAAGTGTAACATGATCGATTATCTTGTTATTTTAATCTTTATTTCGGTAGAAAATCCTCTCAAAATCTATGCTTTAAATTTGAATAAAAAGTTTATTGCTATTTTTTGTGCCAAAGCGTTATCCATGAGCTTTATCCACTTTCATATCCTTATCCATGACTTTAGATTGTAGCTAATCTCTTTCTATAAAACCTATACTTCTTCGATTTGGTTTTGAGTGGTCAATTTAGGGCGTCTGTAAAGCTAGCTTGATTAAGTTAATATCTTATGTCATAAGATTTAGTAAAAGATACCCCATGGGTTTAGAGTATGAAAGTATAATAAAATAATATTATTATAACTAAAATAACTAATATTATATTACACTATATGTATTGGAATATACGGAATGGTTATCAAAAACTAGCTAAACCTTAGAAATAAATTATATGGACTACAAAATTTTAGAATAATATAAAATAATATGTAAAAGTAATATAATTACTTTAGATACAATTAGTATGTATAAATATATACCAATAATTACCTAAAACATTCAAAATTATAAAAAAAAAATTAGCTAAAAATTATTAAGAAAAATAGTAAAAATTATAAACAAGTATTAGATTCAGTAGGAATTAATAGTAGGGGTGTGCTGTAGATTCAGGACACTTGTTGAGGGAAAAATTTCAGCTTAAGGACACCTTAGCTAGTCAAATTAGGAGTAGTATATGAGCCTTGAGGAGAAAGAAAGTCTCATTCTTCACATGCAAGCTTAGAAGAATTCCATATTTGCATTCTCTAACCTAAGTAAGATCTTAAGAATTTGGGAAAATTCTAGGAGTTGGAGAAAGTTAAATGGGAAAAATAGATAATTTGGTGTAAATTGAGCAAGAAACTAGTTCTAATGTTCAAGGATGATCTAGGTGCAAACTACCACCATAGGGCAACATAGGAGGTAGCACCCAGTTGAGGTAATAAGGTAGGAGTGGCTAAAGGTAGCTGGATGGTCAGATTTCGATGAGTGTCCTAAAATCATTCAATTTTCAATTAAATGTTAAAATACTAAACTAAGTTGAAAAATTTTGTAAAAATTTATTTAGAAATATTTTTGCATGTATAATTTAGGAAAAATATTGGTTTGTTAAAATTTTGAGATGATATATGCCATTATTGAGAAATTAGTAAATTCGAGTTGATTTTGATGTTGTTTTAAGAAAAATCTAATGATGTAGTTTTGAACCTAATTTTTTTTAGGATATCACTACAATATATAAAAGATTTCTATGAAGTGATTTTGTTGAAAAATATTTTCTATTATTTTTATGAATTTTTGAGCTATTCAACCATGAAAAAGTGATATTTTTCAAAGTTTTTATTTAATTATTCTTGAGGAAATTGATTTGCACCTATCTTGTAATGGATTTATAATGTATCCTACGAAAGTTAGTGATATGGAAATGAGATGATATGAATAGAATTGGTGGTTGTATTATAAATGGTGGTTTGGACTTAAATTACTCAAAATGAAGTTTGTAAGAGTAAAGGAGCTAAGTAGTTGATGTGTTAGTAGGAATGATGAAGTGTTGAATTGGGATGTTTTATTCAATTTTGAGCTAGAAATGAAGTGAAAAAGTGAGTGACTTAGTATAAATATATAGTTTTAGACTTTATTAGAGGGTTCCTTAGAGAGTAAGCCTAGAAAAAGAAACTTACCCATAGAGTTAGAGACTTATTTAGAGAATTGGTTGGTGAAAGAAGTCTAACTATAATAACATCAGAGACTTAGTTAAAGAGCTCCTGGACAAAGGTTAAAGTGTTCTTAGATAAAGGTTAGAGAGGTCTTGGACAAAAACTTTATATTAGACATATTTTTAGAACCTTGTTCAGAGATATCAATATTGAGTGGATACATAATAAATGGACTAATAAACTTGTTTAAACCAAATCACAACACACTTAAATCATTAAAATAAACTAATATACTTCTTAGTAAGGACTAAAGTAATTGTATCAAATGTCTACGGATATGTGAAGGAGATAAGCATGAGACATAAAGCTAACATGCGTCAACATCAAGAAAGTTTGGATTGGTGCTTCGTGGCATGCTAGAGTATTATTTTAGAATGCTTAGAAGAATGAGAGTACTTATTGTGGTTGTAGTTAGTTGGTTGTATGTGTGTAATGTATGTGATTGTGATATGGTTATGTTGACTGGAAGGTGAAATCCCTATGGTGTTTTGTGGTTTACATTATATTGATTGGCTTGCCTTGAACTTGGTTGATCACCTATAGATGGGACTAATCATAACTTGACCTTAACTCTAACTTAACATGAATGATGAGCTATTAGAGGTAATGATAATAATCATATAGTATATATATTTTAGGATAATTTTGTATAGTTTTTATATATTATTTGTGTTAATTGTTGATAATATGGAGCTTAATTTGTTAGTATTTCATTTAGATGTTTTAAAAGCTTTCGATAAGTTAGTTTTGGAGCTTTAATGAAGAAGTGCATTGACAGAGCTACTTAACGAAGTGAAGTCCATATAAGAAACAATGTTTAGAGAAGAGCATGTGCAAGACCATTGTCATGTACCTTGATTGTATACCTCTCATCTAAGTATTTTGTTGAAAAATAAAAGTTACATGTGAAGGGAAAGAACATGCCTAAGATCATGGTGGTGTTTTAGGGCGTGTATATGCCATAAATTGGAAAAATTTTAATTTTTGAAGGCTTCTTTTGTAACCCTAGGGATTTCTCATGTTTCTTAATCTCTTCTATTTTACTTTTATGTTGTAATTTCATTTTCTTAGTGAATCTATTACTGAAACCTAATTCAATGTGACAATTGCTTTTATTTTCAATATATTATATTGCATTTTGTGATATAATTTCATTGTTTTATATTGTTTTTAATTCAATATAGCTAGCTATTGACTTATTATAAGAACCTACTATAGAGTTCATGAGATCTTGTACATAGAGGGATTGATATAATTAGAAGTAATTGAGTAGACTAAGCAGTTAGCTATTCAATTTCTTTGGATTAGGGTAGCCTAATAGAGGGATTCAAGATCTTAAAGTGATCTTGAGATACTTTATTGCAAAAGTGATTTGGATAGAGTATACTCAAGGTTAGGAATTAAATAAGAGATGTAAGTCTGGTTAATTCACATAGGAATCTCCGTGGTCCAAAAATGCAATTGAGATTGAAAGCTACATAGAATTAGGTAGTAAATAAACAATTTACTAAAGAGCATGTTTTCCTACAATTTGATTTATTTTGATTATTTGTTTACTTTATTATGTTACTTTATTATTCTTGTTTTAATTACTTTTGTTTAATTCAATATAATTATTTTACTGAATTGATAAATTAGATAATTGGTAATTTTAGGGAAACTTGCTAGAAATTTAGGGTTTCCTCATTTTTATAGTTTCCTAAAGGATTAACAACTTGGACTCAAATCCATTTTATACTATAACTAACTATGTGCACTTACTTAAGGGTGGTGTTTATCCTCATACCGCTAGAGCCCTAACTAAGTTTTTGGTGTTATTGTTGGGGAGCCAATGGAGTCAAACCAATTAGGATGCTAGGAAAAATCCCTTTTTACCAATTATTTTAATACACTTTTGATTTATTTCATCGTACTTATTTTTGGTATTTTCTTTATTTGTTGCCTTTAACATTTGAATAATTTCAATATATGATCAAGAATTGTTGAATTTGATTGCGAAATTAAGAAGACCACTTAGCTTCAATGTAAGAGCAAGTGTAAAGCCCTTCTATGTTGGAGCAAGTGCAAGGTAATGGATTTGGTTAAGCAAGATCTACTAATTCAACTCAAGGAAGAAGAAGAAGAAATAGAAGATATGGCTTTAAATAATGAGGATGACAACAAAACTATGATGGAGTACACTAAGCCAAAAGTAGTTAGAGCCGCGTCCATTATTACCAAACCTATAGTTTAGGTAACCAATTTTCAAATTTAGCTTAATGTGATTCAGATGGTGCAACATTTTATCCAATTTGATGGTTTAGTTGATGAAGATCCATACAACCACATCTTGAGCTTTTAGGAAATATGTAACACTTTCAAAATCAATAGAGTCATAGATGATACAATTAGGATTGAGTTATTTCCATTCTCACTTAGAGGTAAGGCTAAGCAAAGGCTTAACTTGCTTTTAAGAGGATACATAGGAAGATTTGGTTGAGAAATTTGGAGGAAAATACATTCCATTCGCCTGAACAACTAAATTTTGGAACAACATATCATCATATGCCCAAATTGGTGGAGAAATGCAGTATAAAACTTAGGAAAGGTTTAAGAATTTGCTTAGACATTGTCCACATCACGGTTTAGCTTTATGGATGTAGATTTAGACCTTTTATAATGGTCTCAATTACCCTACTAGGTAGATGATCAATATTATAGTTAGAGGCAATTTGAGTGTTGAAACATTAGATGAAGCTTAAAAGCTAATAGAAGGCATGGCCATGAGTAACTCCCATTGGGATAATGTGAGAGCTAAGGTGAAATTTGCTAGAAAATTTGAAGTTGATTTAGTGATTACTTTGACAACTCAGGTTGCAAATTTTAGTAAGAAGATTGAAGGAATAATGAAATTAGTGAATGTAGCGTAAGATGAGAGACCAACTGATGCAGAAGAGGTTAATTTTCTTACTAATAAAATGCAAAATAATGCTTTTACTTACTATCCAAGTTAGACTTGTGGGGAGGCTAGCAACAATAGTAGAATAAGAATGTCCAAGCTCATAATAGGAACCCCAACTTGGAGGAGTTGCTGAACAAGTATATGAATAGCTTAGATGCTTGATTTCAAGCCATTGAGGTTATAATTAGGACTATAGAGGCATCACTTAGGAATCTAGAAAATCAATTGGGACAACTAGCTAGAATTGTTACAAAAAGGCAACAAGGAAGCTTGCCAGAAAATACTAAACGAAATCTTAGACTTATGAGATTTGAATAAAATTGAAGGAAGGATGAAATTGTCAAGCCAATGATGCTAACCAACAATGCTTCTTAGGAGGCAACCTAAGTTATTTTTGTTTGAATTTCATTTGAATAATTGTTTTGAATTTCATTAGTTAGGTCAAGTCAAACTTCTTTTTAGTATTAGTCGTCGTTAGTTGTTTCCCTACATGAACAATTTGCAATTTCAGTAAAGTAGTCAATGTTAAATTTATAAGTAGTTGTTCTCTTAAAAAACTAATAGTCTTCTAACAATTTGTATTTCAATTGAATTTTGACCTTTGAAAATTTAGTTTATTCTTCTTTTTTTTTATCACTTAACGAGTGTTTTTAGGTGAAGAAATAAGAAATAAAAAATTAAAAATTTTTTGGATTTAGGAGTTAGAGGGAAACACGACCCAAGTTCACAGTTGTAAACACGGTTGTGTTTCGCTTGTAAATAAAAAGCAAGGAATAGAAACAAATTAGATGTTGAGAAGAACACTTCCAGTATTACCCTCATGATTCTTGCTCATGATCATGACTAAGGGGAAAGCATACGCATGAAGATAGGAAACACAGTCATAAACACGCCCGTGTTCTTAAATGTATTCATTCCTTAATTAAAAAATCACAGGTATCTTAATCCCTTTTCATTCTAAACTCTCACTCACTCTCTAAAACACTACACTCTCTTACCTTCTCTTACTACATAACTCACCACCCTTATAATCTTGGTGTGATTTTTTCCTAAAATCAACAAATCTAAGGTATATAAACCTCAAATCTCTACTTTGTTTTGTTATTTTAGTTGTTATTTTCAGGGAAATCACATTTTTTAGTTAGGATTTGATGCAAGGGTATGGGATTTGCATGTGTGATGATCTCTAGTTTTAGAAGTGATTCTTGAATTTTTACGTGATGCAAATTGTTGTTATTACATTATTAGTTAAAAATCTTTCCTAAAAATGCAATTTTGAAGTTGGAATAAAGAAGAATATGTAGAGTGCTTGTTAGAGAAAAAGATGAAGAGGTGTTGTTCTTAAATTTTTCTTGCTTATTGATGTTTATGTGTTAAAATTAAGAAAATACTCTTGGATTGTTAGATTGTGCTTAAACTTACAATAATAAGGACAGGAGTTCCATTATCATGCTTTGAATTAGATTGCATAATATTATGAACTAACTTTCAATTATCAAGGCCTTAAGAAAATTTTTCTTATTTCATAAAATTCCTAGTTCATCATTCTTTGTTGGGAAAAAAAATGTAATGTTGCAATATTGGAATTCTAGAATCGATTAGATTGTGACAAGCACAATTAGCCCCTTAACAATTCTTTTAGAAAGTGATCTTTGAATTCTTTTTTTTTTCTTTTAGAATGATTATAAGAAATTGTTGATTTTCTTTTTTTAGGTCATGCATTGAGTTAAACAAGTTGCTAGGAAAGATTGTATGAGCAATAGTGCTATATGATACCCTATGCTTAGATTTATTGAAGCACGGTAAAAGAAGCACTATAGTAAGCTATGTAAGAAAGGATTCGAGGATAATGTGATAGTGAATTATGATAACTTGGCAAAGGTTAGGTAAACAATATTATGAAGATACTTGGAATTAAGACATTAGGATAGGCTCGTAACTATTGATGAGCTAACTTATAACGGGCTTACGTTAGAGGTCTTTAGCACCCTCACTTTATACTTTAATAATTTGAAAACAAGACTCAGAATACAATGGGATTTCAAGTCAATAGGCAATAATTATACATATGATTTGATAGAGTGTCTGTAGCCTAGGTATGTATTTACAAAAATTTATTCATTTGGATGATATTGTAATCTACTAGTAAAGTTTCTAATAGAGATGAACAATGCACAAGTTTAGGCCAAATTGAGCACATGTGGCTCAATGTACAATCCAGGTAAGTCTAAAGTCTAAAATCTATAGGATTTTGTTTTGAGAATTATTCACTAGATTCTAGCCAGAAGTATGAAAGGAAGGACAAATAACATGGGTTTTGTCAACCTAGTTGACATCATTTTTCTATACAGGTTAGCTATGTAACACTCGATTAATTTGGGAATTCGTATGGTTTCCTTTTTAAGAAGCTAAGCTATTGAAGGGAAAGCCAGGTATACCTTTGTAAGGCCTTTCATTACTTGAATTGTAAAAATAATTGGTTTATTTGATCATCTCCCAGCAATGGAGTTAGTCCTTCACCTTACCCCCATGAGCCTTGAGTCAATGTGTGCAATGGACTTCCTGCTAGCACCTTAGGCACTAAAGAGGAAGAAATCTAGGATGAAGTAGCTAATGCCTCGTTACCAGGGCCAAAGAGAGACAAGCCTTCTACATCATCCCAATAGCCAAGATCTTTAGTGCTGGGAAATATTAAAAGACGATGGGGAACCTAATTAAAAAGTAAAAGATGCTAGAACATGAGCTTACATATATAAGGTCAGCTATAGAGGCAATTCCAAAGCACCACCACATCTCTTTGCTATCGTCACCACCCCCTATCTAAGACTCCAATGATGACAATGATTCTGAAGAAGTTGAAGAGGAGGATGCCTCTAGTGAAAAGAATGTTTTTTTTTTCCTACTTAGCTAAAGAGTCTATTTTTCTTTTTATGATTGTAATAATTTTAGATTAACTTTTGTTTTTGACTGTTTGGTGCACTCTTATTTGGATCTTTTTACAACTTTGTAGGAAAATGATAGCTAACATGTTAGAATTAGTAGTAATTTAGTTTTTCTTTTCATTAACATTTTCTCTTTCGTAGTTTGTTTTCTTTTTAAGTTGCAAGGAACCTTCAAATTTGAATAGCATGATTTGTATGTGGATAGCAAAATTATCAATGTCAGTGCAACCAAAAACTGGGGAAGTCTGAATTATCTTTTACTTTTCTTTTCCCTTTGTAATTATATTGTGCTTTCATTATGGTATACATTGGGGACAATGTAAAATTTAAGTATGGAGAGAAAGAATATGAGATACTGAATTGTACATATATGTGAATGAGTATATTTTGATTGAATAATGCAAACTTAAGTTTTCTTTTTGTTTTTTTTTTTAATAACTTTAGAAATTTGCATCTCATTATATATAAGCAAACAATTTCTTTTTTTTTTTTTAAATTAGCCTATAATTGTTTAAGACCTTAGTCCACTTTTCTAAATTTAAGTAGTTAAATTTCCATAATTGGAGTTCCCCGTTACTCAAGCTTAAATTTAGACTCGAGATTAGGATAGATATTGATAGGTTAAAGACTAGTTATTTGTATGTCTAAGCTTAATTTGATAAGGATAGTTATCTATTTTTGTTTTCCTAAAAATTTTTCAAATTAGATGAGTAGACTAGATTTTTTTTTTTTTTAAAGTCTCTTGAAAAATCAAAATAGTTGGAGGTAAAATAAAGAGTTAAGTTAAACAAGATATAAGATTGGCAAGGTTCATCCTTAATCCATTAGAAGAGCAAGGTCCTGCCTTAGTCCATTAGAAGAGCAAGGTTCTTTCCCATTACTAACCTAAGGAGATTGGTTAAGATTGGTAAGGATTGGCCTTGGTCTATTAGGACAGAAAGATTCATTCTTGCTACAAACAATATTATGCTTAATTAAAGGAGTTGAATTAGATTGAAAAAACCTTCAATGGGAAATATATGCTAAGGATACAATCGAAGGATGAATTGATGTAACATGTATTTGGTTTGAGTTTTAATAATAAAAATTGTACAAGGAAGTTTTATCTTCTCATGCATGAGAGTGGTGAAATTCTCATAACTTTTTCTTACTTTGTTAATGTTTTTTTTTTCTCTAGTTTAGTTTTTGTTTAAGTAATAAGGCTAATACTAGATTATTTGGATTGATTGTTGAAATTTAGTAGTTCTTCAATGTTGATATCTATGTATTCTAAGGGCATTACTAATGAAAGTAGAAAGGGTGATTTTGAAGAAATTTTGCTAAGGCCTTTGAATTGAGGTTACAATTTTCTAAGGTATAAGAGAAATTGATAAACTTTTCTTAGTTTTGTTTTGATTGTTTTACTTGAGGATAAGTTAAAGCTTAGGGTGTTTTATATATTTTTTATCCATTATTTGTGTTAATTGTTGATGATTTGGAGCTTAATTAGTTATTATTTCATTCTTAAATGTTTTAGAAGCTTTCGATAAGTTTTTGAGCAATTTTATAGAGTTTTAGAGCTTTAACAAAGAAGTGCATTGACCGAACTACTCAATGAAGTGAAGTCTAGACAAGAATTAATGTCAAGAGAGGAATGTGTGCAAGACTATGGTTGTATACCTCTTGTTTAAGAATTTCATTGAAAAATAAAAGTTGCACGTATACACCTAGGATCACATCCATGTTCTAAGGTGTGTACATGCCACAAATTGTAAATGTTTTATTGTTGGAGGGCTTCTTTTATAACCCTAGGTTTAAGTCCTATATATAGAGTCTTCGGCTTAGTGTTTAGAGAGAGTCCCTTGAGGAATTTGTGTAATGTGAAGTATAGGGATTTTGCATGTTTCTTACTCTCTTTTATTTTATTTTATCATCGTAATTTTATTTTCTTAGTGAATCTTTTATTGAACCCAAGTTCAATGAGATAGTTCCTTTTATTTTTAGTCCATGATATTATACTCAATGATCTAATCGATTGTTTTATATTGTCCTTAAATCAATATAGCTGGCTATTGAATTATTATATGAATCTACTATAGAATTCATTAGATCTTGTATTTATATGAATTGATGCAATTAGAAGTAATTGAGTAAACTAAGTGATAAACTATTTGATTTCTTTGGATTAGGGCAACCTAATAGATGGATTCAAGATCTTAATGTGGTCTTAAGACACTTTATTATGGAAGCAATTCCGGTAGAATGTACTAAGGACTTAGAATTAATTAAGAGATGCGAGTCTGATTAATTCATATTGGGAATCTTTACGTTTTAAAAGTTCAATTGAGATTGAAAGTTACATAGAATTAGGTAGTTAATAATTGATTCACTAAGGAGCATGTTTTCCTACAATTTGATTTATTTTGATTATTTGTTTATTTTATTGTCTTACTTTATTATTCTTGCTTATTATTTTTGTTTAACTCAATATAATTATTTCACTAAATTGATAAGCTAGATAATTGGTAATTTTAGGGAAAATCGCTAAAAATTTAAGGTTTGCTCAATTTGCTGGTTCCTTATAGGATCGACAACTTGGACTCAAATCTATGTTATACTATAACTTGATTAGGTGCACTTAGCTAAAGGTGGTACTTATCCTCATATCACTAAATCCCTGAACAGGTAACGATTAAGGTATTAGACCAAATGCCGACACTTTGATGAAGAAAGCTAAAATGGCCCTTTTCCCACCTTTAATCCAACAAGTGATAGGAGAAGAGTTCGCGCTATGGTCAGGAATCATGGTTTAAAATTTATCTTGAGAGGAAGGTCATTTTTATTGCACAAGCTTGGGTTTGGTCTAATAGTGTTGTGTTGAAACTCCTAAATCAGGGTTAGAGTAAATATAATTTCTCTAACTTCACAATGGATTAGTTAAACATTGTGTAATGAATTCCATTTACTTATTGCATTGCATTTCATTAATGTTTGATAACCTTGTTTGTTTATTATACTCTTATGACTTTGTTCCTTCTTACTAAGTTAATAGTACTCACATCCCTATAGACTATTGATAAGTGTGCGAAACCACACACTTTTCTAAATGATTTCTCTAAAGATTATAAGTGACTTAATAAAAATTTGAGTCAAATTGTATTAATTTTCATTAAAATCACATATATTGTCTCAACTCAAGTGTAAATCATATTTTTGTGTTTTAATGCTCAAAAGTTGTTTATATTTCAAGAATTTAAGCTCTTAGTGCTTGTTCTTATAAGTACCAAGGGCAATAGTTCAATTTACCATCAAGTTGGTATTTGGAATAAAGCTATGTAAGTATTTGAAAAAGAGGACTACTCCAGCTTGACGATAACCCCAATTACCATCAAGCTAGTACGTATTGTAAGTTGGTACCCTCCTGATATAGAAAGCTGCATTTTGTAGCTTGACGATAACCCCAATTATCTTTGGTATTGGAAGTTTCATTTAGATTACTTAATATAGCTAATGGTTTTAGTTTAATAAGAATCAAGACATCATCGGATTGTCGAGATGTGAATGGTACTAATATGGTTAGGAGATTGCACCCCATTCTCTTGCGAATACGACCATAGTGCTCACCGTACACTATAAATCGGCTGGTACACTTGCCAATTTTCATAGGTTCCATAAATATCTTTCAAAAGATTATAAGCTAGTTTGATTTATTGTGTAACATTTCTATTATTTTAAGAAGGGGTAAATCTTTATATTTTTGCGTGACATTATGGAAGGTGAATGTTATACCAAGTTTTTGGCTCTATTATTGAAGAATTATTATACAAGTTTTCCTTTCTTTTACACATTTGTTTATTTCCTTAAGTTTTGTGTATTGTTTGGGATTCTGCTCTTTTTTGTACTCCTTTTATAGGTACTTGTGTCGAAGACCACTTAAGCTACATTCATTAGAGTCACCAAGAATAGAGATTAAATTGTAAGCTAATGGGAAGCATGGTTGATGATAAGCAATGGGTTTTTCCACTTTGTTGTCCTACTAAGCTGACAAAATAGATCAATTCATTTAAGTAATCTAAAGGTGAGTCTTTATGTAGTGCATTTATATTATACAAAAACTTAATGGGTAGATGTCACACTCAAGGAAAGCTGTTGCCTACTAAGTCATAATTGAATTTGTTTATGAGTAAATTAAGGGCAAATGATGAAAAGATGAAGGAGTCAAGCTGCTGGAAGGTCTTTGATGTATCTTGAGGTGATACAAGCATTTAGGTTGATCAATGATTTAGCTTATAAATCACACAATATCCTTCATTTTTTTTTATCCAATAGTTGGTTTAGTTCATGGTAAGCTAAATAGGAGCAAGAAATTAAGGTAGGAATGTACTACAAACTCATTTACCATTTTAGTAAACCTAGATTTTGGAATTGTAAGAAAATTGGAAAGCGCATTCGAGGGAATGGAACAAAAGTGGGCTAAAAAGTTTAAAAAGCATGAATTTATCATCTGGGGTGGTTTAGAGACTTGGTTAGTGCAGTTAAATGAACACTTAGCTATTTTAGAAACAAATGAGAAATCAAGTGATCCTTTGTAGAAGTTCTAGTGTGAAGGTAAAGAAGCTCCCTCAATCATAGGAAGTCTAAACCTTATAATCTAGGAAATGAT
Organism: Lumnitzera racemosa; assembly: GCA_024138005.1. Classification (NCBI taxonomy): domain Eukaryota; kingdom Viridiplantae; phylum Streptophyta; class Magnoliopsida; order Myrtales; family Combretaceae; genus Lumnitzera; species Lumnitzera racemosa. The sequence goes on along the minus strand of JAMXBC010000010.1, from coordinate 89,721,825 downwards.
AGATAGAGCTATATTGCAGGCATTTGAAGAAACACTTAACAATATGAACTTGTACTGAAGACTTATGAAGAGTTAGTATAAGAAGAGGGTTAGATAACTGATGAAGAAGAGAATGAGGTTCCTTCTAAAAGTAAAAGAGAACAAGGGACCATGACTAAGTTTCTTGAGTAAGAAGTGGTAGTAATTATATCTAAGGACACCATAATTGATGGCAATTCCTCAAGAGCCAATAAGGTGAAAATGTTAGAAGAAGGAACAACTTGGGAAGCTATAGTTAATAGGCTTTCCCAATTAACCATGGAATGGTTTGAGAGGTTAGAGAAGAAGTTTGATAACACAATAAGTGCCTCCACACCCATTGAGCATGTAAAGGAAATAAACTTAAGGTTAGGAAAGAAGGTTGGTAGGGATGCTTCAACTTTTATATCTTGTAGTAAGAAGAAAAAAGTATATTAAGAGTATACTCCTAAAGTATCTGAGCCTACTACCAAGTTATATGCACCTATTGATACCTTTCTTACAATGGTTGATAAAGAGTAGAGATGATGAGCGATTCAAGTAGTTTATTGAGATGTTTAATAAGATGGAAGTTAATATCCCATTGATTAAGTTATTAGAGTAGGCATCTAATTACTAGAAATTCCTAAATGAAGCATTGAGTAAGAAAAGGAGGATGAATGGGTGAGAAATGGTCATGTTAGCTCTGACATCTACTAAAGCAGTAAGAAATATGGGTTAATGTCATGATTTACACCTCAATTTTGGCACTTTTTACAATTATACATTGAAACTTTGAATTTATTTATTTATACACCCAATTGAAGATTTAGCTAGCAAGATAGTTGTCTACACCTTCAGGGGGCTTGCTCGACCTACCATAAGTAGTTGCCAGCTACCCCTTGCAAAACTGAAAGTCATGACCTACTTCAAAAATGTATATCACATAACCTACTAGCAACCGTTCATGGCCGTCTATAGCCCTCCTGGGGTTGCATAAACCCCCTAAGGCCATGGGTAACCATCCATTTGGCAGATCATGTTGATTGGACTAATGGTATGAATTGAAGTTAATTGAGGTGTAAACTAGATGACTAAATCTTCAATTGGGTGTATAACTAAACAAGTTGAAACTTTAAGTATATCATTGCGAAAAGTGGTAGAGTTAAGGCATAAACAATGACATTACTCTTAAGAAGTATTCTTCCCCCAAAATTAAATGATCCTGGGAAGTTTCTATTAGCATGCACTATTGGTGATCCATGCAATGGAAATGTATTTTATGACTTCGATATTGATGTTTATATGATTTCCTCAACTGTAATTGAAGAATTGGTGCTTAGGAAGGAAGTGAAGAAGTCTAAGCTGACCATCCAATTTAATGATCGTTCTTTAAGAAAACCCTAAGGAATGATTGAAAACGTGCTTGTAAAGGTAAATAAGTTAGTGTTCCCTATAGACTTTGTAGTGGTAGATATGGATGGAGATTTAAAGACTCCAATCACTCTCGGGTACCTATTTATGGCTACTGCAAGATTCATTATTGACATCAAGAGTAGTAAAGTACTCTCGAGAATTAAGGATAAAGAGCATACTATAAATACATTAAAGAGCTGGAGAAGAAACCACCCTCAAGCTACCAAGTTAGATATAGCATTGATTTGCATGTACCAAGCTGCTTAGGTAAGTGCACCTATTACGTAATAGTATAGAGGACATTAAAGTCTAAGGTTGTTGATCCTACAAGGACTGAACACTTACTCACTTGCACTAAATTGCCCTATTTAAAATTGAACAACAATGGTAATGATGAATTAAAGGATTAAATGGATTTTGAGAAATAAGAACTAATTAATAACTAACAGTTAATAGTGCAATTAATTAACAAAAATTCTAAATAACTATAAATAATGATATCTAAACTTTGATCGTCGAGAGATTAACATGCGATAACCTAAAGTTTCTAATGTATTTCTAATTCTTATTAATTAAAGGAATTCAATCACTAAATTGTTTCTCTTTTAATTTCTAATCTTAATTACATTCTTCTCAAATCGCTTCTAGAGTAGAATAAATCAAAATAACCTCAAGATTAGGGATTCCATAACAAAAAAATAATGTCTATATTAATTATAGCTCAAATCTATAGCTTATATCCAAGCTTATATGTAAAAACCTAATCGGAACTCCTCCTACTGAGGTATTGTCCACTTTAGTGTTAGACGCTATACAGCTTTGTCTCTTGGTACAGTAGCTTCCTAGAAGGTCACCCATCTTAGGATTGCCCCAGCCTGAGCATGCTTAATTTCAGAGTTTCGACGTATTTTGAGCCGTTACACTAAAAGGCGCCTTAATGATTTGAGTTCCTTCTCCTAGGATATAAGGGACATTACAATCTACCCCCCTTACATAATTAACATCCTCATAAGTTTTGTTACATAAGTCCAGGACCACCACTAGGTAGGGCTTCACTCTTCAAGTTGGTGGATTGCTTTGATACCATCTATAATAACTTAGCTAGAACTCCTCCTATTGAGGTATTGTCCGCTTTAGCATCAAACGTTGCATGGTTTTGTCTCTTAATGCAACAGCTTCTCAGAAGGTCACCTATCTTATGATAGCCCTAACCCAATCATGCTTAACCTCGGAATTTTGACATATTCTGAGCCATTACACTAAAAGGTGCCTCAATGATTTATGTTCCTTCTCTTAGGATGTAAGGAGTATCATACTATAGTAAATCTCTTCAATTATGCTAGATTTATTTTATGTATTGGCCTTGCAACTTCAATACATAAATTCTAATAATTAAGTTGAAACCTTAGAAGTAACAACTCAATCAATGTGAAACATGTATTTGAATGAATAAGAACAAGAGAATTTCATTAGAACAATAGCAATTCCAACATGCTATACATCACCTTAAGGTTACAAGTCTAGATATTTGTAAATTTATGCAATAAACATGATAAAGATAATAACTTTCATAATAAAAATGAATAAAATCCTAAAGAACTCTTCTATTCTATCACTATGGTGTCTCTTCCCCACTATTATACATGTATCTTACATCAATTTCATTAGATTAGACAAAATAATCTTCAAATAGCAAATCTTTTAAAATCATGGCAAGTTTATAGGGCAATCAAGAAGTTAAGGTCATTAATTTAGAGGTAAGGGATAAACTAACTTGTGATGGCTTTAGTTTTATCAATTAATGAGAAATAATTATCATAGATAACCCAATTTCTTTAGAATGAAGAAGAGCATCAAATCATATGCACTTTACTTAAGTCCATGGATTTTCTAAACACTTTTGGCCCATATAGACTTCTTTAGGCTTAAACATTTTAAACTCACGGTTTCAAGGCCTTGCATCTTGTAAAATGAGAACTTTGAAATATGGAGAGTGATTACCTTGACAAAAAAAAAAAACAAAAAAGAAAAGAAAGAAAAAAGAAGAAAGGAAAAAGAAGGGGGGAAACAAAGAGAAAGAGAAAAGGAAAAAGAGAAGAAATGAAATTGAGTAAGGTGATTATCTCTAAAGATGAGCCCAGATTGCCAAAAGCATAAGGTTCAATTTTGTGACAAAATCCTAAGGTGAAAACCTATAAACTAAAGGTATTCAAACGTTAAACATTTCCAATTCTTGAGCTTAAAGCAAAGCCCTAATTCTATGGTCCCACTCACTTTACCACTCTTAATGAAGCTCATTTTACAAAAGAAATGGATTTATCTTAAGCAAAGATTACTTATGAAAGTGGATCAAGCTCATCTTAGCATTTTCCATTATGGTTCTTGACTTGTAAACCGTGTTAAGATATTAATTTTTCAAAATTAGCCAATACATCATTATGCCCTTTTGTTTAAGTTGATGACTAAATGCTTGCATTACAACCTAAGAAAAAGACCTATTAGATTAATCAAAGTGTATCACCTATAAGACTGACCATAATTTTTGTAATCGTAGTTGAGAGTGAAAGAAAACCACTTGAGTGTGAGGAATTCATCCCTGACTAAACAATTTAAATATTGAGATACTTTTCTTGGTATGAAACTTATGAATGTAAAAGTCAAGCATGCCTTAGGGGTACGGGAAGCACTTCACTCCAAAGTTAAAGGAGATCCCTTACAATAAGAAGAACAAGGTGTTCAATGGAAGCTTTTTTTTTTTTTTCTAATTCCTACATTATTTGTAGACAAATAATTAAGGATATAGAATGAATGGCCAATGGGCTAAAAGAATGAGCATATCTCTTATTTGTAACATTCAAAGTTAGTATAATTTGCTTACTTGTTAGCAAGAAAAATATGAACAATTTTTTTTAATAAAGTATATTTTTCCTTTGAGTTTCAAAAGTGAAATTATGAGGATTCGCAACATGAACCTTAATCATCCTAAAGTTAAGAATTTTGGTAATCCCTTAATGAAATTTTGAGAACCTTAGTTATTCTTAAATTTAGGAACTTTGATTATCTTATAATTCAAGAATCTTGGTTATCCTTAAATTTAGTAACTTTGATTATCTTATTACTTAGGAACCATAGTTATTCTTAAAGTTAGGAATTTTGGTTATCTTAAGATTCAAGAATCTTAGTTATCCTTGGGGAGCTTTGATTATCTTACAAAGTTTTAGGAATCTTAGTTATCCTTTGGGAGCTTTGATCATCTTATAAAGTTTCAGGAATCTTAGTTATCATTAAGGAGATTTGATCATCTCATAAAGTTCTAGGAGCCTTAGTTCTCCTTCAGAACTTTAGTAATCTTAACAAGAACCTCAATTATCCTTAAGAACTGTAGTTATCTTACGATTCAAGAACTTTAGTTTTCCTTAAGTTTAGGAACTTCGGTTATCTTGTAATTTAAGAATCTTAGTCATCGTTAGTTAATTTAACTTAGGAACTTTGATTATCTTATGCTATGAGAAAGTTTGAGTAAAACTTTACTACAAAGACAAAAAGATATGCCCTTTTTTTGCTAAGTCCCAGCTTGATTTAGCAGGGTATGGAATTCCAACTTAAATGGTCAACTAAGAAAAGGTTTTGGCTTAAATTGGCGTAGTAAGGAATTCTAACTTAAATGGTTAGCTATATAAGGTCCTGACTTGAAAAGTCAATGAAGAAGGATCCTCACTTGAATTGGTGGGGTAAAAACCTAACTCTAAGAGTCAACTAAGGAAAGTCTTGACTTAAAGTGTTAAGGTAAAAGAAACCTAACTTAATTGCTCGAGTGAATAAAAGATCCTAGATTGAAAGGGCAGTTATCCCCAAGAGGAAAGTTCTCTATAAAGATCTAAAAATAATCTTGATTTAGACTAATGGGTATCTCGAGTAAGACAGTTCTCTTTGAGGACCTAAAGATAAATAATCCCAACTTAAACTAGCAGGTATCTTGAAGAGGATAACTCTCTTCAAAGGCCTAAAGATAAATAACCCAGCTTAAACTGGTGGGTATCCTTAAGAGAAAAGCTCTCTTAAGAGCCTAAATAAAAACTATCCTAACTTGCACTAGTGAACATCCTTAAGAGACAATTTGTTTTCTTAAAATGATAGCTCTTTTGAAGAAAAAGCTTGCCTGAAAGGCTTGAAGGGAATGACTAATGCTTTTGAATCCTTAGGATAACTGATGTTCCATTATGTAAGATGACAAAAGATCCTATAGAGAAACTTTGTAAACTCTTGACATGGGGCAACTAAGGTTCCTAAAACTTAGAGAAAGATTAGGGATCATAAATGCTCCTAAATAGGGTAACTATTATCACCTTAGGATGACTAATTCTCCCTAAAATTCCTAGGATAGTCGGAGCTCATAAACTTTCTCATAGCATAAGACAATAAGAGTTCTTGATTTAAATTAACTAAGGGTGACTAAGATTCCTGAATTATAAGATAATCGAAGTTCCTAAATTTAAGGATAACTAGAGTTCTTGAATCATAAGATAACCACAATTCCTAAGAATAACTAAGGTTTTTGTTAAGATGACCAAAGTTTTTAAGGAGAACTAACGCTCCTAAAACTTTATGAGATGATTAGAGCTCCTTAAGGATAACTAAGATTCCTGAAACTTTATATGATAATCAAAGCTCTCTAAGATAACTAAGATTTTTGAATCATAAGATAACCAAAGTTCCAAACTTTAAGTATAACTAAGGTTCTTGAATCATAAGATAAACAAAGTTCCTAAATTTAAGGATAACTAAGATTCTTAAATCATAAGATAATCAAAGTTCCTAAATTTAAGGATAACTAGGGTTCCCACATCATAAGATAACCAAAGTTCCTAACTTTAAGGATAACTAAGGTACCTAAGCAATAACATAATCAAAATTTCTAAATTAATCATAAGATAATCAAAGTTCCAAAATTTAAGGATAACTATGGTTGTAAACCCCATGAAATTTCAACAACCTAAAAGTGGAATTAGATGAAGGAGTACTTATATAGTCCTTAGAACTACCCAAAACATGATAGTAATACCTAAGTAAAGGAATCAAATCCTAAGTATTTGACCAAAACCCTAACTGAAGTAAGCCCTAAAAACCTAACTAAATGAGAAAGAACCTTAATACTTAAAAAACCCTAGAACATTATTGAAACCTTAAAATGATCATATAACTTTAATTAAGTGATCAAATACCTTATTGTCACAAATAAACACTAATAGTAAGGTTGAATTGATCAATACAAGTGATAGTAATACTAAGCGAATTAAACCTTAACTTTCGAGCTTGTACGTGGATCAAATGATAAAAAACAAGCACTAAACCCTATAGGAACCCTAAGTACACATGTAGGGCATTTATAATATCTAAATTATAGTATCAAAGTCCAACCAAACCCTAAACACATTCTAATTGCACCTAATTAGCCTAATCATGCCTAATCACCACCAATTACCTAATCAAACCCTAATCCTTAACCAACCCCATTATATCTTGATTACCTACAAGTGAAACATGATTAATGACTAAAAGACAAACTCTTATCCCCTTTTAAAATATCTTGTACCCTAAGGAGATAAGATCTTGCCCAAATTGGCAAAAAGCACATAAGTTACACAGTCCCCATTTTGTACCTTGTCCTTGATTTCTCAACCAATCAAAGCTTATCCCCCTCACCCTCTCTCACTTCCACGACCTGCCATCCTCATTTCCTACCTTCATTTTTGTTTTCTAAAACCCTAGAACATACCCAAAAACTTTCTCAAACTTCCTCTTAAAGAACGAGCCCTAAACTCCTTCTTCTTCCCCTTCTCAACCACCACCAACCACCCTAGTGCTAACCCTATAATTTCACCACCACCACTCTAAACCAAGTCCCATGCCTCATATACACATTCCCCTTGTTTATTGATACCCTCACATGCCCTTACATACACCAAGGCTCATGGCACACAATCATAAAGGGAGACCTTCCACACTTTGCTCTGATAAGAACTTAGGTTAGGTTTTTCTTTAGATTTCTTGCAAAATAATGATAGATACTAATGTTTTCTTTCTTAAAACTTATTTTACAACAACTCCATAGAATTTCTAAGGTATTTTAAGAAGGTCCACAAAGGTAAGTACAAGAAAAACCTCCTTTAGTAGAAGTCATAACACAAATAAGCTAAGTTATGTAGAGTAGTGAAATTGTTAATAGAAAATCTTCAAGTAGGTTAATGAGACTCTTGTTGTCCATGCATGAAGCCCCATATTTGTAGCCCCATCACACTTCCACACACTTTTATGAAATGATTATGGTTTTATATTAGTAGAAACATAGGTTACTCAAGCTAAAACACCACAAAAATCGTGTATTGCATGAAAATAGAAAGTTTGACCCTAGAAACCACTCTTGGCTACTACTTTCTTTGACCCAACAGATTTGGAATGTTTTTTTTTTAATAGCTTAATGACATGTTTATTTAGCGTTAAGTGTGTTTTAGGACTTAATTAATCAAGTTAAGTAGGTTAAAGTTTGGTTAAGGCCATAAATTAGCTTAGTTAGTGATTATAGGCTTAAGAATGGTGTTAATAACCCAAAGAATCATAATGGATAGATCTGTAACCATATTAAAAATGGGTTGAACTTAAGTCCAACGTTCGGCTTAAGTCTAAAGAGATAAGTGGGCTTGAGCCCAAGGCTCTAAATAGTGAACTAGACATAAAAAGCCCAAAAGAACCAATTTAGAAGCCTATGTAGCTAGATGACCAAATCTGAACCCTAGGATAAAAGGCTTATGAAGAGTTATTTTGAAGGCCTACAAAACCTAAAGGCCCATCCGAGACACCTACCATAGCTCTCTTAGTGATTTAGAGCCCTAAACTTAGTAAAAAGGCTCAGTTGGGCCTATAAGAGGATTACTAAGGCCAACTTTAAAATTTTAAAGTGTTGGGAAGAAAAATTCGATTTAAAATACTTAAAAGAAGCCCAAAATTATTAAACATAAAGCCTAAATTTAAAAATCGAGCCTAAGGCCCAAAACTAGACCCAAATCCTAAAATGACCCAACTCACTACTTAAGCCTACGACCTTTTGGGCCTAAACCAAAAACTTATTGATTTAGAAACTTAAAAATAGCTTCATCAAATGAAATAACATTAAAGAATGATGAAAAAAACAATAAGATCATAAAAAACAGAGTTAAAATGAAGAAGATATGCTCAAATTACGAAAACAACTAACTTTAGGATAATGAGCTGTAAGCCTAGTTAATTGGTACAAATAGAATACTCATAAAACTTAATTATCTTCTTTAGGGGATGAGGAGTTTGACTTAGACACTGTAGAGGATTATTGGGACTGTTGAGCATCATAGCTGAGTGAATACACTGCCCCCTACGTTACTTGCTTATGCTTATAGTTAGTTGAAAACTTAATTATATCCAATAACTGAAATTAATGCATGTTGGGGCAAATGGGAAATTATGTGTGTTTGATATGATTGACCTTGTTTGCAAAAATATCTTAAGTTGATGTGAATATTATATGCTTACTGCATGAGAGCTTAAGGTCTTGGAGTGTTTGTATATTATGATAAGTCACCTATGAACTGGACTAATGAATACTTGACCCCTAATTAAACCGAACATGCATTGCATCTTATAACATGATAATATGGGTGTTAACATCATGTAGTAGAATGGGGGATCATGCCTAGAGGATTCATATTATATTTTGTGTATTGAAATCGTATGGCGTACTTTGTGCGACATGTTCTTGCATCAACCTTTGGGAACTACTTAGCTTTGGGGAGTACTGCCTTTTGCTTAAGGTCGTTCCGTATCTACTGTTGAGGGTGATATTGATGACAAGAGACTTCGAATTAGATGTAAATACCTAAATCCTAATGTGCTAAAATACTTCCTAACCCGAGCAATGGTAGGCATCAAAACTGTACTGTATACAATCACTAGAAGACTATATATACTGTTGCATTGCATATGTTTGACCATGTATTCATACACATGTTAAGTAGTATGTCTATTCTTTTAGACTATTGGCTATTCATTCTATATCCTTAAATGTTTATCAGCATATGATGTGGGAATAAAAAAAATGCTTCCATTGAACACCTTGTTCTTCTTATTAGAGGTGATCTTGTTTAACTTTAGAGTAAAGTGCTTCCTGCACCTCTAGGGCATGTTTGACTTTTGCATTCATGAGTTTCACACCAGGAAAAGTATCTCAACATTTGAATTGTTTAGTCGAAAAGGACTTCCTTACATAAGTGGTTTGCTTTTACTCTTGACTACGATTCCAAAAATTATGGTCAATCTTTTACGTAATACACTTTGATTGATCTTATAGGTTTTTTTTTCTCAAGTTGTAAAGTAAGCTCTTGGTGATTGGCTTGAACAAAAGGAGATCTTGATGTGTTGGCCAATTTTTTAAAATTAATATCTCAACCTAGGTTTATAAGTTAATAACCTTACCCTTAATTGGAAATTCTAAGATAAGCTTGCCCTAGTTTCACAAACAATCATTACTTAAGATGAATCCAACTCAAGTGGTCAAAAGAGCTTCATTAGGAGTGATAAAGCGGGTGGGACCATAGAATTAGGGCTCTGCTTTAGGCTCGATAATTTGATGTGTTTAGTCTTAGAATAGCTTTCGTTTATGGGTTTTAATCTTAGGATTTTATCATAAATTTTGAACTTAGGCTCATTGGTAATTCAAGCCCATTTTTGGAGATAATCACTTTGGTCAGTTTTATTTCTTCTCTTTTTCTTTTTTCTCTTTCTCATTCTCTCTTTTAATTTTCCCTTCTTTTTTCTTTCTTCTCTTTTTCTTTGAAAAAAGGGAGTGATTTGATTTGGCTTAAGGGAAAAGCTAAGTCTTAGGTACATCAGTCCTCATTTGGTTCAAGAGCAAATTGGTGATGTAGCTTATTGGTTAGAGTTACCATGTCAACTGACAGGTGTACATAATGTATTCCATGTTCCCATGTTAAAGAAGTTCAAACCAAACAAAGAACAAGAAGTTAAGCTAGAGATACTTGAAGTGCAGCTTGATATGACTGTTATAGAAAGGCCGACTAAGATAGTGGATAAGAAGGTGCAAAAACTAAGGAAATGGGAGTTAAAGTATGTCAAAGTACAGTGGAATAACTGACTCGAATGAGAAGCTACTTGGGAGTTGGAGGAGGATATAAGAAACAAGTACCTATAGCTTTTCAATAAGTCAGGTAAACTTTCAAGGAAAAAAGTTTTTTAAATGATAGAGTATGTAACACCCTAGAAAATCAAATAAATAAAAGGATTATAAAAAAGAAAATAATAAAATATTGGATGGGGTAAGGAAAAGTAATATTCAAATTTTATGAGAGGTATGGTGGTCTTTTCCACTCTTGAGTATAAAAGCCCTTGCAAAACCCTAGGGCTTATTTTCTCATTCTCTTGTTTTGCAGAACTCTCTCTAAGAGAACTATAGGAATAAGGCTAAGGTAAGTCATTGTGAAGTGATCCCTTTTGTCTTGGTTTCGGTTTTTGTGATTTCTTAATGTTAGGAGTTGTTTTAGAAGTGTAGAAGCGTGTAGGTTGAGAGATTGCAAAATGAAGTTAAGGTAAGGTCTAAAGCCTAACATGATGAGTGATCTCAATCCTTGGTAATGTAATGATTGACTTAGATATTGTTAACTTGATCAGATTTTGATATTTGCGTGTATGTGTTAATCTAGGCATTGTAATCAAGTCTTTGTATAGTGTGGGTTGTGTTTTGCTTTTGGCTTTTTGACCAAGGCATGCGCTTGTTTATTTTGATTCATTTGTTGATTTGAGAATTGGATCACACTTGAGTGTTTTTTATTGTTAGTTGATGGAGAAAATCAAACCTCAGGAAGAAATCGAAGTATTAGATGTGTTGGAGTTGTTGTTGGATGATTTGAAAAAGTTTTGAGTAAAAAAGGAGATGGGAATTATCAAACAAGAGGAGCATGGGTAGGGACGATGAACTATGGTCTTACCTATGGACTATTTGTTAAGAATTTTAGTTAAAGTATGTGTAAACCTTGCGAATTTAGTTATTTGAGAGTAGAATTGAATTCTAATACTATAGATAATCTCGTAAATCAGTAAGGCTAAGCAAGATAAAAATTTTATTAAATTATGAAATTGAATATATTATACGTAATAAAAACCTTAGAAATTTGATTGAAATTTAAATCATGTATGAAAACCTTAAACTTAATGTACGTGTAAGTACTCGAAATTAATCTTGAATTTGACAAAAACTCTAAAACTATAATTTTAAGCATACAAAATGAATAATTATACTCTAATAGTAATAAAACCCTAATTTAGTAAAATTAACAATTAATATGCGTTTTTATCGCGTAAAATTATCAATGGACGTGTTAAAATAACTCTTAAATATTATATACTTAATGGGAAATAAATAAATTAATAAATTTTATGCAATTTCAATATTATTTCAAAATTGCTAAATTTATAATTTTTATATTTAGAAATTTCTAATTTTTTCAATTTTTCTTTTTTTCCTTTTTCCTTTTTACTTTTTCATTTTTCTTCCCTTTATTTTTTCCTTCGTCGCCTTAACTTTTGGAAGTTGCAATTTGGTGGATACTTGTAATGGATTTGTTTTTAACATGTGTTAATTATGGGTGAAAGACAAAGTTAAGAGATAAGTTTAGGTCACATCATCTTGCTTTTTCCTTTCCTTTTCTTTTCTTTTACTCCTTACGTTTTCCTTCTTTTTTTCTCCTGTTGGAGTCCCACATACAACTGGAAACACATACACATATTCCTTATTTTATCTTCATTTCAACACACAAACAAAATTCTACATATATACTTTTCCCATCTCCAAACTGCAAAGCTTCCTTTCCTCTTCCTTTTTAACTTCTTTTGATTCCAAATTTCTTCAAGTAAGGCAAGAAGAAGAAGATGCTTAAGGATTATTAATTCAAGACATTTCAAATGAAAATTATTTACTATGTATATTAAGTTTATTTTGTACTAATCACCTATATGTAATATTTTACATACATGTATTTTATAGAAATTTTATGTAATATAAGATCATTTAATTGAGACATATGTAAGATTTGCATTTCCTTATGTATATATGTTTATATATGTATAAATACTAAAGTATATCCATGTGTATATACATGTTATTTTTTATTATACAAGTAGTCATTATAAAAAAAATTAATTATGTATATGTATGTATATTTGTATATGATAATATGTATACTAAGTATTTTCAATAGATATATATACATATATATATGCATATACATGGCTGTATATGTATATATATATAAAATATAAAAATACAAGTATATATCGTATATATGTACATACATATAACATATGTAGTATATTTAGGATCATACGATTATATTACATAAATATACATATACGTATAAAATACATATATTACTAGTATAGTATAAATCAATATATTGGTATACTTAAATAATACATGTATAATACACCATAACAACAAATTAATAAATAAAGTAAGGTATAATATATACATAAACATATGTCATGGGTTTCAAGAAAATAGAATAACTAATTTGAAAATTTTAATAAAATAAAATAATAAATATAAGTATATGCATATTACATAAAAAATACAAAATAGGAAAAATATTGAAAATATATAAATTTCGAAAATAACACGTAGCACTTATCCATGTTGGTACGTCAGCATATAATTAATTTTAACTAAAAATTTTAATTAAAAAAATAATGATAAATAATTAATTAATTATGAAATTATTAAAATAGTAAAAAATGAAATAAATAAGTTTTAAACCTTAAAATAGTGAAATACAAAATTTATGATAAAATGAACTCAAAAATAAGAAAATTATAAAATATAAGTATTAAATATTTATTAACTCATGAATAGGTAAAAAAAGATTAAAATAATAAATTATAATTATTTAAGTCAAAATAATAAAGTTCATAATATTTTTAAATCATCATGAAAAATATATATCATAACATCCAAAACGAACTTCGTTACGTGAAAGTATATTTGAATATGATAAAAAATCAATTATAATTTTATAAAAATCGGAATTAAAATGAAAAAAACTATACCCGATTAAAAATTTAAAATAAACTAAGAAAAATAGGTAAAAGATTTAAGTTAAACTATAATTATATTAGACTTAGGTTATAGTGGAAAACTAAGTGAATAATGATAGATATTTAGTTAATCATTGAATCTAGTTTTTCATAATACTTATAGATTTATTTATCTTTTAGGTACCTAATTATCAAATTTTTGAAATTCCAAATGATTGGAGAATAAGCATTAACTTATGTAAGGAAGTTCTTATGATCTACTATCGATTTCTTTGTTATTTGTATGTTGCTTATTGGTTGATATTGATTATTTGTTGAATGATTGATTACTTTAGGTGCTATCATCCGTATGTTCGCTTTCTTAAAACAGTAAATATAAATATCTTACCAAAATAATTTGTTATATTTATCGCATGTTTATGGCTTAAGTGCTGTATTGATGGAGAGTGTTAACTTTCCTGTTTTGTGAGAAAAGTATTCTCGAAAAACATTATTTTCAATCTTAAATATATTTTGTATGATTTCTATGAAGGCTCGTAGTGCTTGTGAATGATATTTTTATCATTAAGGCAAAGCTAGTATAATTTCTCTAATTGATTATGAGAGGACTTGCATATTTGTGCCCGTGGGGCTTTAGGATATATTTTGATAGCGAGAGGACTCATTTTGTATGCCTAAAGGGCCTTAGATATGTTTAGTGTATGGGCCTAATTAGGATCTACCTATCTTGATTGTTGTTTCTCAGCAAAAGCAATAGTCGAATGCCATTTAGAGAGGTGGTGCCCCCAGATAGCCTCATGCGGTTAAGGTGAGGTACTTCATGTGCATAAGTATGGAGGATAATTTACATGTAGATGACATAAATCTATATCTTTTATAGTTTCGAATTCCTATGGATTTGTTACTTGTATTCACTACATATGCATTCATTTCGCCTGTAGATAGATTGCATGGGTGATAATAATGTTTGACAACTTGTTTGAAAGGTAGTAATGAGGAATGAACTCATCGAGCTGTAGTTTGCTCATTCTCCTATAGTTTCTTTTGCAGGTTTCTTTAAGTAGGGATCAGGGAAAATCTTGAGAGTAGAGTACAAACTAAAGATAGGTTTAATAATGTTAAAGTTGATCGAAATGTGTATAGTTGGTATAAAAACAATTTATGTAGAGAATATTTATATGATAGGATTATGTATAATTTAGCATTTCTCGTAAACTATTAGGTTGTTTTACCTTATCTTAGTATTTGGTAAGGTATACCGATTCTTTGCGATTCTGGTGGATTGTGGAATATCGAATATCCATAATCATTTATATTTTTTAGTAAGTTAATTAATTAAAATTGAAAACCTTAGTGACTAATCATTTAGAGTCTTGCAATCTTTTACTTGTAACACAATTTTTGTATCATGGGTACACACGTGATATGAAAATGTTAGGCAAATATAGTAGGCCCCCCTTAAGATCATGACAGTATGAAAAGAAAATTTTATGTCGAGAGGAACATAGCCTAGAACACGGTTATGGACGTAACTGTAGACTTATATCAATAGTGGAGAGCATGGGCATGATCTGAATATTTTGGTTAGGGAAGGAACATAGTCTAAGAACATGGCCGTATACCTTAGGGTTGTTCTTGTAGTCCTCTCTTTCCAATCTTCTCTCATCTCTATCTTTCCTTTAAACTTATCCTACCCTTATCTAAACATCTATAGAAGCTTAAATAGATCTTTAAACCACAAGTCGAAGAAAAATCCAAACTAATTAATCTAGGAAGATAAGTAAGAACACTTAGTTATGAATATGTAACTTAAGGATAGAACCTAAAAAGAGCTGTTCTTGTTTTATTATTTAGGTCTTAATCTTAAAAAGTAATTAAGGTAGATTCTATGAGTTATATCCGAGGTTTAGGTACATGGAACCTTATTTGCTACTTATGCTTGTCTAGGATAGTTAAAATAAACTAGATTAATAATTAATTGGAATGAAATATGATTGTTGCTTGTGTTTGGTGGGGCTCAGGGGGTTATAGTACTGATGTCTCTAAGGTAGCACCTTGTTGATCTTTGAGTGACGTTGTTCATAGTGGAGTCTTCCTTGGATATGATATGAGGTAGATTAGGTTGGTGTTTAGGAGTTGTAATATTAGTATCTAGGAACTAAGGTAGTTAGGTGACATCTAAGAGCTACTATGCTAGTATCCCAGTACTTGTTTAGATAGGGATCACAACATTAGTGTCTTAATTAGGAATTGTGTGTAGAGTCTTAAGATACTCTAGGTTTGGAGTTAATTGCAAGTGATCCTAAGTTATATTGATTGTTGACTTAATTCAAAATATTAACCTATTGTTTATTATTTCTATTTTCTATTGTTGTTTATGCTATATTATTGATTGTTGCATGTCATGCGCTTATATTTGTGGGTTTTTGTATTGGGTGTTAGCTCATTCCTTTTCTTTTTCAATTATAGGATCTTTAAATGGATATGTATATTATGATGAGAATAGGCAAGTATATTATCATTACCAGGTCAAAGATACTAGAGAGTATTATTACTACTATGATGATGAGATGTGATTAGCTAATGAGAGAGATAAAATAGACTTGTTATTTGAGAGATTTGTTATTTTATTTGTAACATGAGAGTTTAGTTTATCTAAGTTCATTTCATTTTTAGTACTTTGAAGAGATTTAATTTTGATTTTTAGTTACACTTGAGATTTATTGAATGAGAATTATGTTGTTATTTATGAAATTTTAGAGATTTTAGTTGCTTGTTTAGCTTCACGTGTTAGTAGATTATTAGGGACACGTGATAGTAGATTATTAGGGACACGTGATAGTCTGTAGCGCCTTGAGTTAGGGCGCTACAACAAAATATATCAATATCAAGAAAACTGAGTTAGCAAAATTAGACTATGAAAGCACATCTCACTAAGCTCTTCTCTATCTCTAGATTGATTGCTATGTTTCCCAAAAACAAGAAAGACACAAGTTCACATTTATAGGGACATCTTCCCTACACTTAAGTTATAATATTATGCATAGAACCCCATAAGTGTGAAGAATTAACATGAAAACTCCAATATGTATAGTTAGAATCAAAACATATGAATTATTAGTTTCTAATTTCACGGTCTTAAAGTCAAAACAAAATTATTCAACTCAAGTTGGGGCCCAAGTAAATTTTGACTCATCATGTTCATATTGTGAAAAGATATGAAAGAACAATTAGAAAGTGAAAAGGCTCATAAGAATTCTAAGACTATGAAAACAAAAGATGGCATAGCATGCTAAGTTCACTAATTAAATATTCGATGTCCTAAGAAAAATAACCAACTACTTGTGTTCATTCATACAATTAGTAGATAAATTAGAGAATAACTTCTCATGTAACTAAAACATAGATGAATGAGAGAGGTCAAGTGGAAAGCACAATATGAAGGAAAGGAAAGTTCCTCTTTTTTTTTTGAAAAATAAAACAATTGAAAACTCCAAAATCTTATTCTTGTAAGAGGGATCATGGTTAAGGACCATGAATGTAGTCCTTCCTTGTGATTCTCTCATAACTTCTTTTCTTTTCTTTTCTTTTTTTTTTTTTTTAAATAACAAGAGGAACATGCCCTAGATCATAGGCATAGTTCTTACCTGTGGTCCTCTCATAATTTAATTTCTACCTAATCCTTACTTGTAATCTAAGAGGATCACCTTGAATCACACCCTAGATTGTGGATGTGTTTTTCACAAGTGATCTTGTTGGATCTTTAATTCATCTTTGGCTTCTTGACTTTTCCTTAGCCAAAAATTTCAACCTTATTCTTGCAAATTCAATTATAAAGCACCATACAAACTCTGAAGAGATAAACAATTAAAAGCTCCAAAAATTTACTGTAAGCTGCTGAATAAAAATAATTGCAAGGGAGTAACAAAACAAAATAATAAAATAAAGTAAAATAAGGGGTATGGAAAATAAAAAATTAAGTTACCTCTTAAGAAGCACTTTTGTTTAATGTTATTGGCTCGATACTTTCTACTTCCCTTTTCTAAGGTGGTTCAAATTCTTGAGGCATTTTCTTAAACATTTCTCTTAGAGCTTCCCATTCATCATTAAAGTTAACCATTACCTCGAATGCATTACCTTATGTCATATTTGATTTAATGGCTTGAGGGTCTTTCTTTTTCCATCTTTTTGTAATATTTGCATGAAGTTTATTATTTCCAACACTTAATACCATTTTACTATTTTTCATATTAATTATAGCGCTTGCCGTGGCTAAGAATGGACACCCTAGGATGATAGAAATGTTTAACTATTCTTTTATATCCAAGACTACAAGTCTATAAGGAATATATGTTTATCCATTTTTAAAAGTATATACTCAATCACCCCTTTAGGTATCCTAAAGAACCCATTAGCTAATTGAATTGATATTTCAGTTTTTTTTTTTTATTGTTTCCCCTAATTTCTTTGCCATAAAGAAAAGCATTACATTTACACTTGCACCTAAATCACAAAATGCACTCTTGAGGTCTTTATCTCCTATGGTATAATTTATAGTAAATTTCTCTAAGTCATTTAATTTAAGAGGAAGGGTATCTTTTAGTGCTTTGATGTAAGCTTAAGTCAACATAACTGTTTCTTGCATATTAATTGTTCTTTTCTTAGCCATTATTTCTTTCAAATAACGTCAATACAAAGGTATTTGCTCTCATAAATCTACGAAGGGAATATTAATTTCCAACTTCTTAAACATTTCTAAAAATGACTCAAAATCTTTATCGGTTTTTCATTTAAACAAATGCTTTAGAAAATGCATAGATTGTGTACCTAGTTTGGTAATGGGCTTACGTTCTTCAGGAATGTGCTTTTGTCATACCACTTCTTTATTTGAATTTGATGTAGTAGCCAGTGATTCATTATATTCAATCTTCTTGCCTAACCTTAGATGTATTACATTGATTGGCTCAATAAGGGAAAAAGTCTTAATAATGTCTCCATATTGTCTCTTCAATCTTTCAAACCCCTCTGTGGTCAGACTAGTAAGTTTCTTAACTGCTATTTCCTTGGTTGGGTTTTCTTCTTCTTGCTTCACCTCTCTTACTACTTGAAAACTACAATCAGCATGTGACTCGTTAGATATGGTAATTGGCAATTATGGTTTTTTCTCATCCTTAATAGACTCAAAAGAATCTTCCTTTACACCTGCTAGTGTGGTAGTTAAAAGTTATAATACTTATGTTAGTTGAGTCTTTAATTTCTAGATAATCACACTCTATCTTTCAAATCTTTCTTTCCACTTTTTCTCTAGATTCCTCAATAATTTTTCAATGCTCTTTTGTTTTCTAGACTTCAGATTACATGATTAACAATGGGAGGCCATTCATCATAATCAAAACATGCCACTTTGTCAATTATTTTAACTGCTTGCATCATTGGCATGTTTGTCAATGGTCCCCTAACCATAGCTTCGATCCTGAAGTTATCCTAATATTGGATCTCATCATAAAATGTCAGTAGCTAATTCCAAGTAAGAGTATCATGATATAAGCATCTGGTCATCAAATTGTGAAATTGTAACTACGCCACATAAAATAATTCACCTTCATGCTACGTAAATGGGAGGATTTGAAGTAGGCAGCCTCCAATGCATATCAGCTCGACCACATGCAGGTTTAGTGCTTGCTCTTAGTGTGGCAATAAGTGGTTGGCTCGGTAATTAGTTAGGCACCTTGAAAACCTTTTTAATGATACAAAGAGAGATTGGAGCAAAGTACCTCAGTGGTTCACAATGGAAAATAAAATGTTCTTCAGGGCTTAACTCTTCTTAGATAACTCAGCAAACCATATAAGTGAGTCCTTGAGCTCAAAAGTGAGTGATTGGTCCATGATCCCTATCATCCCCTTTGAGCTGTTTGAGATTTGGGATCAAATCTAGCTTTGTTGATTATTGCAAATCTTTGAGGACATATAGATCGAGGTTTGTGATGTTAAAGGAGTCTTAAACCCCATAGTCTTTAGATAATTCAATCTTATCGACATTAGGATTAATCCTTTTAAGCACTTTAAGTGATCCATTAGCTCCAAGAGATAACTTACTCTTCCTCAAACTTGGAAACCGATCTTTACTAAAGTGGATCTAAACCAAATCACTAGGTTGAAATTCTTTGTTCTTTCATCCTTTGCCTCGCCTCTCTAGCTTGGTGACAATTTAAGTCAGTTGTTCTACAACCCTTTGGCGTATGGCTTTAATGGCTTCGGATCTCTCTATCGCTGGTTGATCTTCATTTTAGCTTAGAAATGGCAGTTGATCCAGTGGAAGCTTAGGGTTGAATCCATTGGTGATCTCAAATGGTGACATGATCGTAGCGTTGTAGGTAGTCCTATTGTAGGTGAACTCAATTATGGGTAGTCATTGATCCCAATCAGTCATGTTTCGACCAACATCAACTCAAAGTAGAGTTCCCATTATCCTTTTGATAGCCTCAGTTTGTCCATTTGTCTATAAATGGTAAGATGTGCTAAATAATAGTTTGGTTCCCATTAGCCTCCATAAAGTTCTCCAAAAGTGGATCATGAATTTCAAGTCTCAGTTTGAAACGATGAACCTAGGCACTCTATGAAGCTTAATGATCTTTTGTAAGAAAAGAGAAGAAATGGCCTAAGCATCATTAGTTTTAGAACAAGGCACTAAGTATACCATCTTACTAAACTGATCTATGACCACCATGATGGAGTCCTTCCCTCGAGACATCCTCAAAAGTCTTAACATAAAGTCTTTGCTCAGTTTTTACTACGATTTGGTTGGGATCGGTAAAGGTAAATATTGCCCTTACTTAGCTCGACTTTTTTCTCTTCTACAGGTAGCACATGTTTCTAGTATGGCTTGGACATCTTTCATCATCCTTGGCTAAAAAAATCTAAAGGTTAGTACCTTATAAGTTTGATGCTTGCCAAAATGTCCAATTAATCCTCCACTATGCGCTTCGTGTGCTAGTTATTCTTGCATAGAACAAATCGAGATACGTAGTCTCCCCTTTCTAAGCAAGTCCGTGTCTTCCTTGTAATAGTCGTCAAGTGTTTGGCCATCTCCACATCTAGTACAGATAGGTCCAAAGTGCGGATCATCGGCATATGATCTCTTGATAGTAAAAAATCCAAGAAGTCAAGTACGAAGTTTAGTTAAGAGGGAACGTTGTCTTGATAGGGCATCAACCACTACATTGTTCTTTCCATTGTTGCACTTGACAACATAAGAAAATCCTTCCATAAACTCAACTTACTTAGCTTATCTTTGAGATAACTTAGGCTTGCTCTTCAAATATCTCAAAGATTTATGATCAGTGTAGATCATAAATTCTTTAGGTAACAAATAATGTTGTCAGATAGTTAAGGCTCGAATTAAGGAATAGAACTCCTTATCGTATATAACTTAGTTGAGTGTAGCTCCTCTAAGCTTCTCACTAAAGTAAGCAATAGGTTGGCCCTCTTGCATCAATGCGGCTCCTATGCCTAGTCTGAATACAGCACACTCTACTTCAAATACTTTGTTAAAGCTTGATAAAGTTAAGACAAGGGTAGTAGTCAGCTTCTCCTTCACCTCCTCAAAACTCTTATGTTCCTTCTCTCCCTACCTAGACTCTACATTTTTTCTTTGACAGCTTGATGAGTAGGGTTACAATAGTACTGAAATTTCTTATCAATCGACGATAAAATGATGCCAAGCTGTAGAAGCTTCATACATTAGCTGATTTGGTCAGTATAAGCTACTCAATAATTGTCTTCACTTTCTCCTTGTCTACTTGTATACCTCCTCCACTCATAACAAACCTTAAGAAGACTACTTTAGGTTAGTAGAAGTTACATTTCTTTAGATTGGCATAAAGCTTCTTAGCTTAGAGTTTTGAGAAAACTGCTCGAAGATGCTTACAGTGAGCCTCCAAATTAGGGCTACATATAAGAATATCATCAAAATACACAACAACAAACTTTCCAATGAATTCTCAAAGCACATGGTTTATCAATCTCATGAATATGCTCGGGGCATTTGATAAGCCAAATGGCATCACAAGCCATTCATACAATCTATGGCGGGTCTTAAATGCGGTCTTCTACTCATCTCCCTCCCGTATTCGGATATGATGGTATCTAGATTTGAGATCAGTCTTGGAAAATATGTTTGCTCCATTTAATTTGTCAAGCATGTCATGGAGTCTAGGTATAGGACACCTATATTTGATGGTGATTCGATTGATAGCTTGGCTATCTACATACATCCTCCATGACCTCTCTTTCTTTGGCACCAATAGAGCTAATATGACACATAGGCTTAGGGAGTCTTGTACATACCCTCTCTTAATCAGCTCATCTACCTACCTCTACAGCTTGACAGCTTATCTAGGATTTTGATTATAAGTAAGCTTATTTGGTAGAGCGGCTCTTAGCTGTAATTCTACTATATGTTCAATGCATTGGATGAGAGGTAAACCTTCTAGTAGTTCACCTAGGAATAGGCCAACAAACTCATCTAGTAAGGACTTCACTTCAACAGGTAGTAGTTCCTCCTTTAATCCTTTCATCTTAATGAGCCTTTTGACCAATAGATAGGTCGACACTTCAAGCTTCATCTCTCTTTTTAGCTTAGCTCGGGTAATTACCAAAGTCTCTTTCTTCATAACATGACTCAGTTGAGTTTACATATTTTTAACTTATTTGGTAATCATTAGGCTTAGCTTTAACTTCTGATCAAGGAACATGTGTTACCTAAAGTCTCTTTCTGGTAGTTACCCTCATGCTCTAAGGAACATATGTTCTTCCTTCAATCATATATCACGTTCTAATCAAACATCCATGGTTGTCTAAGAAGAATATAGGATACACATATGTGTAACACATCATAGAGCACTTCATCTCAATAATTTCCAATATTGATTGGCATAGTTACTTGTTTATTTACTTGTAAGGCTCCCTTATTGATATGGATTCCACTAATGAACACACAAACCAAATATCATGTGTAACCAAAGGGGGTAGGTCCAAGCCGTAAGATGGCTCGAAGAGTAAATGATAGTCGAAGGATGAGCAGGGGTTCTCGTACACTGATGATGGATATTACGTACCAACACCTCATATAAGCTCGGGACACACTTGATATGATATACAAGTATGGCCGGAGGTCACTCGCCATTAGTCCACACTCAATAGGCTAGATAAGAGTAGCTTAAGAGGAAACAAAAAGGGATACTTAGCTCAAGAGGGAATAACAGTTCAGTATATTCTTCTATATGTTTATGATTCTTTATAGCTATTACATTATGTGAGTATTTATAATACTTAGTTAGGGTAAGTCCTAAATTATAGAAATGGATCCTTACTTACAAAATGAAAGAAGAATAATTTACAGGGGAAGCATGAAATCGTACAAAAGGAACATCCTCTATTAGAATGGAAATCACGAATGTCAGAAAGGACAGCAGTCGTACATTTCACTTAATATGCTGTCCTAGTAATGGTGGGTCTCTGATTAGGTTTGGTCAATATCGGTAGTTTGGCACTCAAATTTCTAAGCTAGACAAAGGTTGGCTCAGAGGACTACTCATATTTGGATCAGCCTCGGATGGTCAACTCCTAACAATTCTTAGCTCAATCTTGGCACTGTAGAGATGGATGTATTCAGATGTAGCACTTGGACTGGTATATAGCGGAGGGTTCGGTTCGAAATGTCGGTTAGTCACCTTAGGAGCATCCTGGATAGTGTATAGAGCAAAGTAGCTTAGAAAATTAGACTAGGGCAAGCATTGCTACTCAACGCTTAACTTATCTCGAACAATTCAGCAAACCACTTGAGAAAGCCCTTAGGCTTAAGAGTGTATGATTGGACCTTGATCCCTATCATACCATCTAAGTTGTTTGAGATTTAGGATCAAATCTGGTTCAACTTTAGGTAACTTGTCTTCGAAAGTGTAAGGTTAGAGATCAACAATGTTGAAGGAGTTTGAGACTCCATATCCCTCAAGTAATTTGATCCTATAGGCATTAAGATTGATCTTTTCAAGCACTTGAAAGGTTCATCAGCTCTAAGAGACAACTTGCTCTTCCTTAAGTTTAGGAATCATTCCTTGCTGAGATGTATGTAGACTAAATCACCTAGTTAAAACTCTCTCTTCTTCCTTCCTCAGCTTCACTTCTCGAGCTTAGTATTAGCTTAGCTCAATTATTCTACAACCTTCTAGTGCATGGTTCGAATGGCCTCAACTCTTTCAACGGCTGGTCGGTTATCATCAAGCATTGGCTGAGGTGCTTGGTCTATCAAGAGCTCCAAGTTAAACCCATAGGCGACCTCAAATGGAGACATGCTAGTTATACTGTGGGCGATCTTGTTATAGGCAAACTAAATGATTAGCAGGCATAGATCATAGTTGGCCATTTTAGATCCGATAATAACCCACAACGAAGTTCCCACAATTTTGTTAATAACTTCAGTCTATCTATTAGTCTATAGATGGTATGACATGTTGTACAATAGATTTGTTTCCATCTGCCGCCATATTGTCCTCCAAAAGTGGCTCATGAACTTGGGGTCTCAATTCAACACAATAGTTATAGGCATACCATAAAGCTTGATCACCTCCTGCAAGAAAGGAAAAGAGATGGATGAAGCATCATTAATTTTGGAATAGGGCACAAAATGTGCTATCTTGCTAAATTGATTTACAACTACCATGATGGAGTCCTTCCCTTGGGATGTTTTCAGCAATCTTAACATAAAGTCCATACTTAGCTTGGACCATGGTTTGGTTGAGGCAAGCAAGGATAGATAATGACCTTGCTTAGCTTGGCTCTTTGCCTTCTTGAAAGTTGCACACTTTTGCAACATAGATTGCACATTTGTCATCATTCTCGGCTAAAAGAATCTTGCAAATAGTACTTCATAGGTTCAGTGCTAGCCAAAATGTCCTGTTAATCCTCCTCCAAGTGCTTAGCACACCAGTAATTCTCTCATTGAACAAGTTAAGCTACATAGCCTCCTCTTACTAAATAAGTATTCATCTTCCTTGTGATAGTCATCTAATGTCCATCCTTCCTTACATCGGGCATAGATAGGATTAAAGTATGGGTCTTCAGCATATAAACCTTTTATGGTTGAAAAACTAAGTAGCTTTGTTTGCAGGTCGGTTAGGAAGGTATGTTGTCTCGATCGGGCGTTGGCTACTATGTTATTCCTTCCATTCTTGTATTTTATGACATAAAAAAAAAACCCTCTATGAACTTGATCCATTTGGCTTTTCTCCGAGACAACTTTGGTTGGCTCTTTAGATATCTTAAAGATTCATGTTTGGCATAGATCACAAACTCCTTAGGTAGTAGATAGTGTTGCCATATTGTTAGGGCTGCCATAGACATAATAATTGAGTAGCTTCTCGAAGTTTCTTATTGAAGTAGGTAATAATTCAGCCTTCTTACATCAGCATAGCACCTATGCCTAGTCTAGATGCATCATAATCTATTTCAAACACCTTGTCAAAGTTCCGCAAAGCTAAAATAGGGGTTATCGTTAGCCTCTTTTTCAATTCCTCAAAACTCCTCCTCTCTCTCTCTCCTCATTTAAATTTAACATTCTTCTTTGAGAGTTCAATGACTTTAGTCAACTTTACTAAATTTGAGTAGTTAAATCCCCATGATCTAGAGCTCTCTATTACTTAAGCTTAGACTTAAACTTGGATCAAGATAGATATTACAAGTTAAGGACTAGATGTCTACATTTGTAAGCTTGATTTGAGAACAATAGTTCTCTATTTCCATTTTTTTTCTAAAGAAAATAAAAAATCTTTTTCATATTAGATGACTAGATGAGATTTGTCTTTTGAAAATCTCCTAATAATCTAAGCTAATTAGAGGCAAAAGAAACAATTAAAGCATAAAAAATACAAGTTAGTAAGGGTTGACCTTGGTTATAAGGAGACAATTAGAGGATGAGTTGATGTAACATGCATCCAATTTGAGTTTTTCTCACAAAATTAGTATAAGGAAGCTCTCTCTCCTCTTGTGTTAGAGTAGTAAAATTCTTATAAGTCTTTAGTTTGTTAATGTTTGTTTTGATTTCTAGTTTAGATTTTGTTTAAATGATAAGGTTAATGTTGGAATATTTAGATTTATTGTTGAAATTTAGTAGTTATTAAGTATTACTATTTAAATACTCTAGGGGGCATTACTAATGAAAGAGAAAGGGTGATTTTGACAAAACCCTTTGAATTAAGGATGTAATTTAATTATATTTTATTATTTAATTTGTTGTTTAATTACTTATTTGTTTATTATCTTATTATTTTTATCTCGTTTATAACTATTTAATCAATTTGATAAGTTAGATAATCGGAAATTTCATGAAAATTTTCTCATAATCTAGGTTTTTCTCAATATTTATGGTTCCTTGCAAGATCAACAACTTGAACTCAATCCGTATTTATGCTATAACTTGATTGGGTGTACTTGCCTAAGCGTGGTATTTGTCCACATGCCATTAGAGCCCAATTAGTGCCAAACTAGTGGTGCCAACTAAGTGAGAGCTACAACGAGGCTAAATTAAGAGCATTATCTTTATAGTTAATCTAAGTCTCATTTTGGACAGGTTAGCATCATACTAAGCATTTAGTTGAAGTGATGAAAATCTACTATCAACATTTGCCTCCCGACTCTTATGATCGAGAACTCAAGTATAGGAGTAATACTTAGTCAGATTTTTTATATTAGTTAAAGTAAGCAAGTGGTTGAACTTATACTACACTTGAAGTGATACAATCGTTAAACTTTCATGAGTCGCTTCGTCAATTTTATTCCCATGCATTCATATTGAGTTGGCCTTGAAGGAAACTAAAACTTCCAACTGAAGAGTCGTGAACCTATGCTTTTCTCTTCTCTAGAAACATGCCTTACTGTTGTCATTTCTAAAATCATTCCCTCTATACACATAGTAACTATCAATAAGATACTATCCATTAGATCGTTCTATGTTATAAGTGTTCATGATTAAGGCTATCTTAAATCAAATAACATATCTTTTCCTAGAAATTGCCATTTATCCATTTTATAAACCTTAAATTAGTTTTCTATTTCTTCCCTTTCATGTCCTTTACAACTTCTTCTGTAAACTTCCTTTCACTTAAGTTTTGAAAACATTTTCTCAATTTTGAACTTATCACAACTTTCAACACTCAAACTTCTTGGAATCACTCATTACAACAAAGGTATGGCAAGAATTAAGATATTTTGTTCTCCTTCCTCTAAGGCTACTTTCTACCCTCCCACTCAACTCAGCTTCAAGCTATGGTAGTACCATCGATAGGTACAATAAACTTGTTTACATTGAAGCTTTTCCTTGATATGTATATCCTGATGATGGTGAGGGTAATAAACGTATATCTTATCTCTTTAATGATATAGAATATAATGTTGAGGCACCAAATGGGGTTCAAAGCTATGTCGATAAAGAGTTGGTAATAAGGTATTAGCCTTTTCTTTCTAGATTTTGTGAGGATTGGAATCTTAGGAAACCTAGGAGGGATGAGAAGATTTATTTCCTAATTAAGGAGGAGTTTCATGTTTACCTTAAATATTTTGAGTTTGGTTTGCAACTTTCCATTTTTTGATTTCTAGAAAACCTTTTTTTTTTCAACTATTTTCACGTTTCACGGAGCACAATCTCGCTGACCACATCTAGGATTTTCGCTACATTTGAGATAATCTTTAAGGAGATGGAGATTAGGGCTATCGTAGAGTAATTTATGTTTTTTTTTTTTCCTTTCTGTACAATAAAATAGCAAAACAATGGATGGTTCTACATTATGACTAGATATAGAGAAAATTTTTAGATGGTTTAATCTCCATCCGTGACTAATACGGCAAATTTGTTTCAATGTAGTTGGAGACAGGTCCGGATTTATAGAATGGGTGAACAAAACCCATTCATGTAAGGGATATCAAGCTTTTGCCTAATGATGAGCCAGCTACCAAGAAGATACATGGTAGTGAAACTTCTTCTACTAAGATTCTGAGATAATAATCCATCAAATGAATAGGGCAAGTTGATCTTCTCAAATGAAGAAGAAGGTACTACTTAGCCTCCTTGACGCACCAAGCTAAGTTAGTTTAATCGATGCCAATGAATTGCTTGATGGGGGAATTTTGTTCTATGAGCTTTGCGTGACATGGTTTGTAAGTTTACTATGTGTTGTACTTATCTTTTGATCTCTTCCTTGCTATAGATATGCACGTTAGAGAGTTTAGCCCCTAAAAGCTTCTTACTTAGGTAAAGTCCAAGAAGAAGAAGCTTGATTTGAGAGCTATCAAAGCTATAATCAGTCAAGGGGGCCCTCTTAAGGAGGTTAATAAGAAGAAAGCAGCATTCAGCAAGCCTAAGTTGATGCACATCTGGAAAGTCACTCAACCAACCCCTAAGGAGACTACCCATCGTCATGCCTTGAAAAGGTGGAGTTATAACAGTCTTAACATGTGAACAATCATAAAATATAAACTAACCTTACAACTATTGTTATAAACCTAGTTCATAATAGGTATACTTTACTCTATTACTTTGAAGCATCAAATTCTATATCTGTATGATTTTTTTTTTTCTAAAATAATTGATAAAGCAAACTCATAGGTTTGACCTTCCAGAAGAGTACTGGTAAAACCCATAGGTATATGTCATTTAGTATATAGACCAAAAGATGGAAACTAGCAAACCCCCTAAGAAGGCTCTGGTAGTTTCCTTAGTAGTTAGAAAAAGTCAATAATAAGAACAAAATTCAACTGAATTCTTCTTAATTCTCACTCCTTAACCTTGTTTGCTAAAGTTTTGGCTTTGGGTATGATACTTGTAGTTCCATTCTAAACTAGCAAAACAAATTATAAGAAAATAAGTGACAACTTACTTAGTAAATGGGATAAAGATAAGAGTATGTGTTTAGCGCATCACAAATGAGGTTTTGAAACAAATTGGTTTAATGCAATGCATGCATGTAAAAGTAAATGTTATCACATGACATTACATAATGGATTGTAAGATTAGAAAAATTACACCTGCTCTAATCCTAGTATAGGATTTTGATGTTGCACACTTATGGATTGGAATTAAACTAAGGCTTATGTAATGGAGATCACCGTCCTCTCATGACAACGTTTGAACCACAGCCTCTAACCTTATCGTAACCTCCTCTTTTGTCACTCAGTTTGATTAAGGTAGAGAAAAGATCATTTCACCTATCCTCATTAAAAAAGGTCCATGTTTGACTCGAGAATCCTAGTTTTTACCTTTAGTGGGTTGTAATGCATGTCAAGTTAGACGTTAGGTCAAGTTTAAGTTAGATTTTTTTAAGGGTGATCAATCAATTTCAAACAAACCAATCAAAGCAATATTCACAAAACAACATCACACGAAGCTAAATTCTTATAGTAGTGGACCACTATTCAAGCACATGTCCCACACACACATAGAGAACTAAATTACAATCATAAGCCAAAAACATACCAAAACCTCTAAGTATTTTGAAATAATACTCCAAAATACTATAAAGTATTGATCCTATTTACCTGGCTTCTTAGCCAAATTGTCCCCAAAAGTTTTCAGTATGGTTATGGATCTAACATATTTAGTACAACATAGAGTGGAAATTAAAACATAGTACGTAGATGAGACCTACGTAGTATATTAGACTTACCTCCTTTGATTTAACCCAATGTAGTCATAGATACTTATTATGTAACATCATTGCAATTTAACTTTACATTTGAAATTCATATAACATTGATTTCTAGTATTATATAAGAAGTTTCTACCTTTTTAAAGAACTTTTACTTTGAAAACTTGTATTTTTTTTAATTAAAAATTATATATATACTCAAATTTTACTAAAACAATAATGTTAGATTTGTAAAAATATAAAGTTTAATTTTAATAGTTCTACTAAGAGATTATTATTAGAGATCTACTCATTTTGAGAATCGATACTAATAAAATAAAAGTCTTATAGCCATCAATATTCTAAGTTCAAAATTCGAAAAAAAAATAAATTTATGAAATTGTACGGTACTCTATTTAGGAAAACAATGGGATTACGAATATATCTCTTATAAGACTATTATATATCAATTATAAGACAGTTATAAGACATCATTTATAACTATGGAAACTAAGTTACTTGAAAATATTAGACATCAAAAAATTAAATTATATAATCTTCTTTTTCTTCTTCTCCCTTTTTCCTTTTTTCTTCTTCTTCTTCTTCTTTTCCTCTCTTACTCTCTCTTTCTCTCTTTCTCTCTCTCTTTCCCCTTTTCCCCTCTCTAACTCTCGCCTGTTGTTGGCATGAAGGTCGTTTTATAAGCCAACAACAGGTGAGAGTTATAGGTTGATCCTTGACTTTCGTTAAGGTAGTTAAAGTATTATATTTTTTTTCTTTTGTTGATCCAATTTTACATTACCTTTTGAATATAATTTTATCATGATTTATTATTTATAAAGTTATATAATATATTTCAAAAACAATAGAACATTATATTATATACCTAGTCTAAAATTTCTATTTCTAGACTAATTAAAATTTAATTCAATAAATTTTATGTTATAATCTAATTGATTGTATTTTAACTTATTTTTGAAATATAACTTTGCAAGACTATTTCTTATAACTTTTGGAGAACTCATATTACTATTTGATCTTATTTCGAACTAATTTTTTATTGGTTTCATATTCTAAGATAAAGCCATAAATACAGTTTTCTTTACTTATGATATATATAGGTTCCATTAATTATTTGGGACTTAGTCATATCCATCTTATGTATAATTTTACTTGTTAATATTAATTATTAAGATTACGTAGTTCATTCTAAAGGATTTATCATAAGCTATATCTAAAATTATGAAACTCAAACTTAATACTTTTAAGAAAATTGTTTATAAATGAGCTTAATTTGAAATATTAAAGCTATACAGTTACTTACTTTAATTTTTATTACCTAGTCACAAGGATTCAGCTTAATTCCAAGAATATTGTTATAAATCATAATTTTTAGAGTATGTCCCAAGCACTAAAATTTTCAATTAATTCATTATTAATTTAGATAATTACATATCCAAATCTAGGTATAATCCTAGTATTTCGACACCTATATGTAGTTGTACCAATTTAGGGGTATGTATTTTACTATGGCAAATGAATATAAATTACTTTTATGTATTTTTCAAAGCTTTAACTTAACTTATAAGTATATATTTTTCTATAAAGGATATAAACAACTAAAAAGCTAGCAAGTCAAGGTTATGAGGTATTACATTCTTCCCCCTTTCAAAAAGTTTCATCCTTGAAACTTATTTGTAGTGGTTATCTAAATAAGGTGTCTATTGTCTAGTAATAAACCTAACTTGACGTTATTTCAACTATTCCTAATTTATTAAATTTTATTTCAAAGCTTCATATTTTGAACCTTTATCTAGAATTCATTCTTTTTATATAAATAGTATGTTTTTATTTTTGGTAAAAATTTAATGTTGTGTCCATCCTAAGACATGATGGGGTGACAAAGTTAGATCTACAATACCATTCTGATTTCGATTCAGTCCAATGGTGTGGTGAAAATATGGTAGCTAAGTCTCTATTTGGCCATTGGTATATACTTTGTAATTATTGGAAAGTTTGTTTATAAGTATCTAATGCTACCTAAGTTTTTAGCATTTAACTAAATCTACATAAATTCCTCATTTAAAAAGTGAACATTTATCTATTTACTCATTTACACCTTTTAACAGTTGGAATATGTATCTTTATCTAATAACTATTGATTACATAGAGTTATAATATATTTTAAGTCAACATTTCTCAAGTCAGTCGTAGATTTAGAAAATATCCTATAGTGATAAGTATACATCCAATCTAGGATTTAATTCTTTTACTAACTTCCCTTTGCTAATCTACCGAAGTTTTTACCCCATCCCACTATTTAGTAACTTCTTCCTATCTCTGTCAATCTAAAGCTTTGATATCACTCCTTTATTGCCATCTAAACTAATACTTTTACTTAATCTTCAATTAGTTTAGATTGATGTGTTAATCAGTCTTATAGAACTTATAGTCATCCATTCCATTATTTCCTTGTCCATCTCATAGCTACCCAACATGTCTTTTCACCTCATTCTTATCACCTATGCATTATCCATGTCTTAATTTCCACTTAAGATGAATATAACAAATTCAATTTCTTCACATTTATAGGTCTCATACTATAGTCGTCTCTTAATAGTTACAGTTAAGATCTTAGGTATTTCTCATAGTTGAGACATATATTAGCAAGAATGACTTTGGCAAATATAAATTATCTACCAAATCGTACATAGAGGAGATAAAGAATGACTCTGACTAATTGGACTCGACTAGATCTAATATAAATTGACATGACTCTTGATGAACAAGACTCACAAAGACATTAAATACTTATCTGGCTGACAACTGATACGATAGGACTCACAAAGATAGGAAACTTTGTTATAAAAGATACAAGAGTTGTAACAAACATAAGTTGTTTTGATAAGAGAGTCATGAAAGTCATAGATTTTCCAATCTTTTTACTTATCACTTGTACCAAGGGATACATAAAAGTGTAGGCTCTCATAATGTTATAGTTATACTTCCTATCAATTTCATATATTTTATCATCATTTGACTCCTTAATCTCATAATTAACTATTACTTTATGAGTCACAATCTCATTTTGTACTAAGTTAGCTTTTAAATTAAGCTCTGATTATGCCTCTGATAATGGTTTTGATTTACTCTCTAAATTTGCTCCTAATTATCTACTTTCGGCATTTCCTGCCATTTTATTTATTTTAATAACAACTATACCTTGCATTACCATATGTATATCCTTACCATGATTTCCTTCCAATGTCTACTAAGGTAGTGAGTCTTTTGTTAACATAGAATTATAAACTACTAACAAGATAA
Organism: Lumnitzera racemosa; assembly: GCA_024138005.1. Classification (NCBI taxonomy): domain Eukaryota; kingdom Viridiplantae; phylum Streptophyta; class Magnoliopsida; order Myrtales; family Combretaceae; genus Lumnitzera; species Lumnitzera racemosa. The sequence continues at coordinate 89,689,282 of JAMXBC010000010.1, read as the reverse complement.
GGAACGAGTTTCTTACTTCCCTAACTCTATACGTACTACGAATAGCATCTTACATTCTTGTTTTAAGTTATTTCTTATCAAACCTATGCTTATCTATATAGACATTACATTGATTAATCCTACAGGTTATTTCTAGTTAATTCATAAAACCATAATTATAGTATGCATGTACTATTATTAATAATACATACTTCCTTTAGAATATAACACACAATTTATACAATTTTTTTCATAATACAACATATAGAATCTCTATAAACCTCATAACATGAGCTAATCATACTTATATAGAATGTAGTAAAATATACACAATAGATTGTACTCATGAAATAAGAACATACTATCAAAGTTACAATATTGCATTTATATGAATACATTGTGATACTTTACATTTCAAATTCCTAGAACATTTACAAAACCATATCTATGTACATAATAATTTCATAGTTATACAACATATATATTGACTTGTATAATTAAGCAATATACTTGTAAAAATCTAATTTATTAGCAAGCTATCCTTACCTTATTCATAGATGTCTCATAATCTAATTTTAGGTTTATAAGATCATCTAGTCATATATACATTGTACATACTTAACATCTATGAGCTTAAATCAATAGCATTCAAAGTAGATGACAAGATATAAGTTCCAATCATTCCATATAAAATACTAAATTAACATTCTTATGTTTCTCTTATATTGTTAGATATAGGGACTTCTATGATTCTTGGATTATTAGTAAACTTTTCATTTATAAAAACTTAATTTACAGTTGTAATATAATGCATTCAAAAGATATGAGAAGTGTATGTACAAATAATAATTAGATTTATAATGGCTATCTTTAGTTTACATTTATCAAATTCAAGTATAACTTTTTTAATGTTATAGAACTTCTATAGAACCCCTATATACATATTAGTGTCAACGTTTCATAGTTACTATGTATCAAATTCACTTAGTTTACTTCATATCCAATATTTAAGATATACACTCAAGTTATAAGATTACTCAAATATGATCATATTTTCTTGAGGTGTAAAATCTATTAACCATTCACTAAGTTGTACTTTATAACTTCAAATAGGATTAAAAATATAGAAATTAAGTTTCCAGTATGACATTTTCTTTTATAATTCTCATATACACATAATATCATTATTATTTAATGGCTACCACATATTCAGATATAATTAATTTACTTATCATTCAAGCATTCAGTATCTTTATTCAAGTTATAAGATTACTCTAGTAAGTTATGTGTTTTTTATATTACAACATCCATTGATTATTCTCTAAATTACATTTCATAAATGATGCATGTATTCAAATGAGAAGGAAAGTATAGGAGCTAAGTTTCTAGTGTTACCTATTCATTATTCTCTTAGATGTATATACATTATACCTTATACAACTGATCTAAATTTTTACCTATATACATATATATATCATCATGCACAAGACCACATGGCTACATTATCAATACATAACACATACATATGTTAACCAATAGCTAATTCATAACAATCTCATATTTCTTTCGGTTACGTACAAGAGTCCACAAAGTTGTAACTATAAAATGTGACCTCATTTTAGATTCTAAGATATCAAGTGACTTAAGTAATATTATGATCCAATTAAGTTAATTTTAATAATAATCATATCTTATTATTGTAGACTGAATGCAAGTGTTAATATGATAGCTTCAGATACATACAAGATTGTATCAAAATTCTTTTATTAATATAAAGGTATACCACCAACTATCATCTCTCTCTTTTTTCTTCTTTTTTTTTTATTTAACTGACAAAAATTAGCTTTCTATATCCCTATTTTATTTCACTATTACTAACCATATTCATTATTCAAAGGTCAATGCTATTGTTTTCAACAATTTAATCTTCCTTATCTTCTCTACAAGTTTCAATTTAATCCTCTAAATCAATCTCCATATCATTTTTTGAATTCAATTATACTCTATTCACTCCTTTGAATTAATCTACTTTATACCTTATAATTCAACTATAACCATAATTAATACTTTAGTTACACTCTCAAATCATTTTCGAGGTTTACCTTGAAATCTTACCTATCGCCTTCTATGGAACTCCTTTGGACTTCTCAGGTCATGAGTTTTTATGTTTCGTTAGGTTATGCACTTAGTATAGCAAAAAAAAGGGTTCTTACTTATAGTAATATAATTTTACAAAGATGTGGTAGTTAATTAGTATATATAAAGTGCCCTTTCAAGAGACATATAATTTACTCACTATAGGAACTCTATGTCTATTAGATTGGGGGGTTTCCTAACAAATCAAAACATTTGTCTAAATCTACCCCATATGCTAATCCACTGCATTATTATTTTCACTTATAAATTCATATCTCAACTATACAATCTAAAGGAAATCTAGAATATCAATTACATCATAAATTTTACTAACATTTGACTTCTCAGCACCATGAATAACTACTATCTCATAGGTGACTATTTTATTCTCTATAGGATGATCCTCTAAGTCATATTCTGATGGTTTCCCCTATGCTATGTCTTACCTTCTCATTCATCTCAACTGCTTTCTATAGCATGTATTACTAAAGCACTTGAATTCTCATTAAGATCTTCCTTACAATTATGTAGATGGATTAAAGATCTTAGTTAATATGCATAATAATTCAGTAGTATCATTAGTTTAAACCATAACTTGCTAATATAGTCTTTCATCACTTACTTATTACTACCTACTATCATTGTGCTCCTATGATATCTACTTTCTTTTATTTATGATGCTTCAAAACATATTTTGAAGAATTACGCTTCTAAGGGAATTCTTAAGAATAATGCTATGATACAAACTCAGAATTGTCACTCCTAAAAAGATAGAGCTGTAACAATCTTGTTATGTAAACTATCTTAAGATAGAAATTAACCTTACATGCTATTATAGACCTAGTTGACACTAGGGATTCTTTACTCTACAACTTTGAAGCATCTAGTTCGATATCTGCTTGATATAAACCTATGGAAGAATTCTTTTGAAATAACTAATAAAGCAAGCTCGTAGGTTTGACCTTCCAAAAGAGCATTGGTAAAACCCACAGGCATATGTCATTCGGTATATAGACCAAAAGATGGAAATTAGCGACCTCACTAAGAAGACTCAAGTAGTTTCCTTAACAATTAGAAAAAGTCAATACAAAGAACAAAATTCAACCAAATTCTTCTTGATTCTAACCCCCTAACCCTGTTTGCTAATGTTTTGGTTTTAGATAAGAAACTTGTAGTTCCATTCTAAACCAGCAAAACAAAATATAGGAAAATGAGATACAACTTACTCAATAAGTAGGATGGAGACAAAAGTATACATTCAGCATGTCACAAATAAAGTTTTCAACTAAATTAGTTAAATGTAATGCATGAATGTACAAGCAAATGTCACCACATAATGTTATCTGATTTATCGTGAGATTAGAGAAATTGCACCTACTTTAATTTGGGTTAAGGAGTTTGACGCCATACACTTGTAAACTGGAACCAAACTAGAGCTTATGCAATGAAGATCACCCTCCTTCTATGACCACCTTCAAACCATAGCACCCAACCTTATTACAACCTCCTCTCCTATCACTTAGTTTGACTAAGGTGGGAAAAAAACCATTTCAGCTATCCACATCGAATGGGCTCTATGTTTGGCTTAAGAACCCTAGTCCGTACCCCTAATAGGCTGTGATATATGTTAAGTTAGACATTAAGTTGAGTTCAAGTTAAATCATTTCCAAGGTGATTAAACAATTTCAAACAAAAACCAATCAAAGCACTAATCACAAAACAACATTACATAGAGCTCAATTCTTATAGTGGTATACTACTATTCAAGCACATGCCCCATACGTACATAAATAACTAAATTACAATCATAAGCCAAAAACATATCAAAGCCTTGAAGTAAGCTAAAATAATTCTTTAAAATGCTATAAAGCATTAATCTTACTTACCTGGCCTCCTAGCTAAATTGTTTCCAAAAGTCTTTGGTAAGGTTATGGGTATAACTTATTTGGTATAATATAGAGTAGAAATTAAAATATAGTACTTAGATGAGACCTACCTAGTATATTAGACTTACCTCCTTTGATTTAGCTCATTGTAGTCATAGATACTTATTATATAACATCATTGTAATTTAACTCTACATTTGAAATTTGTACAACATTAGTTTTTAGTATTGTTTAAGAAGTTTCTACCTTTTTAACGAATTTTTACTTTAGAAACTTATATTTTTTTACTAAAAATTATATATATATATGTTCTCAAATTTTATGAAAGCAATTATGTTAGAATTGTAAAAATATAAAGTTTAATTTTAATAATTCTAATAAAGGATTATTACTAAAGATCCATTCATTTTGAAAATCAGTGTAATAATATACAAGAGTTATAGTTATCAATATTCTATGTTTAAATTTTGAAAAGAATAAATTTATGAAATTATATGGATAAAATATTAAATTTAGGAAAATAATGGGATTATGAATATATTTCTTAGAAGACTATTATAGATGAATAATAAGACTATTATAAAATAGCACTTATAATTATGGAAATGAGATTACTTGAAAATATTAGACATTGGAAAATTAAATTATATAATCGTCTTTTTCTTCTTCTCCTCTTTCCTTTCTTCTTCTTCTTCTCCTTCTCCTTCTCTCTTCCCCTCCCTCTCTTTCTCTCTCTTTCTCCTTTTACCTCTCGAATTCTCGCCTGTTGTTGGTGTAAAGGCCATTTTATAGGCAAAAACTTCTCCACTACCTAACTTTGATTAAGGTAGTTAGAGTATTATATTATTTTTTTATTTTTCTTTTTTCGTCCAAATTTGCATGACCTTTCAAATATAATTTTATAATGATTTATTATTTATAAAGTTTCATAATGTACTTAAAAAATAATAGAATGTTATAGTATACACCTAATCTAAAATTTCTTTTTCTAAACTAATTAAAATTTAACTTAATAAAGTTTATGTTATAATCTATAGTGGTTATATTTCAACTTATTTTGAAATCAAACTTTATAAGACTATTTCTTATAACTTTTGAGGAATTCATATTATTATTTAGTCTTATTCACAACTAATTTTTCATTGGTCTTACATTCTAAGATAAAGTCCTAAATACACTTTTCTTTAATACGTGATATATATATATATATATAGGTTCTACTAATTATTTGGGATTAATTTATATATATCTTATATATAATTTTACTCATTGATGTCAATTATTAAGATTGTGTAGTTGATTCTAAAGGATTTATCATAAGCTATATTTAAAATCATGAAACTCTACATTATAGCGATTAAACTCGGTAAACTTAATATTTCTAAGAAAATTACATATAAATGAGCTTAATTTAAAATATTAAAGCTATACAGTTACTTTTTTTTTATTACCTATTCATAAAGGTTCAACTTAATTCCAAGAACATTGTTTTAAATCATAATTTTTAGAGTGTGTCCTAAGCACTAAACTTTTCAATTAATTCATTATTAACTTACAATTTCATATCCAAATCTAGGTGAAATTCTAACATTCCAACACCTACATGTACTTATGTTGATTTATGGGTATGTATTTTACTATGGTAAATCAATACAAATTACTTGTACCTATTATCTCATGTTACTAGTAAAGCTAGTATAAACTATTATATACCTTTGACCAAACTTATAAGTATATATTTTTCTATAAATGAGATAAACTAATAGAAAGTTAATAAGCTAAGGTTATAAGGTATTACACCTAGGGACTGTAAATCTTTCTTGCTAGTAGTGACCTCCCCAAGCAGTTAGAAGAGATAGGATAAGTAGGTCGAGGAACCACCTACTACTAAGTCGAAGATTTTAGTTCCTTTAGCAATGCCTCAATGCTGATGACAACATTGCTCCTCCACTCATGTTTGCCGAGTTCAGCAGGAGCGAGCTTTTAATATTCCTTCCACTGATTTTGTGTCAAGATAAGAGGATTTTTATGATTTTGTCCCCTTGTGGAATAGAAGAATTTTCACCTCTAACTATACTCTCAGGGATGGACATAAGTTTTTAGCTCTAATGAAGGGTGTTATCCTTCCTCAAGACTAAAGGATCTTGTAAAGGGATGTAAGAAGGGTTAGAGGTAGTGCAGTAGAGATGATCGCTACGAAGCTTTATGATGTAATTTTTATCCATTGTCGAGCTATTTATAAGTGCCAAATTGTGTGTATATATATATAATTGTTAACAAATTTTTGCTCTTAGAGATGTATAGGCATATCTTGACTGCTATAGAAGAAGCTAAGGCCAAGATGCAACGAGTGCCAATCACCTTAATACTAGCATGTTTGGCCGATCATATATCTTACATGTATTTATGTACAAAAGGTCAAGGAGGCTTACAATACTTCTAAGATGCAAAATGTTGCTACTGAAAAAGCTAGGATCTTAATTTAGATAGAGGTTGAGATGCTTCAAAGCCTCTTGGCTTCTAAGTGAAATGCGCATAAGGAGGTTGTTGAGGAGCTTCTTACTATGGAGGGATGAAATGAGGAGCTTCATAAGTAGCTAAAGAACCTCAAATACCAACATTAAGTGCAAAAGGAGAAGTGTTAGTCCTTGAGTGAATCTTATACTTCCTAAAGCAAGAAGGCATTTATGCTTATGGAAGAAATTAAGTAATTAAAGGACAACTCCACTTACCAATAAGCTAGAATCACTAAACTAGAGTAGGTTACCAAGCCCAAGATTTCTGTTGATGAAGCTCATAACATAGTGATATCGAGCAATCGTTACAAAAAGCTCCGTTAGAAGAAATTCCTCCAAGGTGTTCAACTAGCTAGGGAAGAAGTGTTAAAAGTGCACTTAGACTACAATCTTTCCTTTGTTTACTTTGCAAATATAGACAAAGAAGATGAGAATGATGAATCTGACGAAGAAGAAGAGGAGGATGTTAGTCAAGGGCAAGTGCAAGAAAACCTTACCACAGTCAACACCTCAGCACCCATGGAGGCTCTTACTTCAATGAAACTCCTCCAATTGAAAAGTATCCAATTGAAAAAGATGTAGCTCAAGAGAATGTTGCTGCATGACCCTTAACTTGACCCTTTTATGTTATTATTGCTCGTATGTTAGAATCGAGATGTCGATCTTTTTGTTATATAGTTAGACACATTTCCCTTTCTTCTTTGTTATTAGTTATTTCTTTACATATTTTCATTAAGCATACTTTTGCCGATCTGCACATTTCTTTTACATGCATTTAGTAGGTCGGCTTAAATATAACTTACTTATCTAAAAAGACTAAGCATTTAATATCTTTTTTCCTTATCTTAGTTTAGGACCTAAAGTATTTTCCCATTATCCCTTTAGGGTGTCGACTTGGAAATAAATCCGTTGATCGAATAGGTTAGAACCATTGAATTATTAAATTTTTCGATTTGAGCATGTTCATAGACCATTTAAGGTTGGAACTGTTAAGTCAGTTCATCCGCCAAGCTATCTTGAGCTTTAAATTGCTGATCCATTAACCATTGTTAAGTTAGGGTGTAATAAAATAAAGTCATGACAACATGTAAGCATTTGATAGAAGTGTACTTGATTGCTCCATGAATTTACCATATTGCATCATAACTTAAACTTGTTATAGTGGGCATAAAGAAACATCAATGATTCATAATAGATCATCATGGCAAACAACTTTCCAACAACAACAATAAAGTTACATTCTTAACTTATCTTAAAAAATGAATAATTCAAAATACAACTTCAAATTCTTAGTGTTCCATGCCCTAGGTATAACCTGTCTATCTAACTTCTCTAATCTATAGGCACAATTCCCTATGACCTCTCGAATCAAAATTGGATCTTTCCAATTAGTTGTGAGCTTTCCTTAGCCATCTTAGACTATTGTTGCTTCCATCTTATGGAATACCAAATCTCTAAGCTTAAATACCTTATGCTTTACTTTTTGGTTGTAATATTGTATAGCTTTATGCTAATACACTGTAATCCTGTCATTTGTCATATCTCTTATTTCTTCTATTATGTCCAAATTGACCATAAGGTTGACTTAATTGTCCATAACATCGAAATTTTGTAGACATAAACTTAGAAACTCTAGTTTAATAAGAAGGACAGCCTCCGACCCAAATGCTAATTGAAAGGGGGTTTCACCCGCTGACATCTTATGGGTAGTCTTATACCCATATAAAATGTTCAAAAGCTTGTCATCTTACTTTCCTTTCACCTAGTCTACTCCACTTCAAACTATATAATATAATTTTAATTACTACTTCCACTTTCTCGTTTGTTTGAGGATATGCAACTGAAGTTTAATTCAACCGAATGTCGTACTTATTGCAAAAAGCTCAAAACTTATCATTGTCAAATTGTCGATGACAATCATGTACGAAACTCTAAACCTTGACAAATTTAATTTGAACACAAAGGACTTTACCTTTTATTTGATAATCTTTCCCATCACTTCAACCTCCAGCTACTTAGTGAAGTAATCAACTGCGACTAGTATATGTTGGCATTATCCCATGGCTTTTAGGAAATGTCCTATGATATCTAAGCCTTACTAGGTAAAGGGCTAAGGAGTAGTTAATTATTGCAATTCGCTTAAGGAAGCACGACCTATTGCATCTTACTTTAGCATTATGATCAATGTTATACTAAGTTTGTTACATTCCCTCTCATTTTGAACCAATAATAGCCAAGCCTTAATGCTCAAACATATAAAGTTTTAGATTTCAATGATTGCTACGTACCCTAGCATGAAGCTTGAAAGAACTTGTTGCACTTCTTTTAGCATAAGGCAATGAAGATAAGGTTGAATGAAGCCATTCTTTTATACTTGATCATCAATCATAGTTTAGTTAGTGGCTTAGTAAATGAGTCTCTAAGCTTCCTTCCTATCAATGGGCAATGCTCCATCGTTCAACTAATCAACTATTAGATCAATCTAAGACTTTTCCTTTGGTACAGTTTATACTTCAAGATACTGCTCAAATGAATCAAGGCTCTTGCTAAGCATATATTTGATAAAGAATCGATTTTCAAATCAAGAAATGAAGTTAAAGCCAACTTGGATAATTTATTAGCGGCCATATTTTTTACCTTTGGTGCCTTATTAATTGTAAAAGACAATAATTCATCAGCTAGCGTTCATACTATAACCAAGTAATTGCTCATTACTTCATCTTTTGTCGCATAATCTCCCTTTACCTAACAAACTTTCAACTTAGAATGAAAAAAAAAAATTCAATCTTTCTACTCTAACTTCTTTGGCTAGCCTCAACTTAACAATCATTACTTCATACTCGGCTTCATTATTGCTAGTTAGGAACCTAAACTTAAGTACATATCAAACCTTTAAAGTATGTAATCCTTGTGGCATAATACCTACTCCATATCCTTTACGAGTTGAGGAGCCATCCACATGTAAGCTCCATTGAGGCTTTTCAAATAGCTTAATACTATCTTCCTCACCTATAAACTCCACAACAAAATCCACCAAGACTTCATCATCCTACCTGAGGAATGAAGCATCTACAAAGCTTGTCATTATGGTTGACCTGTAAGAACAGTCACTTGGTATGCCTCAAAATAAGAGTTAAACTTCCTCGCTACCACCACCACAATAAGAACAAACTTCTCCGCTCATGTATACCTTATCTCTAGTCCTTGCAAAATATGACTCACATAATAGATTGGTTAATGCTCTTTTTCCCTCAACACGAACTAACATAAAGGAAGGAGCTTGGCTACTAATAGAAAGATGGAGAAACAATTCTTCTCCAAGAATAGGCTTTGAAAGTATAGGTAGAGATGACAAAAGCTGCTTCAATTCCTAAAATGCAACTTCAAATTCATCTATCCACTTAAATTCCTTATGGTTCTTCAAAACTTTGAAGAACTGGGGACATTTATTAGCACTTTTTGAGACAAACCTATTTAATGCTACAACTCAACCTATCAATTGCTACACTTCCTTCAATGTGCTCAAGGATTTCACATCCTTATTTCTTTTGTTTTCTTTAGATTAGCCTCAATTCCCCTATTGACTCACCATATAGCCTAAAAAATTTCCTAAAGAAGCCTTAAAGATACACTTCTATGGATTCAACTTCATGCTATAAATTCTCAAGGTGTTAAACATTTCTTACAAGTTCATGATATGCTAACCTTTCTCTATTCTTTTCACAATCATATCATTAATATATACTTCAACATTACAATGGATTTGGGGCTTAAACATCTTCTCTAACCTTTAATAGGTTACACCTACATTTTTCAAGCCAAAAGGTATAACAGTATAGTAATATGTACTAAAGTTAGTGACGAACAAAGTGTGTACTTTATTTCTTCCTCCATCTTAATCTAATTGTAGTCAAAGAAAACATCTATGAAACTAAAGAGAGAATGGCTGGTAGTTGAATACACCATCTAATCGATCCTCGATAAGGGGAAGCAATCCTTTGGGTAGGCTTTATTCAAGTCTGTGAAGTCAATGCATATCCGCCATTTGTTGTTTAACTTTTTGACCAACATATGGTTGGCTAACCAAGTCAAATAAGGCTCCTCCTTTATAAACCCTACCTTCAAAAGTTTGTATACTTCCTCCTTAATTGATGCTAAATGTCTCTTCTTCTGTTGTACAACTTTGGCATTTGGATCTATCTTCAACTTATGTATTATGAACTCCCTAGGTATGCTAAGCATATTTGAAGGAGACTAAGCAAACACATCAACATTATTTTTGATAAACCTTACTAAGTTTTTACTCTGCTCTAGAGACAAGGACCTTCCAATTCTTATAGTTTTCTCTAGATCTTCTCTAAGTTGTATTTCTTCAATTCCTTCTTTAGATTTCTCCATGTCACCAGCTTTCCGATCTTGGTTTGCTTCAATATGGAAAAATTCCTTTCATTTGAGAGCTTTTAAGCACAAAGACTTCATGATTTGTTAATCTCCTTGGCATACTCTAACTCCAATAGGAGTAGGAAAGTTAGCTTTAAGATATGTAGTAAAAGGGACCATACCAAACAAGTTTTGATTAGGTCAACCCATGATAATACTGTAGGGGGACTAGCACTTGACCATAAGAAAATCTATTTTTTCTTTAGTGACATTTCTACCAGCCTTGATTTAGATGGGACAGTGATCAATAAAGATGTGTGCAAGTTAATTATAGAAGGCATATAGGCCATGATAAAGGCCTTAGTTATGCCTTAATCTTATGACCATACGCGTGTTGAAAAATTATTTCTACCGAGCTTCCTATATCTAACAAAATTTTCTTGACTTTAAGGTTTTGCAATTCTTATATTGATGACCAGTATGTTAGCATGGGAATTTTAGACACCCTTATAGTCTCTTTCTTAGAAAGAGATTGGATTGTCAATTCTTAGATTTTTACTTGACACAATCCAAACTAATTAAAGGCGTTAGTTGAGCTCAAAGAATAAGACCATCCTAAATTAGAAGGTTTGCCAACTATGGTATTAATAACACCATTTGGTACCTTGTTGTTATTGTTGTTACCATCCTATCATCTACCTCCGCCAGCCTTGATCCAAATTAGTACTCCTCCTTTTGGTTGGTCTCTCAATATTCTCTATATCGCGGGTTAGAAATTTCCTCAAATGACCTCATTAGATGGTATCTTCAATGGCATTTTTCAGTTGTATGAACTCATCGATATTATGGCCTTTATCATGGTGGATGTCATAATACTTGTTTGAATTCCTCCTAAAGGGATTCCCTCTCATCCTCTCTCTCCATTGGATGATTCTTTGGTTCTAAGCTTCTATGAGAATGTCCAACCTTAAGCAATTGAGGGAAGTATGAGTGGAGATGGTCAAAATTCATCGTCTCTTCCTATCTCTACTACTCGCTCTTAAAAAGCGGTCATCTCGGCTTCCAAACTAATGTTTTATGCTTAGGTGATTCTTGTCATTCTTGGAATTGGAACTGTTTAGGTTGGTTTCTTGCTGAGCTTTGATATTTTCTTTATACCTAATGTATGGTGTCACCTTAGCCTTAAATCCTACAAACGTCTTAGGATTGTTCTTGGCTAAAGACTTGAAAAACTCTCCATGTGGCTTCATTCCATTGATAACCATGCTAAGTGCAACATTCATGTCGAACTATGGGATTTGCACCATCTATACCATAAACTAAGCCAAATATTCCCTAATTGTCTCATCAGGTTTCCATTTAATAGTGTTAAGGATAGAAGAGTCCTAAACTAGGGGTTTATTAGTAAGGAACTGTTGCAAGGACACTTCTACAAGACCATTAAAACACTTAATAGCGTTATCTTCAAATGCTTGAACTAGTTGATTACAACATTATGTAGTGCTAATGGGAGGGCTTAATAAGCACTAGCATCACTTAGGCTATGTAACTTGGCTATAGTATGGTAATATCCAAGTGATCTTCTAGATCCTTAGTCCCATCGAATGTCTCAAATTGTAGGAGCTCAACATGCTGAGGAATATCTAGCTCCAAAATCTCTAGGATGAAATGCTCTTCTTTAAGACAAATTGTTTCCTTATAGAATCAAGAGCACTAAGATGTGATAAACCAACATGATGTGCTTATTGTGGGGCTTGCCCTTTATTGGTTCTTTTAAGAGTAGGAGCTTAAGTTTCCTAAAATTTATCTTACTTAGCTTATTCATCAAAAGAATGAACGGAGTCATTTAGGTTCTCAAAGCTATTTTAATCTTGTTCATTATTTTGATTTAGTAAAATCTTTGCATGTCCCAAATTCCAAATCTCGACATTCTTCTTTGCAAGTTGTTGACTTTCCCTAGCTAAGTTAGCAGATAGTTGTTCTAACTTAGCTAGCCAATCATCTTATGAATGGTGCCTCATGCCCCCTTCCCGAATGATGATGAGAAGCAATAGTTTCACCAAAACTTCTTATTAATCATGTCTTTCATACCTTGGTTTACATTCGAACATATATGTGCCAAAATGTTGTTACCAATCATAGGTTAGTGTTTAAAGTTTGTAAAAAGAGCAAAAGTTAAGATTTGGGTGCTAAAGTTAGTCCAGCGTAGCCACTTTAATGCTCAAGTTAGGAATGTGTTTAAGTTTTTAGAGAGTAAACAAAGAGCTAAGTGACTAAACTATGTAGAGAGTCCTTACAGAAGGTGAGCTTTTGTATTTATAAACCTCTATCTAATAATCGTAGAAGAAAGCAATTGAATTGCTAGTGATGTGGCTTTTCCTAAATTTAGCCACGTATGAATCGTAGGGAGAAGTGGGTAGTTGAATAGTCATTGTCTAGAAAATTGTCAAATTGTTCATGCTTACATTTTGATATTCAAATATTAGAATTTTCTTAAGCCGGGCCTTTGTGATCAAGCCCAATAAAGTGTTGATTGAAAGATTAATAGTGAGTTATAGAAGCTCCAGCAAGAGGTAGGTAGCCGAAGTGTCAATATAGTAATATCGACTAAGTGATGGCCATAGTAAGTGATATGGACTCATGGATGAATACACAGACCCAATATCACGTATAACCAAAGGGATGGGTCTAAGCCATAAGATAGCTTGAAAAGTAAATGATAGTTGAAGGTGAGTAAGGGGTTCCCATGCATCGATGATGGATATGACACACCAACACCTCATACGAGCTCAAGTCACACTTAATATAATGTACAAGTATAACTTAAAGTTGCTCGCCACTAGTCTATGCTCGAATGGGCTAGATAAGAGTAACTTAATAGTAAGCAAGATGATACTTAGCTTAAGAGAGGGTAAAAGTTCAGTCTATTCTTTTGTATATTCTAGCGGTTGTTACATTATGTGATTATTTATAGTACCCTATTAGGGCAAGTTCTACGTTACAAATAATTACAAAAATAATCCCTATTCACAACGAACGTCATTTGTTAGAAAGGATAATACGATTGTTAGAAAGGATAGTACGCATACATTTTTAGTTTGCAATTCAAGCAATAGTGTGATCTGAGTAGGGGTAGGGCCTTTGTTCATGTTTGTTCGGTGTTAGAAGGGGCTAGATTAGGGTTGGCTTAGGGATGGCTTATGGTAGGGTTGGCTTTAGATGGTCGGCTCTTGACAATTATCAGCTCAACCTTGGTACTATGGAGATTGTTGTATTTGAATTTGGCGCTTGGACTAGTGTATAGTAGAGGGTTCGGTTCGGCATGTTAGCTGGTCAACTCAACAATGCCTTGGATGGCATGGAGAGCAGAGTAGTTCGGTAGATTGAACTAGGGCAAGCAATGCTCTTCGGCACTTAACTCACCTTAGATAACTCGGCAAACCACTTGAGAGAGCCCTTGGGATCGGGAGTATGTAATTGGTCCTTGATCCCTATCATCCCCTTCGGGTTATTTGAGAGTTAGGATCAAATCTGGTTCAAGTCCAAGTTGCTTGTCTTTAGGAGTAAGGTTTAAGGTCGACAATGTTGAAAGAGTCTAAGACTCCATATCCTTTAGGTAATTCAACCTTATAGGTGTTAAGATTAATCTTTTCAAGCACTTTGAAAGGTCCATCAGCTTTAAGAGATAACTTGCTCTTTCTCAAGTGTAGGAATTGTTCCTTGCTGATGTGTAAGCCAAAGTGTCCTACCAATCCCCTTCCATGCACCTCGCGTAATAGTAATTTTTGTTTAGAATAGGTCAGGATATAAAGCCTTCTCTTCTTGAATAAGTATCTGTCCTCTCTATGGTAGTCATCCAATGTCTACCCTTCCTCATGACGGGCATAGATAGGACCAAAGTATGGGTCCTCAACATACAAATTCTTAATGGTTAAAAAACCAAGGAGCCTTATCTATAACTCGGTAAGGAAGGTATGTCGTTTCAACAACGCGTCGGCCGCTACATTGTTCTTTCCATTCTTGTATTTTATGAAATAAGAAAACCCCTCCATGAACTCAACCAACTTGACTTGTTTCTAAGACAACTTCAGTTGGCTCTTTAGATATCTTAAGAATTCATGATTGGTACAAATTACAAATTCCTTAGGTAATAGATAGTGTTGCCATATTGTTAGGGCTAAGATTAAGGAGTAGAACTCCTTATTGCAAACGGAATAGTTGAGTATAGCTCCTCGAATTTTCTCACTGAAGTAAGCAATAAGTCAGCCTTCTTGCATCAGCATAGCACCTATGCTTAGTCCGAACACATCCACTTTACTTCAAACACCTTATCGAAGCTCAACAAAGCTAAGATGAGGGTTGTAGTTAGCTTCTCCTTCACATCCTCAAAAATCCTCCTCTCTTTCTTACCCCATCTGAATTCAACATTCTTCTTTGAGAGTTTGGTGAGTAGGGCCACAATCGTATTGAAATTCTTTATGAATCGATGATAGAATGATGCTAGGCTGTGAAAACTTCTCACATTGGTAGAACAGGTCGGCTCCAGCCATTCTATGATTGCTCTTATCTTCTATTCATCAACTTAGATGCCACCTCTACTCACAATAAAACCCAGTAAGATCACTTCGGAATGGCAAAAGTCGTACTTCTTCAGATTGGTGTAAAGCTGTTCAACTCGGAGTTTTGCAAACACTTGTCAGAGATTCTCTTAGTGAGTCTCTAAGTCAGTACTATATACTAGAATGTCATCAAAATAAACTATGACAAACCTTCCTAATAATTCTCAGAGTACATGATTCATAAGTTACATGGACAATCCAAATGGCATTATAAGCCATTCATATAAACTATGTCATATCTTGAATGCAATCTTCCACTCATCACCTTCATGCATTCGAATCTGATGGTACCCAGCTTTAAGGTCAGTCTTGGAGAACACTCGTACTCCACTTAATTCATCTAGCATGTCATCAAGCCTGGGTATGAGATACTTATACTTGATGGTGATTCGATTAATCGCTCGACTATCCATACATATTCTCCAAAAACCATCCTTCTTAGGCACTAATAAGGCTAATATGACGTAAGGGCTCAAGGACTCATGCATATACCCCTTCTTCATCAACACATCTACTTGCCTATGCAGTTCGGTAGCTTATTTAGGATTCAACTTATAGGCAGGCTTACTTAGCAATGTAGCTCTTGGCTATAGGTTGATCACATGCTTGACGCCTTAGTTTAGGGGCAGACCGTTCAGTAGCTCTTCCAAAAATAGGTCGACAAATTCATCCAGTAGTGTTTTTACTTTGGTCAGTAGCTCTTCCTCCCCGGGTCTCATCTCTAGAAGCCTCCTAACAAGCAGATAGGTTAATCCCTCCAGCTCCATTTCTCTTTTCAATTTGGCTCAGGTCAATACTAAAGCCGCTTTCCTTACGGTTCAGATAAGTTGGGACTGCATGACATTCACCTATTCAGCAGTCATAGGACTCAATTTCAACCTTCTTCCTTCATGCTTCATAGAACATGTGTTCTTCTTACCGTCATACATAACTACTCGATCAAACATCCATGGTCATCCAACTGGAATGTGGGATGCACTCATGGGTAACATATCATAAAGCACTTCATCTCAGTACTTACTAATGCAAATCAGTACAGACATCTATTTACTCACTTGTAAGGCTCCCTTATCACTAAGCCAATGAAGCTTGTAAGGTTTCGAGTAGGGCATGGTCAGCAATTTTAGCTACTGAACCATCAATGTAGAGGCTGCATTAGTATAGCTCCCACTGTCTACAATCAACACGCACAGTAGCTCATTCACCTTACATCCAATATGGAAGAGATTTTCTCTTTGTTCGTCTTGAGGTACAGGACTGACACTCATTATCCTCCTCAACACTAGAGCAGTCGGCATGAAGTTTCCTTCTTCGTTGTAGATGACTTCCTCATTGGATAACTCAGCCAATCCATCCTCTTTTATCTCCTCTACTTCTTCATTAGTACTATTGACCTCAACAATCAGTGCCTCACCTCAGATCACTATCGTTTGCCTATTTGGATACTAATTAGCCATATGTCCAAATCATTGGCATTTGAAACACTTGATCTCACTTATCTTCCTCCTTGAACCCTGGCTTTTCTCAAACTCAAGGTGGTTCCTTCTCTTAGCTCAGGTAGTTAGAATAGGTTGGGTCTTGACAACCTTACTAGGTTTCATTGGCACTAGTCTGCTCGAAACAGTTCGGTTACTTCCTAATCGACCAATAGGGGGTTAGAATCTTCCTATTCAATGCCTTTCTATCCTTTGGGTAACTCGAATTGCATCATCAATTGCTTTAACATTCAAGGTTTCCAATACATCTCCAATCTCATACTTCAACTTGCTAATGAATCGAGACACAGTTCGGTCTTCGGGCTCTATAACTTCGCATCGGATCATTAGCATCTGGAATTCTTTAATGTAAGTGTCCACACTTGATCCTCCTTGTCTTAGTTCTTACAGTCTCTTAAAGGCATCCTACAGATAATAGCTTAATATAAACCTGCTCTGCATAACTCTCTTCATAACATCCCATCTCCTAATCTCTTGTTCTCCTTCCTTTCTTCTCTCTTTCCCTTCTTTTAATAGCTTACAAGTTCTTCCACTATAAAGCAGCTTAACCAGTAAACTCTAATACAGCAAGCTTAAATTTCACATTATCAGGTACTTCGTAGTATTCAAACTACTTTTCAATCTTAGCTACCTAATCTAGGTAGTCTTTGGCAGCACCATTACCAGAGAAACTCGGAATACGTATCCTCAATCCTTCAACTCTAGGGGCTCTTATGTTTCTTTCCTCAAGCTCATAGTACTCCTCTGCTTCGTCAACTATTTCTACTTCCTCCTCAATCTCTTCAAGCGCTAACCTTTGTCTAGCGTCCCTACCAACTCCTTCAGCTCTAGGTAGTCAAGTTAGGACATTAACTCGGCCAAACTATCCATGGCCTCGTTGCTGCTATTCACATTCCCTAGTAGGGTTATTTCTAGTTCGTTTTTTGTCTTTTTAGATAACAGTCACTAGACTAGTTACCAAGTTGGTAAGCCTATCCAAGCGGTCACCCATTAACTAAGATGATAAACTTCCTTCCTGCCCTTGGCCATGTCAAGTACCACTTTCTTGGTTTGCCAAAGTTCCTTGCACACTTGAACCAAACATTGATGGTTACTTAACAATGACAATTTCACGACAAGCATACAGTCAACCACACTCTATTTTGGTGTATTAAAAATAGGAGAAAATAGAGTACAGAACACTTCTTAACTACTAAACTTCAAAGCAAACAATAAAACCACTATTATATGAGAGCAGTAACAAACAATTAAAAGAACACAATAGTAGAATCCAGCTTCGAACATAGCCAGGCTCTAATACCAAGATGATATGGACTCATGGATGAACACATGGACCTAATATTACGCATAACCAAGTTATAAGATGGCTTGAAAAGTAAATGGTAGTTGAGGTTGAATAGGGGGTTCCTGTACACCGATAATGGATATGATACACTAACACTTCATATAAGCTCAGGTCACACTTGATATAATGCATAAATATAATCAGAGATCACTCGCTACTAGTCTATACTCGAATGGGCTAAATAAGAGTAGCCTAATAGTAAGCAAGATGATACTTAGCTTAAGAGAGGGTAAAAGTTCAGTCTATTATTCTGTGTATTCTGGCGTCTGTTACATTATGTGATTATTTATAGTACCTTGTTAAGGCAATTTCTACGTTATAGATAATTACAAAACTACATCCTTATTTGCTAAATAAAAGGAAAATAATTTACAAGGAAAACATGAAACCGTGCACAGTGAACGTCATTTGTCAGAAAGGACAGTATGGTTGTCAGAAAGGATAATGTGTGTGCATTTTTATTTCGTAATTTTGACAATAATGTAATCTAAGCAGGGGTAGACTTTTGTTTTGGTCTGTTTGATGTTAGAAGGGGGCTAGATTGGGGTTGGCTCAAGGATAATTCACAGTAAGGTCAACATTAGATGGTTGGCTCTTGATAAGTATCAACTTAGCCTTGGTACCGTAGAGATTACTATATTCAAATTTTGTGCTTAAACTACTGCACAATAGAAGGTTTGGCTCGGCACATTGGCTAGTCACCTCAATAACATCTTGGATGGCATGAAGAATGAAGTAGCTTGCCAGATCGAACTAGGGCAAGCACTGCTCTTCGATGCTTAACTCGTCTTAGACAGCTTGGTAGACCACCTAAGAGAGCCCTTAGGCTCGGGAGCTTATAATCGATCCTTGATCCGTATCAGTAAGGCTGAATTAAGAGCATTATCTTTACAATTAATCTGAGTCTCATTTTAGTTAGGTCGGCATAATGTTGAACATTTAGCTAAAGTGATGAAAATCTACTCTCAACAATATATCCATACAAATATACACATACCATTTAAAAGATATGGTGATTATCCATAACTATATTATTACAACTTCCAAATAAAGAAATAGCAACTGATAAAGGACTTTTGGTAAAGAAACAAATAACTAATAAATAATAACATTAACTATACCAAGACAAGTAATAAAAACAATTATAATAATGTAGAATTAGAATTATCTATGATAGTAATAATTAACTATAAAATTCAATTAGAGAATAAGTATGTAAGAGATGATGTATACATATACATAAACATTATTTTTTTGAAAAGCAAAAAGTAACTAATACAATGAAAGTAATAATAACCTTAACAATGATGAATTTAAGAACAGCAATTGAAAAACAGCTAACATATTCATACACATAGTTATAATTATTAGGTAACAAAATTAAAGGTATAATACCTAAAGTAATAACAATAATAATGGTAAAAATGATAATGTCTCACAAATGGTAACAGCATATAAAGTAAGTAGTGCTAGATGGAATTACTTATTTAAGGCCCTATCAATGAAATGGTAAGGAAGGCAAATGTAGTTAGTAGGGTGAGTTAGATAGTAAGTTTATAAAGCTTACCGCTAAAATTTTGAGAGGATATGATAAAACAAAAATAACATATATTTTCTATAATAATTTTACAATGATTTCAAAGTTATTCCTATTAAATTGATGTTAATTTGGGCTTGACTTGTTTATTTATTATTTTTAGGGACTTTTGGAGTATTTTATGAAGTTTTCAAGGTTTTTAGTCATTTTTAGAGTAATTTAGAGAAAAAGCATTGATTCTAGAATGAAGTAGAGGAAGTTCAAATGAGAATCAATTGAAGAATGAAGTCTAAGAAAGATCATGCTTAGGGTCTACAGCTATGATCCTTAACCATGTTTCTTTCATTGAGCAATTTCATTGATTTTTGAGTTTCGCATAGAGAATAAGTATAAAGCCAGTGACTACAGTTGTGTACTTAGGGTGTAGTCATGATATGTCATGAAAGTCTTTTATTTTTGAAACAAATGTTCGATTTCAAAACATGCAATATTCAGTGTATATTTTATTTTGTCAAGTCTCTCTTTATAAACTTAGTCCTATAACTCTATAAATAAATCCTTAGGTTAGTGTCTTCATAGAGAGAGCCCCCAGAATTGTATCTCAAGATTATTGTTGGGGGTCTCTTAATTTATTTTCTTTCTTCTTCTACTTTGTTTTTCAATTAACTGTTCTTAGTCAATATTATTAAAATCTAGTTCCTTCTTACAAGATTACTTTTTCTTTCTATGATATTATTTTCTAATGATTTGATTATGTCAATATAATGTCTTCCTTTAGTATTTGCTACGGTTCCCATTACGATGTATGAGTTTATTATAGAGTTATGAGGCTTGTAGTTGAAAGACAAGTGTAATTAGAAGAGCTTCAACATGCTAAGAGATTAAGTGTTACATCTCTCCAAAGTAAGGAAACATAATAATAGGATCCATATATATCATGTGATCTTGAGATGCTCTATTCAACAGCGATGCGCGTAAAGAGAGTCTCAAGGTCAGGAATTAGTTGAGACGTGAGTCCAGCTAATTTAGAATCCAATTTCTATTAGGATATAATTAAGAACCTCCACCATCTAGAGAATAATTAAGATTGAAAGGTTGTATGAAATTAGAGAGTAAATAATAACTATTCACTATGGAAAATACTTTCTTTATTTCAATTAATTCATGTTCATTTATGCTTGTTAATTAGTTTTGTTATTGTTTTCATTTATTTTATAGCTCTTATACTGTCACTTCTTATTCATATTTCCTGATTAATCACAATCATCTTTATAATGGTAAGTTAGGTAATTAGATATTCTAATTATTTCTAGTAATTAGGTTCTAATACACATATTCTATGTGGAATCGACACTCAAACTTACGTTTGTGTTAACTATAACTTGACAAGGTGTACGTGCTTACCAATGATCAAGTTTTTAGCATTGTTACCCATGAGTCAAAATGAGTAACCTAATTTCAAACTAGTATGAACCTGAATTTCCAAATATTTTAACACTTTTATAATAATATTTCCTATATTGTTTTAATATTTTCTTAGTATGCTTTTTATCGATTAAGAGTATATGTATTAATTAAGGAATTGCATTAAGATGGATTCAACCATCAAGCTAACAACATTAAGCAACAACGCTCTTGGGAGGCAGGCTAAGTTCGATTTGGTCTATTTCAATTTAATTATTTTTCTCAGCTAGTCTATTTATTTTATTTTTTGTATCTAAAGTCAATTCAAGTATCGAATTTTGAATAAGTTAGTTTTACCTGTTTTGAGCAACATGAATTCATATGAAAACAATTAGTCATTTTATTATTGCAATAGTGAATTTAACATTGTCATCCAATTGATATTTGGTCTGTTCCTATGATTTAATATATTTTAATATTGAGTTTCTCTAAGGCCATTGTAGAAATTAAATCAAAGAAATTAAAATTACATGAATTGGAGAAGAATATAGCCAAAGTATACGCCCGTGTACTTGAATTGTGTTCCCCTTGTAAAAAATGAATTCTAATGGAATTTGCTAAAATTTGATGGAGGAGGAGTCTATGAGCAAGAACCACACCCATAGACCTTACCCATAGTCACACCCAAATATGCAAAATTAAGTTTCTATTTTTGTCTATTTCTCTCTCCATACATCCCCCAAACATCACAATTCGCCACCACACACTGCAAAATCAAGTTACGTATTATTTGGTTGTAAGGATTTGAATCATGCTATTTGCATGGTAGAATTTAAATTTTATTATCCTTAAACATTCTAACATCTAACCATTTCAATTAAATCAAAAAGAAGACTACGAATTTCACCTTTTCTAAGTTTTCAAAATCTTTACTTAGGTGGATCAATAGGCATTGCAAATCGCAAACACCCTTTACAAGTATTCACACACAAATGAACTTGCCGGAAATAAGCTGTAGTGTATACTAGCACTTTAAGAAAAATATGTATAAGAATTGACTCTCAGTATCTCGTGTTTACTCTCTCCATTTTAGTCTGTAAAATTTCTCTATAGGTTTAATATTGACGACAAGGAATCAAGGTAACCTTAATAGAGAGCTATCTCTATTTATATATAAAGGAGCAATAATATCTTCCAAAAGATATTAAGAGATATTGTTAGATATTAACAATATTTAATAAAATACATTATTTTATTATTTTTCTCCAAAAAATAATAAATGTCATTATTTAACATTCTTAAACTATTTAACAACAATAAATATTTCAATAATTCCTCCTAGGTTTAAAATAAACCCGTAGCCCATTAGGTTTGTTCTTTATGTGTGATCCTGTAGGTTCACCTAATGTTGGCAATAAGCTTAAAACTTCTGTTTTGACCTATAAGACATAAGTGACCTTTAGGAAGACATTATAATTACCTAAATTAAGTAAAGGTCAATGATCTGATTTTATCTATTAAACAATTAGTTATTTAGTCCCTTCATCACATGATATCTAATGATTAACATAAGGTATCAATCAAGACACTATTATATTATTTAATCACTCATTACTTGAATCCAGAGATCAGCTTACTTAAACAAATGATATTGATAACTCCTTATCAATTCATTTGAGCACAACTATGCATTTTTCTCAATCTTACTCTTCAAAGGGTCCAAAAGATATATCTCTCAAGTTAATGAGAAGGACAAATTCTTTCACTAACATTCATATTCCTCCACATAATTTATTTCATATCCAATCATAATCTTATAATCATCCAATTAAAAATGTTAAAGAACTAAGTCAAAACTTAGAACTTACTCTGTAGGAATGCATAGTGTCATCAGGTCAAAGGACTAAAGTAGCACTATCATGAGTAATACTTATTAAATTGATCCATGTAGCACTCTCACGGTAGGTCGAACCAATCTAAGCTACTCCTACATAAATCTATGTGTTGAATTGATATCTCATATCCATGATCAATAAATTGTACTTATCATTTAGCTAACATACTAGCCTTAATTTATTATTGTTCGATATAATGAGTGATTACAGATAATTTAGAATAGTATTTGTATCACCTTATGATTTTACTATTAAAGTCATACACTTTAATAAAATAAGGAAGAACAAAAGATTTAAGGAATCCTTTTATTATGTTAAAAGGTTGGTAATAACATGATAAATAAAATTATTCATATCATAAAGAAAAATAAATGTTCAAATGACATAAAATCTATATGGCCTAGGACACATCATTAGCACATGTATCATCCTTCATGAAATATCATATGAATTCAAGGTATGTACATCATCTCTCTCTATTCATTTTCTTAGATTTAGGGTTGGATTGAATAAAAATTTGATTTTTAGTGAGGGTTTCATGAAGAACATCTTTGCATGCAAGTGTAGAAATCTTGATTTCTAAAAGTAATTTAAGATAGTTATTTTGATAAAAAGTGATTGTATGTTCATTATCTATTAGAAATTAAAAGAAAAACACACTCTTATTAAGATTTGTATATAAGAATGATTTTTTATGATGAATGAAAGTATAGAGAAGTAATGGGAAAGTACAAGAAAAAGAGGAGAAAGTGAAGGAGCTTATGATTGATGCTATGTGATTCATATTGAAATCACTGAAATTTGTTGATATTGAAATATTTATATAATTGGTGAATCTATGAATTGTTAGAAATTGTTAACATGAATTCATTGAATTTTAAAGACATGAATTTTTAGAGATTCTTAATATGAATTTATAGAAACTATTAACATAGATTTATTTTAACCCATACATTTATTCATAATAAAATTAGGAAATTTGGTGTCATTAATTACATAATAGGATTGTGAAAACAAGTTCCAATTGTTAAATGCTAACATTCATGTTCAATTGAGGTTATGAAATTATAAATTAAATTAAAGATTGAAAATTAACATCTTACTAACCTTTTTAATTTTGTAAATCCATATTTTGAGAAATTATCATTATGCTATTTCTAGAGTTTCTTATATAAAGCAAAAATTAAGAAATTTGTATACGTTACATGTTAATAGAATCATGCAACTAAGAATTGGCCACCCCTATTAGTGCATTAATCCATGACTTTAGTGAAATTGGCATTATGATATACAAATCTTTTTTTTAATTTAATCATTACCTATATTACCTAGTTATGTAAACTAGCAATTAATTAGGAATGATAATTGAACTTTATGAAATCTCTTAAATTATATTTTCTTTATATCACATGAACTATTGTTCTTATCAATTTTAAAATTCATTCTCTTGTTTTCACAAAGACTTGGTCTGATGTTTCTTTCTCCTCGATGACTATAATAATTTAGATATTATTGCCTCCTTCTTGAATAATTGCTTCTATGTTGCTAATTATTTTTAAATTATACAAGAGAATAACGATCAACACTTGAATTAATGTTAGTAGTAGTTTTAGTTTATTTTGTTTAGTTTAACCTTTTTCTTTTTCTTTTTTTTTTTCTCCTTACTAAGTTTAGTTTTTATGCAAAGAAAACTTCATGCGTTGATTTGGTCAAAGAAATTTAGACTTTGGACTTTGCAATTTTTAAGATCAATGCCAAAAACCGAAGAAGTCCCAGTTCTCTTTTCCTCTCTTCATTTTCCTCCCACTTGAATTGTTGATTTCTATTATTAATATGTACGTTAGGGACAATATACAACTTAACTGTGGGAGGAAGATTAGATTATATATGCTATAGTCTTACTCACTTAAGCTTTTGTTAAAATTTGCCAAAATGTTTCAAAAATTTTAGAAACTTATGACCCACATATATTAAGCAAGCATAATTTTTTTTAATCTACCCATTCCTCTATGAATTTAGAACACTTAACTAAAATTGAGCTATTAAATTTTTAGAGTTCTGAGTTACCTTTCTCTCAAGCTTAGACTTAGACTCAAGATTAAGATAGATATAAATAAACTAAGGTCTTGTCAATCTGATTTTTGAGTTTAACTCTAGGGGATAATTATCTATCCTTCTTTTTTTTAATTTTAAGTTATGTGAACAAAGGAGATTTATCATTTGAAAGTCCTTTGAAAAATCAAAGTGATTAGAGGTATAAGTTGAATAGTTGAATTGAAATAAAAACAAATTGTAAAGAATTAGTATGGATTGATTTTGGTCCCTTAGAAGAACAAGACTCTTTTTTGCTACCAATTGGAAAAAGTAGGAAATAATTAAAGTTGTTAAGGATTGACTTTGTTCCTTCAAAAAAGTAAGATATTTTCCCACTAACAACTACTAAATTAAAAAGAGTTGAATTAGCAAGGATCGGTTTCAGTCCATCACAAGAACAAGATACTTTCACAATGCTAATCAACCTTCAAATAAAAGAAAATTAAATTGAATTGATATACCTGCTAATGAAAATTAAAAGAAGTAGAGGGATAATTAGATGATGAATTGATGTAACATGCACCTAGTTTAGTTTTTAAAGTTGAAATAATTTAGGAAGATTCCGCTCCTCTTAAGTTAGAGTAAAAGAAATCTTTACAACATTTTCTTGATTAGTTTATATTTGTTGTGATCTCTAATTTAGTTCTTACTTATGTGTTGTAATTAACTTTGAATTCTCTAGATTGATCACTGAAATTCAATAAGTTTTTATCTATTATTATCTAAGTACCTTGAATTCATTATAAAGTTAAGGAATAAGGGTGGTTTTAGAAAGAATCTTTTGCTAAGTAGTTACAATTTTAGGGGCATACTTTTCAAAAATTAAATGTTTTCTTTGTTTTTCTTGAAGACCAACAAAAACTTAAGTGTGGAGAGTTCAATAACACAAAAATAACATATATATTCTATAGTAATTTTGCAATAATTTTGACATTATTCTTATTAATTTGATGTTAATTTAGGCTTAATTTATTTATTTAGTTACCATTTTGAGGGACTTTCAAAGTACTTTATGAAGTTTTAAGGTTTTTACTTATTTTTGTAGTAATTTAAAGCAAAAGCATTGATTCCGAAATGAATCACAGGAAGTTCGGATGAGAATCAATTGAAGAATGAAGTCTAAGAAGGACCGTGACTAGGGTTGTCAAATCTTGGCATAGCACAGAATATACCATCATACATAAATACCTGTTTATATTCAACAAAAGTTTTATTTATAACAAAAGAGTATTATAAAGGAGTTTAGTTTTACACTTGTTTATACAAATGATTATATCTGTTAAACTTTACCAAACCTAAAATACAATAATTTTCTTTTATTTCATATGAACAAATCATTCATGGAACTAAGATCAAAATACAGCAAGACTTCCTCAAAAGTGGCTGACTCCGTCCTACATGCTCTTAAAAAACTTTTCCCCTACTGATGTTGATGCCCAATCAATTCTCTTCATAACCTAAGGATACATAAGTATCCCCTCAACTCTTTATGAGCAAAGTGAGAGTAGATAAAATAAAGTACAAAACAAGCATAACACACATTCATAAAGATTAGTACTATAGAGCATTTAATTTCATTACTCGAGTTATTAATACAAACTTTCTACAAGAAATTCGTGCTATGCTCATGAATGAGATATGCATTAGTACTACTATCCTATACTTTTCCAATTCTTCATCCAATTAGTTAACATACTCGAGCATCTAAATATTACATTTAGGAACCTATGGCAACAAGGGGTTACCTAGGAGTAGGACCCCCAACAAAAACCACCCACTATAGTTTGCAAATCCAATAAATGGTCAGTTTAGTTAAAATTGCACATCACAGCTAGAAAAAGTTGAGAAATGCAACTTTATATGCTCAAAACCTAATTTAGCAGTGTTCAAGCTTTTAGAAACATGAATCGTAAGTCCTTCGTACCATGCCATGAATATAGTAAATAGTATAATAACCTAGTATCAGGTACAAATTTGAAGTTCCACTTGATAACAATTCGACTATCTCAACTTCAACTTTATTTCTCAGCTTTATAATACATTCTTTTGTATAGGATTCACTTTAGGTGAATACTCTAAAGTACCATTCAGTTTCTAAGTTTTCCAAATAAAAATACAAATCAATGAATCAATTATACATAAGGAAACATTTCCCTCAATCAACACACATTCAATAGAATTATGTAATTAGTCAATTTAATACATTATTACAGTACATGACATAAATGACTCCAAGTCAAGTAGACATAAGTTTACTTGCACAAAAATAGAAATATCCACTTACCTAGGCTTAATAATAGTGTAAAATCCTAAGCTTCACGATGTGATCCTTCTTCACCTATCACACTTAGGAAACATGCATATCCCCAAGTCAAGTACAAGTCGATACCAAATTCTTATAGGCTTTCATTATCGCTTTTCCAAGCTTATTCAAATTGTATCTTATTCATTTCTTATTCGATTTTAATAAACTTTATATCATCACAATTTTTATTTTGATTACTATTAAGATATCTTAAGAATCAAGACTAATCAATATAGTTAAAAGTCTAAAAATACCCTTTTATATTACTGATTCGACCATATATTATTGTAACTTCATAATTAACTCAAATAAACCCTAAATCAAAATTAAAAATCCTAAAAATCCTCATTTCCCAAGCTGGTCAACATTCATTATGTACCCAAAAATACTAATCCTTTATAAATTTAACAAATATCCTATTAGTACTAATTACTATATCATATATTAGGCTAATATATAGGTTTATAATATGAAAATACATGATAAATAGTATATTAGCCCAATTAATTCCACAAAAAATCCTATAGATTAAAAAAAAAACATGTAGTTTAATTATTGACCATGAATTATGCTAAATTAGCTATTGTCTATTTTTACGAAAATAGTAGTTTTTACTCAAAATTAGTAAAAATTAAGAAAATAAGTAAATTTAATTACAAGATAAAATTAAAGTGTCCCAAACATCATTATGAATTTTCGAAAATCATAAGACATAGAGCTCATACTTTGATTTTGTCAAAAACTAATTAATTCAATAAAATAGCAAAATTGCCAATTTTATCCAAAATAATTCCAATAAATTGTAAACATGCTTATTTTCAAAAATTATTGATACTATAATTAAATAAATATATTTGGTATACTACGTACAAAATTTTAGCTTGAAAGGATAGTATTTAATATTTCTAAAATTTAATCTAATTTTTGTCCAAACAAAACTATTTTTTAAGCACCCTATATTTCCACTAGTTATTTAATTAAAATAAATTTACTACATTGATTTACATATAAAATAACTCCAAAAAACCAAGTTTCATAATTAACTAACGTCATTTGCTATTTTTAGAAAATAAAGAAACTTTAGGATGAAATTTTGGTTCACTTAAATCAGCCACCCTCCGACCACCTCTAGCCACTTAACCTTGTCAAAACACCTCCCCTAATGATCTTTTCTTTGACCTCAAATGACCACCACCATAGAATTCTTACAACCCTCTGAACCGACTCAAACTAGATCAATGCTTTGTTTTTGTTCTATTTTTCTTATCTTTTTTATGATTTTTTTATAAATTTTCTTGAGCAATTTTCATATGTTTTTATATTTCCAAAATATTTTTTTTATATGTGCATGCCCTATTTATAATTTCCAAATGAATTAGATTTAATAAAAATTAGACATGTGGCATACACATACCAATTTTTTTTTTCCAAGCATAAGGTGTCAATTTCTTATATTTTAGCTTTTGACTCATCATTTCCAATTGATCCTACATTGCCACATCAATGGATGACTCATCCATTCATTTCTTTTTTATTAGTTTTCTATTACTTTATGTTAATTTCCCTTATTTTAATAATTTCTTATTAATATATATATGTATTTAATACTTATAATGTATATCACATGTAAATATATGTATATTATATATAATTCGACTTCATTTGTTATTTTTATAAATTGAATAACTTATCTCTAATATCTTGCTATATTTAGAAGTTTGAATTATACGTTTTTTATATTTATTAGTTTTATCGATAAATTGACTTTTTTATTTAAATTAATCTTTTTCATATAGCTTGTTTTAAGAAGTTGACATTACTTGAATTTTTTCATCTAACTTTTCTAACCTAACTGTGATGTTTGAACTAAAATAGATAATATAACTCGATGCCTTGAATTTAGGAGCTCGGATCTTAAGGTTATTGTATGGGCTCAAAATCTCGAGGAATTACATCCTACTCCCCTTATAAAAAGTTTCGTCCTCAAAACTTAACTATAAGTCAAGAAAATATAAATTCCTAACTTTATTCTAGGAAAAAAGTAGTCAACAACAATATTACTAACTTTGTGCAAACAATTTAAGGTACTGGGCTCTCATTGATTTGGCCGATTCCCGTGTAACTTCTTTAGTGGTGTATCGACTCCATAAGACCTTCACATACTCAATGTCTCAATTCCTTAATTTCTGAACCTTGGTATCCAAAATGTAAATTGGATGCTCTACATACATAAGGTTTTTGTTTAATTCCACTAAAGGTACATCCAATATCTTTGTGAAATCACCTACAAATTTCCTTAAAGTTGAGACATGAAATATGTTATGAATTCTTGCCATCTTATTGAGTAATTCAAGTTCATAGGAAATTTTCCCAATCCTTTTCTTAATTTGATATAGTCCAACATACTGAAGACTTAACTTTCCTTTAATACCAAATCGCCTTACACCCTTCATTGGTGATATCTTTAAAAATACCCAATTACTTACTTAGAATTCTAACGGCTTTCTTCTAACATCCTCATAACTTTATTGACGACTTTGGGTAGTTTGTATTTGTTCCCTTATTGTTTGTACCTTCTCCTTAAGATCTTGTAACATTAATGGTCCAATGACTTGTTTGTTCCTTACTTCATCCCAATATACAGGGGATTCACATTTACCTCTATATAGGGCTTCATATAAAGCCATTTGGATAGTACTATGATAGATATTATTATAAGAGAATTCTACCAATGGCAAATGGTCATCCCAACTACCTCTAAAATCTATCACATGCTCTCAGGATATCCTTTAGATTTTAGATTGTTCACTTCGATTGCCCATCACTTTAGGGATGATAAGTTGTACTAAAGTTCATCTTGGTTCCCATTTTCGCTTATAAAGATTGTCAAAATGGAGACATAAAACAAGAATCACGATCAGATATTATTGACACTGGACCACCATGTAAATGAACTATCTCCTTGATGTAAACTTCTACTAGTTGAGAGAATGTCACCATTTGCCTCATGGCTAAGAAATGCATTGATTTCGTGAGCCTATCTACTATAACCCATATCATATCATGTTGTCTCCTTGTCCTTGGTAAATCACTCACAAAATCCATAGTTATATGCTCTCATTTCCAATCGGATATAGGTAAAGGTTGCAATAATCCTCCTAGTTTCTGATGTTCAACTTTCACCTTCTAACAAGTCATACAATGCAATATATGTCACAACACATCTCCTTTCATCCTTATCTACCAAAACTTCTGTTTCAAGTCCTTGTACATCTTATTATTCCTAAGTTGTCGGGAATATCTCATACTGTATGCTTCATCTAATATTACATCTTTAACTTTTGAATCCTTTGGTACATAAGTTCATTCTTTAAATCTTAACATTTTTGCATCATCAATTATAAAGTTAAGGTGTTGCTCAATATCATTTTTGATCCTTTGTAGCTCTACATCTCCCTTTTGATCTTTGCTAATGCTCTTAAGTAATGCTCTTAGATTAGCTAACATACTACTTTCTTCTCTTATTACAACTTCCAGGCTTAATTTCTCCATTTCTTCAATCAATTCTCGTTGATTCATAATAAGTGCAGTGACATTACCAAAATTTTTATTGCTTAATGCATTAGCCACTGCATTAACTTTCTTAGAATAATAATGAATTGTAAGATCATAATCCTTTAGTAATTCTAACCACTACCGTTGCCTCAAATTCAATTCTTTTTGTGTAAAGATATACTTTAAACTTTTGTGATCAGTATATACTTTACATTTCTCCCCATATAAGTAATCCCTCCATATTTTTTAAAGCAAATATTACAACTACGAGTTCCAAATCATGAGCTAGGTAGTTCCGCTCATGTGGTCTAAGTTATCTAGAAGCATAGGCAATCAGCTTATCATTTTGCATTAGTATACGTCCCAATCCACTTCTAAAAGCATCACAATAGATTGCATACTCTCTAGATCCATCTGGTATCGTTAATACTGGAGCGATTACCAATCTTCTCTTAAGTTCTTGAAAACTCTCTTCACACCTATCATTCCATTCAAATCTAACACCTTTTCATATCAATTGGGTCAATGGAAAAGCAATTTTAGAGAAGACCTGTACAAATCTCCTATAATAACCAGTCATTCCTAAGAAACTCTTCACTTCTATTGTTATAGTCAGCCTTGTCCGTTCTATTACTACTTTCACTTTTACAGGGTCAATTGCTATTCCTATACTAGATATTATATGTCCAAGAAATCTTACTTGATCCAACCAAAACTCACACTTCTTTAGCTTCGTATAAAGTTTGTTGTCTTTAAGAGTATAAAGCATAATTTTTAAGTGATCTACATGTTTCTCCTTACTCCTTAAATACATTAAGATATCATCAATAAACACAACTACGTACTCATTTAGGTACCTTTTAAAGACGTAGTTCATCATATCCATAAATGTAATAAGAGCATTCGTTAGCCGAAATGACATCACTAAAAATTCATAATGCTCATATCTAGTCCTAAAGGAACTCTTATGTACATCTTCTTCCCTAATTTTCTACTATTGGTAAACGGATTGTAAGTTTATTTTCAAGAACATTATGGGTCCCTCTAATTGATAAAATGAGTCATCAATCCTAAGGTGTGGGTATTTGCCCTTTATTGTCACTTTGTTCAATTCTCGATAATCTACACACAATCGAAAACTTCCACCTTTCTTCTTAACAAATAGTATAGGTGCTCCCCTTGATGATGTACTCAACCTTATGAATCCCTTGTCCAGTAACTCCTATAGTTGCTTCTTCAATTCTACCAATTCTGTAGGAGCCATTCAATAGGGTACCTTAGAGATAGGTGCAGTACCCAATATAAGATCTATAGTAAATTTGATCTCCCTATCTAGTGTTAGTCTAAGCAGATCCATAGGAAAAACCTCAAGATATTCAAACACTACCGGTATATCTTGCAACCTCACTTCTTGAACTTGGGTATCCACTATTGAAGCTAGAAATCCTATGTTACTATTTCTTACAAGCTTCAAGGCTTTACTTACCAAGACCATTCAAGGGGTTACCTTTCTAGAGCTTCCTTTCAAGTGAAATTCTTTTCCATCAGGCTTCTTAAATACCACCATCTTCCCTTCACAGTCCATGTTCACTTGATGCTCAGTTAGCCAATCCATTCCTAATATAGCATCAAATTCTCTCATATCTAATACTATTAATTATGTAGGCAATTTATATAGATCCATACACACATTACCTCCCATTAACTTTTGTTGCACAATTTTCTCTCCTCTAGAACAAGTTGTCACTAGTTGATCATATCTTAGAATCTATATTGGGAGTCTATTCCTATCAACATAGTCCTTAGATACGTATGAATGTGTTGCTCCTGTATCAAACAATGTATAAGCATAGTTATCTTCTAGGCAAACTAGTGTAACAATGCGGCCAAAACTCCTCCTACGAGGTATTGTCCACTTTAGCATAGAACATCATACGGTTTTTTCCCCTAGTACAGTAGCTTCCTAGGAGGTCACCCATCTTAAGATTGCTTCAACTTAAGTATGCTTAACTCAAGAGTTTCGATGTACTCAGAGTTACTACACTAAGAGGCACCTTGATGATTTAGAATTCCGTCACTTAGCCTATAAGGGGTATTAAAATCCATCCCCCTCCCCTCGATTTCCTTATATAAGTCCAAGATAACCACTAAGTAAGGCTCCACCCTTCTAGTTGGTGGATTGCTCTGATACCACTTATAACGACCCAACCGAAACTCCTCTTACTAAGGTATTGTCTACTTTGGCATAGAACACGATACAGTTTTGTCCCTTAGTACCACAACTTCCTAAGCGATCACCCATTCTAAGATTGCTCCTACTTAAGTACACTTAACTCTGGAGTTTCGATATACTCCAAGTCACTACACTAAAAGGTACCTCAATGATTTAGAATTCCATTACTTGGCATGTAAGGGGTATTACAATCAATCCTAAAATAACAATCACAATTATATCATTACTGTAGGGTGCAGAGTTCAAGTAAACATACAACACATGATCATATGAAGAAATCTAGAGATCATAGGGTTTAAGACTCATACCTACACCTATGTTGTCTTCCTTACCTTCATCATCTTAGGTTACATACACCCTTCCTTAAACTTTAGGTTTGACTCTAGCCTCTCTTGATCAATTATTTTTATTGGAAAGTCCTAACCTATTGGCTTAAGTTTGGTCTAGTCTTGCATGTTGATCTGTAGTATACTGAGTGGCATTATATCCTGTCTAACAACACTTATAGCAATATATACTTCTAAGGTTCAAGTTTTGACATTGCTTAGCTATATGCCTAGCTTCTCTACACCTAAAACATTTCCCATATAGTTCCAAACACTACATAGCTCGATGCCTACCATTACATTCCCAACAAAGAGGCATAGCTCTACCCGGCCTCTAATTCTTGTTAAGGGGTTGATAGGCCCTTTTTCCTCTTATCATTTTATGGTTACTACTAGAACTCCCCATAAATTTCTTTTTCTTACTTTTTATTTCTTCAGTTGCCCTTCGTAAGTCTTAAGGTTACTCAATTAAACAAGTCTCATTGATCAAATCAGCATATTGCACTAACCTTATCCTTTTTAACTCAACTTGAAAATAAAGATCAAGTCCAACCTTAAACTAACCGACCTTACCAAGTTCATTATTTAGTACCACTTTTGAGAAAAATTTCAACAACCTATTAAACTCCCATTCATATTCTTCAATAGTCCTTCTCACTTGCCTTAACTTATAATATTCCTCTCACATTTTCTCCTTCACACATTTAGGGAAATATTGTTCCAAAAATGCATCCATAAAGGCATTCCAATCTATGGGTTCTACCATTGTTTGTTTCTTACTTCTCCAACAATTATTCATTTGTCCATCCAATAAAATTGTAACAATCCCAACCCTTCTATTATCTTTGACCTTATGTACTTCAAAAGCTTTTTCCAATGAATTGATCCATTCTTCTACAACTAAAGAGTCAGTTTTTGTCCCATCAAATGGTTTCACTATACGTTACACTCAAGCTAACTTATCCCCATTCACTCTACCAGCCTTAGCCAAAGCAGTTGCAAGTTGCTATACTGTACCCATCACTTGTATAGGCAAAGCTTGATTTAGTTGAGGTTATTGTTCCTCTTTAATCTGTCTCCTAAGAGCAATTGATAAACTAAGATCTCCACTTATATGTATTTGCACCATTTTCTAGATAGCAACAAAGACAATTGATACAATCAGTTTTCTTATATTGGTCACTACTAACAACGTTAAGTTCATTTGGTACTTAACTACCTCGCTTACTTTACGTGCATCTCATACTATAGTCCCTAATTTATGCCCTAATACCACCTAAAGGATGTCATATCTCGACATAACACAAGATATATCATTACACATGAATACCTATTTATGTTCAATAAAAGTTTTATTTATAACAAAAGAGTACTATAACGGAGTTCATATTTACACCTGTTTATAGAAAAGATTACATCTATCAACCAAACCTAAAATACAGTACTTTTTTTTTATTTCATATGTACAGATCCTTCATGGAACTAAGATCAAAATATAGAAAGACTTCTTCAAAAGTGGCTAACTCCATCATACGTGTTCTCAAAAGACTTTTCCCCAACTGTTGTTAATGCCCAGTTAATTCTTTGCAAAACTTGAAGATACACAACTATCCCCTCAACTCTCTATGAGCTAAGAGAGAGTGGATAAAACAAAGCATAGAACAAGAATGACATACATTCAGAAAGATTAGTACCATAGAGCATTTAATTTCATAACTCGAGTTATCGATACAAATTGTCTATACAGGAAATTCATACCATACTCATATATATGACATGAATCAATACCGATATCCTATACTTTTCCAATTCTTTATCTAATTAGTCAACATACCCTAATATCTAGATATTATGTCCAGGAACCTAGGGCAATAAGGAGGTGCTTAGGAGTAGGACCCTTAACAAAAACCACCTACTATGGTTTGAAAATCCAATATATAGTCAATTTAGTTAAAACTACACATCATAGCCATTATTAGTTGAGCAAAACCCAATTCAGCATTGTTCAAGCTTCCAAAAACAAACCTATAGGTCTTTTCATGCTATGCTATGAATGTAGTAAATAGTAC
The DNA here is from genome assembly GCA_024138005.1 of Lumnitzera racemosa. Lineage (NCBI taxonomy): Eukaryota > Viridiplantae > Streptophyta > Magnoliopsida > Myrtales > Combretaceae > Lumnitzera > Lumnitzera racemosa. The sequence continues at coordinate 89,653,507 of JAMXBC010000010.1, read as the reverse complement.
AATGACACAATATTAGGTACAGATCTCAAGTTCTACTTCATAACAATTCGACTATCTCAACTTCAGCTTTATTTCTTAGTATTATAATACATTCTTTCATATAAGATTTACTTTAAGTGAATACCCTAAAGGACCATTCAGTTTCTAAGTTTTCCAAATAGAAATATGCATCAATGAATTAGTCATACATGAGGAAACATTTCACTTAGTCAACAAACAATCAATAGAATCATCTATTCAGTCAATCCAACACATTATTACAGTTCACAACATAAATGACTCCAAGTTAAGTAGACATAGGTCTACTTGCACAAAATAGAAATATCCACTTGTCTAAGCCTAATAGTAACATAAAATCATAAGCTTAAAGATGTAGTCTTTCCTCACCTATCATACCTAGGAAACACGTATAGACCCCAAGTCAACTACGGGTCGATACCAAATTCTTATAGGCTTTTACTATCACTTTTCTAAGTTTATTTAGATTGTATCTTATCAATTTCTTATCCGATTTTAATAAACTTTATACCATCACAATTGTTATTTTGATTACTATTAAGATATCTTAAGAATCAAGACTAATCAATATTGTCAAAAGTCCAAAAATACCCTTTTATATTACCAATTCGACCGTACATTATTGTAACTTCGTAATTAACTCAAATAAACCTTAAATCAAAATTAAAAATCCTAAAAATCCTCATTTCCTAAGCTGGTCAACATTCATTATGTACCCAAAAATACTAATCCTTTACAAATTTAACAAATATCCTATTAGTACTAATTACTATATCATATATTAGGCTAATATATAGGTTTATAATATGAAAATACATAATAAATAGTATATTAGCCCAATTAATTCCACAAAAAAATCCTATAGATTAAAAAAAAACATGTAGTTTAATTATTGGTCATGAATTATGCTAAATTAGCTATTATGTATTTTTATGAAAATAGTAGTTTTTACTCAAAATTAGTAAAAAGTAAGCAAACAAGTAAATTTAATCACAAGATAAAATTAAAGTATCCCAAACATCATTATGAATTTTCAAAAATCATAAGACATAGAGCTCATACTTTGATTTTGTCAAAAACTAATTAATTCATTAAAGTAGAAAATTGTCAATTTTATCCAAAATAATTACAATAAATAGTAAACATGCTTATTTTAAAAAATTCTCCTCACTACAATTAAATACATATATTAAGTATATTACATACAAAATTTCAACTTAAAAGGATATTATTTAATATTTCTAAAATTTAATCTAAGTTTTGTCTAAACAAAGCTATTTCTTAAGTACCCTATATTTTCACTGATTATTTAATTAAAATAAAATTGCTACATTAATCTACGGATAAAATAACTTTAGAAGACTAAGTTTCATAATTAATCAACATTATTTGCTATTTTTAGAAAATAAAGAAACTTTAGATCAAAAATTTGATTTACTTGAACTGGCCACCCAACCTTATCAGAACACCTTCCCTAGTGGTTTTTTCTTTGACTCCAAATGGCTACCACCACAAAACTCGTACAAACCTCTGAACCAGCCTAGAGTAGATCTATGCTCTATTTTTGTTCTATTTTCTTACTTTTTTTTAACTTTTTTATGCATTTTCTTAAGCAATTATCTTGTTTTTTAGTTTTCCAAAATCTTGTTTTCGATGTGTATATGCCTTATTTATAATTTCCAAATGGATTAAATTTAATAAAAATTATACATGTGGTATACACATGTCTTTTTTTTTCCAAGCATAAGGTGTCAATTTTTTATATTTTAGCTTTTGACTCATCATTTCCGATTGATCTTAGGTTGTCACATCATTAGATGACCCATCCATTCATTTTTTTTATTAATTTTTCATTATTTTATGTTAATTTCCCTTATTTGAATAATCTCTTATTAATATATATGTATTTAATACTTATAATGTATATTACATGAAAATATGTGAATATTATATATAATTTAACTTCATTTATTATTTTTATAAGTTAATAACTTATCTCTAATATCTTGCTATATCTAAAAGTTCAAATTTTACATTTTTTATATTTATCGACTTTATCGATAAATTAATTTTTTTCTTAAATTAATCTTTTTATATAGCTTGATTCAAGAAATTAACTTGAATTCCTTCATCTAACTTTTCTAACCTAACTGTGAGATTTGAATTCAAACGAATAACATAACTCGATGCCCTAAATTTAGAGATTTGGATCCTAGGATTATTATATGTGCTCAAAATCCTAGGGTATTACAAAGGTATACATCCATGATCCCTAACCATGTTCCTTTCATTAAGCAATCTCATTGAATTTTAGAGTTTTCGCATAAAGAATAAGTATACAACTAGCCACTATGGTTGTGTTCCTAGTGTATGGTCACGATATATCATGCAAATCTCTTATTTTTTAAGAAAATATTCAATTTTGAAACATGTAATTTTCAATGTATCTTTTATTTTGTTAAGTTTTTCTTTGTAAATCTAGTCCCACAACTCTATAAATAGATACTTATGCTAATGTTTTCAAAGAGAGAGCCCCCTTAGATAAAATTGTATCTTAGGATTATTATTGGGGTTCTCTCAATTTATTTTATTTCTTCTTTTACTATGCTTTTCTATTGACTGCTCTTAGCGAATATCATCAAAATCTAGTTCCTTCTTGTAACATTACTCTTTCTTTCTATGATATTATTTTCTAATGATTTGATTATGTCGAATATAATGTCTTCCTTTAGTATTAACTATGGTTACTAATAGAACATGTGAGTTTTACTATAGAATCACAAGGCCTACAGCTAATAGATTAGCATAATTAGAAGAGCTGCAATATGTTAAGAGATTAAGTGTTCGATCTCTCTAAGGTAAGGAAACCTAATAACGGGATCCATGTACGTTACGTAATCTTGAGATGCTTTATTCAATAGCGATGTAGATAGAGAAGGTCTCAAGATTAGGAATTAGTTGAATTAATTGAGACGCAAGTCCAACTAATTTAGAATCTAATTTCCATTAGAATAGGATTTGGAATCTTTACCATCTAAAGAATAATTAAGATTGAAAGGTTATACAGAATTAGAGAGTACATAATAACTATTCACTAAGGAAAATGCTTTCTTTATTTCAACTAATTCATGTTTATTTATGCTTGTTAATTAGTTTAGTTTATTTAGTTTTGTTATTATTTTCATTTACTTTATCATTCCTATGCTATCACTTATTCATATTTCCTAATTAATCACCACCATTTTATATTGGTAAGTTAGGTAATTAGATATTCTAAGAAATTACTAATAATTAAGTTCTCACACATTGGTTTCCTGTGGGATCAATAACTTACGTTCATTTTAACTATACTATAACTTAACCAAGTGCATTTACCTAATACTGATCAAGGTACAAGATTTCACTTATATGATGATGTTGAGAAATAATGTGTCAGGACCAAGTTTAGCTATTGTATTAGGATCTTTGAAAGCACAGATGAATCTAAAGAACTATTAGAGTTTTAAGCACCTTAGAATTGATCACATAGAGATAAATTATAAAATAAGTGTATGAGTGGGGGAGTAATTGAAACTTTAAGGACTACATAATGCATTCTATATGTCTATGTTAAAGAGGTGCATAAGTAACTAAGACCACAAAGCAATTCAAGCCACAACTCAAGTTACAACTTTGGGGCGATTGGAGTTATAGCTAAATCTCACTAAAGTGGAGTTGCCTTTTTGGATAGTGGAAACAAATAACAAGTGCTAAGGATGTCAGTAATTCCTTATGTACAGGTGCAATAGATGAATCAGACCAAAAGGGAAGCAACTTAAGAGCTCAAGGAAGAGATCAAGAAGAAGAACCTAAAGCTATTTACAATATCGAGTAATTATTTGAGAACGAAAGTTTTTATAAGAGGTGAGAATGTGGTACACGAGAAAAATATAAAGACATAATATAAAATGAAGTTAATAAAATAACTTGGAGGCAAGGATAAAAGGGAAATTAGTAAAATATTAAGCAAAGGCATTCATGGAAGTTCACAAGTTTCCAAACCTACAATTATGCGAAACCCTTTTACTCTTTTTCCCCACTCCTTAAGTAGGTCTTCTCTATTGATAACCTTTGGCACCTAAACAGCAGACCTTATAAGCACATAAGGTAAGGATTCAAAGTGTAGTGATTTTCATCAAGTTTTCTTAGTCTTTTTGCAAGGCTAATGTTCTTTCTTCTTTATCTCTAGAGGAAGAGACATTCTTGAGGCTTAAGAATATAAAGAAAGTTCATAACTTTGGAGAACCCTCATTGGTAAGTGGTGTTTTAACGTTTTTATGGAGTGTTTCATCATTTTTTGATATGTATCATGCAATTACTTAAAGATTTTACACTTAAATGATAAGGGAACCCATTCGATGCTTAAGGATCCCTACTTTTGTGTAAGTGCATAACTTCATGTCAAGGTTTTGGATTTGTAGTTATTGATTATTGAAAGTTCCATAGAATTATGTGTTTGATGTGATAAGACTAAAGATTTGTCATTCTCAAGTGGTGTCTTTGATTAATGAAGGGGATGATTGGTTTGAGTGAGGAAAAAGGTTCATTGTTAAAGGTAAAGATGCATGAAATAGCATGGCTGACAATACAGTATTTTGAGGTTATGCTAAAGGATAATTGAAAACATAGAATAGTGTGGCCAACTATATGACATGTTATAGCCATGCCAAGTGAAAAGTTAGAGTATGGAATACTACAGCTAAGTTACATGGTGTACCAAGCTATATACCTCTTATAAATTATTCTTATCCATGTTTTTCTTCAGTTTTCTTAAGTAACTTCAAAAAATTTTTCCTCTTGTAAATTTGGAGATCTTGGTACGTAACACATGTTTATTGAGTGTGCTGTTATGTTAGAATATAAAAATAGAGTAATGTAATATTTGACTTATATATTTGTTTGTCACTTATGTGCGGCTAGAGGTAGCAGTTCCTTAAGGGATAACCTGATGATCCATTTGATGGCGTTACCCTTAGTAAAGTTTTTTATAAAAATGATTTGGAGTAGATTCACACATATTAGAGTTGGAGGTAACAAGTCCCAATTAGGACTTATTTAAATTATACATATTATTCTACTGTACAAGTGGAGTCATAAGTACTCCTATATTAGTTAAAAGACTAAAATAAAAGATTAAATAAATTGGTTTTGTATTATACTTGTTGCATTAAATGTGTATTTTTGTTTTTATGCTTAAGGTATGTAGATATACTTGGTGTTACATATTAGGTTTCAACTTATTCTTTTACTTTTATAGATGTAAGTAGAGGTTTTTATTGTCTTTATCGGGGTGGGAAGATTGGCAATTACTTCTATGACCAGGATGATGATAAATAGAGATAAGCCAAGGATTACTAATAGGCTCCAATGAATTGTCTGTCATGTTAAGATGGAAATAAAATCAGTATGAGCACCTGAACTTTTATATTTTTTATTTTAATACCTAAATTTTAAACTCATTTATTTTAGTGCCCTAACTTTATGACCGTTATTATATAACAGTAGAATAATAATATAAGTACATTAGTTTTTATTTTATTTTCATTTTAGTGCTCAAACTTTAGTTATTATTTCATTTTTGTACTTTGAATATTTTAAATGAAACAAATAGTGACCTTTATAATAGAGATAATAGTTTATATCATTGAAAAAGTTTAGCTATTAAAATAAATAAATTTAAAATTTAAGTATTAAAATAAAAATATATATAAAAGTTTAAATACTCATAGTAACTTTCTCCTTGTTAAGATGAAATTCACTTATGAGAGAGTCATTTGGTTTGTATTGAATATGAAGATTTGTTATTATATTGAGTTTGGCAATTATTAAAGGTATTTGTAGAGACATTAAAAGAATAGTTTAGAATCTTTTAAGTGTTACAGAATATTCAAGAGACATGACAAGTTATAGCTTTCTAAGTGTGGGGCCATACAATTGTAAATTGACAAAGACCTTATAAATACACTAACATTCACTCATTTGTTCATATGTTGGGGTTTCAAAAACTCAATCTTTTCTTCTTTATTTTCTTGGTGTCTAAGATTAATCTTTTTGATATTGAATTATTGTGAACCCAAAAATTCTATGCAATTAAGTTTTTTTTTTTTATTATTATTATCAATCTAAGGCTTCTAATTTTCTTATACATATGGCGTACATCCGAAATCGTTTGATTAATACATCACATCGAATAAAAAATTCTAACAGTTCTCGTAGGTCAGATGGGAGACATTTACAATAGCAAATTACCCACTAAATTTAATATCGAAAATTAAAAAAAGAAAAAGAAAAATTGCAGCACATGATGAATGTAATATTGGGAGTGGGCTTGGTGTCCGATTATTAATACGGTTAAGCTTATTATCAGTAGGTTCATTGTGACATAATTATGTTTTTATAAATCCGACTTCTGGTGCGGCTAATAAATGGAGAACACAAGTCTCCACGCAGGACAATGACGAATGAAACGACCCCACAATTATATATATATATATATATATTTATATTATGCGTTAATAGGAAATAGAGGGACTAGAAAAAAGACAAAAACTGTGTAAAAGAATAGGTAAGCGGTGAAATCAGGTGGCTCAAATAGTGGCAAAACTGTCATTTCAGCAACGTCCCATAATTTTTAATGTTCCTCTCTTTCTCTCTCTCTCTCTCCGGAAAGTGGAAAACGACTGCTAGCAACCTGTGGTCTACCTCTGGCTTTGCCTTACTCTCTTCTGTTACATTTCCCACCCTGCCTATATAAAAAATAAAAATCCCATCTCTCTCTCTCTCTCTCTCTCTCTCTCTCTCTCTCTCTCTCTCTCTCATACACACACATATACATATATATATATATATATATATATATAATACCACTACCGTCTTAACCACTAGCAGACCCATTTGCCCAACTTTACATCTGCATCAGTACATACACTGTATTCGTTGTTTTTCCTCTTTTCCCCTTCCACTCTAGAGCTTTAACTACTCACTTCTGGGAGGGTTTTATTATCTTGTCGATCACTCCGATACTTATAAATTATATACGACCCTTGTGCAAGCTTAAGCTTCTTGAAGACGATGGTGGATTTCCAAGTAGTATGTTGCATGTGTGGTGACGTTGGCTTCCCGGAAAAACTCTTCCGCTGCAACAGATGCCGTACCCGCTTTCAACATTCGTACGCATATATATACCATTTACCTCTTTTCTTTTTATTTTTTGTATTTATCATAGAATCTAAATCTAACATAACTATTAGGCTTTTCAGATATTTTGAAAACCCGAAGCACAAAATTTTTCTTTTTCTTTTTCTTTTTTTTTTTTCTGATTTTCTTTGGATGGATTGTATGGCTTAGCTTTCTTCTTCGGATAGTGTGTTTTTCTTTCTCTCAATTAACTTCTAATTATATATATATATATATACACACACACATAGTAACGTCACTCTCACGTTTGATAGGTGCTTTTAACTGAATATCTCCTTTTATCGTGATGCCCAGATTTTGCATCCGTTCAACATACCATTACATTGTTATTAATATCATTGTTATTATTATTATTATTATCATAATCAAATTATTCATCGTGTAATTAAACATATGATGACGCGCGTGCAATTGTGCATCGAGCAATAATGAACTTTTGAAAAAGATTGAAAGTATTTATTATTTATTGATTATATATATAGGTATTGCAGTAACTATTATAGCGAATTATCGGAGCCAACTGAGCAGTGCGATTGGTGCCAAAGTGAAAGAAAAAATGCAAGACCCGGAAGCTCCTCTTCTTCATCAAGGAAGTCTGTGGCAGGAAATGAAAACGTCGTAGTAAAATCAGCCTATACGGGAGATAAAATCAAGCAACATATGGATCGCGGGGATGGTGGTGGCGACAAAGGAAAGAACCACCCGAGCAACGGTGTACCGTCACCACGGACCGCCACCCGCCGGTATAAGCTTCTCAAGGACGTCATGTGTTAGCAGGTCAAAATTGAGTAATAACGATGTATATATGATATGACTTTGGTTTTGAGTGTTCTACATTTTCACTTTCTTTTTTTTTTTTTTTATAAGCTATATTTTCAGGTGTTCACGTTGAGTTTGGTTTAAGCTTTTACTTTAAGCTATATATACAATGTGCTTTTCAGCAAGTTGTTAATATTATTGGTAAAATGTAGCTTATATATATGAGTGAATTTTCATATTCCGTAGCGTGTGTTTAAAGGATGGAATTATAATAAAGCTTAAGCAAGGATAAACATTATCCCTATTGTTGTTATAATTGTTAGTATGGATTGACCTGGATATTGGGAATCGTAGTAAATGTTTCAAGTAATCCAATCAAGTAGCTTTCTACGCATTAAAATGTGTTGGAGCTATACACACCAGCCTAGCTATATATCTAGACTCTCTAGGTACACATAGTTAGGTAGGATTTATCTAATAAGTGGCTTTTGCTTAAAGCAGCAGAAATAAATAACTTAGCATTTATAAGCAAATGGACAGCCAAATGTATGCATATCCCACTCACAGGCATTTTTAGGACAGTTGTTATTTTGCCACGGTTTTGGATTTTTGAGTATACATTTTATATATAAATAATTATTATATATATATATAACAAAAATTTTGTAGTTGATAGTTGAGGACAATGCTATTATTTATTTACTCATTATATTCTATTATATAGCTTATGAGTCTTAGCTAACTTTGGCTAGCTGACTTGGATAGATTTTGGACGTCTAAATAATAGCTTGTTAGATTGTATTGATCTAGTATAAATAGTTTTGTAATAGAATTGAACTAAAAATTTTCATTTCACCTTTCATATCAAGGACTGGCGTTCAATCAAATCATAAATTTGTTTCCTTCCTTTGCCGACTTGCACTATTATTCAATTTCTACGTAATTCACATAGTATCAAAGTTGTTAAGGTACGATTCTTGATCTTTTTCATTCGAAAATGAGTATTACTTTTGGTAGTTCTGGAATTGTATCAAAGTTGTTAAGGTAAGATTCTTGATCTTTTTCATTCGAAAATGAGTATTACTTTTGGTAGTTCTGGAATTGGTATAGTGGATCCTTCAATTTGTGATCCTTTGTTCTTATCGGGGTTAGATAACCCTAATATGTCTATTGAATCAATTATTTTCAATGAGAACGACTTTCTTGAATGGAATAGATCAATAAAATTCGGTTTCAGTGCTAAATTGAAGGTGGATTCATTGATGGCTTAGTGTCTTGACCTCTTGATATGGTTAGATGTTGGACTATTAACTCCATGATAAATGAGATTACATAACATTTCCTTTACGCACAATCCCCTAAATAGCTTTGGGAGGAAGTGGTAGAATAGCATGAAGTCTAATGGACCTCATGTATTTCAATTATGGCAAGAATCAATAATTTGAAACAAAATAACTCTAGTGTAGGCATTTATTATAATAAATTGAAGAAATGTTAAGACGAACTTTCTCAATTACAAACCTATTCGGTCTATACATGTGGTAGGATAAACTTGTGTACTTGTGATCTTCATGATAGAGTTATGGAGTTTGAGTTACAAACTAAACTCATACAGTTTCTAATGGGTTTAAATGAGCCATATGATGGAGTTAGAAATCAAATCGTGTCAATGCCTAATGTAAATAAGGCATTTTATTTGGTGCAACTATTGGAATGATAAAGATAAACCACATCATCATATACTTTTGAGGTTGAAGGTGCTACGTTTACTATTAGAGGTTGAGGGTTTCAAAATGATAAAATAAAATGAAAGTTGATTGTAAACATTGTAAGATGAAAGGATACACAATTGATAAATGTTTTCAAATTATTGGCTACCCTAAATGGTTTAAAGGAAAGCATGTAAATGAAGGGAAGGCTGCTATCACCACTGTTCATACTATAAACTCAAATGTAGTAACATGTTTGAATGGTTCTAAAACTCAATTTGCTGATGATTCACCGTTGGGTTTTACAATAGACCATAAGTTAGTTGAAGAGTAATAGTTAGATAGTAATGAGAAGCACATGATTCAGAACATGTACAAGGAGATGATCAAGATGATGCAAGCTAAAGGTGTTGCCACTAATGTTGGTTGTAATAGAGTTAATTTTGTAGGTGCTCTTGACTCTCTCTTTTGTTTTAATGTACTAGGTAGTAACATGGCTTCTTAGATAGTGGATAGTAGGGCTATAAATCATATGACCCCTTTCCCATACTTATTACATAATGTTTCAAACCTTCTATAACCAATTCATGTTCATTTAGTTGATGTCAGCACTATAAAAGTAACCAAAACCATATCTGTTCCCAAAAGTGATACCCTTATTTTGCATATTGTCTTCTTAATATCAAACTTCACATGTAATTTGCTATTAGTCCATAGCCTTGTACGAGATGAACAATTGCAAGTTGTGTTTGATGCAACTCAATGTACTTTATTGGACTAATGGAGTAGAAAGGTTATAGCTATAGCTAAAATAGTGAGTGGGACTTATATACTTCAAACTAAAGGCATATTGTGGTAAACATGTTAGGTTGATCATACTATTTCTTATCCTAGTAGTTCTGCATTCTATTCAAATAGTAATAAATATTTACACTTGTTACATGCTGGTTTAGGACATCCTTATATTTCTAAACTCTAACACTTGAATGTTTATATAGGGATGAATTTTCAAATTTTGATTTGTGATGTTTGTCATGAAGCCAAATTTTGTAGGCTTCCTTTTATCAGAAGTACATACGTTTCTAAATGTACCTTTGAGCTCCTTCCCATAGACATTTGGGGTCCTTACAAGATTAATTCTGTTTCGACTACTTATTCTATTTTAACGATTGTGAGGATCGATAATAGGTTATAATTTTTGTTTATGGCATGTCAAACACTTTCAACAGCCTAATAATAGTTCATCAAAGAACAATGGTTTACATACCTAAGCAAAATGGACAAGTAGAGAGGAAACATAGGTATTTGCTAGATACTTCAAGAGTTTTGATGATTTAAGTTGTTTTGCCTAAAAATTTTCGAAGGGAATGTATATTGATTACAAAATATTTGATTAACAAAATGCTAATGGCAATGTGAAATTAGAAGACGCACGATCAAATGTTTAGAGTTTTACCTTCATATGATCACTTAAGGGTGATGGGATGTTTGTGTTATGTTGCAAAACATCTTTGTCCTAAGAATAAATTTGAGTCAAGAGGGCTTAAGTATGTGTTCCTAAGCTATGCTTATAGATAAAAGAGTTATAAAGTATCTGATCTAACTCACAAACAAATTCTTGTCTCTCAGGATGGTTTTTCTTTTCTTTTCTTTTCTTTTCTTCCTATTTTTTTTTTTTTTTTTTTATTTTGAAGATGTGTTTCCTTATAAACAGTCCTATCTTTTTATTCCTATACCTACATCTTTCTCTTCTAATTTGGTTCTTTTTTAGTCTTGTCTACAAATTGTTCAAATACCTTCCCATACACTTGCCATTTCTTGTCCTTCTTCTGTTTCTTCTAATCAACACAATATCACTCATGGTGTTGCAGTTGATCAGCCTAGTTGCAGCAAGGATGTTTCTACTCAATTTCATACTGATATGCATACAATTATTGTTCCTCCTCTTCATAGATCAATTCGGGATAGAAAAGTTGCTAAGTGGTTACGAGATTTTTTTTGCTAAGTAAGTCAACATTTATATGTTAACACAACCTCTTTTAGCAATTGTACTTCTTTATTTGACTCTCTTATTGCTTTACAACCTTTGCCAAACTTGTTAGGCTCTAGGATTACTATTGTTTTCTTTACTAAATTACCCATATATTTTACTTTCTATTTACTAGATTTTCACTAAAATATCATTTACTTTGTTTTATTTATGTAATTGCCACTATTATAAATAGCTCATATTATGGGGTTTTAGGAAAAACACACTTAATACATGAATGAAAAATTCTTTGAGCATTTCCTTATGAAAGCTCTCATATCCCACTCTTATTAATCCTTTTAGTAAGGATTATGCAAGCAACTTTAATTAATACTTTGTGCATAATATCAAAGTAAAGATTAAGTCGTGTAGTGTTCATTTGGTGCATCATATCCTCATGGAAAGCTCACAAATTCGATAAACTCGATTTCATTTTTCTTTCTTCGATATCATGGAGGACTCACTTGATTTTTTAAGGTAAGACCTAGTAATAACTAAGCTCCTAAGTACATAATATATTCTGGTATCAGAGCGGAGGTTCAGCAATGGGAGGACTTTGTTTATTTGTGTTGCTATATTGTAGTTCACTTTATGTTTGTTAGTGACTTAACCATAGAGGAAATTGGGGTTTTCTCGCTTTGGAGATATTATATTCAAAAGGTAAGAGTTTTTATTTGTTTACACTAACACGTGAACATAACAAGGATTCAATTTATGAATTCCTCCTTCTAAGAGCTTCAATGGAGACACTTGCTTAGGGTTTGGTTGCACCTCCATAGAAAATACCCAAAGGTGAAGTTGATAATCGTCAAGTACAGGTTGTAGGTGTATCGTGTCTGCCTTTGTTTTGTTATTACTTTCTTTATTGCAGCTATTCTTTCTTAAATTAAAGAGGGTATTGTTGTGATGAGTAGTCATGGTCATGGGTGTGTGTAGTCGTACATGAACAGTAGCAAGTCGTGGTTGGAATCTTTACTAAAAACTGCAACAAAGTAGTATAGTTGGTCTTGTTAAAGGTGATATAAAAGTGCATTTTTGGGTGTTCTTGGGTCAGTTTAGCAAGCGTATGTGAATCATAGTAGGTCTTGTGGTTATTGTGGAATGATGTAAGTAGTGCAGCAACTATAAGCGTAGAGTTGCTGTGATACGAACTTATGGATGAACATATGAACCCTATATCACATATAATCAAAGGGGTAGCTCCAAGATGCAAGATGACTTGAAAAGTAAATAATAATAAAAGATTAAGCAAGGGGTTCCCGTGCATCGACGAAGGATATGATACAGCAACACCTCACACGAGCTCAAGTCACACTTAATATGACATATAAGTATGGCCAAAGATCACTCGTCACTAATCCGTAGTCAAATTGGCCAGATAAGAATAGCTTAAGACTAAGAGAGACACTTAGCTTGAGAGTGAAAAAGTTCAGTATATTTGCCTGTATTTCCTTAACTTTTACAATATGACAGTATTTATATCTTCCTGTTAAGGCAAATCCTCAGTTATAAAAATTACAAAAGAATGGTCCTTATTTGCTAAAAACAAAAGAATAATTTATAAGGAAAATATGAAATCGTAAGAAAGAATGAATGCGAACGTCCTTTGTCAAAAAGGACAGTACGGGTGTCAGTAAAGGATAGTGCATGCGTACACGTATTTTGATTGTGATTTTAATAGTATTGTGGTCCAAGCAAGGGTAGATCTCCGTTCAGGCTTATTCAATGTTAGAAGGAGCTAAACAATGGTTGGTTCAAGGACAACTTACATTGGGGTTGACCTCTGATGGTTAGCTCTTGACAGTTCTGCTCGACTTTGGCATAGTAAAGATTGCTATATTCAAATTTGGCACTTATGGTTTAGTAGAGGGTTTAGCTCGGCATACTGGTTGATTACCTCGGCAATATCTTGGATAGCATGGAGAGCAAAGTAGCTTGGTAGATCAGACTGGGTAAGTACTACTCCTTGACACTTAACTTACCTCAGATAGCTCAGCGGACCATCTAAGAGAGCTCTCGAGCTCGAGAGTGTGTAATCGGTCCTTGATCCCTATCATGCTATGTGCTGTCTTTTCTTGGTGTGGTGGTGGTTGATTTGCGGTTACAGTAGCCTATCGAGAGTTGTTGTGCTTTGTGTTGCACAGTAGCGGGTTGTGAACTTTCGACAGTACAACTACGAGTATGAGTCGGTTTGTAGTAATAGTGGGGCCGTGACCATATTGGAAAGAGAAGTGAGTGTGTGATTATGACCGAAGAGTCCTATGCCCATTGTTGAGTGTCTCGCTGTGCGTAGTCTATTGTTCACCGAAGGAGGAGAAAAGGGAACTACAGTGGTGGTGTGCTCGGTTAATTGTGGCTGTGTTTAAGTTGCCACCATGCTTGTGTCCGAGCTTGATAGTGTTGAAATGAGATAAATTGATTAGGGAAGTATTGATTGTTTGCCTAGTATGTTCAATCTGACCTGCAGCATTTCGACGCGCTGAACAAATTGAGTTGACTGCTTTGTTATTTATTGTCTTGAGCTAATTTCGACTGAGCTATTGTATTGTTATGGCCACGCAATTTGTAATCGAGCTGCACGTCTCCTCAATTACCGAACTGCTATACTCAACACCTAAGCTGCAGTTTTTCCCTGTTAAAGCTGAGCTCCTGATATTGCATGTCCAAGCTCCTATTCTACAAAAGGCCGAGCTGTGCTGTTTTTGCCGAGCTAACTTGATAAAAAAGATAGTGCAATCCGAGTTGTTGGTGTGAGTGAAGGTGAAATTGTGCAACTGTCATGATTGCCGAGCTGCCCTATGTTCCGTGATGGTGTTCCAAACTATTGACCGAAGTGTACTGTGAGATTCGATCAGTGACTAGTGTTCGACTATACCAGTCATTGCAAAGCTAGTAGCCATTCTCAAGTACTTGCCGTGCTGTTGACACGCACCCAAGCTGTGGGCACGAACTTGGTTGTGTCCATAATCAGTAAAAGTGTGTGAACTAAGCTATTATTGATGCATAGAGGGGAAGTCCATACTGCCCTGTTTGAAAAACAATCGAACTAAACTGTATTGTTGAGGAGCCGAGGCATTGAGCCTTGAGTTGTTTAAGTTTCTGTGCTGTTTTATCGAAGAGAAACTGTCGCCGAGCTTGCTGCTTGTAGTGTATTGAGCTATTAGCCAAAGTGTTAGCGCAAAGCTGATTTGAGGTAGGATTATCCAAGTTCTTTGTTGATGTCGCTTAATCCGAGCTACTATTGGCTATGCTCAAGTTGTATCTGATTTGAAGTTTTACTGTTGTAGCCCAAACACTCGAGCTACTGTTTTCCTTGCCAGGCTGGACTGTTTAAGTATGTGTGTGAGGAGTTTGGTTGATGCCGAGCTAAAACTAAGTTGATTAGCTGTTCAAGTGCCGAACATTCATATGCTGAAGTATTATTGTGACCGAGCTGTACTTTATGGAATGAATTGTTGAGCTGATTGACTACCGAACTGAAGCATTTGAAACATAACTACTACTCCCAAGGAGGACCGAGCTGACATTAATGTGTCTGAGAGAAAACAAAAAATGATTGCTTTATCGAGCTCGACCTTATAACTATAGTTCTCGTGAAGATCGAAGCTGTCAACAGAGGAACCGAAGCTACTTTTTACCTGTGAAGAGCTGAATTTCCCAGTCAAACGTGTGTGTGGGCTTAAGAGCAGAAGCGCATTAGTGTTACAATAGAGATTAAATTACTGAGTCGCTGTACTTAGAAGAAATTTTCGAGCTGTTGTACTCTAAAGAAGTTACGGAGCTGCTTTGACTACAAGAGCTGCTGAGCTTCAGTGAAATCCAGTTTGAGCTGACAAGTGTCAACTTAGGTGCTGAGCATCCGAGCTGCATGTATATGTATCCGAGCCGACGTGTTTATCATGCCGAGCTTCCAATGCTTACTTTAACCAAGCTGATTTCCAAGTGCTGAGCTAGAATGAATTAGTGATCGAGCTCAAAGCCACTGCAATTCAAAGTCCAAGCTGAATCACTTTTGGTCGAACTGTTGTTAGCGCATGTGTGGACTGCAAAACTAAGGTGCGGGTGTTTTCCTATGTATGTGAGTATGCAGTTGCAAGAACCCACGAGCGAGCTACGTGCCGTGTTGGATAAGCGTAGCGTACTGACCTGTTGTCAATTCATTGTAAACTATTGCCAAGCTATTTTGGAACTAACGTGCAGAATTGTGCTAAGCCGAGTTGAATTAAAATTATTCCATATGGCATTTGGAGCTGGACATAGATTTGGTTATGAAGACATAAGATTAATTATCTTGAAATTTGATGGATGTAGCACTTCAGATGAATATTTGAATTGAGAATTTTAAGTTAATCAAGCTTTTGAAAGTTATTCTTATCCGAAGTTCAAAAAATAAGGTTAGTTAGGAGCCTATCAAGTGGATTTGTGGTGTCTTGGTGGCAACATATAATAGGTCAAAGAATCGAAGAAGGGAATCTTAGAGTTATTACATAGAAAAAGATAAGACGTTTGATGTGAAGACAATTCATGCCTCAAGATTATTAAGACAAAGTGTATGAAAGAAAATCCAACTATGAAGCTAACATCTCTAGTGTACAGGAATAATTCGAGATTATACTTATTGAGCTCAAGGAGGTTAGAGAAGAAAGAAAACAACAAGGGTTTACTCATTTAGAGAATGTTGAAGGGAAGGAAATGAAAGTAAGAGAAGTAGGAGTTAAAGATGAAGAAGGAAGGGTACTTACAGGAAGGGTTTAGTTGATCGTGGCCATGACAAGTGGAAAGAGCTGAGGATCATTCTAGCATTGATCATGAACCTAAGTTATCTCTGTATCCCTTTATTTAGTTTTTGCAAGTTGGTATTTGACCCAAGTGGATTTCAGAGTCAATAGATGCTAAGTTTCGAGTCGAAACTTTTTCAAAGGAGGGTTGATGTTAGGCTTCAAGATTACTATTGTTTTCTTTACTAAATTGCCTATATATTTTACTTTGTATTTATTGGATTGTCACTGGGGCATCTTTACTTTATTTTATTTACGTAATTGCCATTATGTATAAATAGCTCATGTTATATGGTTTTAGGAAAAACACAGTATAAGAATGAAAAAAACCTTTGAGCATTTCCTTGTGAAATCTCTCCTATCTCGCTCTTATCAATCCTTTTAGTAAGGATTGTAGTGAGTAACCCTAATTAATACTTTATACGTAATATCAAAGTAGAGATTATGTTATGTAGTGTTCATTTAATGCATCATATCTTTATGGACAGCTCACGAATTTACTAAACTTGACTCCATTTTTCTTTCTTCAATATCTTAAGGGACTCACTTGATTTTTTACAGTAAGATCTACTGATAACTGAGTTTTTAGGCACATCAAAACTCAACATCAACTTCTTCCAAATGCCCTTTGTTTGATACATCTACTTTTATTGCATACCCCCATTGATTATGTAGTCTTAGTAGCCAATACATTGTTAGTTCAAGAGCTACATAACAATTTAGAAGCACCACAACATAAAGAGTAACAAGATGCTATGTAAAATGAATTAAATGCCTTAGAAAGTAATGACACATGGGAGTTGACTGAATTACCTAAAGGAAAGAAAGCCATAAGATCCAAATGGGTGTTTAAAACTAAATATAGATAAGTGGAAGCGGAATAAAGCCTAATAACTTCTATTGCCTCCCTTAAGACATATAGGGGCATTTAATTCATGGAACTAAATGCCTTAGAAATTAGTCGCTAAGGGCTTTACACAAGTAGAAGAGGAAAATTATCAAGAAACTTTTTTCCTAGTTGTAAAATGAGGATCTATCAATATCATTATAGCCATAGTTACTACATGTGAGTAGAATTTACGTCAAATTAATGTAAATAATGCATTTTTACATAGTTATCTTGATGAGGATATATACGTAAAGCTTCCTAAAGGCTTTACAAAAGCTTTAACACATTAATTGTATCATTTCAAAGGGTCACTTTATGGTTTAAAACAAGTATCTAGGCAATGGAAGTTGGAGATTTCAAAATTCTTGATTTCTCTTAGTTTTTCTCTATTGGTTCATGATTATTTCTTGTTTACTTATCATGGTCCTCAAGGTTATGTTTTTATTCTTCTTTATGCTAGTGATATGTTAATCATTGGTTTAAATGAGGCTTTTATTTCCAAAGTCATGTAGCAGATGCATAAAACCTTCACTATCAAAGACATAGGAATGGTATGGTTCTTTCTTGGCCTTGAGCTATGCCATACTAATGATGGTATCCTTATTAATTAATGAATGAAAATTTATTATGGATGTTCTCTAAGATGCTAGGTTTTTCGGTGCCTACTAAGTTGTGACTGGACAATTAAGCAAGGGCCTTAGTTTCTAATGCTTCTTTCTATTGAAGATTGGTTGGGCACCTTTTGTATATTACATTGATGCGTCCTAACATTTGTTATGCAGTTCATTAGTTGATTCAATTTTTATCTAAACTAAGGTAGCCTCATCTTCAAGCGTTTTTTCATCTACTTTATTACATTAGAGGCATTGCAACATTGGATTTGTTTATCCATCTTGCAATCAATTGCAACTTTGTAGCTTTTCTAATTCAGATTGGGGTTCGTATTCTGTTGATCGTAAGTCACTTACAAGCTATTGAATCACGTTAGGTAGTGCTCCGGTTTCTTGGAAAACTAAAAAGCAACCCACAATTTCAACTTCCATTACTGAAGGGAGTTGTTACCAAGAAGTTTCTTTGGGTTTCCTATATCTTACCTGATCTTTAGCTTCCTGTCCACTTTCCTGTTGCTCTTGCTTGTGACAATAAGTTTGCATTGTTAGTTGCTCATAATCCATGTCTACATGGAAGAATAGAACATATCGATATTGACATGTTTTTGTTCGTGATCACATCATATATGGTTTCCTTCATCCAGCATATATATCTTCTCACCAATACGTTGCAGATCTCCTCACCAAGCCTTTGGGAGTTGCTCATCTTTGTGAGTTGCGTATCAACTTGGGGCTTCAAGAAGCTCTATCTTGAGGAGGGACTGTGGACAATACTATGTCTATTTATTTACTGATTGTATTCTGTTATGTAGCTTAGCTGACTTAGGCTAGTTGACTTATGTGCTGACATGGATAGATTTTGCACGTGTAAATAATAGCTTGTTAGGCTGTACTGACCTAGTATGAATAGTTTTGTTACGGCATTCGATAGAACTAAACTAACGATTTTTATTTCACCTTCCACATCAAGAATAGCGTTCGATTAGATCAGAAATTCTTTTCCTTCCTTGGCCCACTTGCTCTGTTATTCAATTTCTGCACAATTCACAGTAGTAGCAACATGGGTGCAAATATAGGCATATTGTAAGCATAATTTTGTTGGTGTTGAACAGAAAAGTCGTAGCTAGAGACTTGAGAGAAATGATAAGACTCGTAACTGATTCGTTCAAGGCACTTGGACACGCCTCTTGGTATAAGGGAATTAATTAGAGGACTTGAAGGTGCCAAGTTCCACTGATGTGTCCAACACTTCATGTTTATTATATTGAAATCTATGTATGTATGTAGTATACCTAGTTAGCATGGCTTTACCAGGGGGTCGATGTCGTGCACGAGAATGACGACATACGTAGATCCACTAATAATATTCATATGGATTGTCGGGTGGCTATCAGTAATTTAGAGGTTTTCTGGTGTAATGTTCATATCCAAAAGAGTAATGATTGCTTCTTGATATCTAAGACATTTGTGGTTAAAAACGCATAAACTCAAGGTGGAAAAAAAAATTCACGGAAAAATTAAGTCCATACAAAAATCCCATCATTTGGTTAGTTTATTGATCCTTCGTTCACTTTATGTATGAAATAAGAAAGAAATTGAATGATGATTCAATATATTAGAATGTAATAATAATTACATGTGACATAAAATTATGTAAAGAATGAAATAGGTATAAAGTCAAAATATTTAATATACTTTTGCTTTGGGAGTGATGAATAGTGAAGTGATATTTTTAAATTCAGAATATAAATTATTATTCAATATTTTGTATAATTGTAATTCCTATCAAATAGCTATTAGGTAATTAAAGTTTAATTAAACAGCGTAATAATAATTTTGTGCAGTATAAAAAGGGAATCAAATTGTTTATTCCACTTAAAGTAGACATGGGGTAAATCAAATTGCTTAGCTCTTCTAATTAGAAGGTAATTCTTCGAATCTATGAATATTACTACGTTGTAGGGTCATTGTATATATACTACATGTATGGCATTTTAGTTAAACGAGACTTGATGGTCGGCCAAATGAGAAAATAATGGTAGATCCGGTACACTGAACAAAGTGTGAGGAGAGAGAGGGACATCTCGTGGATGCCTGTGAACCATAAATTTAAGTCAACAAGAATTGATATCCTTAAATACTTTTACATTGAAAACGCGAAAATAAAAAACAAAGAGAAATAAAAATTTTGAAAGGATGCTTGAAAGTACCAACATTTATTGCAGTAGAGAGTTTCATTCCCTGACCAGATCGTACTTATTATGTGTTTTGCAACCTTTAGATACATATGAATAATCATCCAACCATACCGATATATCAAATAGAGATATTAGATATACTTATAATAGCCTTCTTCATATGGATTCTTTAGATGAATACATAGATTCAATATCTAGCGTAATCAATTGGATGGGTTCGAGTCATAAGATAGCTTGAAGAGTAAATAGTAGTTAAAGATTAAGTAGTGGTTTCTATATACCGACGAAGGATATGATACAATAATATTTCACATGAGCTCAGATTATACTTGATATGACGCATAAATATGACTAGAGGTTATTTCTACTAGTCTACGCTTAGATGGGCTAGATTAGCTCAAGAGTAAGAAGGATATTTAGCTCAAAAAAATAAAAAGTTTAGTGTATTCTCTATATCAGATTATTGTGGCTATTATATTATGCAATATTTATAGTACCTAGTTAGGGTAAATCTTAAATAACAAAAAATTACATAAATGGATTTCTAGCTATTGAGAAAAGGAGAATAATTTATAAGAAAAACACATAATTGTACAAAAGAATATTTATTGTCAGAAAGGACAGTATGGATGTTAAGAAAAGGCTAGTGTGCGCACGTTTTACTTTGTAGTCTTAATAACACAGCGATTCGAGAGGGGTAAATCCCAATCAAATCAGTTTGATGTCAGCAATTTAATAGCTTAGTCAATTAGGACCAGGCTAGGGACGGCTTAAGAGTAACTCATTTTCGGGGTCAACCTTAGATGGTTGACTCCTGATCATTATCAGTTCGGCCTCGACATTATGGGAATGGTTGTATTCAAATGTAGCGCTTGTATTAATGTATAGGGGAAGGTTCAGTTTAATACGTCACCTCATCACCTCAGTAGCATCTTGGATGGTGTAAAGAGTAAAGTAGCTCTGTATATTAGATTGGGATAAACACTGCTCCATGGCATTTAATATACCTCGAACAACTTAGCGAACCACTTGAGAAAGCCCTCAGGCTTTGGAATGCGTGATCAATCCTTGATCCCTATCATCCCCTTCGAGTTATTTGAGATTTAGGATCAAGTTTAGCTTACCTTCAGGTGGCTTATCCTCGGGAGTATAGGGTTGGAGATCGACAATGTTGAAGGAGTCCAAGACTCCATATATCTTAAGTAATTCAATCTTATAAGCATTAGGATTGATCTTTTCAAGCACTTTGAAAGGTTCGTCGGCTCTAAGAAACAACTTGCTCTTCCTCAAGTTTAGGAATCATTCCTTACTAAGATGTATTTAAACCAAATCACCTAGTTGAAATTCTCTCTTTCTTTATCCTTGGTTTCGCTTCTCGAGCTTAGTATTAGCTCGACTCAATCATTCTATAACCTTCTTATACATGGCTTGGATGGTCTCAACTCTTTCAATAGTTAGCTGGTCGCCATCAGGCATCGATTAAGGTACCTAGTCCATTAGGAGCTCGGGGTTGAACCCATAGGCGACCTCGAAAAAAGACATGTTTGTTATACTTTGGGTAGTCCTGTTGTAAGCGAACTTAATGATTGGCATGCATAGATCCCAATCGATTATGTTGCATTTGACAGTAACTCGCAACAAAGTTCCTACGCTTTTGTTGACAGCTTCGGTCTATCTGTCGATCTATGAATGGCAAGACATTCTATACAATAGCTTAGTTCCCATTC
This sequence comes from Lumnitzera racemosa, assembly GCA_024138005.1. Lineage (NCBI taxonomy): Eukaryota > Viridiplantae > Streptophyta > Magnoliopsida > Myrtales > Combretaceae > Lumnitzera > Lumnitzera racemosa. The sequence goes on along the minus strand of JAMXBC010000010.1, from coordinate 89,631,553 downwards.
ACCTCTACAACATCCTCCAAAAGTGGCTCTTGAACGTTAGATCTCGGTTTGAAACAATAGTTTAAGAAATTCTATGAAGTTTGATTACTTCCTACAAAAAAAGAAAGGAGATAGTTGAAGTATAATTAGTTTTGGAATAGCGTACGAAATATGCCATCTTGCAAATCGGTCCACAACCACCATGATAGAGTCCTTTCCTCAGGAGATTCTCAACAATCCTAACATGAAGTCCATGTTCTACTTAGACTATAGTTTGGTAAGGATTGGTAAGGGTTGGTAATGTCCTTGCTCAGTTCGGTTCTTCGCCTTTCTGTGTGTTGCATACTTTTTTGGTACGAATTGGACATCTCTTTTCATCCTTAGCCAAAAGAATCTAGAGGATAGTACCTCATGGGTTTAGCGTTGTCCAAAGTGTCTTGTCAATCCCCTTCTAGGTGCCTTATGCACTAGCAATTCTCTAGTGAAACAGGTTAGGATAGATAACTTCCTCTTCCTAAATGAGTATCTATCCTCCCTATGATAGTCATCCAATATCCGTCCTTCCTCACATTAGGCATAGATTAGACTAAGATGTGGGTCCTTTGCATACATATTCTTTATGGTTAAAAAACTAAGTAACCTTATTTGTAGCTCAGTTAGGAGGGTATGTCTTTTTGATAAGATATTGGCCACTACATTATTTCTTCCATTCATGTACTTTACGATATAAGAAAAACCCTCCATGAACTCAATCCATTTAGCTTATCTTTGGGATGGTTTGGGTTGGCTTTTCAAATACCTCAAGGACCCATGATTGATGTAGATCACAAACTCCTTAGACAATAGATAATGTTGCCATACTGTTAGGGCTTAGATTAAGGAGTAGAATTCTTTGTCATAGACAAAATAATTAAGTATAGCCCCTTAAAGTTTCTTACTGAAGTAGGCAATAGGTTAGCCTTCTTGCATTAGTACAGTACTTATACTTAGTGTAGATGCATCATACTTTACTTCAAACACCTTGTCAAAACTTGATAAAGCTAAGATTGGGGTTGTAGTTAGCCTCTCTTTTACTTCTTCAAAACTTTAACTCTCTCTCTCTCCTCAGCTAAATTCAATATTCTTCTTTAATAGTTTGGTAAGTGGGATCACAATAGTACTAAAATCCTCTATGAATTAGCGATAGAACAATGCTAAGCCATGGAAACTTCTTACATTTGTAGAATCCCAAGCCACTCTATGATCACTCTTATTTTCTCATCATCAACTCGGATGCCACCTTTACTCACAATAAACCCCAAGAAGATCATCTCAGATAAAAAAAGTCGCACTTCTTCAGATTGGCGTAAAGGTATTAAGCTCAAAGTTTTGCAAGGACTCTTCGGAGATGCTCTTTGTTGGTCTTTAGGTCAGGGCTGTATATTAGAATGTCATCAAAATAAACTATGACAAACCTTCCTAATAATTCTTAAAGCACATAATTCATCAAGCGCATAAATGTACTCGACGCATTGGACAGTCCAAATGGCATTACAATCCATTCATATAAACCATGTTATGTCTTGAATGCGATCTTCCACTCATCACCCTCACATATTTGAATCTAATGGTATCCACATTTAAGGTCAATTTTGGAGAACACTCTTACTCTACTTAATTCATCTATCATGTCATCAAGCCTAGGTATGGGATACTTATATTTGATGATGATCAGATTGATCGCTTGACTATCTACATACATCCTCTAAGAACCATCCTTCTTTGGCACTAATAAGGCTGAAAAGGTAAAGGGGATAAAGGAATCGCACACATACCCCTTCTCCATTAGCTTATCTACTTGCTTCAACAACTCAACGGCTTGTTCTGGATTCAACCTATAGGTAAGTTTATTTGGAAGTGTGGTTCCTAGTTGCAAGTCTATTGCATGCTCGATGCCTTAGATTGGGGGCAGACCTTTTGGCAATTCCTTTGGAAATAGGTCAGTAAATTCCTCTAGTAGGGTTTTTACCTTGATAGGAAACTCCTCTTCAGGTTTCATCTCCAAAATCCTTTAGGCAAGTAAGTAGGTCAGTCCTTTGATCTCCATCTCTCTTCTCAACTCAGCTCGGGTCATCACCAAAGCCTCTTTCTTCAGGTCTTAGCTAAGTTGGGGCTGCATGACCTTCATTTGCTTGGTAGTCATAGGACTCAATTTCATCTTTTTGCTTTCGTGCTCCATAGAATATGTATTCTTCCTTTCGTCATATATAATAGCTCGATTAAAAATCTATAGACGCCCAAGTATAATATAGGATGCACTCATAGGTAGTACATCACAAAGCACTTTATCTCAATATTTGCTAATGCAAATTCGTACAAACACTTGCTTATTCACCTGTAAGGCTCCTTTATCACTATGCCAATGAAGCTTATAAGGTTTCAAGTGGGGCATAGTTGGTAATTTCAATTGTTGGACCATAAATGCACAGGCTGCATTGGTGTAGCTCTTATTGTCAACGATCAGTGTACACAGTGACTCATTCACCTTGCATCTAATATAGAAGAGACTTTCCTTTGTTCATCTTTGGGTACGGGACTGGCATTCATCGCCCTCCTCAACATTAGAGTGGCCAGCATAAAGTTTCCTTCTTTATTATAGATAACTTCTTCCTCGAATAGTTTGGTCTGTTCGCCTTCTTTTAGCTCTTTTTCATTAGTACAATTGACCTCAATAGTTGGCACCTCGCCTCGGATCACCATTGTTCGCCTGTTCGGATACAAAGCAGCTATGTATCTAAGTCCTTAGCATTTGAAACACTTGATCTCAGTTGTTTTCCTCTCAAAACTCTGTCCTTTCTCGAACTTCCTTGGGGCTTCCTTCTCTTCAGCTTGAGTAGACGAAATAGGCTAAGTCTCAACAATGTTACTTGGTTTTGTTTACACTGGTCTACTCAAAACAGTTTGGCTACTACTTGGTCGGCTAACATGTGGTCGGAATTTTCCTCTTCGATGCCTTTCTATCCTCTAGGTGGCTCGAATTGTGTCATCAAACGTCCTAAAATCTAAGGTTTCCAACACATCCCCAATCTCATACTTTAACCCACCAATGAATTGAGATACAGTTTGATCGTCTGGCTCAACTACTTCACATCAAATCATTAACACTTGGAATTCCTTAACATAAGCATCTACACTCGATCCTCCTTATCTCAACTCTTGTAGTCTTTTGAAGGCATCTTGCAGATAATAGCTCAACATAAACCTTCTTCACATAACTTTTTTCATTTCATCCCAACTCTTAATCTCTCATTCTCTTTCCTTTCTTTTAGTGGCTTGCAAGCTCTTCCACCATAAGGCAGCATAACTAGTGAACTTCAACATAGTAAGTCTAACCTTGGCATTATTAGGTACTTTGTAGCATTTAAACTGCTTTTCAATCTTATCTACTTAATTTAGGTAGTCTTCGACATCACCACTTCTAAACAGACTCAAAATATGCATTCTCAATCCTTCAACTCTAGGGGCTCGTACATTTCTTTTCTTAAGCTCATAGTATTCCTCTGTTTTGTCATCTCCTTCTGCTTCCTCCTCAATCTCTTTAAGTGTTAGTCTTTGTTTAGTGTCTCTATCAACTCCTTCAACTCAAGGTAGTTGAGTTGAGGCATTAACTTAGCTAAACATACCATTACCTCATCCTTGCTGTTTGTGTTCCTTAGTAGGGCTATTTCTAGCTTACTGCCTATCTTCTTGCATAACAATTACTAAACTAGCTATTAAGTTGGAAAGCTTATTCAAGCTGTCACTTACTAACTAAGGTGTAAAGCTTCCTTCCTTTCCTTGGCTATGTCAAGTACCACTTTCTTTGATGGCTACTTCACAAAAATTAATGTCTAATAATACCACTTGAAGATCAATAAACGATACTCCAATCACCATGACAATTACACAACTAACAAACAACCAATTATACTGTTTTTGCGTATCGAGATTAAGGGAAAACAAAGCATAGAACACTTCTTAGTTACTAAACTTCAAATTCAACAATAGAACTGTTATCACATGAGAGCAGTAACAAACCACTTCAAGAACATAGTAGCAAAATCTAACTTTGAACGTAGCTAGGCTTTGATACCAAGATAATACAGATTCCATGGATGAACACATTGACCTAATATCTTGCATAACTAACAAAGTGGGTTTAGGTCGCGAGATGGCTCGAAGAATAAATGGTAGTCAAAGGTTAAGCAAGGGTTCTTATACACCAACGAAAGGTATGACACACTAACACTTCATATAAGCTCATGTCATATTTGATATGATGCACAAATATGGCTGGAGGTCACTCGCCATTAGTCTACGCTTAGATGGGCTAGATAAAAATAGTTCAAGAGTAAAAAGGACACTTAGCTCAAGAGAGTGAAACTTTAGTGTATTCTCTATATTTGATTATTGTGGCTATTACATTATACAAGTATTTATAGTACCCAATTAAGATAAGTCTTAAATAATAGAAAATTACATAAATGGATGATTAGTTGCTAAGAAAAAGAGAATAATTTATAAGGGAAACACATAATCATGCAAAAGAATATTCACTCTCAGAAAGGATAGTGGCTAATGTGTGTACGTATTTTACTGTGTGGTCCTAATAATATAGCGATTCAAGACGAGCGGATCTCGATCAAGTTAGTTTGATGTTGGCAATTCAATAGCTCGGTCAATTGGGATTGAACTAGGGATGATTTAGGGGCAACTTATTATTGAGGTCAGCCTCAGATGGTCGACTCCCGATCACTGTCGACTTGGCCTCGGCACTATGGAGATGGCTGTATTCAGATGTAGCGCTTGAACTAGTGTATAGTAGAGGGTTGTTTCGGCATGTTGGCCTGTCACTTCGACAATATCCTAGATAGTGTGGAGAGTAAAGTAGCTCGGTAAATCGGACTGGAATAAGCATTGCTTCTTAGTGCTTTACTCATCTTAGATAACTTGGCAAACCACTTGAAAAAGCCCTCAAGCTCAGAAGTACGTGATCGATTCTTAATCCCTATCACTTTTTATATCAATATATAAGTTAACCATATCTCATCCTCATATTTATTTATGAATAACTATGTGGACATAGTTGATATGACTTTTTTTTCTTTTATTATTATTTTTTTTAATCTTCTTGGACGTAAAACTAATTTATGTGCAAGAACGATGTAAAATATAGGCAACGATGAGGGTTTCAGATCCAATGAAACAACAATTCTTTTCATAAAGTCCTTTGAGGAGCCTTATATCGAAGGATCCACTAAATTGTTTGTGGTCTTAATACAGGTGAATGGTCATTCCCCTATTCTCTAATAAGGGCATATATTCATGTCTCCAGCCTCTATGTATACTTTCGTTGTGAGTTTTATTATAGACACAAGATATTGTAGGCAGGGATGGACGCAGGATTTAGACTTAGGGGGTGGGCCATCATTCATATTGCTTAATATTATTTTATTATATAAAAGAAAACATACCACATTAAAATCTCAAATCAAAAAAGAAGTCATCAAAATCTAATGCGTAGCTCTTTTTAATAATAAAATTCATTTATAATAGAGTCTACATCAACTTTTTTAGGCAATACTTCTTTTTATATAAATTAAAAGACAATTGGCAAGAAATTTTCTACAATTCTCCTAATTTTTTATTTTCTATAGTTGTTGTAGGTAGCGAAGAAGTAGAATTTTATGTTCTTTTTGGGTTGAAGAATGAATTGTTTGTCCCATAACTTAATTTTAATTAGAAATTTTATATGAAAAATAAATAAAAAATTATAAGTTAAAATAATGTATGGAGTCATAAATTATCAATGCAAAAAAAAAAAAAATCACAAATTAAAGAAAGACATATTATATTATATATAATAAAAATTTCTAACATTGTCGCAAATAAGAATAAAGATGATAGAAAATTGTGATATTATATTTGTGGTATATCTTGTAATTCTTGCTCTTAAAGTGATGCTTATATAGTTTAATATTTATAGTTAATTATTTGGATATATATATATATATTTTATTAAAAAAAATTGGTCCTTAAGTAACTGTTATATCTAAAATTACTATTTAATACTTGCTCTAATAATACATAGCAATAAAACCAATTCTTATATTTCAACTATCTAGGGGCATATTTATCAATTTCTTATATTGTGTACTTGTCTTAATTGAAAAACTATCCCACTTTCTCTTATCTTCTGCTTTATCTGTCCACGTAAGAGTAACAGTCTGTTTTCCATTACCTTTTATGCACGTTCCAAAAAGTTATAACCTAACAGTATATCATTATTCACTCTCTTCTTAACCAGGTTCCCTCCCCCTCTCTCTCAATCTAAGCCAGCTTCGAACACAGGCAACCACACTGCCAAGAAGAGGAGGGATTGATTATAGAGTTTAAACAGGGATGAAAAAGATTTACGAGGCGATTCAGTCACAAGTTGCACATTAAGTGACCAGTTTCAAAGTAAAGCTATAATTTTGGAGGATGCAATTCAGATGCATGAAAGCTAAGGAGTTGAATTTCAATTTCGGTATTGTATATTTTCTAAATTTTTTTAATCTAACTCTCCTTTCCTCTTCCTTTTTCGGGTTAGTTTCTTTAATCAATTTCTCACTCTTCTCTTTTTACAAGATTACTCTCTAAAACCAACAGTTACAAAAAGTGAAATCATCCTCAAGTAAATTAGTGAACAACCAACAAGGATTATCATCGAGGGCACAAACAAATGACGGACGTTCACTAGGCAACAGGAGAAGGGATGGGATGAATAAATGCTCATGCATTAACTCGATGCTTTCAACGCCTTAGTATACATATATATATATTCCTTCCAGCATTGTACTTAAGATTTTCTTTTCTTTCTTTTTTTTTTTTTTTTTAAAATTGTAATTGAGAATTGAGATAGTTATATCTTTCTCTAGCCAGTAGCTCATGTGGTCCAATCTCCACTTCTCTTTCTTTCAGTGTGAAGGCGTTTTAATTAACAAAAAGAGGGTGGAAGAGTTTCTAGGATTCCCACACTTTCCGATCCGTTCTTATTTTGTTTTATGAGGTGCGACTTTCGATTATAAAAGATTTGCAATTAGATCTATCCCTTTTCATCCATTTTCCTCGAATTTACCCTAAATTTCGATTTCTTTTCTTTGCTTTCCATTTTATCATTTGAAATTTGCTTTTCCAATTAGATGCCAATGGTTACGTGTTTTTTTTTTTAAATTATTATGTAGAGTTGTTAAAGCTTATCTTTTAGTTGATATGTTTATTAAAGTAATTTATATATAATATAATTGCAATGTAGTTCATGATTTATATCTATTATAGAAATTGATTGGCTCTCTTTTACTTCTAAATGTATATTAAAACTAGAATTTTTGAATGTATCGGTTGCACAACGAAGATATGAAAAAAAAAATTAAAAAAAAAAAGTTCATTTAGGAGAAGGAAAATTTTGACTTTGGTGTTATCCTCACCAATTTACTTATTGAATGGCCCAATTTAGTTGGATATAACGCTTTATTTACCGAATTTATGAACTCCAATTATTTATTGTATATCTACTATTTATAAAATAATTGATACTATTATTATCTATTTTAACAAAAACTCAAATAATTGACTTCATCTAAATGTTGTAAAGCTATGAAATATAACGAACATGGACTTATTATAAACACCTAGAAGGATATGATAGTTTTTGTACCTCGCTCTAAGTATTACATATTCATCTACGTTGCAATTAAGAGTAGTTTTCCTCTATAGGTTGAACCTTACTAAATTGAAATTTACTTGCTATTTTTTCCTTTTTTCTTTTTCATCATTTTAAACATACATTTTCTTTTTCCCTTTTTCTTTTCCAAACATGTAACATTTTTCGCGACTACTAACCGAGAACATAACCTTTTATTTAGTCTCTTTTAACTTCCAAAAGATAAAAAAGAGTAAAACTATGGACATGTCAAGAGATAAAAGCTTTGTCTTACCCGATGTAATTCAATTGTGGAATAGTAGCATTTTGATGTAGTTTTGGTTGAAGAAACTTGAAATGATTGGTAATACAACAAAAAATAAAAGACCTTAATTAAAACATAATAGAGTTGGCTATAGAACAAGAATGAGTTACACACACGCAACGTGGCTACATGTTTGCTAGTATATATATATAGACATAGGCACACATATAGAGAGAGAGAGGGAGAATGATATAAATATATATATATATATATATATCAATGAAAGTTATCCTTTTTCTAAATACAAATTAGGTAGATTATGATATATGTATCTTTGAAACAATGAGTTGTAATATCGAAATTGGATCTAAATAAAGATTTTTTTTTTCTTTTTTGGATCTAAATAAAGATTTTTTTTTCTTTTTTAATAATATAGAAAAGGAAAATTTGAGTATATAACCAATTTCAAAATTTACCTACCACAATCAGTTAAGGTACTTAAAAATTTTCATAACTTAAAAAGATTCATTAGAAAATAAAATCACAATACAATGTAATATAAGTTCTATTAAATAGTGTTTTTGAATACTTATTTTAATATTAAAGGAATACATATAGTTCTTTTTTGAAATTAATGATGGTGTTTACTAATATTTGAATTTTGAAACTATATTTATATATACACATATATATTTTGCCAATTGAAAGTGGCTTTATTTATATATGCAAAGCTAGAGGGAAAAAAAGGAAAAAGAATTAATTGAAATAAAATCTTGGAAAGCAATGTTAAAAAAGATAATCCAAATTCAAAATAATAATTTTTAATGTATTTCTTTTCTTGAAAACAAAATATTATGGACAAGATAATATATACATTTACTATCTTCTTTCTTTATTTTTTTTATTATTTATTACGTTTTCTTTTCTCTGTTAATGTTTTTATTTCTATCAAGATATTTAAATCTTTTTAATTTTTTTGACATTGAAAGATAATGTTTAGTTGCATTGCAATGGTCTTATTAATATTCTCAATTACATTGCAACGGTCAAACAACGATTAAAAATTTTTAATCCCATTTAAAAGTGAAATTGCCGTTTGACTAAAAATAAAAAAAAAAAGAAATTCAAACTTCCCAATGAACAACTCACAACGCGCATGACCAGCAACATTGGAATGTGAAACTAAACTTGCAATTGTAATTAGCTCTTGAATCCAGACTATAATGCGCATGGCCATAGGAATTGCATTTGCAGGTAAGAATATAGAGTTTACAGGATCACAATGCGCATGGGGCATGGGGAATAGCAATTTATTCATTCCCACTACAAAGGAAATATTTTGGGCTGAGGGCCCAGGCCCCTATGGCGCCCAGCCTCTATGGCCCGTCTCTGATTGTAGGTTCAGTTGGAACTACTAAAAGCTAAACGAGCTAGTAGAAGTAGAGCACCAAGTGTTAGAAAAAATTCTGACTAACTTAGATTTAGAAGTAAATGCATGACCTATTATATAGGATACCAATCCATACCTTTCTCAATCGGATAAGTTCTGAATAGGTATTAAGAGTTATAAAATAAATTCTTGGTATAGACATTTTAAAATTTATTCTCATATGATAGGATATGGGTACCGGGTTTTCCTATTTTATACCATCCTAGAACTTATACTTTGAGGTAAAAGGTATTAGTTCCAAGGCACCCTGTATTTACTCAATAAAAAAATTATTAAATTAATTAGTAGATAAATAATAAATGATAATATTATAATTTTTTGCTAATAAATGTTTTAGTAGAAAGAAAAAAAAGGGTGCCCGATCCCATAAGTTAATAGTACTTCGCTAAATCTAATTCCATCTTTTTCGCTTTACATTTTCCATCATTTTCCTTGTTTTTTCCCATTTTCCTCTCCAATTTCATGTTTTCCATTATATCCCTCCTATTTTCTCCCATTTGCTAAGTAGTAAAATCACATAAATATAAAATAATGAAGGTAGGTTCTCTCCAACAAATTACTTTTCTTTTTTTTTTTTTAATTTCACAAATTTTGTTATAGGTTCCATAAATTTGGCATATGAAAAACTTAAAGTATCACACATATATTACTTTTTTGATATCATGTGAATGTTGAACCTATAGAAAGCAATGCAAAAATGGCAGGATGCACAACATACCTTATACCATATAAATTTTATAGTGTATAGGTTTCGAGGTGGTTTCCAAGTGTTGCAGGATAGGTCTTGATTCCAAAACTGAGGAATCTAATACGCCTTAGATTCACACACATGAGGGTATCAAGTAACACACACAATTGCAGGGTGGGTTGAACTTGGGATGCAACAAAGTAAATAATGGGGTTAGCAAATTCAAAAGTTACCTAATGGATGTTACACATCACTAAGGCCTTTATGGCTCAACTTAATGCTTGATACAATGCACAAGCATATATTAGGATCACTTGCCATTACTCATGCTAAAAGAGTAGATAAGAGCAAGGGAACTTAGGAACAATTATCAAGGCAAAGGATAGTAAGTGTATATTAAATGATCTTATAGCTACTTACACATAAAAGGAAACTTTTATAGTGAGTTCCTAGGGATATATATAAAGTAAAATACAAAGAGGTTAAAAAATACAAATAAAGTAATTACATATGTTCTAAAATATGTTACAAAGGGAAAAATGGGAAAGGAATAAAAGAAAATGTCAAAAAAGAAGCTTCTTTAGGATCAACATTAAGGATACATGTAGGCATTGCATTGGCTTTGTTCAACAAAACTTAAAGGTGGAATATTTGTATCACTTTGAGGTAGATGAGGTCCAAAGGCATCAAGTAGCTTGGTTACTGGTAGGAATAGATTGGATTAGTAAGGCATAGTGAGATGGTCAGGTTAGCCAAGCTAAATCAAATTAGTTGGGATCTAGATATAAGTCGATTGTGTTAGGGATAGTTTAGCAGAAATGGAAACATGTTGAGTGATGCCTCGAGCAAGTCAAGATTTAGAGGCTTACTTAATGCTCTTGTGCTTACCTCACTTGATTTTGAGAAGGTGTTCAAGCTTAAATGTGATGCTTTAAGAGTGGGGATTAGAGTTGTATTCATGTAAGAATAGAGGCTTATAACTTACTTCAATGAGAAGCTAAGTGGTGCCACCCTAAATTATCCAATATATGATAAGGACTTCTAGTCCTTAGTCCAAGCCCTTATTATATGACAATACTACCTAATAACTCGAGAATTTGTGATATACATTGATCACAAGTTGTTAAAGTATCTCTGAGGTCAACAAAAGATCTCCCAACAATAAGCAAAGTGGGTCAAGCTCTAAGAGACCTCACTTGTGATTAAGTATAAGAGAGGAAGTGTTAATCTGTAGCCAACACTCTATCGAGAACATGCATATTGATTACCTAGTTACAAACAAAGATTCTTAGGTTTAATTAGATAAAAAAAAAAGTTGAATTATGATGATGAGTACTTTGGTTCCATCTAAGTGTTTGGAGATATGACTATTGAGGGAAACTATTGAGCCATCAGATATTTATTCAATAAGGTTTAGCTATACATTTTGAATGCTTAGTAAGAGAAATAGTTATTCGAGAAGCTCATGTTGGAGGACTAGTAGGCCATTTTGGAGAGAAAAGAACTTATGAGCTGTCAAAGGAACACTTTCTTTGGCTAGGGATTATGAAAGATGTACATCAGGTTTTAAAGAGGTATGCTATGTGTAAGATGTCACACTCTAAACTTAAGGAGTCATAATAGTCTTATGATGTAAACTAACCTAAGATAGAAGTAAGCCCATTAACCACTATCATAGATATAACTTATACATTGTGCAATTGACTCAACCAGCCTTGAAGTAGTTAGTTGGACTCCTGTAACATGTAGAAACTATAGAACACTTTTCTTGACGTAATGGTAGTCCATTACTTTCAAAATACTTATATTTACATCAAAAGATTTAGTCATTCAAAAGACTCCATAGGTTTAACATATTTATATAAACATATGACATTAGTTAGCATTTTAAAAACTATAAGGTTGCTTAGCGAGACCCATATAGTTCTCCTACAAAAGGAAGAAAATAACCAAATAAAAAAAAAAACTGAACGATCCAATTGGCTTCAAGTCTTTGCTCCTCAATGTGTCAAATACTAACTTACGGATGATTATACTGTGCCATCTTCAAGATCTAGTTAACACCTCCAAAACAATTTAGAAGAATGTGAGTATAACGAATTTAATAAGAAGGGATGGATCATAAGAGTACAATAAACAAATATAGTTATCAAAGGTTAATAAAATGCAATGTAACAAGCAAATGAAATTCACAACACAATATTTAATTGGTCCAATGTGAAGTTAGAGAAATCATGTTTGCTCTAACCTAGATTGAGAAGTTTAAATGCAATACTATTAGACCAAACCTAAGCTTGTGTAATAGAGAACACTCTCCAATTAAGATGACTTTCAAACCATGGTTCCTAACCTTGTCACAACCTCCTCTCCCATCAATTAGTTTAACTAAATGTGAGAAAATGACCATTTCAATTATCCTCATCAAAGTGTCAATATTTGATCTAATACCCTAATCATTACCCCTTATAGGTTGTTATGCATGTTAGGTCAGAGTTAAAGTCAAATTATGATTAGTCCAATTTATAGGTGATCAACTATGTTTAAGTTAAGGCAAATAATATAATGTCAACTTGAAAACACCACATGAAGTTTACATCCCAATCAACAAAACAGTATCATAATCATACACATTGCATGTACACAACAAATTAATTACAAGCACAAACAAGTACTCTTATTCTTTTGAGTATTCTAAAATTATACTCTAACATGCCATGAAGCACTAATCCCAAACTTACTTGATGTTGGCATGCTTTAGCCATGCATCTCATGCTCATCTCCTTTACGTACGATACAATTATTTTTGTTTTTATTAGATATAAAACATAGCAGTTCATTTTAATGATTTAAGTGTTTTTGTGAATTGATTTAAGTAAGTTTATTAGACCATTTATTAAGTATCTACTTAATATTGAAGTTCTTGATCAAGGTTCTAAAAGTATGTTTAATATAAAGTTTTTGTCTAGGAACCCCCTCTAATAAAGTATCTGACTTAAGACTTCCCAAACTGGTAGCCCTCTAACTAAGTCTTTGATATTGTTATAGTTAGGTTTCCTTCACTAGTCAACGCTCTAAACAACTCTCTAACTCTATGGGTAAGTCTCTTTTCTTAGGTTACTTTTTGAAGAACCTTCTGACAAGATCTAGACCTATGTATCTTTACTATGTCACTCACTTTTTCACTTCATTTTTAGTTCAAAACTCAAAATAACATCCCAATTCAACCCTTCATCATTTCTGCTAACACATCAACTCCTTAATCCTTCACTCCTATGCATTTTATTTTAAGTAATTCAAGATCAAATTAGCTTTTATAAGGCATCCACCACCTTCATTCTTATTATCTCAACTTCATATCACTAAGCTTAGTAGGACATATACAAATCAATTTTAGAATAAGTACAAATTAATTTCTGTAAGAATAATTAAATAAAAACTTTGATAAATATCAATTTTTCATGATTAAATAGCTCAAAAATCATAAAAATAATTTTAGGCAAAATATCTTCATGGTAATCTTTTATATATTGTAGTGATATCCGGAAAAAAAATTTTGCATTCAAAACTATGTCATTATAGTTTTTCCAAACAACTTCTAAATCGACGTGGTTTTAGCAATTTCTTAAAGACAGCATATATCACCTCAAAATTTTAATAAACTAATTTTTTTTTCCCAAATCATATATGTAAAAAAATTCTCGAATAATTTTTTCCATAATTTTTGGACTTATTTTAGTATTTTTAACACATAATTGAAAATTGGATTATTTTAGTGCACTTACTAGCATTTGATCATCAAGCCACCATTGGCCACCACTCCCTCATTGGTATACTTGGGCACCACCTCTTGTATTGCCTTATGTTGAACCTTGGTTCATTATTTGATTTTGATGAAAACAAAACAAAAATTGTATATGTAAGCATATTGTTTTTGAAGTGAACAAAAACAAGTGGATGATTAAATTAAGTATTATTTGATTATTTTGAGATAATTGAATAAGTTTAATTAGCTTGCTTAATGATTAAATATATCAATTATCTCTTATCTCTACAAGAAATTTAATCTTTTGAAGTAGATCAAATTTAATCTACCAGCTTGTCTGTTCACTTGCCGGTAAAGTAACTTTTATAGGCTTGCTGGTAGTTTAAGGTACCGGCATGCAACTAGCCATTGGAGCATTTAATGCATTTAATAGGAAGAATTGAATGGGATGATATAAATGCTCAACAACCCGACCAAGGATAATAGAAAACTGATCTTTTGCTACAATATTTCAACATTCTCTTATATTTTTGTTGTCTATAATTCTCATTATCTCTTGTACTATAAATTACTAATATTTAGAGAGATTTGAAGTGTAGTACTTATGAGCTATTAGTTGCAAGTATTGAGAGTTAAGAGCACTATACAAATAATTCTTGAGATTGAGTTTTGGTATTGTGAATTCAGATTGAGTTTTATGTTAAGAGTTGAGATTGTGATTTATGTTGAAAGTTGTGAGTGTGAAACTTGTGTAATCAAATTTATGTTTGTGTAGCTTTTGGAGCTTAGATTAAGTGGTGTGAAGTCCTCGGTTGGAGGCATTGTGTATCCGTAGAGACTAGGGGGTAGTCCGAACTCCACATTATATTTGGGCTTGATCTTCTTTATCCCTATCTTTTTTAATTTTTGCACTTATTATTGTTTTATTGTTGCTTTGATTACTCTTATTATTGCATTTAGTTGTTTATATCAGAAAAGAACTGCAATTTGTCTTTAAACTCAATTCACTCCCCCCTCTTGAGTTTAGCTTAGTGTTCTTCACCTTATGTTAGTGCTTTGCACCTAAATTACCCTTGAGCATTCAAACTAACTTTTTGTTTGATTTACATTAAGTGATTTGTTTTTTTTTTTTTCCCACGATTTTCCCTAATCACTTTCTTTAAGCCCCCAAATTTCTCTTGATTCTTAAGATCTTAATCTAGTTTAGAGAGAACAGATTTGAGTTTTCCAAGGTTTGTATGTAGAAAAAAAAAGGATTTCTCTCTCCTTGCTCCTTATTAATTGGTTTGTTAAGATGTCATGAGGCTTGGATTTTTCACCACCGAGAGTCTTAAACCATAGTTATGCCATTTCCCATTGAATGCCACTAACTTTAGTATTTTTTTAATAATTTTTACTATTTTCTTTAATAATTTTTTAGTGAATTTTGCATAATTTTAAGTATTTTAGGTAATTATGGTATATGTTTATACATAATAATTATACCTTGAGCACTTGTATTACTTTTACATATTACTTTATATCATTCTAGAATTTTATAGTCTATATAATTTATCTCTAAAGTTTAGTTAGTTTTGATACCTATTTTACGTGATTGTAGTACATATAGTGTAATATGATAAAATGAGCTAGTTTAGCTATACTTTTATTATTTTATTATATCTTATATTCTGAGCCAATGGGATATCCAGGATTAGTTCCTAGGACCTACTCATAAGTTATCGACTTAATTGAACTACATTCGTGGACACACTACACTGACTACTTGGAATAGAATTAGAGAAATATGGGGCTTACATTTCCACCCCTCTTAAGAAAATTTTTATCCTCAAAACTTCAATTATCAACCTCATTTTGTACCATACTTTTCATATTCCTATACTATCGCTCATCATTAATCAAAGTATGGGTATTAACTAACCTAGCCTATAAAATAGTCGAGGATATCATTCCTGCATTGTCGTTTTCTTATCCTAAGTCAACTTCACTTCAAGGCCACTTCCTCATTGTACTTTCACATACTCCATGTCTCGATTCCTTAGTTTTTGAATTAGTTTATCTAGTATTCACTGGATTGTTCCTCAATTGCATAGTACCATTAAAGGTCCACTAGTTTTAACTCTACTATTACATTTGGAATTTTTCATGAACCTTCGTAGCATCGATATGTAGAACACATCATGTATCCTGATAGGCTTGGGGGCAAGGCAAGCTGATACGCCACATTTTTTACCCTTTATAATACATTGAAGGGTTCAATATATTGTGGACTTAACTTTCCAATCATACCAAATGGGTTACATCCACTAAACGAACTTACCTTAATAGATAAATGGTCTCTCACTTGGAATTCCATAGGTTTCCACTTCAAATTTTCCCAAATCTTATGATGGTCTTGAGTTGATTTTCACTTTGTCATTCATTTGTTAGATCAAGTTAAGTCTTATCTTCGCGTAGTCTTTACTCTACGAATATAGTGGTGACTTGCATTTCCTTCCATACAAAGCTTTGAACGGTGCCATTTATATGGTTACTTGATAATTGTTATTATAAGAAAACTCTACTAATGGAAAATATTGACCCCAATCTCCTCGAAAGTCCAATATAAAGCCTCTTAGCGTGTCTTCCAAAATATGCATTATTCTCTTTGACTGACCATCTATATGGAAGTGGTAGGTGATACTAAATTGTAATTTTGTTCCTAAAGACTGGTGTAAACTCTTCCAAAACTTTGATACAAATTGACTGTCTCCATCTAAAATGATATTCTTCGGTTCACTATATAACCAAACAATCTTACATACATATAGCTTAGCCAGCTTCTCCATCAATTCATTGGTTTGATAAGCCAGGAAGTGTATGCTTTTCGTTAATTTATCAACAACTACCTAGATGGAATCATGTCCAACCCTAGTTCTTGGAAGTCCCACCATAAAATCCATCGTAATATGATCCTATTTTCATTGAGGCACTTCTAATGGTTGTAACATACTACTAAGCCTTGGTATTTGGCTTTCACCTATTGACATATAGTTCAACCCACTACATATTAGGCTATATATGTTGGTAGTCGAGCTTCATTCACTTGTTCGTTTGACTACTAATAGATCGAGTTATCCATATTCTTGGCTAACACCAAGAAACATAGATTCATGTCCAATTTGAATTCAAGGAAAGTGGCATGAATTGTTATCACTTGATATGATTATATTATATAACTGTCCACTGTCCACTCTCCCTACATTTTAGGAATGTATCTGATTAAGAAGCCTCTACGTGTCTCGATAATCATTTTGATAACTACCACTTCATATACAACATTCGCCTATAAATATGGGAAAGAAACATTGTAAGAGACATCTGATAACTCATTATCACTCACTTAACTTTTCTTACGTTCACTTATTGATTTAAGCATCGGAGTAGCTGTACCAGACTAGCCTCGATACCAAAAGTTTCCCTTTCTTTTTAAGATAAAATTCAAATCTTAATTCCACTAACAACAATATCCCCCTTCATTCTTTTCTAGCAAAACATGGTTTTTAGATATCTATACAACTTATTCCCATAAGGTTGTAAAGTATATCCAGTAATATGCGCTTCATCCATAGTTTCTTGCTTCAAGTCTACATTATTAGGTACATAAACTCTATTTTTTAATCTTAGAAATCCTCTTTTATCAACATGAAAGTTAGATACTTCCTCTGTAACCAACTTGTCTTTTTCTTTCCTTAAACTTGGGTCTTCTTCTTGATGCAACTTATTTCTCTTTAGCAAAGTTAGTTGAACAAGAAAATTCATCAATTGCATATCGTGGTCATGCCACTTAAATCCAATCTCCAATTTCTCAAATTCTCATGTCAGTTCTCTTTGAGAATTAAGTAAAGAGACTACCTACTCATAGTTCTTATGACTCAACATATTTGACATTATATTAGCCTCGTTAGGATGGAAATTCATAGTCAAATTACAGCCCTTAATCAATTCTAACCATCACCTCTATCTCAATTCGAGTAAAGAAATACTTCAAACTTTTTGTAATCCATATAAATCTCACAATGTTAGTTGTACAAGAATGTCTCTATATCTTTAAAGTAAAGACTATGGCTGTTAACTTCAGATCATGTATCAAGTAGTTCCTTTCATAGGGTCTTAACTGCTTAGTTGTATATGCAATCATTTTACCCTCTTGCATCAAAACATATCCTAGCTCATTTTCGAGAAGCATCACTATAAACACAATATGATTTATTTATTGGCAAGATAAGTATTAGGGTTGAGATTAGGTGCTCCTTTAACTTTTGGAAACTTTATTCACACTCTTCATTCCATTCAAACTTCAAACTTGATCTTTTCAAGTCAGCCCAGTTAAAGGTCATGTGTTCTTAGAAAAATCCTTTATAAACTATCTATAAGAACCTGGCATCCCTAAAAAACTTCTTACTTTTCTAACTGTCGTAGGTTGTTTCCATTTAACTACAGCCTTAATTTTCTCGTAATCTACGAAAATTCCTTCACCTAATATGATATGACCTAAGAACACTACCTTCTCTAACCAAAAACCACACTTACTCAATTTATCATGCAATTTATTATCCCTTAACTTTTGTAATGCCAACAGTAAATGATTAGCATGTTCCTCTTTCTTCTTCGAGTAAATCAAGATATCATCAATAAACACCACTACAAACTTATTTAGGTAAGGTTGATAAATTTGATCATTAGATCTATGAATACTGCGGGCACATTCATTAAACCAAATGTCATAACCATATATTAATAATGTCCGTAATGCATTTAAAAAGAAATCTTAGGTATGTCTTCCAACTTAATTCACAATTGTTGATATCTTGATCTCAAATCAATCCTTAAAAATACCATCACACCATGTAGTTGGCCAAACAAATTATTAATTCTTCGTAATGGATATTCGTCCTTTATTGTTTCTTTCTCACAAATAGCATAGGGGCTACTCATGGGGATTCACTTGGTTGAATAAATCCTTTATCCAAAAGTTCTTGTAGTTATTTCTTTAGTTCTTGTAACTCCATTGGCGATATCCTGTAAGGAGCTTTAGATATCAATTTAATTATGTGAATAAGCTCAATAGTAAGGAGCTTTAGAAATACGTTAAGGAATTTGTAAACTATAGGTATTTTTGAAAGATTTGGCATTTCCTTCTTTCCTTCCATGGTAAATACCAAAGAATATAGCCACCCTTCATCATCCACATTTGTTTCTTCACTTACTTCAATTAATGCCAACTTTGCACCACTTCTCTAAGTCTTACAATGGAATACACCATTTCCATTATCCAATATCATACCTTTATATCAACAATCTACTTGTGCCTTATGTTTGGATAACTAATCAATCCCTACAATAACAACGTAACCATTTAGAGGTAAGACTATTATTTTAATCAAGAATTCTCTTCCTTGAAACACTACTAGAAAACAGCTTAGTACTTTCAAATTCCTTGGAAGTTGAGTTACGGTAGAGAAAAGTTTGAAAGATAATGGGTGATGGATTGGGTTTAGAGAGAGAAAGTATTGTGCGTAGTATAAATACCCCATTTTTGCTACCTTTTATTTTAGGTTTTTTGGGTTAGGTTTATAGCAAAAATACAAAAAAATTAAGTTGAAAATAAATCTACAAAAAATAAAAAGGTTTAAATAATACAAAGTGCTAAAAGTGTCTAAGTCAAGTCAGTTAGTCGTTTAAGGTCAAAATAAGAAAATTTTAAAATATACATGCAATTTAATTGATTCTAAACTTGCAAAAATTAGGCTTCATTAAAAATATATATATTTAAAATTCTAGTAAAATTTGAGTTCATGAAAGTAGGACTTATTCAATTTATATAATTTTAACTAGATGAATAAAAATAAGACTCAGAGTTTATTAAAATTGAACTTGAGAAGAAAATCCTTTAGCATGTATATTTTTTGTTATTAAATTGTTTTGGGCATATGTGGTTAATTTTGAAACAAATCATGTCAAATTTGGTATAGGCTTAAGAGTCATAAAGCTTAGGTGCTTGAGGTTAGATAAATTTTAAGTGCATGAATTAATGAGGAAAAAGCTCAATTGAGTTGGCTAGGTTCTGGACTTAGGGATGCAAGGAAAGTGCAAGTCACAGGTCCTACAGGCGTTCATTGGGCATAAGTTTTTTATTTTGCTTGGTCACCTTCTTCTCTATGGTCTTAAATGAGATAGTAAGCAAATAAGAAGAGAGAAAGGATATGACAAAAAGAAAGTTGATCAAATCGTGACCAAACTAATTTTTTTTGTATCATGTCTTAATTTGAATCTATCTTAAAACCATTAATAGATATAATTTTCTAAGATATTTACATTAAATAGTATGAATCAAATCCAATATAAGAATAAGCAAAAGGATTAGATTTATCTTTATATGATTTAGCATCATCTTAGGCAATGAATCTTTATTTGATTGTACTTGTATATAAAATTAAGAACAAGGAAATGAATAGGATTTAAGGGGGGCCCCATCATTGACTACCTCTCTCACTACTGTTGCAAACACATACCACATCTTAACTTGATGCCATCTTTATCCTCCTTTAGCATAGTCGTGCCATGCAATAGCAAACCCCCATATAAACCCAATCTACTCTCTTACCTGACTAACACTGCAAACCCCTATGATCACAAAACCTAAACCTACATGCAATGGCATACCAACACGCACCTTTCAACTACTTACAACTACATGACCACCACACTCTCGAACGACCAACATTTGATAACCATACGTAACAACCATTGCATGATTCACCACCTTGTCTTCACGTGATACCTAACTAACAGCATACCTAACGAGTCCTTATTCATGTAGCAAGCTACACTACCTCCACCACAACTACACTTGACATCCCCAATATTACAGCGGACCCCCATAGTCCACGTGACCTAAACTGACCCATACGTGACCTAAACTCATGACCAAACTAAGTCCACCATTGGCCCCTTCTCTAAATCACCACCGAATACCCTACTCTAACAAAAAATAATACCACTGCTGACTTTCCTATGTTTAAAAACCCCTAGACACATCACTTCTTCACGTCGAACCACTTTTACCATGGTTACCTAAGATTTACCGCCACCGCTCCATTCTCTAAACACCATAAATGACTACAATGAGTCATGGCGTCAATGCTAACCTCATTTTTTCCAATCAATTTCTCATAACTATGTGATATCCCCTTTGATTCAATGCTTAGAAGTCCTCACATGAAGCTTGGAAGTGGTTGATGTTGTATGACTTGACTTGTTCTTGCATTAAAGTCCATGACTTGGTCGTTGTACCCAACTTGGATTTCTACCTAAAGGTCCTCTAATCTGATCCATGTGTTAGATGTAAGATGAGGAGCTTTATATGAATACAGGTCCTTTTCCAAAAGATAATATGGAAAAGGGCCCCATGGTAGAAATATTATCGATCTAGTTCGCATGCACCTTTACATTTTGTTATTTTTAACAATGCATGTACCTTCAATTTACTAAAGGCACAATGCCTGCACCTTCCCTATCTACTCATAAAAACCCCAATTCGCACAGGCTAGCCTCATTTTCACCATATTCACAATCTAAAACTTCAAAAACACAAAGGAAACATAAGGTTGAAGTACCCATCCATTTTTGTATGCTAGTAAATGTCTAAAACAGGTAATAATCCATACTTTACATCTTGATTTTTTATTTGTAATAATCCATAATTTACGTCTTTTTTTTGTGAAAAAAAAATGGCGATATATTACTTATATTAAGTAGTTATGCATATACCATAGATTCTCTAATTTATTTATATTTTATGAAAATTTCTTATATTTTTTCTATATCAAGGTCTTTTTATTGTTTGATAGATAAGTTGTACAAATATAGGTATTGAAAAATATTAGTGTACATTTTGAAATTGTTATATTTTTTTAATCACTCACAATATGTTTGGTAGAATTAATGAGTTGAAGTTAAGTAAAGCTTTATGTAGTTTAACAAGATGATATTATGCATTTTGTTACTTGGTGTGTCATTAAAGTATTTTATGTCATCTAAATCTTCTGTTCATGGTGGCATTATTAAGTTGGAAATGGCAGATTATATGAAAGTTATTATGTATGCAAATAGAAATATTGTGATGGGTTAAGGTTAAAGTATGATAGGGAGCCCATTAAGAAGTTGAAGATTAGAAATGATTCGGACTTCTATCATTTCTTTCCAAGAATTTGTAGATGTGCCAGAGTTGACCTGAGTGGAGTTGAAATCATGCACAAGCATCCTTTTTTTCATGATGCTTGAGTTGCTTGTAAGTAGATGGCCATTAGAGACAATAAAGATGTTGAGAATTTCATTGAGATGGTTGAGTCTTTTAATGAACGGAATATTCAAGAAGTACACATAAGGCATGGTGGAGAATCGAGTGCCTAAGCCTAGCATGAAATACAACAATCAAACAATTTGACCCTTCTAACATACCGTTTGTAGTCAACAATGACCAATGCGGAGCAGGTAAATGTAAATGCATTAAGTGAATTGTACATAGATTTCATTGACTATGGGTATGTTGATATCATAGATGAGCAACTTAATGAAGTATTAGGTCTTATTATCGAATTTGAAGAGTCTTGTGATCAGTATGTGGAGAGAATGCACATAGACATAAATGGCGAAAATGAGGGACCGGAGGAGGCAACTGGAGCTGATGATGGGGATCATGTTAGACTCAAAGATGATGATGGTAAGGGTTATGAGGATTTGGGAGAACCCCAAGTGATAGAAAATGTTGTTGCTGGTAATGTGCTAGTTTGGTGCCCATATAAAGACAATCCAAGTAAGCCCTATTGTCCAACATGTGTACTAATTCACAATAGTTAGTTTGAGGAGCTTTCATAATTAAATGAGTCGACAAGTAGGCTTATGAGAGGTCTTATTCCATTTTACAATAGCTAGTACGATGGCAGTAAATACATGACATTTGAGCCAGACATTAATGAAATATGTAGCAACATTAGCATATTTGATGACTTAAGTGTTGGCATGCAATTCAACATCAAGAAGGATCTAATAGATATGGTAAAGTCATTCCATATAAGGAACTACTGTTATTTCCATGTCAAGGTATTGAAGATAATTATATACATAGTCTATTGTAGGAAGAGGGAAGATGGAAGAGGGAAGAGGATTACAAGTAGAGGTTATAGGCATGTCTAAAAAAGGTGGAGGGTCTTTTTAACATCACAATTCTAGAAGGTTTGCACACTTGTGTGAACCCCATGATAAACTAGGACTACCCTCAAATTAATAGCAACATCATGGTAATTTTATTTATCAATAGTGTACAGAATAATCTCAATGTAAAGATACTCGATCTTATAGTAAATTTGCAAAATATGTATAGATATACTATAAGCAATAAGAGAGAGGCCAAGAGGAAGGTATTTAAAATGGTATATAATTGGGAGAAGTCATACAATGAGTTGTAGAGATTATTGAATGTAATGAAAGTAAGCAATTCGAGTACTTAGGTAGATTGGGGTTGGAATACATCATAGAAGCTAGGTGAGTCTCAGTTTAAGTGGGTTTTCTAGACATTCAAGCCGTGTATGGAAGCCTTTAAATACTATTGGCCTCTGGTCAATGTCGATGGCACTTTTTTATACGGTAAGTATGGCTATAATTTGTTTGTAGAATGTAGTACAGATGACGACAATTCAATCATTCCTTTAGCCTTTACTCTAGTTGATATAAAATCGGTAGAAACTTGGGGGTGGTTCCTATGAAAAGTTAAAGTCCACGTGGTTGGCTTAAAGGAGGAAATTATGTCTTATCTCCAATAAAGCATCTGGCATCGATTCTGCATACAAGGATCCATTAAATGGGTAGCAGCCTTTGTTTGCAATTTAGAGATACTTCTTATGGCATGTTACTAGTAACTTCAACACAGCCTACAAAAACCAATCGTGTAAATAACTTATTTGGTTTACAGGTGTTTAAGCATAGGAAAGGAAATTCAAAGGCATCATAGAGTAATTAGGACAAGTTAAAGAGGACGCTCTCGAGTGGTTTGAGAATGTGAATTTGGATAAGTGGACACTTGTGTACGATAGATACTACCGTTTTAGGCGCATGACATCGATAATTATTGAAAGTTATAACTCAATTTTGAAATTGGGTCGTAGATTACCCCTCACTGCATTAGTCAATAAGATATTTTACAATTGTGTTGCCTATTGGGAGGAGAAACATAAGGATGCTAAAGAGGCAATTGAAGATAGCAAGATTTTCAATGACTACACTCTTAGGATGTACGAAATGTAGAGAGGCGAGCCAATACACATAAAGTCATATCATTCAGCTTTCAGAATGACCTATTTGAGATTTTGACTGGCAGTCAAATGAGGAGGACTAGCCTAAAGGGAGGAGGGAGGATACATATAATCGACTTCAAAGGTTGTACATGCACATAAAGTGGCAAATATATAGGATCCCCAACTCTTACGCATGTACAACGGTAGTGAATATAAGGGTAGACAACCAATTAGTAATGGGGCTATGATATAAGTGGACAAACTAGATAGAGTGTTACTGCTCTCATTTCTACCTTATTGGTGACAAGCTAAACTAGCTACATGCAAGAAAGGTAAACTTAGGTGGAAGCGATATCACATGGAAATGAATGTTAGGAGCTGTTTGAAAGAATCGAATGCAGTGTATGTGGGTGAGAAGGACATAATAGCAGGAAGTGTCTAGAGACTAATAGGGCTAGTGAATATTGTATTTCCATATAGGCATTATGTTGCACTTCATGCATAAGCATAAACACATGCACATAATTCAATAGTTTACTGACTATGTTTTCTTGTGTTTGCCGGGTAGATGGAGTTGGGACCTATCGATCTATGCATACTTAAGAGGTAGGCTAGCCATCCTTTACAGGCCGTTTGGAAGGGTAGCGTTAGTAACAACATTCTTATGTGTTGCTAATGTTTCATACAAGTTGTATTACCTACTAAATATATCGCTTATTTATATAGGAGATTGCCTATGCACTATAAGTTTGACATAGAGAGTTATCCTTATGTAAAGACGAACAGGATATCCTTATACATCCTCGAGTAGAGCCTTACATACAAGAGGTCGATTTATGTAGACTTGCACAGCTTCCATTTATCATGATGGATTGGCACTTGATTACAACTTTAGTAAAGAGATGGCAGCCAGAGACACATATATTCAACTTACTTACCAAGGAAGCAACCATCACATTGCAGGATGTAGAGGTCAGCTTGGGCTTCTGGTAGATGGGTTTGTAGTGGTGGATCAGAGCAAGACGAATGATGATGAGAGCTAAGCTATGTAGAAGAGAGGTTGCTAGGCGTCAGGCTTACTTGGATGAGGGGAGCTTATATGTCTCTCACATGGTTGAGAAAGCATTTTTAGACACTTCCTGATGGGGTAGACGATGAGATGGTGTGACAGTACGTGTATGCGTACATTCTTAACTTAATGGAACTAGGTAGTTTAGCCGAGGGGGTGCTTACTTAGGATGGTTATACTGATAGTTTTGCTTTACCATCTCTTCTGATGCACATGAGCTTGGAGAGGCTGAAATTCTTTTACATGTTTGGGCTTAGGATAGATTCCCATATGTTACCCCACTTAGTTGATACGGTTTTACTATCAACGGGGACATGTTATTAGTAGTAAGATGGAAGGTAGTATGGGATACCACTTGGCATCTCATATACGTGATGGATGGTACCACATAATGTTCAACCTGTAGACGATGGAGCAGGTATGACATGATAACTCTTTTTATATTTACTTCTATTGTCACACTTAAGTACTAACCTTGGTCGACTTCTGTTCTTCTTTTCCCTCTGTTTGTTTAGGAGCTATATATAGAGTGCAATTGCTGTTGCATTTCTATATTGCTGGGTGGCACATTTGGACTCCTCAAGTGCCATTCATATGTTTCCACATCGTTGAGTGATATTTCCCCCACCATGTTGTCCGGCAATTTAGTAGATACCAACAGCCTCCACAAGATGTGAACACCTTTAAGTAGCTCCACCAGCTGAACCTCAATGGTAGGACGGATGTTGATTGGATTAATACACATTCTACATACATCTAAGCTTAAGGTCATAGGTACATATTGTTAGTACATATCTAGGGTCCCCATGGAGTCAACTCGAGTTACTGGCCATAGTACAGACATATCACCCGTTATTACATCATAGACTAAGGAGTTGCCATCGGCCAATTTATAAGTGCCTATATAATCATCCAATTGTTTCTATACTTATATGTGCCTACTATTATCTATTTTGACATTTGCATGTCTATTTATTTTAGGTAGACTTGCTTAAGGATGTACGATTGGTAGCTGACTATCCTACATCGCTTGATATTGTAGATGTAATGCTGCAATTTGTCGAGTAGTACAACAGCCTCATCCTTTACCTACACTACGAGGGGGTTTAACAGCTACCCTACGTATACCATAATAAGGAGAATGGACCACTTGTAGATGAGGATATGTCAGATCTTAGTATACCACCTAGGGTTAGAGCTTGAGTTCAAAGACGTATGGCTTGATTCGAACGTGGCTGGAGAGACCATGATAATGATGAGCTATCATATAGGCGACATTCTATAGACCTCAGCTAGATCAACGAGGTATATACCCTGGATTTAGAGTTGTCTCCACCTCAAGAGTTGAATCCAACTCTAAAGTCAAATCCAACTCTTACATGACTCTCAAGTTTTAGCATAAACTAGATCTTAGAACTCTACTGGTAGCTTAAAAGCGGTGATCTAGCCGTACGCAATCCTCCATCGGTAAAGGCATCACTCAATTGCAACCGACCCCTCTAGTTAACCCAATCTCTCTTAAGGATCTTGACAATTCACCACCTTAACATATGTAGTCACCAAACAATCAGAAGCATTCACTTTTGTCCTATACTATTAGAACCTTCACAAGGCGTAGGTAATAATAAATAGGTTTTGTAATTTTTTTATACAATTGTATTGACATTAAGAAATCACATTTTTTGTATATAAACTTATTATTTGAATCTCAATTTAGCTTTCATCGAACATTGCAATTTGTAGCATGCTTTTTTTTTTTATCATGGCATTACAATTTTTGGTTATTTTTCACTATAATCGACTCCTACAATAAACAAATGAGCATTTCGTATGCTAGGTTTTGTTGTTCTACTTATCGACATTGGGAGTTAATGTTAGAGAACAATAATGAGATAGTAAACTTTGAGTTTTTCTATCAACTGTTAGTCTATGTATTAAACAATGTATTTTGTGTTAAATTTATCATTTGGCTTGTAATGTGCGTATTGAAACAAATTAAGGTGCATTTAGTGCATATGGCCTTAAATTGTACTGAAGACGCATCCACTGCTTACACCTTCAGTATGTATGGAATTCATTGAAGGCACACGTAGTATATGCACCTTCAGTGGGCCAAATTTTAACAATTGCATAGGCCTTCAATGTTAAAAGTAGCAAAAAGTGAATGCAAATGATGGGGCTCTTTCTATATTATTTTTTGGAAAAGGACCTGTATTCGTGTAAAAATCATAGGATAGGATAGGTTTTATTTTTTGTTTTTTTTTTTTTAAATTTATTTATTATTTTTTTCTCTTCTTTTTTCTACTCTTGTTAGTTTCGTAGTTTTTATCCCAATCTTTATAATTGTCCTTTCTATCATTGTTTTTTGTTTTCTTTTATGTAGGCTTTTATTTTTAATTGTCTAAGTTCTCGTTTTTTCTATTATTAGTGTATGATGGAATAGATTAATGTGATTAGTCTTATTATTATGTGTTTACTAATACATTTTTTTCCAAGTTTTATTATTTATCAAATTATTGTTGTAGAGTTAGTCCTTTTATAAAATTGCACTTTTTGTACATTTGTGTTGAATTTGCACCCTTTCCATAAATTGCATTTTTAGGAAAAATTGCATATATCTAGGTAAATGACATTTTTGCTTAACTTTTTAGAAAAGTGCATATTTTTTATAAAATGGATTTTTAGCATGATTATTTTAGGAAAATTGAATTTTTTAAAATAAAAATTACATCTTTTAAGGTATAATTGCATCTTTCATATCTTTATTTGAAATTTACATTAAAGGTTGCATAAGTTTAAATATCTTAGATATTTTATCAAAACTAGTTTTTATAACTTGTCTTTTCTTAAAACAAAAATCTTAATTTTTTTTTGCTAAAATTAGGTTTTAGATTTTTTTTAATATAGTTAAGTAAAAAGTTAGGCTTTCTAGGATTTTCAATAACAAAAATGAAATAGTTAAAAAACCTAAATCTAGTTCATTTTCAAAATAAAAAGAACCAACTCACTTATCACCATTAAATAGAGCTTTTAAGTTTTACAAATTAAATTCCTATATTCTATCCTTAACTCACTTCAATAGATAAGTGAACCTATCGTTTTATGCATGGATGAGTATAAGGTCCTCTCTACTAGGAACATCTATAAACACTAGTACTAATTAATCTTCCTATTATATAGCAATCCAATTTATCAATTGATTAATTATTAAAACTCTAAATTACTAACTAAACTACACTAATTTACAAACTAATGCTACTAACACATTGGCTATAAAACAATTATTAACAACACATTTAGCAATGCAGACTTACTTCACCATTTGGCATAATCTTACCAAAATACTTTTTGTCTTAATACTTGTTATCTACGGAAAATTACAGTATGTAAGCATTTTTCTCAAAACTACTTACTTCTAATCCTAATTATATTTATTGGAATCTTTTCCTAATTAACAGCCAACTCGGATTACATTAATGTTATGTTAATGTATCGATTCTCCTAAGAATGCAACAACTTTCCTAATAATGTCTCTATTGTCAAGAGTAAGTTGTTCCAATAAACTAGATCTATTCAATAGAATTGTCTCTCAACATATTCAATTGAAATCCGTCCTAAGTCAATATTGTGCACCACACCATACTTAGATTCATCAAGTGTAATTTATTGGAATTAACATTCATCAAGAAACCATTATTTTATGCACTTGATCATACTAAATGATGTAGCAAATCCTAACATATTACTCATATATAATGAAGAAACAAAACATATCAATAAAATGCAGAAATAACAAAGAAATTAACATAGAACAAATAAAAGAATACAACCCTATTTTGAATTCCATTATAGAAATCTAATAAATATACGAATAATGAATTCCCGTCATCTCTCTTGAGTAATTTTGGGAAAGGTACAAGGTGCAAAACTTAGAAACTATACTAAAAGAAAATAATTGAAAATACAATAGGTATGAAGATGTATAAGTTGATGCATGATCTAATCTCCTTGTTTTGTTTGAAAATTGTGGCGTATTTATATTCTTTTCGTCAAAAGGCTCGAAATACACTACTTCAAGACATCTCCTAGCATTTAGACTCGTTACACACACCAATTCGTATAAAACAATTTGAAAAGAATCATCATGTCCACTCCCATCATGCCTGTGACTTGGAGAGTGATCTTCTCGTTGTAAACATTCTACCTAATCATACCCGTGATTAGGGGTATGATTATCCTTCTAAGGTGGAGTCATGGCCGTCATGAATAGGTGAAAAAATAGCTTCAACCTTAGTTACTCCCTTGATCATGGTCGTGATGGAGGGAGTGACGAGCGTTGAACACTCAAATTCTTTTTTATCATGCCCTTAATGAGTCTTAGTTGATCTTCCTTTAGCATTATTCCTTTATCACAGTTGTAATAGCTCTAAATCTCTTTGTTCTTGTCGAATTTTGCCAATATTGCCCCTTTTTCCTTTTGAATCATCTGAAATTGATATATTACACAATGGATTACCAAGAACTTGAGAAATAAACACAATTATGGTCAATTTATACCTAAATGTGCCTAAAAAGTGTAGAGTGATTTATATTTATCACTCACTAAAGTTGTTATATAAAATAAATAAGAGCTACAATCAATTTGATCCTAATTAGTGGGAATGTAGGTATGTAAGTACCTTTAGGATATAGTTGTCAAAATCATGATTCTACTCATATGATTCTATAAGTTTACGATTTTATGAAGCCTTTTCAAGTTAACTCTTATATAAACTCTTTTTCATGTAGAAACTTGCATTTTTAACCAGGTTTACATGTAAATTCAATAGAAATTTACGTTTTTGACCGAGTTTATATTTTACATATCTTAGTTAAATGGGCTAAAAAAAATAAAATAATATAACTAAACTTTTACAAACTATCAACAATGAAGGTATTACATCATCTTTCATACCCTATTTTATTTTATTTTATCTCTTTTTCTCTCTCTAAATCCTTTATTTTATGTTTATACCCTTCACTTAGGTTTTAGCTTTAATAGCAAAGATTATAACAAAAACCATATAATTCAATTTATACCATCAGTAATTTAAAATGAATTGAAATACTTAATTCTCTTTAGTTCATTGTTTTTTTAAAGAAAATAATGGAAAAAGTTTAGTTTCGACTTTGTTTGTTCTTCTTCCGTACATGTTTAATTATATATTATTACGATTTTTTTTATGAAAAAAGAACTTAATATCTTCATTTCTATATTTCCATAATATATTTCAAGTTGTGAAAAACTAATATGAGTATATCCATAGTTTTTTAAAGTTATTTTACATAGTTTGTAGAAATTTGTGTTTCTAAATTTTGATTTTATGTTTTAATTCTACTAACCCTTTGGTGATTCTATATAGAATCGTGAGTTTGATAACCTTACTTTAGAGAAACCGTAAAATTTATAAAATATTTTGTTTTCTTTTCATTCTTTTAGGAAATTTTTTAATAAAAAATTCATTTTTATGCATTTTTACATCCTTTGCATGTTTTCACAGTTTACAAAAATTCTAAAAATAAAGGCCCATTAATTGTTTTTCTTAAATTTTTACATGAAGATAATGTCTTAGTAAGTTAGCCTTTTGACTCACCTTTTTAGTTGAAGCTTTTTCTAAGAACATTTTTTTAGAAAAATTAGGAGGCTAATGACCTAATTAGAGTTTCTTATCTTATTTTTAACTAGTTTTACAAGTTACCGACTCCTAAAATATCTTTAAAATATACTTTTAACATTTTTTAAAGAGAAATGTTTTCCTTAATCTAATGTTAAGCATTTTATATTAAGCATGTTAGGTTTAGTATAAAATAAATTAAGAAAAATTAAAATAGGACTCAACACTTGGGTATGCTTGTTTGTGATTTTTTGAGTTGTTCAATCTAATTCCCTTCTCTTTTCCATGTCCAATTATATGTAAGCACTTTTAGATTTTGGTTACCTCTCTTAGATAAGACTGAATCAACTTTTATAGTTTTATAGAGATAAGCTTTTTCTTTTTCAACTTCCTTGTTTTGATTTTTAATTTTTAATGTAAATCTCTTAAGATATGATGCATTTAGTGTTGAATAACGAATATATTTGCATTAAAATTTTACAAAGATTCATTGGAAACAAATCAAATTTGATAAAATAAAATTGAATTGAACTTTCTCTCCCTTCCTACTCTTTCTTATGACTACTCTAATAGGGAAGAATGTAGTCATGTGCTAAGGCTTGGGTAAAAAAACAAATGCCTTGTGCATGGGAGGAGGGGAGAAGAATCAAACTCGTAACCTATAGATCCTTCTTATGCATGCCCTCAAACTGAGCTATGTTCACTTTCTCAAAAAATATTATGCATACAAATAGCACTTAAGCTTATAGACTTAAGCTTAATTCAATTTGGGCTTTTAAACCCAAACCCAATTTGATACAATTTATTTAAAAAATTATTCACACAAGCCCAAAACAATTAACTAATAAAAATACATATGCTAAAGGATTTTCTACTCAATTTCAATTTAATAAATTCTGGTCTTATTTTAATTTGCCTAGTTATTATTTTAAAATCCAATCAAAGCTCACTCTTTGTAACTCCAAATTTTCACTAAACTTTTTCGAAAAATATTTTCTAATAAAGCTTAATTTTTTAAAGACTTAAAATATACTAAATTGCACATTTTTTTTATTATTGCATGATCCGATCTTAAATGACTGATTAACTTGATTCAAACACTTGTGATACTTTTCTTTTTCAAGTTTTCAATCTTTTTGTGTTTTTTCCATTTTGCAATTTTTTTTTCGTATTTTTGCAAATATAGATGGCAAAATTGGGGTATCTATAATTACTTTTCTTTATAGTGAAGTTTAATGAAAACATCGCTACAACGATAAAAAGATATGCCCATTTTTGCTAAGTCCTGACTTGAATTAATAGAGTAATTGTTTTAACTTGAATGGTCTGATAAGTCAGGTCTTAGCTTGAAAAGTCAGTTAAGAAAGGTCTTGACTTGAAATGTCAGCTAAGAAAGGTCTTGATTTGAAAGATTAGCTAAGAAAGATCATGAATTAAATTGGTGGGGTAAAAAGAACTCTGATTTGAAAGGTTTGGATAAATGGTTCGTTAGCTAAGAAGGATCTTGGCATAAATTGGTGCAGTAAAAAGGACTCTGACTTGAAAGGTTAGATAAAAAGGTTCCTAACTAGAAAGGTCAACTAAGAAGCATCCAGACTTAAATTGGTAGGGTAATAAAGGCATTGTGTTGAAAAGTTGGTGTTCTTAAAAGAATTGATATCTTAAAAATTAGCTTATAAAAAAGATAGATCTTTCAAAGTAAACAACTTACTAATAAAAAGGTTTGAAGGAATGGTTAATGCTTCTAAGCCTTAGGAAGACTAATGTTCCTTAATGTAGGACGGTAAAAGTTTGCATAGTGAAACTTTCTAAACTCTTGAGATAGGATAACTAAGGTTCCAAAAACTTATAGGAATATTAGGGATAACAAATGTTCTTAAATAGACAAGCTCTCTTATTAAGGATGACCAAGGTTCTTGGAAAACCTCCTAGACTTTTATCAATACAGTAGATAGCTAAAGCTCCTAAATTTTATAAATTGAGGATGACCGAAGCTCCTTTAATTTTCATAATAATATGACAACCAAAGCTACTAAATTTTCTCATACCATAGGATAATCAAAGTTCCTAAGTTAAATTAACAAAGGATGCCTAAGATTCATGACTACTAGGTAACTAAAGTTCATAAGTTTAAGGATAACTAAGATTTTTGAAACTTTATAATGTGATCAAAGATCCTTAAGGATGACTAAGATTCTTAAGGATAACTAAGGTTCCTGTTAAAATAACTAAAGTTTTGAAGGACAACTAAGGTTTTTGAAATTTCCTCAACGAATTACTGAAGTTCCTCACTTGAGGATGATTAAAGTTTACATTACAAATTCTCAAATTTTTTACTTTTGAAACTTGAAAGAAAAAATGTGCTTTCATTCATAAAATCTATTCATCTTTTTCTTGCTAACAAGTAAGAAAATTACATCAACTCTGAATGTTATAGATAAGCGATATTCTTATTCTTTTAGCCTATTGGTCATTCATTCTTCATCTTTGATTGTTTGTTTGCTGCTGAGATAGGAATAGGCAAGCTTCTACTGAACACCTTGTTCTTCTTGCTGTATGGATTCTCATTTAATTTTGGAGATAAATGCCTCCCATGCCTTAAGGTATGCTTGATTTTTGTTTCATAAGATTAATACTAAGAAAAATATCTCAATATTTAAATAGTTTAGTCTCATAGGTCTTCCTCTCACTCTCAAGTTATTTGTTTTTACTCTTGACTACGATTCCAAAAATTATGGTTAGTCTTGTAAGTAATACACTTTGATTGATCTGATAGATCTTTTTCTTAGGTTATAATGTAAGCTTTTGGCCATTGGCTTTAACAAAAAGGAATATTAATGTGTTGGCTAATCTTGAAAAATTAATATTTTAACTCGAATTTACAAGTTAAGAACCTTAATGGGAAATGCTAAGATGGGCTTGCTACATAAGCACTTAGTTACCTTAATATAACCTTTGAAA
This sequence comes from Lumnitzera racemosa, assembly GCA_024138005.1. Lineage (NCBI taxonomy): Eukaryota > Viridiplantae > Streptophyta > Magnoliopsida > Myrtales > Combretaceae > Lumnitzera > Lumnitzera racemosa. The sequence continues at coordinate 89,597,688 of JAMXBC010000010.1, read as the reverse complement.
CGGTGGTAGTTTAGGTTTGCTTAAGCATTGAGGCAGTTGAAAATTTTTGGCTTGTTTTTGAAAGGAGACTTGACTGGTTATCTCATTTATTTATTTTCTTTCTTTTTCCATTTTTTTCTTTCTCTCTCTTTTTCTTTTCATTGAGGAGATCACTTAGTACATTTCTCAAGCTCCTTTATGTAAAGGTTTTGCAACAAAAGTGTTTGTGAGGGCTTATTGAAATTGTAGCTAAAATAAGCCCAAATTAGTTTTCCTCTTTCTCCTAAATTGATATCCTGACCTCTTGATTACCTTAGTATAGGGTTGATCTTAATAGTGTTTATTGTTTTTTTTTTTTTTTGAAGATCATCCTTTAAAGGTTTAAAGGGGGTAATAAGGTGTAAAACTATTTAGGATTGCGAAATGAATGCCTATCATCCTTTTAATTCGAGCATCACATACAAGATAGACCTCCTTTAAGGAATGAGTCTTGTCCTCACTTTCATGTCTCTTAACTCTTATGAATGTTTAAGGGTTAATGTTTAGGATTAGAGCTTGCCCTTTATCATTCTAAATTCTTCAAATACTGAGATAGTTTTCTATTAGAAGAGTTAGAAGCATTTTATTTGTTTGCCCTAATCTCATTTGATAAAACTAAATATTCTATCATACCCTAGTGGATTACATGTCATTCTATCTTTGAAGGATTGCCCTAAGATTTTACACATCCACATAAACTGATAGCAAAAAGACCAAAGAAAATATCATAAAAGATAATTTTATCCCTTAGAAAATGTTTTAATAGCTTCAAAAATAAAACATCCTCCTAATAATGGGAAAGCAAATTACCTAATCTTTATTTAGGTCCTTAGTGATGCTTGCTTTATCTGATTGACCTTTACTCCTCAAAAACTTGGAAAGAATTATTTGTTGACATTTGAAGCCCCAAGCCTTAGGGAATTTAGATAGACTAACCCAGCTTCAACTTGGATCTTTTTCATTAACCTCCAATAGGAATCTATAGAATGACCTTTTCTGGCCCATATGGTAGTCACATTAGGCTTATGGATTAACATTCCATAGCTTATAGTTAAATTTTAGGACTTCCCATTCAATCACTTTCGCTTGTCTCAACTGGTGGAAAACGTGAGATAAGGGTATAAGAATTGTGGTAAACTCCTTCTTCTATTGTTTGAGAGATGATTTGCTTAGTGTTGACTTATGAGAAACATAAGGCCTTACTACTATCACTTAGGGGCTTTTATCATATCCCCCCAAGATTCACCGTATTTATAATACTTTCATTAGATGGCTTTGTAGATATTTTCTTTTCTTATATCTTATTCAGCTTTACTAACCCTCTTACTTACACGAGTTCCTCAATTCTTCTACCAGCCACCATAATATCTATAATATTGGTTGCTACATTACCTAACAAATATCCATAATATGGTTTGTCCAAGATGTTGATATACATGAAAGTCATGTCCTTTTTTAGCATTGGATGATTGACTCTAGGTACAATGCCTCTCCATCTCTAGGCATATTCCTTAAATGATTCATTAGGCTTCTTGTGCATATTATTAAGATCCCACATTGAAGGGGCTACTTTAATATTAAACTTATATTGATTGTAAAAAGCACGAGCTAACTTATCCTAGGTGTTCATCTCATTTAGATCGAGTTGAGCGTACCAAGTCAAACTTGGCCTAATCAAACTGGCTTGAAAAGTCTGCACCATCAAATGATCATACTTCGTATATGATAGGAATTAAGCTACGAGACCCTTAATATGCAGCTAAGCTTGAGGACTAGAGGGGTTAGTACGTCAAATTCTTATGTTCTAACCAACCCCTATCGAAGCCGAGTATTTCTTTGCCGAATCACCTTTAATTCCATGCCGTATGATAGCCCATTATTTTGTGGTTTGCAGAGTAGATGAGTACTCTCTAGTGTCGAGACATACAATCACTCGACATCATCTTTGCCAAGAAGCCGAGAGAGAATTTGGATTAATTAAGCCTTCCTTACTTGGACAAGCCCATATATTCGTACTTTTTGTCTGTATCTCCTAATGACCTTACTAATGCTTCATTGCCTCATATATAGTATCACATATAGAATCTGTAGCACCAATGATTATTTTCCTTATACATTCATTTTTACCCTTTTATAACGTGTACATCGTGCACCCCCCCCCCCTAAGAAATGTCCTTTTTATCTTTTCCATTTTAGGCAAGTTGCCCTAGTTTGCGAGTATAAATACCCTTGTATTTGTAGTTGTAACATATCAAATAATCATCAATACACTTTTGAGTACCTTCCTCTCTTCGTAAACACTATTGTTTACTCTTGGTATCACTCTTATTCTTTCCCTTAAGCAAGGTTAGGTGGCGAGTAACCTCATTAGACCAATTCGTGCATCACATTAAATTATACCGTGAGTCCTTGGAAGTTCCATTGGTGCGTCATATCCTCTAAAGCTATTCATAAGTTTTGCTTATTGTTTTCATCCTTTGCTTTCACCCTTTCATACCTTTCCCCATTGACTCTTTTTGAGTTTTTCGTAAGCTTGGACCCATGTAGCGATTGGCGTTGTTTGTTCTTGGCTACGGTTTGCAATAGTATACTTAGCCACCTTTCTAATATAAAGCTTGGTGTGGAGTTTTGGGTAGTCAGTTCCATCATACTTAAACTTGGGACCTTAAACTTCTTTGGAAAAGCATCATCTTCATAAGATGGAAAATTAACCATTCCCTTATGTTTTAGCCCATCTACCACCTCTAAGGCCTTCACTTTATAAATAAGCTTTCGTATAAACTTCCTTTCCATCTCTTTCTATTTTTCCTCAAATTCTTTCCTCCATGAATTGGAATTAGGACTTGCCACATCTTCTAGTTTAAGAGGCAATGTCATATTCACATTTCAGTTTGGATTAGGTTGAGATGTTTGGCGATCATTGAGAATCCCAACAATACTAGTGAGGGTTGGAATTTGTTCAGCTACATGGTCTACTCTAAAGTAGCAAGTTTTTAGTCATAATTGTTGTTATCAATCATCTTGGCTTAAAAAAACAATGGCTATGGGCTTCAACAATGGGCCTAACCTCTTAAAAGCAAGAACTCATAGCCTATAAAATTTGCACATGTTAGCAGATTTTTTTTTTTCTTTTAGAACTTATTGACTTTTCTTTAAAAACCATTTTCTAAAAGCATTTGAAAACACTTATTTTAGAAAAATTTATGTTATAAACACCAACATTTCCTAATTTATTGGAAGAACTAGAAAGTTAAAGGGTTAACAGGAATGAGTGACTACTTTATAAGGTTGAAAACTAGCAATAATGACTTATTTACAAGTAAAAGTTCTTTCTTCTTTCTTTGTTTTTTAAAAACTCCAAAAGACCCTTCTTATTAATGAAAGCTAAAGAGAATCTATGCTATAAATGATTAGATTGTTAACATTGCCTAAAGAATAGAAAAAGCCAATTATGAACACAATATGATGAGGATAATGAAGCTAAAAAGGGACAACTGATGTTTAAAGGGTGATTATTTTACAAGGGTAATGCTTAGTGTTATAAAAGGTGACCAAGGGACAATCTATGGATGATAGTTACTCACAGATTGTAAGTAACAAATACTTACAAATCTAAGGATTTTTTATTTATTCTTCTCTCTCTCTTTTTTTTTCTCTTCTTATATTTTATTTAAACACGTGTTACTGTGTAATTTCTTTCAATATGAATAGTTAATATACAATAAAAGGACCCAATTCAAATGCTAAGTTGGCAATTGGGTAATAGTACGGCAATTTATTATTATAAAAATATTTGAGTTAAATTTTACTATATCCCAATAATTACATTTGTTTGATTACAAATGACCTAGACCCGTATTAGGTGTACAATTATTTTATAAGTACAAAGGATTAATGACTTATATGAAAAATTATCCAAGTACAACAATTGTATAGTAAGCTATAAGGAAATAAATTTTACATGTAAGAGAATATCATACAACCACTATATCACATGGGAAAATAATAAAATTGCAACTTCTTTTTCATGAATATTATTATTATTATTATTGTTTGAAAAATGTTGCGTTACTATTCATTTACTAAGCTATAAAATATTTAATGCAATTTGGTAGGTTTTATCTTAAAATTTTGTTGCACCATGTTTTACTTGTGAAATAAAAAAAAAAAATAGATAACACATATATTACTAGATAATATACATGGTTGATTACATATAGTATAAAAGAAAAATATGAGAAACAACATATATACAAATTAAAAACATAAATAAATTTGATGCAATATGCTACACACATATGCAATGTAATAGGTATTGGTAATTAATAAATTATGGGAGACGAATTATTGTAAGCTTGTAGTCAAAATAAGGGAAAGGAGTTCGAGTTGATTATAAGAAAATTAGAGCTATTCTTGGGTGGCCTATGTCGATTAGTGCTATTGAAGTTAGTTGCTTCCATGGTCTAGTTTCATTCAATCGGAGATTCATTCAGAACTTTAGTTCCATAACTGTTCCTTTAACTGAATTGACCAGGAAGAACACTGAGTTTAGGTGGTCGGAGAAAGGTCAGAAGAGTTTTAAAGATATAAAATCCAAATTGACATCAACCCCAATACTTGCCTTCTCGGATTTCGAGAAAGTTTTTGAGGTAGAGTATGACATATTTGGAGTCAGCATTAGTACTATCCTTATGTAAGAGCATCAACCATTTGCCTATTTCAACAAGAAACTCTAAGGAGTGACCCTGAATTACTCAAAATACGATAAGGAGTTCTATGCCCTTGTCTGAACACTATAGAACTAGCAGCATTATTTGTTGCTAAGAGAATTCATCATCTACTTAGATTATGAGTCTCTTAAGCATCTTCGTAGCCAATAGAAACTTTCTCAGTGTTATGCCAAATGGGTTAAGTTCTTGGAGTCTTTCTACTACATCATCCGGTATAAGAAGGAGAGCATAAACATCGTGGCAAACGCTCTTTCTCATTGTTATAACCTCATTACAATGTTGTAAGATAAGGTACTTAGATTTAACACTTTTCTTGATCAATATGAGTATGATTCGCATTTTAGGACCTTAGTGGCCAAGTGCAATGTTAGGGGAGCTATAGATAGGTTCTACTTAAATTAAGGATTCCTGATGAAGGGCAAGCAGGTTTTTCTACTGAGTGGTTCAGCTAAAGAGCTACTTATTCGAGAAGCTCATGTTAAGGGCTTGGCCAGCTATTTTAGAGAAAAGAGGATGGCTGAAATATTGAAAGAACACTTCTACTAGCTTAGGATAATGATGGATATCCATCAAATTCTTGAGAAGCATAAGGTGTATAAGCATGTGAAAGGAAGGAGAGAGTCATATGGAGAGTACACACCCCTACCCATACTTGAGCACTCATGGACAGATTAAGCATGGATTTCATGCTCAGCCTTCTCTAAATGTCGAAAAGTCATCCAAAAACCCTAAACCCTAAACCAAGTAAGAACTTTTAACCCTAAGTGACTAATCAATAATTTAATTTGAATAATTTCATTCAAATCTAGAAAATTTCAAAATTTTATAAGAATCAAATCATAATTTACAAAACAATTCAAGAAGTAAATCCTAAAGTAATTCCCTATAAGACAATGCCCTTCTCTTCATCCCTAAGCTTTACATATAAATAAGTAGATCACCAAATCACTCTAAATGACTTATCAATTGAAAGTTGGAGCCATTTATCAATTGATAACTTATCCAAAATCTAGTGATAAGACACTTTTCTTATCACTACTTCACTTATACTATATATAGACAAATTATTATAAGATTTTACATGCTTAACTTTAATAAATGAGATAAGACAACTTCATGCCAAAAAGGACACTAAATGGCCGGTTTGTACAAGCTAGAAAGTGGGGGGCCATACTCTTGTCTTTCATCCATCAATCACTTTATCTTATGCTCCACTGTTCACCTCTTAATGTTTACATCATCAATAGTTGCAATTGTTAACTTTTATGTATGCTATAAGATAACAAATCAAACTTATTAAATACACTTCCTACCCCATTCCCAACCAGCCACTCTTTCTTCCATTTCTCTCACTTTCGATTTCATTTTCTCTTCCTTTTCTCTCACTTTAAAAACAACACAAAAGAAGAAACAACCATACTCTACAAAATCAACTTTGCCACCACTCCTAAGCTTTTACTTCTGGCACTTTCAAATTTTTCTTGTGTCTTTCTTTTTCCAACACTCAAAGCTTCTTTAGGATCCTTAAAACACTCCATAAATCCTACCTTAAAGGATCACAACTTGGTTTGAAAAAAAAAAAAGGTGCAAGAAGGAGGAAGGAAGATAAAGAGCATAAGTGGAACCTTAGTGTACAACCACCATAATTTGTTTTGAGGACAAGTAAATATATCTTGTGTTAGTAGGTTAATATTCATGTTAAGAGACTATGATTTCTTGAAGATATGAGTATGATCATAAGTTGGTATAACATCAAAGACCACCCTGAGAAGCAAACTCATGATATCCTTACATGAAAATTGAAGTAAGAGAATGTAAAGTTGGTGTTTTGTATAGATACTTGTTTAACATTTTGAATGGAAGATTTTAAGTTGAGAAAATCTTGAAATGAGAACTTGAATGAAAAAGAAGCATGCTAGACATGAGGATTTGGAGATCATTTGGATGTTGCTTTCACTTTCTTAAGTTAAACATACTAAAACCTAAATTTAGATAAAGGGAAAAATCCATCACATGAAGTTTTATAAAGAAATCAACTTTGTAAGATATGAACTATGGTATGGGAAGTATGACAAAAGTGAGATCCTCTATTTTCATGTAAAGTATGAGCTAAATAATCATTTCAATAAAAAAAAGCTAAGTTAAGATTTGAATACAAGTAGCTTAAGTTCTTGATTTAATGCTTAAACTTAAGAAAATGATGGAAAATTAAGTTGGAAGCCTTCGTACTCAAACCGAATAGATCTAGAACATCCCTAAAAGAAACATAAAAATGTGATAAAAGCAAGTAAACAAAGTGAAAAGACCAACCAAGGCAAGTATGATAAGTGTATTACGCCTAAAACTTAAAACTAGGCTTAAAACTACCAAAACAGGCCTCAAACGTCAAGTTGAACCACCCTTGAGTTTTTGATCAGCAACTTAACACATCAATAAGAGTTGTTTTAAGACTCTCAAGAAGCCGACAAGAAACCTCCTATGCCTAAGAAACTGACGATCTTTGAATTGAATAAAAAATAAGCCCATTTCACAACTTAAGTCTACTTAAGAGCTCAAGAAGTGGTTGATAGCTTTAAGAGTGTAAATCAAAGTTATAAATCTGATCTTAAGGAGTATTTTGAGCCTAAAATAAAATCTTAAGCCCAAGCTCAAAGGAATTCCCACCAAAAAACCCATTAACCAAACATAGCCTAAAAGAACTCCAAATCATGAGGATCGCTATTGTTCTAACCTATGGATAGATTTACATGTCTCATCTCAAATAATAATCTTATAACGTTAAAGTACACTAAAAAATGATGAACATTGACTATAAGATCATAAAAATCAGATTTAAAATAAGAAAGTTATATGCGATTGAACTTTTAAATAAAACCGAGAAAAATACGAAAACTAGTCAAGAGTATGATTTAAAAGGTTTTAGCTTAGTTTCCTAAGTTTTATTTCAATCACCAGGGGACCTTGCGTACAGAGACGACTTACCCCCAGATTACTTTTACTGACCCACATGGTGAAGTAAGTAAATTCCCGATGAATTTTTACTTAATTTTACTTGTAAAATAGATGTACCTAAACTTATATATATAAATTTGGATGCTTATGGGATATGAGAAATGTATGTGTATGAACTTGTGAATTGAATGCTATGGCTTGTTAATTTTATAATAATGGGAATTTTTATGATAATTTATACGTGCGATTGTATGAAATAAAATTGTCCGATCACCATGAAAAATCGGATTAACCTCTTATATGATTAAGAAATTAAATGGATCATGTATTCCTCATAATTGCACTTGGATAACATTGACTGCCGTGTTACGCAGAAGATTAGATTTTAAAAATATGATTTGTTATTCAGTAAAGAAAGTATATACATATATATATATATATAAATAGTTTTGTTTTAACTTAAGCACAATAATGAAAATGAAATAAAACCTAAAAGTAAAACCTGGATTTTTGTTTAGATTGGTTAATTATCTCTGAAACCTAACTACAAAGGGTGTAATTCTGAGTCGTATACAGTTCCTAGGCTACTGCATGCATTATTTAGCATACTAATTGTTCATGCATTCATATAATTATGCATCTAATAAATTTTTGTCATGCAACATTGATGAGGGTATTTATCTCATTAAGCTTAAGTTTACACCCTAGTAGATTCCTTTTGTTGTAGAAAATCCTCTTTGCTAATCTAGGCTGAAGCATGCCTGTGGTGAGTCTCATATAGAGATAAGTTGGAGCAATCAAGGAGCATAGAGGAGATTTTGTAAAAGCTTTTGTAGATAATTATTTACCATTTTTTTATTCATAACATAGTTTAAAGTTTATAATGCAGTTCTTATTATGAATTACATTTGTTTGTAATATTCTTTTAGTGTGGAACGTAACAAGTCCACACATTTACTTGATTAATTTATGTCTTAAAAGTTAATTTTAGTAAAAATTGTTTTATATTAGTTATTTATGGGAATGGTGGTTACGTACAGTTGAAGGAGCCTTGCGTGTCATATAAAAGGCTTACGATTAGCGAGGAGGTTAATAGTAGACCTTTTTATGGTATATGGCGATCTACCACAACAACGATATTGTTGGGTCGTGATAGTACACAAAAGAAGGGTGACTAAACTCCTTGGGAGCTTTAGACGGTTACACCTTACTCTGTTCTCTCTCTTGTGCCACGGTCGACAATTCTCTTGTCAACGGCTCTGTACCAAATGATTGGATTTCTAGCTACCGAGAGCTTCTTGTTGAGTGACGAGACATAGACTCCTTTTAGTCAATTACTTCCCTTCTAGCCTCCTACCAATGCTTACTACACCCCTTTCTTGTGTCGGAAGTCCTTGATGCCGTCACATCTTGATCCCACTCAATTGTTGTGTTAGAAGATTCCTTGATAAGGGACTATTGATGAGCTGCTATATGTCCTTTTCACTTGACACTATACTATTTTTCCTTTTTGTCATTTGTCTTATTTACCCTTTTTTATATGTATTAGATATCCCTTTTTATGTATGTATTTTTGTAACTTTCTTTAATTGTAATGTTGCTCTAAAAACTTACTATAAATAGCCCATTCTCTTTGTAGCCAGATTATCTTACATTCCTTACAAATATTGACTACACTTGTTCTTGTGAGACAATCCTCTCCAACTCCTTTTTTATATACTCTTATCTAATTTTGCTGAATAGTTTAAGATTAGTGGCGGATAGACCCTAACATTAATTTGTGTGTCTTATTAAGTGAAGTGTCAAGTCATATCGTGTTTGTTAGGGAGGGAGGGGAATATTCTCCGAGTGGCGTCACGTCAACTACTATATTCCATTCGTTGACCTACTTACTCCATTTTCTTTGATATTTCGAAGCACTCATTGGTTTTTCACCTTTTACGGTAAGTTCCAGTAATAACTAAGTTCCTAAACATGGGAGAGTCCATTTAGCTTTTTGGAGCCCATAAGTGGAGAAAGTAGAGCAGCTTGGCAATATCAACGGATTACGTGGGGTACTGAATTCAAATTCCTCTGAAGCACTTTTGACAATCACCTGTTTGGCACAAGGTTTACTTTTGATCCCCATTCCTCGATGTGGCTCGAAAATCGTGGATTGAGGTAGCTGCAAAACCCAAACTCCAATTGGGTTATGACCTGCACCCCATACCCCATCCGATCTACTCCTCACAACAACCAAGCTGCAGCAGCATACATGAGTGTGAGCTCCTAGACACAAGCGTTTTTTTTTTTTTTTTTTTAACCAAACCCTCTGCGCGAATGGCCGAGCATGCTAATTTTTGTGCTCTTTGTAACGACGCGCATGAGAACAGCCTGATAGAAACCGAGCTACCACGATCCGCACTGCTGAGCAGACCAAGTTAAAGGCCGAGTTGTATCTCTAATGAAGCAGCAGGTCACAACGTCGAAAGTCCTTTGCATGCTTACATGAATTTGCCGTGACTGATCCAAAGAATTGGCAGCTGACTTCGATTTTGGAATGGATTGAGTTGAACAGCTTACTTCAATAAGTCCGAGCTAATTCCAATGATTCCAGTAACACATCTAGTCCGCAATATCATCTGAGCTTAACAGGGTAAGTAATGGAAGTCAGTACAATCTCATAAAGCCAATTGAGTGAGAATTGTCTCCTATTTCACAAAAGTCACTATTGTGTAACGATAGCAATTATAACGCCTTTTTCAATCAAGGTATCGGTTGCATAGAGCTGTTATATGGCAGACCTTCCTTTCACTTTTCGGATGCCATCATGGAGGCTTCTATTTGCTAATTTTCGGTCATCCTCCCCATCAAACAAGAAGAACTGGCCGAGCTTTTTACGTTTCAAGTCGAGCTATGTTTTCGGACAAAACACCACATGGCCGAGCTTGGTATAAAACCATTCCTCACATCCATTAGCTTCATCACCGAGCTAAACACAAAACAAGCCGAATAGGCGCTGCCTTCCAATGACAGAACTACAACACATCCAGACCAGCCAACAATACCGATGTTCTACAGTTTATTTTCCACCTGAGTAACACGCAATCCAACCTCAGCGAACAACCAAGATTGATTGCCCCGATCTTCAATAGCTCGCGAGCTGCAAGTCCGAGTAACTAAGCCAAGTTTTTATTTGCATCCGAGCTTAATTCCGTCATTGACCGAGCTGTTTCCTTATACTTAGCTGAGCTCGATGATTAGAGCTTTCTTAGCCGAGCTCCTTCGTTGCATTACATAGTACATTGATTGACCTTTTCGGAACCAACCTGCCCTGTTAACTCCCGAGCTCCTTCAGTTATCCGACCCGCCATCTGCAGCAGCCAACGGCTTGCGTGCGGCTTGAGGTCTTCATGGACAGCAGGTCCTCTCAGATGTCTTGACTTATTACTCATGAGTAGATGACCCGAGCTCTAGAGTGAACTGTAGTCACCAAGGCTAAAGTCCAAACCGAGTAATGCCATATCTGCAGCCACTCCATCCGATCAGAGCTTCGAAGGTGCGAACCAAGAAGAACACCCGATTATTAGTACTATTAAAAGTGGCTTTGGGCATCTTTGCTTGGCCCGAGCTGGTTAGGAAGCAGCACAACACTTCAAAATTCGAAGCACCCACCTTGCAAGAGCCAAACATGGTTCAGTAGTCGAAGGCATAGAATGGGACCAAAGCGACAGAGTTAAATTCCAACTCATGCCGAGCATGATACCGAGCTGCAGTTGGCTGGGTAATTCCCATGTAGGCATTGCCTATTCGAGTTTCAAATAGCGACTGTAATCAGACGGAAATGAGCAATGAGTTGAGCAGTATTCAGAGCTCCTTTATACACTGAACGTGAGCTGATCCGAGCTGTAGAAATTTGACCCCCGAGCTGAACTTCATGAACTGATCAGCAGCTATAATTTCTGAGCTTATTACGCGGAAGTTGAAGAGCTCACATGTGACAACTCGCAGAAATAACCAGATTGGGCTCCTTTCCATGTGAGCATATCCGAGTATCATATTAACCATGCTGTACAGCTAGGCATGAGCTTCAACTAGAATATCAAAATCTAAACTCTCCTTGTACGAACTGAGCTCTTTTGTACAAAGAAGAGATCACCTGTATGAGCTTCTTCGCGCATGAAAAATCCCTATGACAAACAGGAAGGGCAGTCCATACTTGCAACCATGGTAGATCCATTGTTACAAGCTGTTCACCTACACATGCCGAACTACTCTATGGATCACCTAACTATACCGACCTGACTTGCTACTTGACCGAGCAGTGATGACATGCTCAAATTCCAATGCAGCTGCCATGACAACCCGAGCCAGTGTTCGTCTTCAGAAGCTCACAATGACAAGAGCATATCTGAATCGAGCTCGTTGGCTGAGCCACTTTCTTCTTCTGTCAAGCAATACGAAGAATGCATACGAACGAAATTCGAACAAGATGAACCGAGCTATTTTCCTAAAAGTTCAAGCAGTAGGAAGCCGCAGTGCGACAACTCCAATATAATGACATCTAAACTGCTATGTTTATAAGTCCAAATCCCTTTCAACTAATTTGTACTAGCTTCTTTTGGTTGCACGGTACCCTTGAGTTCCGAGCTTCTTTAGGACGAAAAGCCGCTCTATGCATTAAGACCGAGCTCCAGATATTCTGTCCGAGTAATGGTAGAATTCCATACCAAGTCCCGAAAAAAAAGAAAAAAAAAAAAACACCAAGCTGATTAAATTGGGGAAGTGAGCTACGGTCCTATGTCCGAGTTGTGAACGGAGTTGAAGTAGAAGTAGCCTAGCTCCTCCACAAGTTCTCGAGCTAACCGGCCATGAAGAATACAAGAATGTCCAAGCAGTTAACAGCAGTTATATTTGGAATGCTGTGATGTTCTCGATAATAATGCTCTCTTGGCATTATAAAACAATGAAGAAATATGAGTTCGATTTGCAAAACAAGGATACAAAGAGTACAGAATTTTTAGATGCATTGTGAGATATGGTTACTGTGACATCTCGGGAATTCTTTGAGAGCAATAACCTGGCTTACCAAAAGCCGAACAACTCTCCCTAATCTTCAAGCCCTACTCACTCATTGATCCTTGATGATGAAAGATGAGTAGAACTTCGCTACCACTATTTATATTTGATTGGTTGTTTATTTTAAGATATGTACTTTATGTTGTCTAACGTGCTTATGCTAGTATTCACATGGGATCTATTGTTTATCAACAAGTTTGATCATAAAAATGTCGATTATTTAGGACTTGTAAAGATTTATTTAATTCTTAGTAGGCTTATTTATACTTCTATTCAAGATTAGTATGAGAACTCAATGACAAATTGAGGCTAGAGAAACGCTCTTTGCCTAAAGCCTATGCAAGCATATTTTGCTAATAGGCTACTCCTTAATAGCTTTAAACCCTCACTATTATGGGAGACAAGTAAATCACAAAGTATTAATCCTTAAGTCCTATATTTGATGGACGATGGGAAAAGGATATTCTTAGATTTCTAAGTCTTAATAAAGGACGATGAGATATAAAGCCTTAAACTCTTTTAAGAGTAATATGCATAACTGCTATAAATCCTAATAAAGGACAATGAGCTACTTGAAAAGCTCTATGTCATCAATTGATGATGAACGTAGCACTTTAAGTCAAATAAATAGATGACAAGCTACCTAGAAACTCTAAGCCATCAATTGGGGACGAGCATAATGATATAAGTCTAGTGAATAAACAACAAGCTACCTAAAAACCTTAAGCCACTAAATGGCGACTGGTTAAATACTCTAATCTCGATACCTTGTATGGGTAATGAGCAAATAAGCCTAATGTCCAATGACACTAACGAACTTAGGGCCAATTGGCCTCTTTAGAGCTTCGTCTCTTTAAGCTTTTACTTTTCAGGCATATTGGCATCTTCAAGTGCTCCAATCTTTCTTGACCTTTGCCTCTTCATAGCCTTGTAGCATTTTGGTCTCTTCAGACCTTTAATCACAAACTTTTCCATAACTCCTACAAAATTAGCTTCCGTAGATACTCTCCTTGCTGAACTTGTCACTAAAGAGATTGGAGGCTAAGTGTTGATAGGACTTTTTTAATAAATAAGCTATGAGCTTATATTAACTAGCCTATAACTTAAGCCTAACTTTAAAGGCTTAGTCTAGGTACAACTTCCTCTCAGCCATCATAAATATGAGGTGAGACCCTTAGGTAAGGGATTCTATTTTTCTCATTTTCTTTCCTTGACATTACTTTATAGTTTGACTTTCATGATAAGAGATCGACTTAGGCATCGGAATAGCTATACTAGAGCACCTTTTAGCCCCTTTGTAACATGCTCTATTTTGCAAGTACCTTCGTACTAAAACGAGAGTTGATTGTCAACAATTTATATTGATGAAAGTAGGCTTGGACACAACAACTTGACAAACTATAGTGGTTTTGGTGGTGGTTGAGGTTAGTGGTCATAAGTAACTAGTAGTGAATGCATGTGGCTTATTGTTGTGACTATCAACGAGAAGAGGAGTGATGAAGATGGGGTTTATAGGGCCTACAAGTCCAGCTATGGCATTAGTTCGTACCTAGAAACACTGAGAGTAGTAGTTCATGGTTTTTGAAACAGGCAATGGTGGTCTTCAGGTAATCGCAGCTAAACTTTGCTTCATCAACTAATCAAAACCACAAAAAGGATTTGACTTTTCTTAAATTTGGCATTCCTAAAGATAGTAGGTGATGGATTAGGTTTAGAGAGAGAAAGTGTTGTGTGTAGGTGTTTTGTTTGTGATTTTTTGAGTGGTTTAATTTGATTCCCTTCTCTTTTCCTATCTAGTTATATGTAAATACTTTCATATTTTGATTACCTCTCCTAGACAAGACTAAATTGACTTCTATGATTATAAAGAGATAAACTTTTTTCTTTTTCAACTTCATTTGATTTGATTTTTAATTTCTAATGCAAATCTCTTAAAATATGATACATCTAATGCTGAATAACGAATAGACTTGCATTAAAATTTTATAAAGATATGTTGGAAACAATTCAAATTTGATGAAATAAAATCAAATTGAACTCTCTCTCTCTCTCTCTTTCTGTTCTTTCTCGCACTTGCTCTAATAGGGAAGAAGGTGGTCACGTATATGGCACATGACTAGTGATTAGGTAAAAATACAAGCACCTTGTGCATAGGGGATAAGAATTGAACTTGTGACCTATAGATCCTCTATATGCATACCTTCCAATTGAGCTATGCTCAATTTCTCAAAATATAATGTATACAAATTACACTTAAGCTTATAGACCTAGGCCTAATTCGCTTTGGGATTTCAACCCAAACCCAATTTGAATCAATTTATTTTAAAAATTATCCATAAATGTCCAAAAAATTAAATAACAAAAATATAAATGCTAAAGGATTTTCTACTTGATTTTAATTTAATAAATCTCAAGTCTTACTCTAATTTGTCCAGTTATTATTTTAAAATCCCAATTTTGAATCCAATCAAAGCTTACTCTTCATAACTCCAAATTTTCACCGAACATTTTCGAAATATATTTTTCTAGTAAAGCCTAGCTTTTCAAAGGCTCAAAATTTACTAAATTGCACATATATTTTTTTTTATTATTGCTTAATCTAGCCCTAAATGACTAATTGACTTAATTTAGACACTTATGATACTTTTCTTTTTCACATTTTTCAACCTTTTTTATTTTTTTATTCCTATAAACTTGGCAAAAAATAAGAGGGAAAAAATGGGATATCTACCTTAATCCAAACTACAAGCAATATCTTGAAAAATGTCATAATCAACCATAATGATAACATTTCATGGTCTTCATCCTTGGACCCACCCTAGATATATGGTTCTAATTCCCACATAAATAGCACTTACCCTTTAATTGCTTACTCTAGCAGGGAAAATGCTAAAATCTACACTTCCAACACTTAACATTTGAATCTTTATCATAAAAACTAAATCCTTTGTTAGATTGTTCTAATCCACTAGTCATTGTAGCTAAATTCTTTCCCTTTTGACCGGAGTTGCCACTTCCATCACTAGAGGATGATCTCTTGAAGGTAGGTCTAAATCAAGTTACCCATCTTAATCTCTTGCTCTACAAAAACTACATAGCTAACCAATTGTTTTCTAGCTAACACACCTTATATACTACATCATAGTAGGTGGTAAACCCATAATTCACAAGTTTGCACCTCGTTGTTGATTTGAGCCCTCAAAGAAAGAGGTCTTCCTTAAGCTTTGGGTTATCCTAATATGATTGTGGTGCATACTAGATCAACCTATTGAATTCAATCTCATATTACATTAACTTCACTGTTCCCTTCCTTAAGTCCATTAATTCTTTTGTCATTTGATTCTGTATGCTTATAGGAAAGTATTCCTTCGTGAACTTTTCTTGGAACGTTTTCCTTGTGATTGGCCCTATTAAGTTTCTTGTCTTAGAGTCCCACCACATTTGACTCCTAGCTTTAACAAAAAAGTTCCATATGAAAGTTTTTATATTTCTAGAATATCAAAACCATTAAAACTATGCTCCATTTGAGCTAACTAGTCATTAGCCATAGCCAATTTCCCCATTTCTTTTTCAAAGTACTAATTGGCTTTAATAAACTGTAAGAGCTTACTAACTTCTTAGGGTTAGTGCTCTTGGTTCTACTTCTAGTTGCATCTAATGTGCAACATTTCCACCAACTATAAGACGTTGAATTAAGGCTCCTTACTGTTAGATCATGTTGTGCATACTTGACATCACCAGTCCAAACTAAGTTGGATCCAACATGTTTAAAAGAAGGTAGGGGTGGTGGTAGGTCATTCCTTAGTAGATCTTGAGGTGCAAGTGGAATCAAAGGTAAGTCTCCATTTCTCTGTTGCCTTTCAACGTTTCTATTTCCATTATCGGCCATATTCTTAAATAGTAAGTACTTAAACCAGCTCACAAAATCATTTATAACTTATAGGTTAGTATGTATTGTCTCAAGATATTTACCAATATAGATTCTAGGGAGGTTGGGCTTTGCGTAGTTAGTTGAGCCTATAAAATAGAGAACAATAAGGGGTGTCGGGGTGCTGAGGTGCCAGGGTACTATTCGGTATAACCACTTTGATACTTAAGTTAGGCTTGTGTATATAAGGAGAGTAAAAGTGCTCAATGGCATAATATGGGCTTCAGTATGCGAAGTGTCAAGAGGTTTATCGTTGGGTGATGGCCTTGCGTTTATAAAGGAGTGGAGCTAGCAGTTGGAGAGAAGTTAGTAGGTGGTAGCCATATCCGTAAGTATTGGGTAGTGGCACATCAATATCTAATGTGGTTTACAAATATAGTAGTTGTTTGACTTACTTCGACCTTATCTAAACTCTTCTAACTATTGGTGATGATTGTGGTTGAGTAAGCAATGTGATGGACCTACATTGAGGTCAGCTATGAGGGAGAAGGTCGAGTCTTCAGGGGGATATCTTAGGCCGAGAGCCTTATTAGGTCGGCATAGGCCTAAGGGGCCCATATCTTAAATGTCCTATCAACACTTACCCCCCCAAGAGAGTCTCATTGCTATTGTGGAGGTAAGGAGGGGAAAGATGGGCTTCTTAAGTGTGTGATTGATCTAGTCCGAAGGTGGCTGGTTGATACAAGGCAAGTACACCTATCAGTTTTAACATAGCGGATGTGAGTTCGAGTCGATCCTTTAGAGACTTCGAGTACTAACATTAACCTTAGCTCTATTATTTAACCGAAAAATTGTGATAAGTTGAATGAATTATAAATACTAAAATTAACAAGCTAACCTAATTATGAGACTTGATTAAGCAATTTAGAAAGCGATACAACTAAGAACAACTTCAAGAAGGCAAATAACGTATTTAGGATTTATTTCCTCTAGTGTTTAACATGTGACCACTTAAAATATATCCAATTCAATTTCTATAATTCTTGACTGGAGGGATTTACAACTAAAGTTTTCTCAAGCATATGAACCGTAATCCTAAATTATTTACTGGAATCTCTTCACTTAGTAATATAATTTAGAATCGCATTAATGTATAATGAATTCCCATACAAAAGAACAACTTTTTGGAAGAAACATGTATCTTGTCTCTAATTACACATACAATTCTCTCCAATTATGTCAAGATCTCATTACACATGTAATTTCTCAATCATCATATATAATATCATAGATTGACACTCTAGAAATATCAATTAACAATTAAATAACATAATTGAATTAAGAAAAGATAGAAACTTTATTGAAAATTATCAATCAATCTAATAGTCACATGAAACCCTAGATTCTATAATCCTAAATACAAGAATCTTAAGCTATCATAATGAAACTAAAAATGAATTGCAACAAAATCAATAAATAAAACATGAAAAACTCTCTTTGTTGATGAAAAATCTCTTCAATCTTGAAGTTGAGTGTTGCTTTCGCCTTTTGCTCCTCCTTTTTTTCAAGTCTCTTCTCTTTTGAATGTCTAAAATTTATGTGTGAAACCCTAATAAATCCTTTTATAATGTATTGTAAGGTTTCTTTTTTCGTCACTAGACACATCTTGGGACACAGTTGTATCCCCAGGTCGTGTAACTTTCAAACCTTGGCAAATCTTCTTGGATGGACACAGCTTAGGGACACAATTGTGTTCCAGATTGTGTAACTTTCTGACCAAAATTCCTATTATTTATGTAACTCCATAACTCATTCATTTGAACTCTAAATTAAGTGAAACTTGATTCCTTTTCTTTATTTTCAATCCAAGAACGCGTTCAAACCTTGAAATCAAAATTTTACTCAATTAAGTATCAACTTATTTTATAAAAAAAAAAACCAAAGATGTAAGGGAAATACTATAAAATCACCATGTGAAATGTATTTAAGATTAGAGTTATCACTAGTGTTGCCACATCGACATGGTGATGAAGACGTTTGAGCTGTGTGATACAGAAGTCGAGCAGTCATGATCTATTTGAGCATGTTGTCAACTGATCGAAGGTAGGTGCTCTAGACCCAAAGTAGGATATGGGAGGTCACCTTCTTGACCATTAGGCATATTGAGTGGTTGGTCCTCAATCAGGTCAGGTTTGGGATGGATAGGTGGTTTGAGGTGGATGCTCTACAGGTTAAGCTAAGCACTCTGAACCGAGGCAAAAATTCAATAGGTTAAGTGCTTGAGATAGTAAAGTCGTAGAGTAGGGGTGTTGAGTAGGTAGGGCAACTGATCACTATTCAAGTAGCCACTATTTATCTGTGCCGAGGTGTAGTGTTGTTGAAGTGTCACATAAGTTCTTTAGTGGGAGCTAAAGGGGCTTCGAGAAAACTTCTTGTAAAAGTTACTTTTTGATTTCTTACTTTATTGCATACGTATATAGTGCAGTTAATGTGATGTGATTAGTGTTCTATCACTTCAGACATGCATGCAATCGCATGCGTTTTGTCTTTCGAATGCTGCCATTCGATCAAAGCTGTCTCTATGTATCCGTATCATAGCTTTTTAGGAGATTCATGCTTATTCAAATCCTTATAACCACCTATTCGCTTTCTAACATGTTCAACCTATAAATACTAGAATCTCTATTATAGATTACTCTTTTGCAACCTTTCACGCTTTTTTAGTGCAATCAATGCAACCTTATTTTCACCTTTCATCACCTTCCTCGAAGTTTTCCTTCTTTTCCCTAAACTTTTATTGAAAGTTCTTCACTTTTCTTTGCTTCTTCAACTTTAGAATGTCTACCATTAATGGAGCAAACATAGGTAAGATGCCTTATGATGCATCAAAATACAATCTAACATCCTTGAAAACCATAAGGAATGACCCTCCCCACAAAGGAGATGACGAAGTAATGTTGTTGGCACAACTGGATGATGCTTCGAAGATGGCAATAGAGGCATTGGATAGGACAAGGCTTATCAGTACTGTCCTAAGGGATGCTTATGCGTGTGCTCCCTCATCGAAGGCTATAAATTTGTTCGCCATGCTTAGAACAAGTAGAGGTCTAAGCAATCAGATGAGTAAGAGCAAGACTTCCGCCGTTAACTAGGTCCAGACAAACTTTATAGTTGGACCAACTCTAGGCTAAATAATATGGCTGCTAAGAAGGGAGGAGAGGGTGCCCTTGTTGTCGGGGAGGTACTTCGTGGTGTTTGAGAAGTTTTTGGAATATAGATTATGCCTTCCTCTAAGTGAATTTGAGAAGGATCTCTTTAACTTCCACTGATGTAGTCCAGCACAAGTCCTTCCTAATGGGTAAAGGGTCTTGAAGGCATTCTAAGGGCTCTATGAGTACTTAGTGATAAGGGCCACTCCTAAACTTTTCAACCACTTCTACATGTGGAAGAGTTTGAGTGGATGGTCATACCTCTAGCCTTATCTGGGAAGGAAGCTATTTGGGGACCTAGTAGACTTTATTAAAGGCTAGCAGGATGTTTTCTTGGTGGTAAAGTTGCTAGATGAAGGAGACTTCTAGATGTAATGCATTGAACTGGAGCTTAGAAGGAGCTTAAGCCTAGTGGTACTGAGGCTGTAGGGGAGATTAAAGCCTTTATGGCCCTGAGAAATGGCAACGAGATAAATGTTGTGAAGATAATTGAGAGATACTTCAAGTCTCTGATCTTCAAGCGCTTCCCCAATACGAAGAACGTTATGGTGAAGAAGTAGATGGAAGGTATAGGTTTGTTTTTCACAAACAACTTTTTCCATTATACTAGTCTGCATATGTAGGACTGTGCTTCGTCTAACATCCTACTTAAGAGAAATGGAGGGGAATCTTCGTTGTCCATATTAGTTATGGCGGAGTTGGGGAATGATGGTGTTAGTACTTTTTTTGTCTTTTGTTTTTCTTATGTTAGCTGTTTGTTTGATTTTTTGTAGGCAAGAGATTAGTTGAGGAGATACCCCATCCCGTGGCATTAAAGTTGTTGAGGCATCATTAGGCTAGGGTGAAGCTGGCAACCAAAGCCTCTGGCTTTAAGGGTAAGGCCATAGGGTTGAGATCAAGGGTGTAAGAGACCAGTAGGGTCAAGGTAGCTGCTCTACCATAGGGGATTCCTCTCATTGGTCCCCATATAAAGCCGCTGGTTATCGAGCCTATGAGTATGGTATCTCCCTTTACTAGACCTATCTCCACCTTTATGCTTATAACCGTGGAAGATGAGCTTATTGGCATCGAAGAGATGGATGTACTCATGCTTGCCCCCTTTGATAAGGGTGAGGAAGGGGTTCTTGAGGCCAGTGCCTTATCTAAGGTAGCTAGGTAAAAGAGGAAGGTCCTCAAGACTACTAAAAAGAGACCCTTAGGGCCAAGAAGAAGAGGAAGGGGAAAGTGCCCCTCAATCGAGTGAATTGGTACAAGTGGCCCATAGCTCATTTATATAAGTGCATCGATGAGCTCGGGGATGAGTTCTTTGAAGTCTTTAATAAGTTTTGGTTTGTGGGGATAGCATTGGACTTGCTTAAGGACATACTATATAATATCCTAGAATGAGGAGATGTACCTTTAAAATGTTGAGTCTGAGACTAGGAAGGTCAAGGGGAAGATCCTAAGGCCAAAGTACGACGTTTGAGGCAATGACATCATGTTACACCATCGAGCTCTCAAACTCTAAGCTTTGATGGAATTGTACACCCCTAACGATTAGGCCCTTCTTGAAGACATGGCAAGGGTAGGACCAGGCACTCCTACAAACATGGCAAATCATTTAAGCTTTCTTATTTGGTTGGTCAACCTGCACCCTTCTTGAATTGATGTCCTTCATCATTGATACTGATTCAATCTCATTGTGTATTTCTTTGTAGTATCGTGGCCAAGTGTTGCTCTAGCTCAATAACTACAATACCCTATGGAATGAGGTAAAGGGATTTTGTATAGTGGTGTCTAGTGCATAGAAGGGCCTATACAAGACAAAGTCCTCCTCTAATAAAAATTTGGATAAATTTAGCAAAGCTAATCGATGCCTACATCACTCTTATGTATAGATGACTATACTTAGGCAAAGCTATAGGAGGTAAAGTGGAGTCGAGCCAATGTTGAGAAGAACACCAAGTAAGCCAACAACCTTAGGAATTAGCTAAACAATAAGTAAGGGACCAAGGCCCAACTCTCTCAAAAGCTAGATGAATAGAGAAAAGACAAGGAAGGTCTTGAATAGGAGAATGCTGAACTTAAGGCATCAATCTCTAAGCTGAAGATCGAACTAGCGATGAAGGCGTTTATGTGTCATAATGCCAAAGCTTCATCGATGGAACTGGCCAGTTAGAAGGTTGAGTTAGAGTAGAAAATCCAATAGCTCCAAAGGGAGAGTTTGGAGATGAAGGAGATCATCTCCATATTGGAAAGTAGGGAGGTGCTCATGTAAACCCTACTTTTAGTGGGCCTAAGATTTGAGTACGAGTACTTTTTTAACATTCCCAAAGATCAACTAGACCAAAAACTTAAGTTTATATTTAGAAACGAATTAAATTTTTCCAATCTAGAAAAACCAATTATCGATAAAACTCGAGCTTGAAGAACTACAAGCTCTAAAGTCATTTAAAACCCTAAACCTTAAAACAATTAAGGAATTTTAACCCTAAGTAATTAATCGATATTTAATTTGAATAATTTCATTCAACTTTAGAAAATTTCACAATTTTATAAAAATCAAATCATAAATTACAAAACAATGCGAGATAAAAATCCTAAAACAATTTCCTATAAGGCCATGCCCTTATCTTCATATATAAGATTTACACATAAATAAGTAGACCAACCAATCACCTTAGATATCTTATCAATTGAGAATTGGAATCATTTATCAATTGATAACTTATTAAAATCTAGTGATAAGACAATTTCCTTATTACCCCTTCACTTATACTACATATGGACAATTTTTCGCAAGATTTCATAAGCTTAACTTTAATAAATGAGACATGACCACTCCATGGCCCAAAAAGACTTTAAATGGTAGATTTGGACAAGGGAGAAAGGGGGGTCATGCTCTTATCTTTCAACTATCAATCACTTTCTCTTATACATCACTATTCACCCCTTAATGCTTACATCATCAACAGTTGCAATTGTTGACTTTTGTGTAAGCTACAAGATAATCAATTAAAGCTTCTTGCACACACTTCTTTCCTCATTCAAAATCTGCCACTCTCTTCCTATTTCACTCCCATTTTCACTTCCTTTTCTCTCACTTTAAACACAAATCAAAAGAAGAAATCAAACTCCACAAATTCCCAACATTACCGCCACCATTTTTGCTTCCATACTCACAGCAATTTCTCTTCTTATTCTTGTGTTATTTTCTTTCACCATCTAAGATCTTTTAGAGCCATTAGAACCTTCCATAAACCCCATTCCACAAGACTAAAAGATTCAGGTTCTAAAAGGTTGCGAAAGAGGAAGCAAAGTTGAGAGCTTAAGTGGAACCTTTGTGCACAACCACCATATTTTGCTTTAAGGACGAGTAAGTATTTCTTGTGATTGTAGGTTAGTGTTTATGATTATGAGACTTTGATTTCTTGAAGATATAAGTAAGGTTTAAGTTGTTATAACACCAAAAATCGTTTTAAGAAACAAACTCATGAAACCCTTACATGAGGTTGAAACATGAGCATGTAAAGTTAGTGTTTTGTAAAGATACTTGTATAGCACTTTGAATTGAAGATTTTAAGTTGAGAAAATCTTGAAACAAGAACTTGAATGGAAGATAAACATGCTGGAAGTGAGGTTTCAAAGGTCATTTGAATGTTGATTTTATTTTTGTTAAGTTAAACATGCTCAAATATGGACTTAAGTTAAGGAAAAATCCATCACATGAAGTTTTATGAAGAAACCAACTTTGTATGACATGAGTTATGATATGGAGGTTGTATTAAGTATAAGATCTTCTATTTCTTTGTGTGGAGCATGAGTTACAGAATCATCTTATGGAAGAAAAGTTAAGTTAAGATTTGGATACAAGTGGTTTAAGTGCATAATCTAACAACTAAACTTAAGGAAATGATGAAACAAGTTGAAAAAACCAAGCGAGAACCTCTTGGAATCATCACTACCAGATCTGGAACATGAGAAAAAGAAGCTTAAAAATATGATAAAAGTGAATGAACAAAGTGAAATGATCAACCAAAGCAAGTATGGTAAGCATAGAAAGTATAAAACTCAAAACTGAGCCTAAAACTCTCAAAACAAGCCTAGAACTCTAAGTTGGGCCTTCAATAAAATTCTGGCCAGCACCTTAAAAAATTAAAAGAGGATGTTTTGAAGCCCATAAGAAATTCACTTAAGGCCCCAAGCCCAACAAAATCACTAACTTTAGTTTGAACAAAAAACAAGCCCATTTAACAACTTAAGCCCACTAAAGGGCCCATGAAGTGGTTGTTAGCCTTAGGAATATAAATCAAAGTTGTAAATCTGATCTCAAGGAGTATTTTAAGGTTAGGATAAAATCTTAAGACCAAGCCCAAAGGATTTCTCAAGTTATCAAAAAACCCATTTACCATACAAGGCCTAAAAGCACTCCAACACATGAAGAACGCTACTGTTCTGACCCATGGATAGAATTGTATGCCTCATTTCGAAAATATAACCTCACTACATTAAATTACACTCGAAAACGATGAAGATTGACTATAAGATCATAAAAATTGGATTTAAAACGAAAAAGTTATACGCGATTGAACTTTTAAGTAAAACTGGAAAAATTTATGAAACCAAGTCCAAAGTATAACTTAAAGGGTTTTAGCTTAGTTTTTTAGGTTTTATTTCAAATCTTTATAGTATTGTATTTGTGATGTCCAGGGGACCCGGCTTTGGGGAGATGACCTATATCGGATTATTTTGATTGATCCTTATGGTTAAGTGAGTAAATTCCCGATAACTCTTTACTTGATTGTACTTATAGAATAGACGTACCTAAACTTATATGTATAAATTTGGATGCTTGTGGGATATGGGAGATGCATGTGTATGGATTTATGGATGAATGTGATGACTTTTTAATTATATATATAATAATGGGAATTGTTTGTATTAATTTATACATGTGAATTATATGGAATGAAATTGTTTGATCATCCTAAAAATCAAGTTAATCACTTATACGATTAAGAACTCAAAATGAATCATGCATTCCCCATATTGCATATGGATAACATCGACTGTCGCTTCATATAGAAGATGGGAAGGGACTCACAAGAATACGAGTTTCCTGCAGGATTGGGCACTAGCTATGCCATCATATATATTGAGTCTCTGTCTAAAGCTGATGGGCTGACTAGGTGTTGGGAGACATCAACCATCGGCGAGGGGTTGAGTCTTATGGCTTCTGCTTAGGGCGTGTGTTTGTGGACTGCGGGGACCACCATACCGTTAGACTTGGGATTGTAAAAGATATGATTTGATTTTGGTAAATGAAGTATACATATGTATATATATAGAGAGAGAGAGAGAGTTTTGTTTTGGCATGAGCACAATAGTGCAAATGAAATAAAACCTAAGGTCTAGAACCTATATTTTGGTTTGGGTCAATTAATTATCTCCAAACCCCGACTTCAGGGGGCGTAATTCTGAGTCGTATGCAATTCCTAGGTCACTGCATGCGTTGTTTGGCATATCGATTGTTCATGCATTCATGTGATTGTGCATTTAATAAATTTCTGTCATATAGTATTAATGAGGGTAATTATCTCACTAAGCGTAAACTTACACCCCAATAGTTCTTTTCTTTGCAGGTTGATCGACAGTTGGGAATGGGATAGGAATCAAGTGCAGAGTGCTACGATTGAATCAGTATGATGAAAAGCTCGTGTAGTTAATTTGGAATGCTCCAAAAAACGACTAATGTCTCAATTAAGTTTAGAATTTTCTAGAATTGTCTATCTTATTTCACTATTTCGATAGGGGATACCGATTCTCTACGGTTCTGAGGAACTGTAGAAAAATATATATCCATAATTATTTATATTATATAATGAGTCAATGAACTAAAATTGAATACTCTATAAAATAACTATTTAGAGTCTTGCAATCTCTGACTTGCAAGGTGATTTTCTTATCATATATGCACACATGATATGAAAATTTTAAGCAATACTAATAGGCCCCTCTTAGGGTCGCTACAGCTCAATAATGTTATTACTAAGAAGGCTATTGAAGACTTTCAGAGGATGGACCGATGGTTGGAAGAGCTGGAGGACATCTCCATTGAGTGCGCTCAATTTATGTGAGATGAGGTGCTCTCCCATCATCCTAAGCTCGACTTGGGCTTCCTTGGTTAGTTGGATTCTCCAACTCATTAGGAGAGGAGGGCGATTAAGCATAAGAAAGAGAAGCCACCTAAGTAGCTATTGTAGTCTAAGATACCCCTTTTGTTGCTAGGTTAGTCAAAACACTTTTGCATACACCTTTACTCCAACAACTTAGCAGGAGGTCATTGTTGAGAGTACTTCTTAGGATGATCAAGGTTGAGGTGATCCTCTTGTTGACTCAAGCTAGCAGGTTTTAGCCCCTCCATTTACAACCTAAGGCTAGTCATCTTAGTAGCCGTCAATGGATCAACCCTTCAGATAGATTGAAGTGCTAGACTTTTCAGAGCTACTAAGGTTTGCTAATCCAAAAAAGTAGTTATCTCCCTTCCCTTTATTTTGTACCTCAGGTTGGGATGCCAACTTTAATTCTGTATACACCCTCCCCTCCTTTTTATTAATGGAATTTCAAACTTCTTTTCTCAGTGTTCTTACTTTACGTAATTTGATTCTTGTTTAATACTTTTCACTTTTTTGTTCGATTCATTGTGTTTATAAGGTAACATAGTCTAACACAAAGTTATTTATGCGCTTGTGTCTAACTGCTTAGTTATCGAGCTAATTTGGGCAAGCGTAAGGAAGTCCTTTGATTGTATATGGAAATTCTTATCTCAACCTCTATGTTTCATTTTTTTGCTGACCTAATTGCCAAGGCTTCACATGCCCCAGACTTGTCAGACAGCTATGCTATTATAGAATATCCAAGTAGATAGTCCTAAGACTATTCGAGCTGAGCTCCTAAATCAACGACAGATGTCCAACCCTAACCCCAACTGACTACTCTATAACAAGACTAACTATGCCTCAACCTTATTTAAATTAGGTCAGCCTTTGATAGCAAATTCTTTTTCTCATCTATTTTGTATCATATTTCTAACATCTAGCTATCGAGTGATACGTATCTTTTGGCACAATATTCCAAAGGGATTCTTTACTTTCTATACTAAATATTCTTTACCTCTTTTACCTTTTTTAGTATACGTGGCATAACTTAATTGTAAGAATTCCCTATTATCTTTTCATACATCTAAAGTAACCCTAGTTGATGGTATATAAACCCTTACTTAATCGTATGCAGACAATCAACAATCAATATCAAAATTTTATTCAAGTTTCCTTTAAGCAACCCTAGCATTTTCATCACCCTTCAGCTCTTATCTATTCTCTTTAGCAAGGAGTAGTTGCAAGTAACCATTTAGTTTAGATCAGTGAGTTATATCTGGTGGATTGTTAGTTAAGTAGGATCGATTGGTGCATCATGTCCATTTGATAGTTGCATGGACTTTGCTAGCTTTTCTTTTATTTCTTTCAATTCACTTCATTATAGTGTTTCTCCATATGTCTGACTTTAGAGATACATTAGCTTCGTTGGTATCAGAGCATGGCTCCAAGAATACATGAGAGAGGATAGGCCTCTGGATGAAAGACTAGCGAGATGAAGTACTTTAAATGCTTAGGCTTCGGACATATGGCTGTTGAGTGTCCCAACTAACATGTCATGGTGCACCAAGGAGATGTAGTAGATAACGCTAATGAAAGTAAGTCCAAAGAGGAGAAGGATGTTCAGAAGGCAAAAGCTAAGGAGGAAAAGGAGACTTGTATCTATGTTAACTAAGGAGAAGTGACGACACTAGCCTTAACACAAGTATTGAGCTCCCTACTAAACTCTAAGGAAGATTAGAGGAAAAATTTGTTCCATACTAAATGTAACATTAAAGGACAGTTTGCACTATTATAGTGGATGGAGGAAGTTGTACCAACATAGTCACATAATCCTTTGTGTAGAGGCTAGGTCTGTTAACCTCAAAGCATCCTTGACCTCATAAGCTACATTAGCTTCATGATAAGGGTACTTTACACATGATTGAACAAGTAACTATGCCATTCAATGTTGGAAATGTGTACAAGGATGAGGTAGTATGCGATGTCATCCTCATGGGAGCTTCACATCTATTACTTGGAAGACCTTAGTTGTTTGACTGACATATTACTCACGATAGATATAATAACACCCATGCCTTTGTTAAGGATGGAAAGAAGATTGTGTTGTAGCGGATGACCCCATCCCAAGTAAACGAGACCTATGATCAGCTCTCTAAAGCTAGTAGGAAGGCCTTAGTGATGAGTCGAAGAGAGCTCTGAATTGTTGAAACGGTCGATGAGCCTATGTTTTTATTGATTAGAAGATTGCTAGAAATGAGAGGTTTTAAAGACACTCTAGATGAAATTCGAAGGTTGAGTGATGAGTTTTCCTACCTATTTCCTAAGGAATTACCTAAAGTACTACCCTTAGTTCAAGACATAAAGCATTGCATTGATTTACAACTAGGCACCGCTCTACCAAATTGACCTACATATAGATTGAATCCTAACCAGGCTACTGAGCTAAAAAGATGGGTGGATGAGCTCATAGAGTGATGATATGTGAGGGAGAGTATGAGCCCTTTTGCTATACCAGCTTTACTTGTCCTGTAGAAGGATGGTTAATAGTGCATGTACATCGATAGCTAAGCAATTTATCGAATTACTGTTAAATATAGGTACCTAATACTGAAGCTTGATGACTTGTTAGATGAGCTCCATAGTTCCAAAATATTTTTGAAGATTGATCTCTGAAGTGGTTACCACCAAATTCACATAAGATTGAGTGATAAGTAGAAGACTGCCTTCAAAACTAGGCATGGTCTCTATGAATGGTTAGTTATGCTGTTTAGACTTACCAATGCGTTAGGCACATTCATGAGGTTGATGAACCATTCGATGCGTCCTCTGATTGGAAGGTGTATGGTTATGTAATTCAAGGACATATTGGTATACAGTGCTAATTCGAGCAACCATGTTCAACATCTCTAAGAGTTTTTTGACATTTTGCGAACCGAGAAGTTATATGGGAATTTTAAGAATGTACATTCTGTTGGGATGAAGTGTTTTTTCTTAGGTTTGTAGTATTAGGGGAAGGAATCCAAGCAAATGACGAAAAGATTTGAGTTATTCTGGAGTAGCCAACGTCGAAAATAATTACTGAAGTTCGAAGTTTTCATAGCCTAGCTTCTTTTTATAGGCGATTCATTAAAAACTTCAGTACCATAGTCGCCTCCTTGATTGAGCTAACCAAGAAAAGTGATAGGTTCAGATGTGACGATTGAGCTGAACAAAGCTTTAGGGAAATTAAGGAAAAACTCACCTCCACCTTTATCTTATCACTACTAGATTTTGACAAACCCTTTGAATTGGAATGTGATACATCAAGTGTTGGAATTGATACTGTCCTGATGCATGAACAATTACCCATCACTTACAATAGTGAGAAGCTTAATGGTGCTACCCCAAACTATTCTGTATACGAGAAAGAGTTATACTCCTTTTTTGAGCCCTTATTGCTTGGCAGTACTATTTGCTAACATAAGAGTTTGTTATTTACATTGACCATGAATCATTAAAGCATCTTAGGAGTTAGAACAAACTCTCAAAGAGGTAAGTTAATTTTCCTAGGAGCATAGTTATCATTAGGGCTTATCGTAGGTAGAGAGAACTATATGGGTCTTTTAAGATATTGAAGAAAATAGTGTGGTAGGTTGACGAACCAAATGTAATGGCTAACGTAGAACTGCTTAGAGGATATGACTCACTAACAAATACAACATAACTTGACACTTCACTTGATATGACACACAAGTTAATGGTAAGGTCTTTCGGCTACTAATCTTAAGCTATTCGGTGAGACTAGATAAGAGTATATGAAAATTAGACTTAGAGAGGGATATCTCGCAAAGAACTAGTATGTTCATTGTTTGTAAGGAAAATGCCTGATATTCCGGCTATCAAGAGAGGGACTATTTATAGTAAGTCCATAGGGAAACAATACAAATAAGGAAAATTACAAAAAGGTATACATGAAATGGAAATTCCTAGTACATACAAAAAGAGGTAAAAAGGAAAAAAGACAGAAAGGAATAAAAGTACAATGTCAGGTAAAAGGACAAGTGGTAGCTTATCAACGGTTCCATATAAAGGACTCTTTGGGTCAGTTGGGTTGTATCAAGACTTGGTAGCATCAAGGGTTGCTGAGATGAGTAAAGAATACTGAAAATATTAGTAGTAGGCCAAAAGAGAAGAACTCGGCCAACAGGAGCCTATGCTTTGACACTCAATAAGAAGCTCTTAGCAACTGAAGGTACCTCGGCATTCAGCAGAAAGCTCTCGGCAATTGAAGGTCCGAGTAAGATCTAATGTGTAGGGCCTTGGTCTTCATCACTCGTTAAGGATACTTCAGCAAGAGAGTAGTTGGTGTCAGCATAAAGAGGAAGTAGAATAGGGTGTACCTACCTGGAGCTCTTAAGTAGTTTAGCCACCATTCTTCTATGTATGGTTTCTCGTCCTTAATTGGTTGACGATAGAGAATTCTTTTGGTAAGGGATTGGAGGCCTCTTATGCGTACGCAAGTAAGAGGGCTAGAGGTTGATAACCCAACATAAGCTAAGTGGTTAGAGTTCATAGAAGGATTTTTGTATCTAATTCGATACAGGAAAGTGAGCACAAATGTGGTTCCATTACTTAGTCACATCATCAGACCTTGCTAACCATTTTGCAATAAAACTTACTTGGATTTTTGCTTATCATCGAGTAGTATGATAATGACCACCATTTCAATCTTGTTGTTGAGCAATGCCATTGTTAGAGGATATTATCTTAGGGATGGTTATTTGTTCAAAAACTAAGGGCTGTGTATACCCAACTATTCCATACATGAGCTGTTGATTAGGGATACCCATAATGGTGGATTATTTGGTCACTTTGGGGAGACAAAGACAGCTAATCTATTGAAGAACAACTTTTACTAGCCTAGTTTGGCTAGGGATGTATGTAAGGTAGTTGGTAATTATAAAGTGTGCAAGTGAGCTAAGGGGAAGAGAGAGCCCAATGGAGAATACATGCCCTTGTCAATGCTAACCTTCCCTTAGGCAAACCTTAACGTAGACTTTATACTAAGATTGCCTTAGACATCTAGAGGAAAACATTCTATATTTGTTGTAATGAACTACTTCTACAAAATGACATACTTCATCCCATGCCATCGAACTAACAATGCTTTTTCTATTGCTAATTTATTTTTGTAGGAAGTTGTTCGACTACATGGAGTGCTAAAGACCATCATTTTAGATCAAGACACAAAATTCTTGAGTTATTTATGGAAGACTATGTAGAAAACTTAGAACCAAACTTGTGTTCAACTCTAGTAGCTACCCTTGATTGATGGCCAAATTGAAGCTGTGAAAAGGATGCTAGGAAAGTTACTCAAAGCTATTGTAGGAAAGAACTCGAGGGATTGGGATCTGTGTCTACCACTTGTGGAATTCACATATGATTGAATTTTTTACAGTACTATTAGGAAGACCCCATTCGAGGTCGTTTATGGTCTCAATCCTACTACCCCTTAGATATGATTAGCACCCCTACAGCTACTTAAGGGAGTCAGTCTAGAGTTGACCGAGCTCAGGAACTACAAGAGCTACACTAGTTTACAACTAGGAAGATCACCAAGTTCAATCAAAAGCAATAAGAGATTAGTAGTTGAGGTTGTCGAGCTATTTCTTTTCCAACCAAGAGACTTAGTATGGGTATACCTCAGTCGAGAACGATTCCCACACTTGAGATAAAGCAAGCTATCTCCTTGAGTTGATGGTCCGTTCAAGGTTTTAAAGAAGGTTAACTACAATGCTTACTAGATAGAGTTACCTGATGACTATGGTGTCTCCCCTACTTTTAATACATCTGACTTGAATCCTCACCAACCAGTAGAAGACCTCACTAGTGTCCCAGAATAAGAGCTAAAGAACACTTTATATTTGAGGAGAAATCTTTCTAACCTTCAGGTAAATGATAAGAATCAGCCTTTTGGATTGGTTATATGAAGCCAAGCTAAAGGACTCCAAGGATTTACTTAAAGAATACTAGCTCGAACCCTATCCAAGATGGAAATTCCTATCTCGACCTCTATGTTTCCCTTTTTTGTCGACCTAACTACTAAGCCTTCACATGTGCCAAACTTACCAAACTGCTATGATAGAATATCTGAGCAGATAGTCCCAAGACAATCTAAGCCGAGCTCTTGAACCGATAATAGATGTTTGATCTTAACCCCAATCGACTGCTTTATAGCAAAACTAACTAGGCCTTGACCTAATCTAGATTAGGTCAACTCTTGATTGCAAATTCTTTTTCTTGTCTACTTTATACCATATTTCTAACATCCAGCTACTGAGTGACATGTGCTTTTGGTAAGACATCCTAAAAGGATTTTTTACTTTCCGTACTTAATATTCTTTACCTCTTTTACCCTTTTTAGTATGTATTACATAACCTAATTGTAAGAATTCCCTTTTATCTTTTCATACATGTAAAGTAACCTTAGTTGATGGGTATATAAACTCCCACTTAATTGTATACAAACAATCAATAATCAATATCATAATTTTATTCAAGTTTCCTTTGAGCAACCCTAGTGTTCTAATTACCCTTCAACTCTTATCTATTCCCTTTAGTAAGGAATAGTGGCAAGTGACCCTTCAGTTTAGACTGGTAAGTCATATCCAATGGATTGTTGACTAAGTAGGATCGATTGGTATGTTATATTCATTCAGTAGTTGTTCGAAATTTGCTTGCTTTTCTTTTGTTTCTTTTGGTTCACTTTGTTGTGGTGTTTCTTCGTATGTCTGATCTCGAAGATGCATCAAGGGGGGTTAAGTTAATGTCATTCTAACCCGCCCAATTAGTGGTAGTTCCTTAGGTATTGGATGTTTCGCCCTTATTGAGGTTACCTAAGGGGGTTAGGTTGGTGGTGTTTTGACCTGCTAGTTAGTAGGATGTCTTTGGGTAAGGAGTATTTCTCCTTGCTAAGAATACTCAATGGGGTCAAGTCGATAGCATTCCAACCTGCCTAGTTAGTAGGAGTTCCTCAAGTAAGGGGTGTTTGCCCTTTTTGAGGTTACTCGAAGAGATAAGTTGGTAGCATTTCGACTTGCTTGGTTAGTAAGAGTTCCTTAAATAAGGTGTGTTTCCCCTTATAGAGTTTACCTGAGGGGGGTTAAGTTGGTAGCATTCTAACTTGCTCGAATAGTAGGAGTTCCTCAGATAAGAGGTGTTTCCCCTTACTAAGGTTACTTAAAGGGGTCAAGTTAGTGGCATTCCAACCTACTCGGATAGTGGGCTTTGTTCGCCCTTTAGGGTTTAGGACTTTATATGAGAGTAGGAGAAAAAAGTAAATGCAGATAGCTCATTAGAGAAATAGGACTTTTATTCATGCTTTGTGAAATGATTTACAAAATGATTGTACATTAATTAAAATAGAGCCAAAGATTATAGGCATTTCATGGGTATAGGATGAGCTCATCATCCAATCATTATAATCTATATGCTTCATTCCCTAAGTTCCCCCTGACTTTGATTGGGTCTTCCCAGTCGAGGGCTTGCTTGTTTTGTCCTTCTTATGAGCCTGTAACTTCTAACTTCCGACAAATCAGGTCATCAACCTTAAATTCTTTGTATCTAACCTTTTGATCATAGTATCTAGCCACTCAGTGTTGGTAAGCAGTTACCTAAGCTACGGTGAGGTCTTTGATCTCTTCGATGGTGTCGATGTTAGCATATAGTAGGACTCATTAAGGATGGCATTGAAACTTTGCATCCAAATGTTAAGAAGTTCTAGCTTAATGGGGGAGGAATGCCTTCGACTGAATGTTAGGAAGAAAGGGTTTTCTCCGGTAAAGGTGCAATAGGTAGACCTATATCCTATAAAATGTTAGCTAACTCATTTGCCCAAGTGCCTTAGGATCGGTCCGCTCTTTTCTTCGGGCTTTTAAGGATGACTTGATTAACTACTTCAACATCGATTGAGGGTAGGTGACTAACGTGAACTATAGCGTAATGTGGTGCTTGGTGTAGAATTCTTTGAATTAGGGGCTATCAAATTGATACCCTATTATCCATGATGAAGGCTTAAGGGACCTTAAATCAGGGAGAGGATGTTGTTCCAAATGAAGGAATCAATATTCCTTTTGGTAATCTTTGCATAGCCTTGACCTTTACTTACTTGGTAAAGTAGTTAATGGCAATGATAATGAACTATTGACCTCCCGAGGCCTAAGGTATGGTGCTAATAATGTTGATGCCCCACTAGGCAAATGACCATAGACTGGATAGGGGTTAGAGATTGTTTTATAGGTGTGACTAGCTAAGGCATGCTTCTAGCATTAGAGGCACTTTTGGGCTATGGCCTTAGCATCCAACTTCATGGTAAGCTAATAATATTCTAATCATGGGGCCTGTGTGTAGAGGGCTTAGGATTGAATGTGGTTATTGTACACTCCAGCATATAGCTCTTCTATATACGTAGGCTTTTGTATTCTTAAAGGCATTTGAGTAGGGGTCGTTATGGTATAGAATGCCATTAACCAACAGGTAGCTGGTAGCATGGTATCTCAGCTTTTTTACCTTTCTCTTTTCTTTTGGGAGCATGCCTTACTCCAAGCAACTCTAGATGGGATCCGTCCAACTCGGCTTTGATGGTGCTACATTAAGTTCTAAGACCTCGACCAAACTCGAAGTTGTGCTCTTCTCCAATAGATACTTAATGGAGATCTTCCTATCTTTTACCTTAAGCTTCTATATCCCTGTGGAGGCGAGCTAGGATCTAAGTTTTCAAGTTAGGGGATCTTTATGACGGTCCACAAAAGAAACTTAGTTAGGAGGCTCTTCACCTTCTCCAGATACCTTGTTATGGTGTCATTCTTGGCCTCATATTTACCTCGGACTTATTAGACAATAAGCATAGAGTTTGAGAAAACTTACAAATGCTTAATGTTGTTCTCTTTAGCCACCTTGAGACCAGCTATCAGGGCTTTGTATTTAGATTATTGTTGGCTTAGAACCCAAATTTGAGGGTGTAGCAGAATGTCATCTTCTATGGTCCGGTCAATATGAGACCTAGACCTTCACCCCTCGAGGTAGATAATCCATTAACATAGAAGGCCTACACTAGTTTATCATACCTTAATGGTGTTTCCTCCTCTCTTATATATTTAACCATGAAGTTGGCCAACACTTATGTGTTGTAGGCCATTCGTCATTGATACCAAATTCTATATGCACTCAGCTCCATCGTGTATTTCACCATTTGTCCAAACACATTTAACTTTTATAATAGTGTACATAGTGGATAGTTTGTAAGCACAATAATTTTGTGCTCCTAGAAGTAAGGCCTTAGCTAATGTGCTAAGATGATGTCGATCAAGGAAAATTTCTCTACTTTAGTATACTTAAACTCAAATCCCTAACGTATGTTGCTAATGTAGTATATGAGCTTGTGCTTTCTCCCTTCTACTCTAACTAGTACAGATGAGAGAGCTTGGTCACTAAAGGTTAGGTACAAATACAAGTCCTCCCTTATAATAGGCTTAGAGAAGACAAGAGGGTATTGAAGGAAGTCCTACAATTGCTTGAAGGTTGCCACACATTGAGTTATCCATTCAAAACCCTTGGGATTCTTAAGAATTTTAAAAAACTTAACACATTCGTTTATGCTCTTAGAGATGAATTTGCTTAATATAGCCACCATGCCTGTAAGCTTCTATATATCTTGGATTGAGGAAGAGGGCTTCATGTCCCTAATAGCCTCTATATTTTCAGGGTTTGCCTCAATTCCTCTCTAGGTGACTAGGAAGCCAAGAAATTTACTAGAGTTGACCTTGAATATGCACTTATTGGGGTTCAGCCTCATATAGTGTTTCCTCATTTGATCAAAGGCTTCCTATAGGTTCTTGACATGATCACCAAGCTACTTGCTCTTGCTAACCATGTCATCGACGTATCCTTCCATGTTGCACCCAAGTTAAAGCTTAAACAACTTTATCGCTATTCGCTAATATGTTGCACTAGCATTTTTTTAGGCTAAAGGCCATGATGGTATAGCAGTATGTACCAAAATTGATGAAAAAAGAGTTACAAACTTCATCCTTCAAGTCCATCTTTATCTTATTGTAGCCTGAGAAGGAGTCCATGAAGCTTAACAGGGCATGTCCTAATGTAAAGTTAACTAGTTGGTTGATTCCGAGGAGAAAGGAGCAGTCTTTTGACTAAGCTTTGTTAAGGTCGTCACAATCGACCCACATATGCTACTTCATAAACTTCTTAACTAGCACAACATTTGTTAGCCAAGTCGGGTACTTCTCTTCTCTTACGAAGCTAGCCTTAAGCAGTTTCTACGCTTCATCCTTTATTGCAGCCGACCTTTCTGGTGCAAAATGTCTCTTCTTTTGCTTGATAAGCCATGCGATGGA
Source organism: Lumnitzera racemosa (assembly GCA_024138005.1). Taxonomy (NCBI): domain Eukaryota; kingdom Viridiplantae; phylum Streptophyta; class Magnoliopsida; order Myrtales; family Combretaceae; genus Lumnitzera; species Lumnitzera racemosa. Next base: position 89,561,325 of record JAMXBC010000010.1, on the reverse strand, counting down.
GTTGATGTTGAGGCTATGGGTTGCTAAGTCGGGGAAGATCCTAAGCATGTCTAATGACAACTAGGTAAACTTATCTGCATTGGCTTACAAGAGAGCAAGTATTTCTTCCTTCACCTTGAAAGGAGTCTCAATCTCAAACTTGGTTATATGGTTGGGAAAGGGGCCTATTGCATCTTGTTTGTTTTTTCACCTAGCTTACCTCTCTTAACCAACTTCTGCTGTAGGCTAACCTTTAGAGTAACAACCTCATCTTCTCGACGGCCTTGACATAAAGCTCTCGGGAGAGCTTTTAGTCACATTTGCAAATTCTTACCCCATTAGAGATTAGGAATTTAGCCTTCGAGTGGAGGGATGAAGTCATGACCTAAAATGCAATTAAGCTTAGTCATTATAAGAGAGCATTGTAAGGGGGGTAAGCTAAGGGAGGTAAGCAGTCGATCAGGATGAACTATACTAGTCATTGTATAATGTTGTCGTCATCGCCAAGTTCCATATCAAGGGTAATGATTCCCTTGGCTCTAGTAGTGCTCCTATTGAAGCCAATGAGATTATGGTGGTAAGGCTTCATCTTGAAGGGCAACTTGGTCCTCATCCTTTCATACCTATGTAAAAAGAAGATGTTAGTGGAGCTGCTGGTATCTACTATAATCTTGAGTTCCTCAAAATTTGCGATCCTTGCCCTATAACAAAGGCATCTTGATAGGGGGTGTCTTACCCCTCTAAGTCTTCATCTAAGAAAGAGATCAAAGTGTCAATCTTCTATATCTTCTCTCCAATAACCAGTACCTTAGATAGGGCATTAGCCAAGTTGCTAGTGCTTAATCGGCTCCCTAGGTATGTGCCCCCAACATTTATGTTAATGTCACTGTTAGAGTAATGTGTCTTTAGGGTCAAACACATGGAAAAGCACACAATAAAGCAAACAAAAAAAAAATAGAGAAATAGTTAGCAAAGTCCAGGTAGCTACCAAATGGATATGATACATTACTCAATCTTACTTAGCCTACAATCCTCCGAATATGGGACATTAGTCTGAATTGAAGGGTCACTTGCTATTACTCCTTGTTAAAGGGAATAGATAAGAGTTGAAATGATGATAACAGCACTAAGGTTGCTCAATGAGAATAATTCTATATTTATTAGTTTGTTGTTGTTACATACAAGAAAATGGAGGTTTCTATACCTATCCACTAGGATTACTTTACATGTATGAAAAGACAAAAAGGTATTCTATGGTGAGGTTATATGAAACATACTAAAAGGGGTAAGACAGATAAAGAATATTCAGTATGGAAAAGAAAGAACCATTCTGAAAAGTTATGTCCAAGAAATACTTGTCACGTAGCGAATGGAAGTTAAGAATATGATAGAGACTAATTACTTCTTCCAAAGAGAAGTTAGCTTAATTCGGGGTCGGATGCTTATGGTTGGATCGAGAGCTCATCTCAACTATTATTAGGTTATCTTCTAGGTTAAAGCATTGCTGTTAAATAAGGGTAGATCTGACACAAGGACCCGATAGTCAAGTTAGTAGGAGACCAGCTTAGGATTAGAATCCTTGTCTTAGTTATGGCTTAAAGCTAGGATCCTCTAAGTGAGTCTTTGGAGTCTTTAGCCTCAACTACATGTGATTGGTCTGAGGGGTTGATTCCTATCATTTGCTTAGGGGTTAGAAAGATTTATCCTCAAATTTGGAGCCATTTCTGCTCTCTCTTCTAAGGCACTCGCAGGGTCTTCTACTATTGGTTGGTGGGGAATCAGATCAAACACATTAGAGGTAAAAGAAACACCATAGTCATCAGGCAACTCAATTTGGTAAGCATTACGGTTGATTTTCTTCAAGACCTTAAATAGACCATTAGCACAAGGAGATAGCTTATTTTGTCTCAAGTGTGGTAATTGTTTTCGGCTAAGGTGTATCCATACTAAGTCTCTTGGGTAGAAAGAAACAGTTTGGCGGCTTTAGCTACTAATTTCTTGTTGTCTCTAATTGAACTTGGTGATCTTCTTGATTATAGACTAATGTAGCTCAAGCAATTCTTAGGCTCAGTTAACTCTGAATCGAATTTCTTCATTAGTTGCTAGGGCGCCAATCATATCCAAGGGAATTGTAGGATTAAGGCTATAGATGACCTCGAATGGGGTCTTCCCAGTAGTGTTATAGATAGTTCAGTTATATGTGAACTCCACAACTAGTAGGTACAGATCCCAATCCCTCAAGTTCTTCCTTACAATAGCTCTGAGCAAATCACCCAGCATCCTATTTATCACTTCAATTTGGCCATTAATCTAAGGGTGGCTATTGGAGATGAATACAAGTTTAGTTCTAAGTCTTCTCTAAAGATTCTTCTAAAAATAGCTTAAAATTTTTGTGTCCCAATCTAAGACAATAGTCTTTGATACCCCATATAGTCGAACAATCTCTTGCAAAAACAAATCAGCAATACATATAGCAACATTAGTCCGATGGCATGGAATGAAGTGCGCCATCTTGCTGAAGCAATCTACTACAACAAAAATAGAATCTTTCCCTCTAGATGTCTAAGGCAATCCTAGGACAAAGTCCATGCTAAGGTTAGCCCAAGGTAAGGTTAGATTTTGGCAACAGCATGTACTCTCTATGGGGTTATTTCTTCCCCTTGGCACACTTGCATACCTCACAACATCTTACTATCGTATGGACATCCTTAGCTAAACCAGGCTAGTAAAAGTTTTCCTTCAACAGATTGGCTATCTTGGTCTCCCCAAAATGACCAGATAATCCTCTACTATGAGCTTCCCTGATCAGTAGCTCACGCATGAAGCAATTTGGAATACATACCCTATAGTCTGTAAACAGAGAGCCATCCTTAAGATAACCCCTTTTTGGTAGTGTTCAACAACACGACCAAAGTAAAGGTCAGTAGTATACTGTTCAATGATGAGCAAGAATCCCAATAATTTTTTTCTACAAAGTGGTTAGTAAAGTTTACCATCGTAACAAAGCAACGACGACCGCATTTGTGCTTTCCTTCTTGTACTAGATTACATACAAGAACCCCTCCATAAACTCTAACCACTTGGCTTGCCTCTTCGAAAGCTTGTTTTAACTCCCAAGATACTTTAATGATTCATGGTTAGTTTAAATAACAAACTCTCATAGTTGCAAATAATGTTGCCAAACAGTGATGGCTTAGAAGAGGGAATATAACTCCTTCTTATACAGAAAATAGTTCAAGGCTGAACCACTAAGTTTCTTACTGTACTAGGCAATGGGTCAATGCTTCTGCATTAGGACAGTACCAATTCCAACTCTTAATGCATTACATTATAATTTGAAGGGATTGTCAAAATCTAGTAGTGATATGACAGATGTTAAGGAGAGTTTTTCCTTGATCTCTCCAAAGCTCTATTCAGCTCGGTTGTTCTACATGAATCCTTCACTCTTCTTTATCAACTTGGTCAATGAAGCGGCCACTATACTGAAGTCCTTAATAAATCGCCTATAGAAATAAGTTAACCTATGAAAACTTCGAACCTTAGTAACATTTTTCGGTGTTGGCCATTCCAAAACAGCTCGGATTTTTTTCTCATTTGCTTGGATCCCTTCTCCTAAAACTACAAACCCTAGGAAAAGCACCTCATTCTAGCAGAACATATACTCCCTCACATTCCCATACAATTTCTCAGTTCGCAAAATTTCAAATACGTCATGGAGATGTTAAACATGGCTGTCCAGGTTAGCGCTATATACCAATTGACAAATGATTCTCGTTCCGGTGTACGAACACCTACAAGATGAGAAAATGGCTACGAGGGGCGCTAGAAAGTGTTTCAACACAGCTACTTCAAAGCCTAAGTCAACCCTCTCGTCATGTGAAGAGAAATATTAAGTAGTTAGGAAAAATGAGAGAATCAAAGAGGGTCTTCTTACCTGGGGGTCTTACTTAGTATTTATAGTGAATCAATGGAGATTGTTTCTAGACCGGGTTTAGACATTGGGCTTACTAATATAGGCTTACACAATAATTATCCAAAAATGTCCATCAACACTTGCCCCCAACTCTCTTTAGTGACAAAGTCAGAAAAGAGAGTATTGAGGGAGATTGATTTTATGAGATTTCTGGAAAGGTTTGTAATCTTAGCTAGAAGAAGCTAAAGTGCTTGAAGAAGCAAATGCCTGAAGAGGTGAGATGTGGGAGTAACCGAAGTGCCCGAAATGGTGAGGGCCTAAAGAGGCCAATATGCCTGAAGAGGCGAGAGCTTAAAAAAGTTGAAGCACTTGAGGAGGTAAGGGCCTAAAGAGGCTAAAGTACCTGAGAAGACGAGAGTGCTTGAAGAGACGAGGGCCTAAAGAGGTTAGAGTGCTTGAGGAGGTAAGGTCACCTAAAGAGGCGAAGGTGCTTAAAGAGGTCAGAGCACCTAAGGAGGTGAGATAGCTAAAGAGGCTAAAGATTGCCTAAAAAGGTGAAGGTGCTTGAAGAGGCCAGAGCACCTAAGGGGGCAAAGAAAGCATGAAAGTCGCCCAAGTTAAGCATGACTAGTATTGAGTCGTAAGATAGGTTGATTGGCCTCTGGTCCATTAAAGTATAGGACTTTGGTACCAGATGTCAAATTTGAGTATTTAACCCATTACCATTTGATGGCTAAGGATTTTCAAGTGGCTCGTTGTCTATTTATTAGACAAAGAGTTTGAGTTTATACTAGCTTGGTGTTTGTTGTATGTAGGATATTTAGTTGTTGAAGAGTAGCCCGTTAGCTCATTACATTTGCATGGGCTTAATCTTGTGCTGTAAGGTTTCAGGATAGTGTATAACTTAAATCTATTGTGCCTCTATCAACAATGGAAATGTATTTCCTCTTCAATCATTCAAGTTGTTAGCCCCAAATTGCCGATCAATGGTTACGCATGTGTCGGCATGCATGGGAGAGCAGGTTGGAGTTTGATTGGAATGGGTGCTTCGCACATCTATTTTGTAGATTGATCCTTGTAGCAGCTTAGGCAACAGAATAGCTCGGTTTGGAAAGTAAGGCTACTATCAAACCTCTCGACATTGGACCATGGAAATGCTCACTTTAATACTCGGCAACTATTGCTTGTTCACTTAGCCTACTAATAAATAGATCGGCATGGAAACACTTAGCCAAGATTACAATTGCTCTCATCAAACACAAAGCTCGGTAAGGCATTCAAAACCCTTGAAAGTCACACTAAAAAGAGCTCAGCACTAAGTTTACAGGAGCTTTTCGGCCACTCGGATATACTAGGCTCCTCGGCTACATCAATTTCTCGTTGTAAAGTTTGGCATAGTTGCTGCGTAGTTGCAACTGTACTACTTGGATAAGTCAGATTGTGAATCAAGATGGAGCTTCTCATCCATTTGGCATGCTCACAGAAAACATCGACTATTCAACCATGGTGCAGTGAGCTTGGCTTGGACTCAAACATCCAGAACTCGGCCTCAGCAGAGTATACTTGGCAGTCTAGTTTTCTAAACTTGACACTCGGCAAGGTTTCACGACTGCTCTGCATTGGGCCTGGGCTACAAAGTGAGTACATAGACAACCGAACAACGTAGCTTTTCCTCGGCACACTTGAGTTACTGGGCAAGTGCAGTAGATGGAGTGACAACTTGTTAACTCGAACGAACTTGGCCGCTCGGCGTAGACATGGATGAGATTCTCCGCTTTAGCAAGGCTCAGTAGTGAAATTAATTACAGAGCTTTGGATTGATCGGCTTAGCATTGTCGAGCCACACAAAATAACTCGGCCTGTATCAAAGGAACTTGACTCGGTTCTTTATTTTCGAAGTATCCGAAACATGTTACGATGGATGGAAACTTAAACTCTACCAAAGTATCTTGGCCAAGGAAAACCAGGTGTGAGCTTATTCAAAAACCATACTCGGCAATAAATGTCCAGCGTGTAAAAAGCTCAGGAATTTGCTCTGACGAGAAGACGGCTAACTTGGCTTGAATTCAAATGCACAGCCTTAAGTCACTGTCATCCTTTGGCTCGGCACAGCTGTAATGATTGATTGGAGCATAGGAGATAATCCATTATTAGGCAAAAATTCACCGCTGCTTGATACTCGTCAAAAATTCATAGCCGCTTGCTACTCGACAAATGTTGTCTTGCGGCTGGAGTACTGATCCACAACTCGATGACCAGCGTTTGGCCAAATCCTCGAAACGGACATGAAGAGCATCTTGCAGTAACTTAATGTCTTTTCCAGAGAAGAGTGATCTTCTGAAAGTGAATAATCAAGTTTTGGAAATTCAAACAAAGAAACAACTTAGTCAGCTCCATTGTCGTTATTAGTCAAATGACAACGATTACGAAGCATCAAACGATGAAAATACGGTTACTTAAACATGTAAACTTAGATATGGATGATAGATAATTATTTTCTAAAAGAAAAACGGTCCTACTTTCTTTATATCACAAGGACTTCTCAACAATTTGAAGGAAATAAATATGATAACCGCCTTTTGTGTTTCTAACATGGTACATGTTAGTAATGAATGTTAATCGGCCAGATGGTGGAAGTTAACTGAAACAACATTTCCTTTTTTTCATGGTATAAGCAGGCTTTGAGAAACCAAGAAATTGCATATCCAAAGAAATTATATATGCCATTCGAAACATCCATAAACACAAAAATATGAAGAAAAACAAGGACACTTAGATCATATGTCAGAGGAACATAAAGATGCTAAAAGCCAAAAGAAATAGGAAGATTATGAAAGAATTTGCTTGAATCCTTGAATAATTCTAGAAAATCACTAAAAATCGTAGTGGCAATTCCCAAAGACGAAGCCAATTGTTGACGGATGATTCTCGTTCCGGTATATGAACACCTACAACAATAAAAAACGATTATAAGGGGCATCGGAGAGTGTTCCAGCATGACCACTCCAAAGCCTAAGTTAGTCCTCTTAAGTTGTTAGGGAAAATGAGAGAATCAAAGAGGGTACCCTTACTTGGGGGTCTTACTTGGTATTTATAGTGAATCAATGAAGATTGTCTCTAGACTAGGTTATTGAATCAATAGAGAGCGCATTACATGGTTCATTAACCTCATGAATGTGCTTGGTACATTAGTAAGTCCGAATGGCATAACTAACCATTCATAAAGTTCGTGCCTAGTCTTAAAGGCAGTCTTCCACTCATCTCCTGATCTCATACGAATCTGGTGGTAGCTACTTTGTAAATTAATCTTTAAAAATATCTTAATGCCATGAAGCTCATTTAACATGTCATCGAGCCTCAGTATTAGGTATCTATACTTAACAGTAATTCGGTTGATTGCTCGGTTGTCAATCTACGTACGCCATGAACAATCCTTCTTCAGAACAAGCAAAGCTAGTACAATATAAGGGCTTAGGCTTTCCCTCACATATCCTTATTCTATGAGCTCGTCTAACTATTTCTTCAGCTTAACAACTTGCTCAAGTTTCATTCTATATGCAAGTTGGTTTAGTGGGGTAGCACCTAGCTGCAGATCAATACAATACTCTATGCCTTAGACAGGCAGACTAAAGGTAGTCTTCTAGGCAGTTTTTCTGAAAACAGGTCAGAAAACTCATTTATTAAGCTTCAGATCTTTTCTGGAACATTCTCTAATTCTCTCATCTCTAACAATCTCCTAATCAACAGAAACATCGGTTCATCAACCTTCTGAGCGAATCAAAGCTAGCTTCGGCTCATCACTAAGGACTTCTTCTTACTATCCCGGGTGAGTTGATTATGGGTCTCATTCACTTAGGAGGTGGTCATGGGTTGCAACATAATCTCCCTTCCATCCTTAACAAAGACATAGGTATTCTTATACCCATCGTGAGTAACATACCGGTTGAACAACCAAGGTAGCCTAACCAGTAGATGTAAAGCTCACATGGGGATGACATCGCAAACTACTTCGTCCCTATATACATTCCTAACATTGAATGGTACTGTCACTTACTCAGTCATGTGTAAGGTAGCCATATCATGAAGCTAATGCAGCTTATAGAGTTAGGGATGCTTGGAGGTTAGTAAACCCAACCTATGCACAAAGGACTGTACAATTACATTAGTACAACTTTTTCCATCCACTATAATGGTGTACAATTGTCCTTTGATGGCACATTTGGTATGGTACAAATTTTCCCTCTAGTCTTCCTTGGAGCTTAGTAGGGAGCTCAATACTCACCTCAGAACTAGAGTCATCACTTCTCTCGGGTCAAGGTAGACTTACATCTCTTCATCCTTAGCTTCTACCTTTCGAACATCTTTCTCCTCCTCAAGCTCACTCTCAACGGTGCTATCCACTACATCTCCTTGGAACACTATGACATGTCAATTTGGACACTTAGTTGCCATGTGTTCGAAACCTAAGCATTTAAAGCACTTCACCTCACTGGACTTCACTTCGCTAGTCTTCCGTCCGAAGGTTTGCCCTTTCTCATATGTCTTCGGAGTTAACCTAACCTTAGATTGGCTTGGCCGATTGTCTCAACCCTACTGGCTTGCTCTACTGTCAACAGGTATATCTCTCCTTTCCTCGACTTGGTATGGCCTCCTTGGCTTAGCCTGAACAGGTCGACTTAGTATTGGGGCTTGTGAGAATGTTAGCTTAAGTCGGCTCAAAACATTTCTCCTCTGCTTTTCGACCCACTATGCAATCTTGATCACCTCTTCTAAGGTATAAAACCTCTGTACTTCCATGATATTACAAATCTCATACTTAATCCTAGAAATGAACCTCGATACTGTACGGACCTTTGGTTCTTCTACGTCGGCTTGGATCATTAGCATCTAGAACTTTCTGACATAATCATCAATAAATTGGCTTCCTTGGTAAAGCTCCTATAACTTTGCAAATGTATCTTATAGGTAGGTTTCAGGTATAAATCTTCCTCTCAATAAACTTTTCATCTCATCCTAAGTTCTAAGACCTCATCTTTAATCTCTTGTTCTAGTCACATTCAGGTTCTTCCACCACATGGTGGCATACTTAGTAAACTCTAGTGCAACGAGTTGGGCTTTGACAACATCTGTATACCTATAACATTCAAACACCTTTTCAACCTTCTTTTCCTACTCTAAGTATTCATCGACATCTCTACTTCTACTAAAGGGTAGGATTTGAACCTTGACATTATCTAGCCCTCAAGGAGCTTGGAATCTTTGTCCCTGTGCTTGGTAGTAGTCAACTTTTTCTTCTTCCCAAAACTCTTCAACATCTAACTCCTCATCATCTTCCTCAATCTCCTCTAACTCCAATCTTCATTTAGTAGCTCCTCCATCTCGAAGGAGTCAAACTAGGCAATGGGATCAACTAGCTTGGCCATAACCCCTCTCTTGACCATTGTTAGGCAGATTTTGTAGTGGCATACCTTGAGGTTGTTGTCTATTAACTTGCATTACTATGATTAGACTCTCAACAAGATTTATAAGTCTATCTAGTTTGTCATCAATGGACCTTAGGGTATTGCTACCATTATGACTATGATTGGGTTGAGCACCACTCCTCCGGTCACCAATAATTCCCTAAACACTTGAATTTAACATAGTACAATACTTCCCACACAGATTAACAATTTACTAGCAACTTTAGTACCCTATAGTTACTAAAAAAAAAGAATAAAAACAAACAGGCTGTATTACCGCAATGAAAAACAGAGTAACAATGAAACCATACTTGCTATCACACAAACACACTACAGTAGTTACGAAAGGAATACAACAGCTACTAATAGCGAAGTAAACCAAAACTTTACTGCAACTTTACACAATCCCTCTTAGAATCGTGCTTTAATACCAGCAAAGTTGATGGCTTTTTGGGGTCGAATACATAGAGAAGCACCTCAATAAAGCAAACCAACACAAATAGAGAAAAAGTTAGCAAAATCCGAGCAGCTACCTAACGGAAATGATACACCACTCAATCTTTCTCGACCTACAATCTATTGAATATGACATACTAGTCCAAACTAAAGGGTCACTTACCACTACTCCTTGCTAAAGGAAATAGATAAGAGTTGAAATGATGATAAGAACACTAAGGTTGCTCAACGAGAATAATTATATATTTTTTAGTTTGTTTTTGTTGTTGCGTACAAGAAAATGAAGGTTTATATACTCATCTACTAGGGTTACTTTATATGTATGAAAAGACAAAAGGGTATTCTATAATGAGGTTACATGAAACATACTAAAGGGGGTAAAAGAGATAAAGAATATTCAGTACGGAAAAGAAAGAATCATTTTAAAAAGTTGAGTCTAAGAGATACGTGTCACGTGGTGAATGGAAGTTAGGAATATGATATAAGTAAGTGAAAGAGGAAATGCTGGTAGTCCGGGGCTGCTCTAATTTGGACTAGGCTAGAGACCAATTACTTCTTCCGAAGAGAAGTTAGCTTGATTTGAGGTTAGATGCTTATGGTTGGATCAGGACCTCGCCTCAACTATTATTGAGCTGTCTTCTGGGTTAAAGCATCGTTGCTAAACAGGGGTGGATTTGACACAAGGAAGGACTTGATAGTCAGGTCAACAGGAGAATGGCTTGGGATAGGAATCCTTATCTCAACTATGGCCTAGAGCTAGGATCCTCCAAGTGAGTTCTTAGAGTCCTCTAGCTCGACTACGTATGATCGGTCAAAGGGATTGCTTCCTATCATAGTAGCTCAGTTGTTGTAGTAGTCTTCATTCTGCTTTACTCGAGCACCATCGGTCCACCGCCTTCGAGATGCCCTATCTTCGTCATCATCGAAACGATCATCATTCCTCCACTAAGCCATGTACTCAACAAAAAAGCCCTATTGAATAGCATACCTAATTGCATTCTTCAATTGGTCACCATGAAGTCTTTTCTTGTAGTTGCTCCATTCATAGGTTATTCTTTAGTAGTGTAGCTGTGGTCATCATGGAACTGGTAATATTTGTTCGAGTTCCAACGACTAGGGTTCCCCTTCATCTTAGGGGGTTTTGTAGTAGATTGTTGTTCCGCACCTTAGCATAGACTTGGGCAATGGGCTAATTCAAAAGGGTATGCTACGTGTAGATGAGAGGAGGAAGTAGGTTTTGCTTAGCTCGGCGCTTCTTACTACGCAAGCCTTCCCCCTCAACTCCACTTCGTACCCTAGCATCAAATCAATCTTTCATGAATGATCTTTCTTTATCTTTCTTTCTACTTAACCTCTCTTGGTCGATGTTACGCCTAGTACGAATGTTGTCCTCTTAATCCATATATTTCTTAGCCTTATTCTAGAAATCAACCAAGGTCTTCAACTTACTCTTTATAAGTGATCAGAAAAAGTCTTTCGAAGGTCATATGCCAAGCTACATAGCATAGTGCTACTCCTTGATCCAATTGAGGGATCTCGACTACGGCATTATTAAACCGAGCTATAGATTCATGTAAAGTCTCGCCTTTACTTTACCTTATCAGGTCTAGGACAATATTTCCTTAGATAGGGGCTTGCTAGCCTTGAAGTGGAGGTTAAACCTCCGTGCTAGCTCGCCAAAGGAGTTGATGGAGTTTTTGGGTAGGTGGTTAAACTACATACGAGCTACTTTCCTTAGAGTACTCGGGAAATCCTTACACATAATAGCATCCCCCATGACTGTGAAGGTTCATGAGGGTGTGAAAGTAGAGGAGAGATCACTACGATCACCATTGCCATCATACTGGTTGAGGATAGGAAGCTTGCTATGTGGACACCCCTAGTGAAGGGGGTTTTATTACTGGTGACTAACCTAGCATTGTCGGCTACTTTACTCCCTTACTACTCTAAGAGCCTCCTCATGATTACATTAAGCTTGTTGAGGTTAGCATTGTATACCGGATGAGCTTAATGCGGTGTAGAGTATGTTGGTGCTCTATGAGACTTAGCCACCAGCTCATTGCCAGCAAGGGTGCGGTTGCTAGTGGGCACAAACTATGCTGGTTATTCCTATGCTGAGGGATTAAGTTGTTGCTCCCCACCATTCTCTTACTGTTGCTATTGGTTATTTTTCCTAGTATGGGAATTAGAAGCTTCCAGCGAATGGGTCTGAGCACTACGCTTTCGACCTCTTTAAAGTGAGTGCAGAGCAACTTGTTTTAGGCAACAAATTCCTCAAGTAAGCACTTCGAGTACTCCAGGTGTTGCTAAAGTGTTTCCTTAGGTAAAAGCTGGTTTTCAGTAGGTTAGTTCACCAATTAGTGGTTCTTTAGGTTATCAATGCAAGATATATTGTTGATTAAGGGTGGTGTTTAGGTACGTATTTAGTGTGTTTAGTAGGAAATTGGATTATTTTCCTACAGATGATGCCAAATGTTGTCTTAGGATGTTTGCCAGTACAAATTTAAGGGAGGTTGGGCTTTGCGTAACTAGTTGAGCCTTCAAAATAAAGAATAGTGAGGAGCGTCGAGGTGTTGTTTAGCGTAGTCACTTCGATGCTTAAGTTAGGCTTGTATGTATAAGGAGAGTAAAAGTGCTCAATGGAAAAATATATGCTTAAGTTAGGCTTGTATGTCAAGTGGTTTACTATTGGATAATAACCTTGTATTTATAGAGAAGTGAAGCTAGCAGTTAGAGAGGAGTTATTAGGTAAGGGCCATGTCTACAAGTATAGGGTAGTGGAGCCATGATGTCTAATGTGGTTTGTAAATATAGGAAGTAGCTATTTGACTTAGTCTTTGGCCTTATCTAAACTCTTCTAGCCATTGGTGATGATTGTGGTTGGGTAGGCCGTGTGATGGGCCTAGGTTGAGGTTGTTAATAGGGGAGAAGGCTGAGTCTTCAAGGGATACGTCTTAAGCCAAGAGCCTTGTCAGGCTAGCATAGGCTTGAGGGGCCTATGTCCAAAAAGCCCTATCAATGGTATGGAATTTACATCTCCAAAATTCTACTTTAGATGAATGCTTCCTATTGAGCTAATATCATATAATTCCATTAATAATTCTTCTAGTGACATTTTGGTATCAACGAATCATTTATATCAAATGCATCCAGTTTATACATAATGACAGAGAAGTATTTCCCATTATATCTAAGTCCTTACTCATAGAAATAATGACAAATCAATACATGTGGATATCATGTTACCTAAATTTATTCCTGTAATAAAACATTGCATGTAATCTCATTGCATCATTATATTCTCCTGTATGAAATATGATAATAAAAGTTCACCTGTCAAATACCATGTTTAAATACTACTTTTCGATTTCCATACATATTCAAATTCAAAGTACATTTGATATCATTCAAGGTCATATACTTATTACATCTATAGCTTTCACAATTCAACTTTACAGCCTAAAAGTATACATCGGAACTTGAACTCTACATTAGAGAAAATTCACATTAGTGTTTATCCTACATCGAAGAAATTTACATTAGAACTAAACTTTATATAATAGATTACATTTAAACATAACTATACATGCAAAAAGTCAGCTCATAATTTCTTAATACATTAGCTATAGTTGCAACATCCTTACCTTATGTAAAAAAGCATATTTACAACATTAAAAATCTAATTTCATCAAAAAGAGGCCAAGATACATCCAAACATCAAAGTATAATAAGCAAATCATACTTTTCGATGATGTCAAGAGTAATCGATTGCGTACGTATGCCATACTATTAGGCAAGTGCACTTGTCAAGTGATAGTATAGAGAACTACAAGAGTCTTGGTTTATTGATCTTACGAGGACTATACACTTATTCACTTGTTTTAATTACTCTTAATCAAATTGAATAACAATATTAATAAGGAATTAGACAAATATTAGAAAGAGAAAATTGACAAAAGAGTGACTAATAAAGTAATAATAAAATAAAACCAAACAAACATAAATTAAAATATCTAGATGTTGATCACCATGAGTATAACATGCAAGATCTTTAGATATTTTCATAAATCTCTTATTTTTGTTACCTAAGGAATTCAAACATTAATCTAATAAGAATCGCTTCTTTATTAGATTCTAATTCTAATTACATCCTACTTGAATCACTTCTGGGATAGGACTTCTTAGAGTAGCATTAAGAATAGGAATCCTATATATGAGAAAATACTAAACTGATTCTAAAAGAAATCTATAACTTATCTTTAAGCTTATAACAAATCTTATCAATTGTAGTAGATCTAATTATGCATTGGCTTCGTGGCTTCAATATGTAATATCAAATAAATTAAGCTTAGACTTTAAAACTAACAACTTAATTCAAATTAAACACATAATTAAATTAATAAAAATAAGAATGTTGCATTAAAACAAAATGATTCTCATACGCTACTTTGTTACCTCAATGGGTTACAAATCTAGATACCACTATTTCTAAGCTATTATCATGAAAATGATGATAACTTACATGGTTACAAGAATAATTCTATTATCTATTTTTTCTAGCTTGGGCTCTCTCTCTTTTTCTACAATTATCTATTATCTATATATAATGTATGGAAAGAATAATCTTCAAATGGCAAGTGTATAATAACAAATTAGATGTACACAGCTAAGGTAGTTGGGCCTACAAACATCTTTGCAATAATTCTTATGACAATTATCTTAAAATTAATTACAAAAGGAACATGACTAGGGAATACGCTCATGGTCGTCTTCTTCACTTGTTTCTTCAACAAATTTTCTCTAGTTCTTGCCATATTTAATTTATCCTTCGAAATTGATAAAATCCTTTCAAAAAACCTCTCAAATTCTCAACTTTTTGTCAAATTTCTTCAATTGAGACCTGAAATAGAAAATAACTCAGTTTAATAGCAAATTTAACCAATTTGCATTAAAATAGCTCAAAATACTTAGAAAAATGCTAAGCTAGAAGAGTATAATTTTAAACTCATTAAATTTGCCCACAATTAAACATTGGTTTATTCTCAAGTAAATAAATCAATCCTTAATAAGGATTGATAAAATAAGGGTGAGAATTTTTCATATTGACCACTATTATTTAAGAATAGCAATTGTCCCTGCAAATAGAATTGCATCCTCTTTAAAAATTTCTTCTCACTAATACACTTCTTCCCCTTATTTACTTTTCAATGCTTTTAGGATATCAATACTATAATTTATTAGCTAATTCCTATAAACTGATGTTCAATCATATTACTTAACCAAGGATTCTCTTCTTGAATTAGTCTAATTAGTTAGCTAGGCAAAAACCATATACGACTCACCTCTATTTAGTTAAAATGTATACAAATCTCTCCTAACCCCATTAAACACTATAATCAAGAGTAAATACATGTTATATCCGCTCATCCCTCTAGCATAAAGCATTGCTAATAAGCTATTAAATTTAATTAATCACCTAAGCTTAATTAGCAATGAGAAATAACCTTACTCTTTTGAGGGACCAAAGTTGACCCTTATCAATTTTTCATAATTAATTTTTTTTTTCTAGCAAGTTGGTAGTGGGAAAAAATCTTGCTCTTTTAAGGGACTAAGACCTATCCTTACCTTTAGCAACTTGGCAACGGAAGAGAATCCCACTCTTCTAAGGGAGTGAGATTTATGCTTACCAATCATTATTCATCAATTTATTTTTAATTATGCCCTTAGCAAACAGTGAAATTTAAAGGGGAATTTACAAGTGACAAGTTTCATTTACTTATATACTCAGGATTATAGAATTTTATAAACCAAAAGGGATAAGTGTACATCTAAATAAATTTCTAGAAGTAGTACATGACTAAAGCTTAACCTAATTGATTTATTAATATCCTCGAATCCTAGGCTAAATAACACATAAATCTCGTTCCACAAAAATTTCACTGTGCAATTTTTTTAAGGGGTTTTTATGATAATTGTTACAAAATAACTTTGACAATGATAATAGTGTCTAAATGATAGCGTACCCTTTCTGCATACTTAATTGAGTACATTGTTCACAATGTATTGAATTCTAAATCATTAGGGGGGAGCGCTGAATGGAGAAAATATGGAAAAAATAATACTCCCTTGAATGTGTTGAATTTGTTTGGATTGCCTATTGAAACTTTTGTTAGATTTTATTAATGCTTAAGATCTATTCAACACACTTAAAGGAAGAGATAAGAGCATTTAGGAAAATAAAACTTTAATTAATTAGTGAAATTAACAAAAACATGAAAATTGCAAGGAAATTCAACATTCGGCCTAACTAAACAATTATTCAAAAATGACAAAAATCTGAAAACTTAAAAAAAATCTAGATCTTTCGCAGTGGTCTCATTATCTAAATCCACATGGAATAGCATTGTTCCTTCACTGCCCTGGGAAGGTTTTTCCTCTTTGGCTTTTGATGTCATTTCCTCCTCTTCCTCATCATCTCATAAATTCATTCTTCTGCCCACGTTTATCAATTCCTCAACCCTAAGTAAAGGGATTTTCATCTTAACTTGATTGGAAAGTTTGCCACAAAACTCCATCATTTGGCTATCTCTAGAACAATCATTTTAAGGATTGTTCTACAATCACTTAAGATTCAACCAACTTTTGGACTTTTGTTTCTAGTTTCTTAAATTCCCTAACAAGTTCATCATTAGAGGAGGTTTCAACTTCTTTTCTTTTAGGAGGTAACTTGTTAAACCCGTTAGGAAGAAGTCCCATCTGATGAAATGTGGAGAGGTTCATAGGATTAGCATTCTAGATCATAGTGATTTGAGGGTTGTCCACTAGAAGCTTAAGTTGGTCAAACAAAATGGTAACTTAGGGTCTATGACCTAATTGACTCACTGAAGAGTTCGTCGCTTGACATTGCATGTAAAATACGAGAGCAACCACGAGGTTAATTGGATATCCCTCTATAAGGTTATAGAGGTAAAAGACCTCATGTATAGCTACTACTTTAGTGCTTTTCCCTCTTCTACTAATTATATGGGTGAGAAGCTAATGAAGGATTCTATGGGTCAGATTAATTAGGTGTGAACCTCTCACAAACATAGGATTGTAAATTTTATAATTTAAGCCAATATGAAGCGAGGGTAGCACTACAAGGTAATTCATATGGAAACGTATAGAACTCTAGTGAACAAACAAAGTCCTTATCATAAATTCCCATTAAGAACCCAAATTCAATGATGGAAAGGTTGAATTCAGTGTTTCAAAAGCGGAACGAAATTGTGCTCTAGGCTCCATAAGGCACTTGGTTATGTTCCAATGATATGGTGGTTAAGAATTCGAATGTTAACTCTTTGTAAACTAGTCCTTAGATAATGAGCAACCTATCTCAACCCCTTCTCTTGACCATGGCATAGATTTCAAGTTTCATGTTAGTAAGTTTAAGGACTTCCCAATCTATAGAGCTCAATCAGGAAAAAGTCTTTTTAGACAAAGCTTCATAATGGATTTTGTTCTCAAGATCATCAAATTGCAAGGTGTGTTTAGGTTGTGGTGGTAAGGTAGCTAGAGGATCCTCTTCTAAGATGGTATTGGAATAGTTTTGGTAGCTAGCTCGTCAAGCGTTTCATGGTGTTGTTGGTGTTTATTGGGGTAGTTTGTACGTTTTCTCTTTCCCCCCACTTAGTTAATGGACTAGTGTTTAGGGATGGTTAAAAGGGGATAGAGTTATTCAAGATGCAATTGAACTTTAAATATTAGTTTCCTAGATTGTTAATACAATATTAATGAGGTAACTAATTTTTTAAGAAAGTTGCAATAATATCTTTTGTCTAGGTAATTAACAAATTAGATGATATCTAATAATATTCATTGCATCTTGATAATAAGAAAGTGAAATATGGAAAAGAAATTAGATTTTAAGTGAAAGAGATGCAAAATAAGAATGTACATCTTATTCTCATAAAAGTAATATCTGAGTGCATCCTATCTTATTAGTAAATGGGGTATACAAGGGTCTACTACGGCCATGGTGAATGGCCATGTTTGCTACTAAGGTCAACTCCTTCACATTTTCCTAAAGTAATTTTTTTGAAGAGAGGAACACGGATGTGGTCATTGACTGTTGTTGTCTCATAATTTATTTTCAATCCTAACTTCATACTTTCTTTGTCAGTATACGACTAGGAACATGGCCATGTTCCTAGACTGTGATCTTCTTGTAAATTTACAAAAGCAATTTCAACTCATATTTTAATTTACAATAAGAGGAACATGAGCAATACTACAAGCATGGTCTTGGGCCATGGTCCTTATTAGACTTAAACATACCTTCTTTCCATGAGTTCTAATCCTTGATTCACAATCGTAATTTTTTCAAGTCTCTTCCTTAGTCATCACAACCCCTTTTGTTTTCCTTGATTTTTCCTAAAACAATTAAGAAACGTCTAGAAACCTATTGCATTAGCTTAATACAAAATCAAAAACACGAGATGAAGACAAAATTATGATAGAAATCCAACATGCTTGGGTTACCTCCTAAGAAGCACTTTTGGTTAATGTCATTTGCTTGATGGATTAAGAATAAGGTTGCCCATTTTCTACAATCAAGTGGAGGTTGTATTTAAGGTTGTTCTCCCTTCTAAATTCTCTACCTAAGTATATCTTGAGTTAGTGTCCATTTGCCTTAAAAGTTTCCTTCTTTAGAATTAAGATTTCCACCACTCCATATAGAAATACCTATTTTACAATATAAGGTCTTAACTATCGACATCTAAGCTTACTTAGGAAGAACTTCAACTAGGATTGGTATAACTAGGACTGGTATAACAAGACCTTATCCCCTACTTGGAATTGCTTTCCTTATCGAGTCTAGTTGTCATAAAATCGCTTGGCTCTATCCTTGAATATCCTTGAGTTCTTATAGGTTATATCTTGCCATTCTTCTAACTCATTGAGCTAAAGTTTTCTATATTCACCTGCATGCTCAAGATTAAGGTTAGCATGCTTTATGGCCTAGTATGCCTTATGCTCAATTTTTGTTGGTAAATGGCATGTCTTTCCATAGACAAGCCGATATGGGAATGTCTCAATCGATGTATTATACATGGTTCTATAAGCCTAAAGAGCATCTTCGGGCTTTTTGAACCAATCTATATAATTATGTTCAATGGTCTTTTCTAAAATTCATTTAAGGTCCCTATTTGTTACTTTTACTTGCCCACTAGTTTGTGGATGGTATGGAGTTGCAATTCGATGTTTTACTCCATAATGCTTCAAGACTTTTTCTAGCCAAATATTGAAGAAATGGGTTCCTTTTTCTCTTATCAACGCTCTAGGCACACTAAATCTAGAAAATATACTCAGAAACCATCTTACTACCTTATAGTCATTAATAGGTAGAGCTTACGCTTCTACTCATTTAGAGATGTAGTCTATAGCTACTAAGATATACTTATTCCCATTAGAATTTGGAAATGATCCCATAAAATCCATACCCCAAATATAAAAAATTTCGTAAATCAAAATCTGATTTTGTTGCATTTCATCCCTTTTAGATATGTTCCCTGCTCTTTAACACTTATCACAAAGTTTAATGAACTTATAGGTATCTCTAAATAATATTGGTCAATAAAAACAACATTCAAGGACCTTATGATTCATTTTATTCGTGCTCAAATGTGCTCCTATTAGTCCTGAATGACAATATTCTAGAATATGCCAACCTTCTAAATGAGAAACACATCTACGGACTATTTAATCCACGCCAATTTTAAATAAATAAGGGTCTTCCCATAAATAACTCTTTACATCATGGAAAAGCTTTTTCTTATATCTAAAATTTAGTCCAAAATTAATGATTATGGCTACTAAATAATTATCTATATCAATGAACTGAGGAATTTCCCAAGGACTTACCTGGTATAGCTTCTCATTCAAAAACTCATCATTGATCTCCTATTCATCAAGTTTCTCCAATAATGGATTTTCTAGGTACGACAAATGGTTAGCTACCAAATTCTTTTCTCCCATTGTATCTCCGATTTCCAGATCAAACTCTTGGAGTAAAAGAATCTGCCTCATCAATCTTGGCTTGGCATTTGTCTTATTCAACAAATATCGCAAAGTAGAGTAGTCAGTGTAAACAATAGCTTTAGATAAAACGAGATATGACATGAATTTATCGGAAATAAATACTATTGTAAAGAGTTCCTTTTCTATAGTAGTGTAGTTCTCTTATGTCTCAATTAGAGCCTTGCTCGCATAATATATAGGCTAGAAGTGCTTTTCCTACCTTTGATTTAATATCGCCCCTACAACATAGTCACTAGTATTGCATATAAATTCAAATGGTAATCTCTAATCAAAGGCTACCATAATAGGGGCGTTAGTCAATTTGTCTTTTAATGCATCTAAGCAATCTTAAGAACATGTAAATGGAGTATCCTTTTCTAATAAATGGGTTAAAGGTTTAGCTATTTTAGAAAAATCTTCAATAAACCTTTGATAAAACCTAATATGTCCTGAGAAATTATGTACAGCTCTAATAGATATAGGTAGGGGTAACTTACCAATATTATCGATTTTAATATTGTTGACTTTTATGCCTCTCTAAGAGACCTTATGTCTTAGTATTATCCCCCCTTATACCATAAAATGGCACTCTTCCCAATTTAGGACTAAATTAGTCTCTTCACATCTAGCCAATACTTTCTCTAGATTCTTAAGGCAATTATCGAATGAATTCCCAAAAATATAAAAATCATCCATGAAAACTTTTATCATATCTTTTATAAATTCATCAAATATTGTCATCATGCAACACTAAAAAGTTGAGAGTGCATTATAGAGGCTAAAAGACATTCTCCTAAACGCAAACTTACTATAAGGACATGTAAAAATAGTTTTCTCTTAATCTTCTAAGGCAATAGGAATTTGAAAATAACTAGATAAACCATCTAGAAAACAATAAAACATATGATCTGATAGATGTTCTAACATCCGGTTAATGAATAGTAAGGGAAAATGATCTTTCCTCATAACGTCATTGAGCTTTCTATAGTTAATACAAACTTGCCAGCTTGAAACCACTCTAATCAAAATCAGCTCATTCTGTTCATTTGGTACTACTATCATTCATCTCTTCTTTGGTACAACCTACATACGACCAACCTAAGAACTTTCAAAAATAGGATAAATCATACTAGTGTCTAGAAGTTTGATTACTTCTATCTTGACTACTTCCTTCATGTTCTGATTCAAATGTCTCTACCGTTCTACTGTTGGTTTGTAACCTTCTTCAAACATTATCTTATGTATACAGAACGAAGGACTAATTCCCTTGATGTCAAAAATCATCCATGTGATTGCTCTTTTGTGCTGATTAGGTATGTTAAGGAGTTTATTCTTTTGCTGGTTAGTAAATCCTGAGGAAACTATCACTAGCAATTTCGAGTTTTCCTCTAGGAATGCATATTGCAAATAGTCTGGAAGCTACTTTAGCTCTAAATCTAGCTACTCTTTCTAGCTGAGCTTCGGTTTCAATTGCCTATGGATCACTAGATTCTTCCATAGAAATTCCTTGTACCAAACATGATTCCAAGGGATCCTTAGACGATAGCTCCTATAAAGTACCAAATACAGAGTAATAAGTAGAATCAAAACTAAAACATGTATCATCCCTTTCAGCATATTTTCTCATTGCTTCTTTAATTTAATTACCATCTCTTCTTCTCCTATCCTTAATGTGAGCTTACCATCCTAACATCTATAACAACTCTAACTGTAGCTAAAAAAGGTCTTCATAGAATGAGAAGTACCTCAATATCCTCATTGATGTCTAATATGACAAAATCAACATGAAATATAAATTTATCTATTTTAACAAGCACATCTTCTATTATAACCCCTAAGATATGTTACTAATGTATCAACTAATTGTAAGCTCATCCTAGTTGGTTTAGGTTCACCTAGGCCTAGCTATTTAAATAACTTATAAGGCATTAAATTTATGTTAGCTCCTAAATCAGCTAAAGCTTGTTTAATTGATAGATTTCCAATTAGATACTGAATAGTAAAGTTCCTTAGATCCTTTAGCTTCATAGGAATCTTATTTTGTAGAATGGCTGAGCACTCCTCACTAAGCATGACTATGGACAATTCTTCTAGCTTCTTTTTGTTAGATAATAGCTCCTCTAAAAATTTCATATATTTAGGCATCTACAACAATGCATCTACAACAATGCTTCTACAAAGGGTAAATTAATATGCAATTGTTTCAACAAGTTTAGGAACTTATTATATTGTTCATTTATGTGCTACCTCATTAATCTCTAAGGATACAAAATGGGTAGTTCGTATTCCTCCACGTTTAGAGTTTCTATATCTTCTTTAGGGGGCTTAGGTGCTTCTACAGCTTTATCTGTCTCCTCCTTTATCATTGGTTTAAGGTTGACTTAAGATTTTTGGGTAGTTTAGTAACTTACAACTCCTTACTAGTTCTCAAAGTCATAGCTTATGCTTGGGCTTGTGGTGAAGATTCTAGTTGCCCTTTAATTAAAACCTTAGTAAGCCATTCTATACACTTCTCTATACTTAGTAATCTAACATCGCTACTTTGTATATACTTAGTTAACATTCCTTCCAATTTCAAATTTTCCTCTTTCAGATGGTAAGAGTGAAATCCATAAGGAATGTTGACATTTCTAGGTAAATTTACATAAAAAGAATCACCTATATAAGGGAAACACTCCCTACCCCTTTCTTTACAGTTCTTAACTAGTAAACCTTCAAAACCCCATTATTTTATACCATAATAAGGTGGTCTTTGGTAGTGACGTGGCATATATCATCTTGAGCTAACTACATTAAGCATCATAAATTGTTGTACTAACATAGGAATAAAATCTAACCTTTTGCGTAGTGCATCTAGCTATGCTACTATGGTTGTGACAAATTTTGCATCCTTTATGGGTGGTTTCTTCCTACTAAGTTTATCACCTTCCCAATGATAATTGTTCATGGCTAAGCTTTGAAACAATGCATATGCTTCGCTAGATGTCTTTGAGTTCAACATACCACTTGCATATGCATAAATAAATTGTTTAATTCTAAAATTCAATCCACTATAAAAAGTTTGTACCTACATCTAAAGTGGTAGAGCTTGATTTGGACATTTCCTAAGTAACCCATTGAAAAGCTCCCATGCATCATAAATCGTCTCCTTGTTAGAGTGAGTGAATGATGAGATATCACTCCTAAGCTTAGTTGTCTTAGTTGGAGGAAAATATTTTTCTAAAAATCTTTCTATTAGTAAATCCTAGGAAGTAATGGAATCTTTTTGTAGTGAGGTTAATGTGAGCCCTAATAGTCTTATGTGTTAGATTTCGAGAAGCTAATTTAGGGCATATGTGGAATTGACCGATTGGGGTAATATTTCATGTATGAGTCTTAGGAGTTAGACGAAGATACACCATAAGCTCGTATTATAGAAATATAACAAAATAATAATATTATATCTAAAAATAGTTAACTTTATTAAATTATATTATATTGTAATTTATCTACCGTGAAACGCGTAAATTAAGCAATGAATATTAATCAAACTTTTGAAATAAATTATTTAGACAATAAAATTATAAAATGACATAAAATAATATATAAAAGTAATGTATATACTTTGAGTATAATTATTATATATAAATTATATACCCAAAAATATGTATACTTACATAAAAATTAATGAGAAAAATAATTAAAAAATGATAAAAATTTCCAAACTATCTAGTTATCATGGTTTAGTGTGTAATCAACATGCAGATGGCTGTTGATCAATTATTTTAGCATTAAGACACATATATAAGCATTTTAGGATAGGCATATATTAAGACACAAAACACGAAGGCCTAAGAAGTTAAATGCTTTAAGTGCTTAGGCCATGGGCATATTACTTCTCATTGTCCAAATAAAAGGGTCATGATCTTAAAGGGCGAAGGACCTAAAGCTCAAGTAGAGAGTCAGCGTGACAAGAATTTAGGAGACAAGTTGATAGAAGAAAATGTCTCTATGGAAAATATGGATGAGGTCTTAGCTATGAAGAGCTAAGTTGAAAGCAAATCCCAAATAAAGGGAAATTTTATTTCATATTCAATGTTTGGTGAATGCGAAGCCCTCATACATCTCCAAGGTCGAATACACGGAGAGGCACCACAATAAAGCAAACCAAAACAAAGAGGAAAAAGGTTAGCAAAGTCCAAGTAGCTATCAAATGGATATGATGCACTACTTAATCCTACTCAACTTGAAATCTACTAGATATGACACATCGATCCAAACTGAAGATTCACTCACCACTACTCCTTACTAAAAGGAATAGATAAGAGTTGAATGAAAACGAGAACACTAAGGTTGCTCAAAGGAAGAATTTTTGTGTTGAAGAGATGATTGTTCGTAGACAAGAAAGTGAATGTTTATATACCTTCCCACTAGGGTTACTTTATATGTATGAAAAGAAAAAAAGGGTATTCTACAACTATGTTACACAAAACATACTAAAAAAGGTAAGAGAGACAAATAATATCTAATGTGAAAAGGAAAGAATCGTTCTGGAATACTGTGTCAAAAGACATGTATCGCTTGGCATTTGGATGGGAGAAATATGGTACAAGGAAGGAGAAAATAGAGTAATGCTTATGGTCAAGGGCCGACCTAATGTGGACCAGGTAAGGGACCAATTAGTTCTTCTAAAGAGAAGTCAGCTTTATTCAGGGTCGGGTGCTTATGGTTGAATTAGGGGCTCACCTCGGCTACTCTTAGGCTGTCTCTTAGGATAAAGCGTTGCTATTGAATAAGGGCGAATCTAACACATGTAAGGATTTAATAGTCAGGTCAACATGAAATCAACTTAGGATAAGAATCCCTATCTCAGCTATAGCCTATAGCTAGTATCCTTTGAGCAAGTCCTTGGAGTCCTTTAGCTCGATTACACGTAATCAATTTGAGTAGTTGATTCCTATCAAGACTTGCTCCATAGTTATTGATAGAGGATGATGCACCATCGTTGTTTCTGCTAAGCTAATAAAGAAGGTGAAGATGCCAACCTACCCACATCCCCAACCTTATGGATTGAAGTGGTTTAATGACAAAGGTATAGTCTATGTGCATAAGAAAGCTCGAATAGCATTCAAGGATGGGCAATACGAAGATGAGATTGACTTCAACGTAGTTCCTACGAATGCAGCAAATTTACTTCTTGGCTAACCTTAGGAACATGACCGAAAAGTGGTCTATGATGGCTTCCTTAACACTTACATAGTTTGGAAGGGTAAAGAGAGCTATTGCTTAACCTCCATGAGCATTGAGGAAATCTAGAGTCACTCGGCACCCATGCTAAAGAAAAAGGGGAAGAGAAGTTTGTTCGGCATCCAAGCTTATGCTCATTGTTCAACGTTGAGGACAACTTCTTTTGGACCCAAGGTAATGATAGGAATTAACCTACAACTATCTTCAAGCTAAGGCTAACCTGTCCCAAGCCGACACCGGCTTGTTAGAAACTAAAGCCAACCCACTTTAACCCAAGGTTGAACTGTTTGAGGCCAAGGCCAATCAACTCTAAAGGAGAACAAGCTGATGAAAAAAGGCCGAAAAGAAGAGAAGGAGCCACTCGACATGAAGTTTGTCATCTGCTAAGAAGCCGAGAGACTTCACAACCGAAGCCTCAAAGCCATAGATCTACTCAATAAGACATGCAGAGTTTAATGCTGACTAATCATAGAACTTAACAACTAAGAGCCAACCTTTTAAGTATCTCAGCCAAGCACTACATGACTTTAGGGGTTCCTACTTAGACCTAGACATCTAATTGCTAACCTCACCTAGTTCGAATCTTGCTCCTTCTAGGATAACCTGAATTACTGCGTACCGATTCCTTTTACCAAACACACAGTTTTGTATTTTTGTGAATATTTTCTTTAATTTAATTATTAGCCCATTCTTTAGGGCTTAAAGCCTTGTACATTATTTACAATTTTGTTACTAAGGTTTTAAGACTTGCTATAAATAGCAACATTTGTAATAATGCGAGGAAGACAAATGAGAGTTTACACTTAAACATTCCTTTTTTTTTATGAGTAAAGATATTCTTGAGGCTTTTAGAGCTTACTCTCTAGATTATTAAGTGTGTTTTACTCTTTAATCTCTCTCATGTTCTTATCAATCTTGTCCTTAAGATTGTGGTAAACCTTTCATTTAAGCGAGTTAGTGAGTCACACTAACCTCTCATTTGAAACTCAGGTGACATTTAATATTCATGAGTCGTAATAAACTTTATTTCATTCTCAATCCCTGATTGTGTTTGTGTCTTAGTATATGATATCCATATACATTCACCGTCAAAACCCCATTTTCACTTTCTATTCCCTATTCTCGTTTGAATCTCAAAGACCTCATTTGTGGTTTCGAGCCCCGTTACATATCAATGAGGATAGTAGTGATAGTTCTTTTCCTACCCTTAGTTAAACTAAGTAACAGGAAAGGAGGTTGCAATAAGGTTAGGAAACATGGTTTAAGTGTTGTTTAGGGAAGAGGGCATTCTCCATTATACAAGCCCAAATTTGGTCTAATAGTATTACGTTAAAACTCCTAAATTCAGGTTAGAGCGAATGTAATTTCTTTAACTTCACAATGGACTGGTTAAACATTATAGAATGATATATCATTTACTTACTGCATTTGCATTTAAGTAATGTTTAGAAAACTATGTTTGTTAATATACTCTTATGACTCCATTCCATCTTACTGAGCTAGTTGCACTTACATCCCAATAGATTGTTTTGCAAGAGTTGAATAATACTTAGAGATGCCTCCCAACAATCATTGCAAGTTAGTTTAGATGAGCTAGGGAGTGAAGATGGGAAGACTAATGAAATGATCACCCCTTTTAGTGTTGTTTTTGTTTATCTTTGGTAGGAAAACCATTAGGTCTTCCTAAGAGGCCCTATTGTTTTCGTTGGCTCACTAGTTTAGTTGTGTATATGTGATTAAGTCTTCCTGTAAAGTAGAGCAATATTTTTGGAAACTTAATTACCTTTTACGTAGACATATTTATGTAAAAGATTTGAATTATATGTAATATTAGAAAACATAATCTGTAAAGAGTTACTCCATAAGTAAAATATATTATAGGTGCCCATCTAACTGCTTCAAACCTTGTTGAGCCATTAATTACCTTGTATAGACAGTATCTATATTAGCAACTACAATGGATAGCTTTTAACTTAGGTTGGTTTACACGACAAAGCTGTTACAACTCCTCAAGTTTAGGGCATGATAGCTACCTATTGCTTAGCTTTTCCCTACAAAGAAAATGGAAACAACCTCAACCTTACCACACCATCTATAGCTCCTTCTATTTTGAAAGTTTCATAAATCTCCAAAAAGATTGCAAGTATGCATGTAAGTCCTCTTCTAAAGAGCCTTCAAATCGCAACTATTATTGTACCATCGAGATAATGATTGGTGAGATCATAAATTCATTTGCAATAGCAAGTCTTGTAATGCTGGAGTTGGCTCTACTAGTCGATAGCTTATTGTAATTGAATAGATTTTTATGTACTTCGTCGTTATTGGCCATTACACCAAATTTCCTCAACACAAAACAAAAAATGTTTCACGTTAGGCTTAGGTTACTCAATAAAGATGAATAGAAAAAATTGCAAAAATTAAAGATGATAAAGTAATAAAGGAACAATTCTTGATCAATAATCCCAAGCAACAGTGCCAAAAACTTGATCATGTACATATACTATGTAATTAGGTAAGTGTACCTGTCAAGTAATAGTATAGAGAACTATATGAGTCTTGGGTTTTGATCCTACAAAGACTATACACTTACTCATTTGTTTTAATTACTCTTAATTAAATTGAATAACAATATTGGTGATGAATTAGACAAAGATTAAAAATAGAAAATTGACAAAAGAGTAACTAATAAATCAATAATAAAATAAAACTAAACAAACATAAATCCAGATATCTAGATGTTGATCATCATGAGTGCAACATGTGGGATCTTTAGGTATTTTAATGAATCTCTTATTTTTAATAATTGGGGGATTCAAACATTACTCTAATGGGAATTGCATACTATCTGAATTACTTTTAGGATAGGATTCCTTAGAACAATACTATTAATAGGAATCCCACACATGAGAAAACATTAAATTGATTCAAGAAGAAACTTTTAACTTATCTCTAAACTTATAGCAAATCTTATCAATTGTGGTAGATATAATTATGTATTGGCCTCGCGACTCAACATATAATATCAGATAAATTAAGTTGAGACTCTACAAAAACCCCTTAATTCAAATTAAAAACATAATTGAATTAATAAAATTAAGAAGATTGCATCAAAACAAACAATTCTAGTATACTACATTGTTACCTCAATGGCTTACAGATCTAGATACCACTACTTCTAAGCTATAATCATGAAAAAGATGATAACTTACATGGTTACAAGACTAATTCTGCTCCCTAATCTTTCTAGCTTGGGCTCTCTCTGTTCCTATAATTTCCTATTGTCTATTCATAATGGTTGGAAAGAATCATCTTCAAATGGTAAGTACATAATAACAAATTGGATATATATGGCTAAGAACACAACCATGGTGGCTGGGCATAGAGACATCTTTGAAATTAATTTAGAGGGAACATGACTTGGTAACTTGCCCATAGTAAGTAACCATAGTCATGCCTTTGTGAACATTCCTTCAAATTTCAATTTGCAACTTAGAGACAAGAGCTCTATAACTAAGGTATACGGCTGTGGTGCATACCGATAGTCATCTTCTTCACTTATTTCGTCAACAAATTTTCTCTGATTCTTGCCATATTCAATTTATCCTTCAAAATCGATAAAATCCTTTTGAAAGATCTCCCAAATTCTCATATTTTCATCATGTTGCTTCAATCGAGTCTTAAAATAAAAAATAACTAAATTTAATAGCAAATTTAACCAATTTATATTAAAATAGCTCAAAATATTCAAGAAAATGTGAAGCTAGATGCATGTAATTTTATACTCATAAGTAATTAAACTTCAAATTATATTAATAAAAAAGAACTACTCTCCGACAAAGTCTTTCCAACTCCTAGCTACTGATTTTCCTAACCATCCGAATCATCTAATGTTACAACATCTTCCCAAGGAAGTTGATTTGCATAAGCATTCTAGTCTATATTCTCATTTCTTAGCTCCAAATCAAAACACAACACTACATACTCAAGTGTTTCAGGAATGTTAATCACTTCTTGCACATCAGCCTCATTATCCATATTTTCTAACTATGGTTCCCCTACTTAGTTCACTTCATACTTTATAGCCGCTTCTACCTAATTCCCATCTTAACCTTCAAAGTTAGCTACCGCCTTAGTTTCAACTTCTTCTTCAATCTCATTTCTACCTACTCCCATATTCATGTTTCCATTTTCTACCTCTACTTATGCTATTATAACTTCTAAATTATACTTTAGCTCTTCCTTAAGGTCCTCTTTAGGATCTTCTTCTTCCCCATTCTCACTTAAAATCTCTAACGAGGCTTGAGGTGGGTTGTACAAGTGGTTTAAGTTCATGGGGTTGCAAGGGTACTTCAATACTTACATTTCTAGTTGATGGAAATCTAGGAAACCAATCTATAATTCCAAGAGGATAGTTCCTAGGTATACATGGAACTCTTACATGTATCAAATCGAAACTAGGTGAGAAATTCTCACCTAGTTCTATTACAATAGGAAAGTACAGCACTAGAACTATCATAGATAAAATTTCCTTACCCTGCGTATACTTCTTTTCAAAGGCTACGATGGCAGTATACTTGTTATACAATAGACCTAATTCATCTTCCATAAACCTTGAATCATCTTTCATACTCAAAGATAACCCTATTTATAAGTGGTTATGATTTCATCTATACTATACAACAACATCCAATCTGACATTTCTAACAACAAATTTTGCTATCGTACTCAATAGTTAATAAGCATCTTATCTCCATCCCATCTAAAATGTAAACAAACATAAATGAGCTCATGTTTACAAATCTAGAAATAATCAAAGTATAAGTTAGATTAGCATTGTCTAATACTTATTACCTATTTATCTTTTATATGATCTTATATATATATAACTTACATATAAACCTACAAGCCTAAGTTTTTTATGTCCCAATTAATTTGCTAATTCTTAGTATACCTACCGTCTACTTTACTTTAATTAGATGCTTCAAAGCTTAGTTTAAACCATGCTATAATACCAACCCCAAATTGTTATGCTCTAAACTCAAGGAGACATAACAATCCTATTCTATAAACTAACCTAAAACTAAAGTAAGCCCCTTAGCTGCTATCACAGATATAGATAATACAAGGCATACTCTCATACGTATAGCTTATACAGGGCGTACTCAACTTGACCAACCTTGAAGCAACCAATTAGGTACCTGTAACATATAGAACCTGTAGAATAGCTTTGCAAAACACTTTTCTTGAAATACTGGTTGTCCATCACTTTCAAAATACTTATATTTACATCAAAAGATTTAGTCATTTAAGAGAAACTTTGTAACTCCATTAGTTTGACATATTTATATATACATATTACATCAGCCAGTAGTTTGAAAACTATGAGGCCACTTAGAAAGACCCATATATTTCTCCTACTAAAAGGAAGAAAATAACAAAAGAAAAGAGTGTGTGATCTAATTAGCTTTAACTCCTCACTCCACGATGCATCGAATACTAACTTGTGGATGACTATAATGTAGCATCTTCAAGATTTAGTCAACACCTACAAAACAGTCCATAGGGATGTAAGCATAACTAACTCGATAAAAAGAGATAAACTCATAAGAGTACAACTAACAAACATGGTTATCAAACATTAATAAAATGCAATGCAACAAGTAACTAAAATTCAGTACGCGATGTTTAACCAGTCCATTACAAAGTTAGAGAAATTATGTCTACTCTAACTCGATTGAGGAGTTTCAACGTGACACTATCGGACCAAACCCAAGTTTATGTAATGGAGAGCACCTTCTACCTAAGACAACTTTCAAACAATGGTTCTAAATTATGCTATAACCTTCTCTCCTACCATTTAGTTTAACTAAGGGTAGGAAAAGAACCATTTTAGCTATCCTTATCAAAGTGTCAATATTTAGTCTGACACCCTAATCGTTACCCCTAGTATGTTGTTATGCATGTTAGATTAAAGTTAAAGTCAAATTATGATTAGTCCAATTTATAAGTGATCAACTAAGTTCAATTCAAGCCAATCAATATAATGTCAACTCAAAAACGCCACATGAAGTTCACTTCCCAATCAACAAAATAATATCACAATTGTATACATCAACACATGCATATTCGACTAACTACAACTACGAATAAGTACTCTTATTTCTCTAAGTATTCTAAAATAATACTCTAACATGTCATGAAGAATTGATCCCAACTTAGCTGATAATGATGCACATTGGTTATACGTCTCAAGCTCGTCTCCTTGCCATATCCCTAGAATTCAATACAAAAATTGTACTTTTTATTAGATCTAAAGTATAGTAGTTCGTTTTAATGATTTAAGTATGGTTGTGATTAGACTTAAGCAAGTTTATTAGACCATTTGTTAAGTGTTTACTTAATATTGAAGTTTTTGAATAAGATTCTAAAAGTATGTTTCATATAAAGTTTTTGTCCAGGAACTCTCTAATAAAGTATCTAACTTAAAACTTCCCAAACTGGAAATGCTCTAACCATGTCTCTAATGTTGTTATAGTTTGGCTTCCTTAACCAATTAACCATCTAAACAAGTCTTTAACTTTATAAGTTAGTCTCTTATCCCAAGCTTACTCTTTATAGAACCCTCTAATAAGATCTAAACTTATATATTTATAAGTCACTCACTTTTCCACTTCAAATTCAAAATTCAAAATAACATACCAATTCAACCCTTCATCTTTTCTACTAACACATCATCTCCTTAGTCCTTTATACCCATACATTTTATTTTAGTAATTCAAGTCCAAACTAACTTATATTACTCATCTACAACCCTTCTCAGCTTCATATCACCCAATAGTATAAATTACAAATCAATTCAAGAATAAGTGCAAATGAATTTCTGTAAGAATAATTAACTAAAGACTTTGAAAAATATCTCTTTTTCATGATTAAATAGCTAAAAAAATTCATGAAAATAATAGAAAATACTTTTGAATGAAATCTCTTTATGGAAATCTTTTATTTATTGCAACAATATCCAAGAAAAATTTTGGGTTCAACACTATGTCATTGAAGTTTTTCAAAGCTACAAAATCAATGTGGATTTAGCAATTTCTTAAGGATAGTGTATATCACCACAAAATTTTAAAAAACCAATATTTTTTCCAAATTATACATGCAAAAAATATTACAAAATAAAATTTCCATAATTTTTGGACTTAGTTTAGTATTTTTAACATTTAATTGAAAATTGGACTATTTTAGGGCACTTACTGGAATCTAATTGCCTAAACAGCATTGACCACCACTCCTTTGTTAACATACCCAGACTATACCTCCTTTATCCCCTACCCAGATCATTCTTAAGCCTTCAAACTAACTTCTTGCTTGGTTTATACCAAGTGATCTAATTTTTCCCCATGATTTTTCCTTACTAACTTTCTTCAACTCTCACAATGTTCCTTAATTCTTAAGGTCTTAATCTAGTTTCTGTCATGCCCTAAATCAAGGAGTCATAATAGCCCCACCATATAAACCAACCAAAGTTAGAAGCCAGCTACCTTAGCTACTAATGTTGGTATGCAAAATTTTGAAACTAATAAGAAGATTCAAGAATTGTATCGATAAGGAAAGATAATGCAATTAGTAAAGAATGTGTTAAAGTCTACACGATTACAAAGTGAAGAGTACATATTAGTAGTTGTAAACTTGAGGGTAACCTAAGGAGACCCTATTAGTTTTCATAAAAGTCAATAAAATTGATCAATGAAATAAAAATCCAATCTATTGTCTTAATCCTCAATCCCCAACCCTGTTCTCTAATCTTTTAGGATTTGGAGATGTGTTGGTAATCTATTTTGAACCTACAAAACAACTGTAGAGGAATGAGCAACAACTTGCTTAGTAAGTGGGATGAAGATAGAAGTACACATCCAACATAGAGTAATCAAGGTTTTCAAGAAATTTAGTCATATTTAACGCATGTACAATCAAGTGCCATCACACGACATTATCTGATTTACAATGAGATTAAAGAAATTGCACCCGCTTTAATCTAAGTTGAGGAGTTTGATGTCTCACACATGAATCAAAACTAAACTGGGACTTATGCAGTGGAGAATACCCTTTGCCCTAAACTACCTTCAAACCACGGTCCTTAATCTTACCGTAACCTCCTCACCTATCACTTAATTCATTTAAGAGTAAGGAAAAGGGAATAGACCATTTCAACTATCCTCATTAAAGGGTCCGTGTTTGGCACAAGAATCCTAATCATTGCCCCTAGTAGGTTATAATGCATGTTCAATTAGAAGTTAAGCTAAGTTTGAGTTAATTTTCTTTCAAGGTGATCAAGCAATTTCAAACAATCCAATCAAGTAATAGTCATAAAGCAAACAATACATAAAGTTTAGCATTCCAAAATAGCAAAACAATATTCAAGCATATATGCGGCATACGTATAGGCAACTAACTTACAATCACAAACAAATATATACTAAGTCCTCTAAGTATTTTGAAATAACACTCCAAAGTGCAATGAAGCACTAATCCCACTTATCTAGACATAAGACACTCAACAGTCTTGAAGGATGGGCTCATCCGCTTCAATTTACCCCTAAATAGTCAATATAATTACTTTAGTTTTACTAAATATAAAGTAGATGGGTTCATTTTAATAGTTTAAGTATGGTTGTGATTTATCTTAAGCAAGTTGTGCAAACTTTATATTAAGTATTAGCTTACTATTAAAGTCTCTAAATAAGGTTTTAAAAGCTTGCATAATACCAAGTTTTAGCTTAAGAACCTTCTAACAAAATCCTTGATTCGAGTGTCCTTAAACTGGTTACCCTTTAACTAAGCCTCTAACATTATTCTAGCTAAGCTTTTTGCTTCAATCTATGCTTTGAATGTAAAACCCTAAAAAATTTAGTATAAGACAAACTAATTATTATGAAATATTTAGAGATATACTTGACATAGGCAAAAATTGCTATGAGAGATTTAAGAGATATGATCAAGATTTGCTAACATACCTATACATAGTGATAGGAATTACCTTTATTCCTTAGAATTGACTAATCAAAGGTAGAAATATTTAGTCAACCAAAGTCAATGCAAGATTATCAATTAATTTGAAAGACTTAGGGAAAACTAACAATATAAGTAAACTAATCCTTATAACAAACACATGAAAAAAAATCAACAAGACCCTTAATTAGTTATA
Source organism: Lumnitzera racemosa (assembly GCA_024138005.1). Classification (NCBI taxonomy): domain Eukaryota; kingdom Viridiplantae; phylum Streptophyta; class Magnoliopsida; order Myrtales; family Combretaceae; genus Lumnitzera; species Lumnitzera racemosa. The sequence continues at coordinate 89,527,025 of JAMXBC010000010.1, read as the reverse complement.
AAATGGTGCCGCATACATGTGCATCATCACATGAGTGAAAAAAAAATACTAAGAAGTCTTGATAAGAATGGAAGAAGAATAGTTGAATAAGCAATTGACCATGATGTAAGCAATGAGATAATACTTCCATTACATCAAAAAACAAGAAACATGTGAAGAAATTGACTCCAACCCCACAAATAGGCACCACTTGAATAGGAAAACACTGGATCCTATTATCTTACAAACATTAATAGGAATTTTAAACAAAACAACCTAGAAAAGAATATAGTAATCAAGACTATTTATTAAGATTCAATCATCAAAAGTAAACCATAATCTAATCAAACTTTAGTCAAGATGTAATTCTCACAAGAAAAGAATCCTAAATCTAGATGTAACATAATGTCATGGTTGATGTTACTAACTTATGGAAAAAAAACATACATGAAGAAATTGTAGTGCTTTCACACTACAAAGTGGCATCACAAATGGGGGAAGATGCATCCAAATTTTCCAACATTCTTCTCAAATTCAACATTTGTTCAAGAAGAAAAATAAAGCATCTTTAAGCCTTACAAGAAAACATAAGCTTTATGAGATAAAATAAATTAGCATTTTCTATAAATAAACCTCACCAAAACCTTTACGATCATAACTATGTCTCCCATTTGTACAACAAACATCCTTATCTTTCCTTTTGTTATAACAATAAAGCCCCCACCAATAAGACTCATCTTTCATTTTCTAAGCTCTAAGACCTTAATGGTAAGCCTTAACATTCTATTTTGAATCTACTTTATGAAGAAGGACTCCTTTCGACTTCCTTTCTTGAATCACCAAGAAAAACTCTTTAAGGAAACAAAGAAAATTTTGTACTTTCAAGACAAAAGGAAACTTAAAGTGAAATTTTTATGTTCTTTGCTAAATTTATGCTTAAGCTTTGTTTTGATTCAAATTCCAAACTTTTTCAAGTCAAAGAGTCCTTTTCAAAAACATTTCTTCTCATGAAGTCTTAAAATTAAGTAATACTTCTATTTCAAGGAAAGGGAGTCTTCCTCAAACCCTTTACTCATTTTAAAGATGTTTCCTAAACATGGTATTCATTCTAAAAGAATCTTCATAAACCTTTTAAAAGAACTTCAATCAAGAAACAAAGGAGTTTCCCTAAAACAAAAGGTGTAAATGATGAAAACTAGGACAAGTGGACAAAGTCATGCATCAAAAACAACTCACAGATCATGTTCAATTAAATTTCCCTTGATTTAGACCTTATGGATATATTTCTATGATATATGGACATATTATCTTAATACTATAACGAATTGGACATTATGTGAGGATTGGAAAACTATGGAATAAGAACCAAAGACATTCATGGACATATGAACTACTCAGGCTTCAAATAAGAACCATTTGAACTTGATATGGAAAGAGAACCATTAAATATGACGAATCAAGAAATAAAAGACTTAAAAAAAGAGGCTCAGAACAAAACTTAAGAGTTTAGTAATCAAGTATGTTTCTTAACTGCTTATATTCTTTTAGGTACTTTTGATTTGGATCTCTTGGAGGATTACTACGATAATTAAAAGATGACCAGGTAAGTATCTACAATGATTATCACTTATATGTCTTGTAGATTAGTTGCACCTCTAATATTACATACTTAACTTGTTCTAAATGGGGTATTTAGAAAATGTATGTGTTTGGTTTGTTTATTAAGATTTCCAAAGATTATTCCCAAAACTATAGTTGATGATTGTGATGTGATTTGATTCAATTCTTGTGAATGTATGATCCTTTTGGTGATCACTAAAATAAATGGAAGTTAAGCATATCGAAATCTGAATCTTAAAGTGGGCATGCATAGCATGCTATATAATTCTCTTTTATCTCCACCACTGTCACACAAAGAATGGAAAGGCTAAAACCTTCCTTGTTTATTGCAAACTAAGTGACTTTGAGGATAATTGTGCATTAGACGAAGTTGTCTCCATTCTTATGTTTTAGGCATGCATACATCTAGAGGCCGATCAAAGATTTGATCATTTGGGTAATCAAGGAAGGCATTTTTCCTTAATTTCATTTAGGCATTTCTAGGACCAATCAAGATATCCTTCCCTTATGACTTATTTAAATGACCTTTGTGAACATTTCTTTTAGTTCCTTTGGCTAATTAGAAGATCCATCTTCCTAAGGATTATGATGATTCTAGGTTGAACATTTGTTGGTTCTCCTAGATAACATAGAAATTGGTTCTTTCGTGAGGTCAGGGAGATATTTGGTTCTCCTAAGACCGATCAAGAGGCATTATCTCTTAATCATTAAACTAACATAGGTATTGGTTTAACTGAGAATTGAGATTCTATGGCTATTGTTATGCTGACCAAAGATGCTATGCCAAGTGACCTTAATGCTCAATTAGATGCCTAGACACTAGTGGAACCAAGAATCCTTAACCTAAGGTCAAGGGGGGACTGCACACCAGATACTAAAAGGTCACTTGTATTATTGCATATGTTTGTTTGATTGCATAACATTTGCTTGCTTGCTATAGCTTACACCCAATAGCTTTGATTTCCTGTAGGAACCTTACTGGGTATACCTTAGAAGATTCAGAGCTTTGGTGAGAATTAAAGGCTTACGAGCAAGATTAGGAGGAAAGCAAGCAAGGAACATAGATTTATGTAATTTGGAAAGAAATATGATAAGTTAGTTGTAATATGTTTTATATTTAATTATTAATATTTGAACTTTATTTTATACCATTAAGTCTATGATACATTGTAAATATTCTAATGTTGACACTTCATGTGCTTATTAGAAGTAACTAGCAAGTAATTCGAGTATATAAATAGCTATTCTAATCAATACATGGTGGTCTATCACTACTAGACCATCTTCAGGGTTGTGACACTAAACATGTATCTGAAGTTATTTCATCTAAGCCTTCTATGCCAACCAACCCTCTGGATAAGTCTATAATGCTATTATAGTTGAGGTTCTTTTACTAATCAACCCTCTAATCAAGTATCTAAAACTATTTCAACTACACTTCCTTTACCAAATAAGTTCCTAAACAAGCTTCCAATGTGGTGATAGTTAAGATCCTTTCACCAACCAATCTTTTGATCAAGCCTCTAAACCAATAACTCATTCCTTCTTTTCACTAGATCAACTCTCTAAAAAACCCTCTAAAGAAACTCAGCTTACAAGTTCACACTAGGCGACTCACTCTAACATCATATTTTTTAGTATAAACATGTTAATACATGGTTATTCAATAGGTTTATCATATCAATTAACACTATATCATTAAACTTCCTAAATTTCCATATTCTCATTTTAGTGTTTAAACCTATAACTAGTAATTTGTGCCCTTTTTGACTCCAATTCAATCCACCCAACTCCAAATCACTCTCCTTAGAAAAATATAACACAAATGAACTCCAAAACGAATACAAATCATTGTTCCTTAAAGTTAATTACACCAAATCTCCATAAAAGAGCATTTTTCACCTAATTTAAGGTTAAAAAATTCATAAAAATCATAGAAAATATTTTTCTTTGAAAACTCTTCATAGCATTCTTACATGCAATATAGCAATGTTCTAGAAAAATTTTGGTTACAAAACTAAAATAATAGGCTCATCTAAAATAACTTCAAAAGTAATTTGGTTTTGGGCAATTTCTTAAGGAGGTCATATACCCGTTCAAAAATTTTACAAACTGATATTTTTCTTACAAAGTACACATAAAAATATCCCAAAATAAATTTTTTCATAATTTTTACAGATAAATTATTATGTATACAAAATTAAGAAAAATCAGCTAGGAAATTGGACTCATAGGAACAATAACATTCTAACCACCAACTCCAAGAATTCTTCTATCAGCCCCTCTAATGCTGCCACTACTATAGGGCAATGGTGGTTGTCAAGACTTTAAAGGAGGCTTAGTAGGATTACCTAAATTTTTCATAATATGTATGCACCCATGATATGAAAACCGCCTTACAAGTCAAAGATTACAAGACTCTAAATGATTAATCACTAACGTTACTGATTTTTAAGTAATTAATTTACTGTAGAATACAAATATAAATAACTATGGGTGTCCGATATCCCACAGTTCCTTAGAACCGCAGAGAATCGGTATCCCCTACCAAATAATAAAACAGGATATACCAACATTATATATAAAAAAAATAGATATAAGAAAAATTATATTATAGTAAGTTTTAATATATAAAAATTTTCTACAAAGGATGTCTATGTATCATCTGAAAAGTACTTAGCTACTTCTAATATTAGTATATATATATTCATCTCGCACTCACCACTCAAGACATATCCCAATCCCATCGTAAGTAAACCTGCAAAGGAAACTAAGAGGGAATGAACATAAAATAGCTCACTGAGTTCGTCCCTCACCACCACCGTTCAAGCAAGTTATCACACATTATTATCATACATACATGCAAGCAAGCTATCTACATATAAAATGAATGCAGGTACGATGAATGTAAGCAATACATCCATAGGAGTCCGAAACTATGGAAGTTGTAGAATTACGTCGTTTATACTTCGATTATCCCCTGTACTTACCCGCACATGGCACCTCAGCTTACCCGCACGAAGCTACCTAGGGGCACCACCCCTCTAGGCAAAACTTGACTATCACCCTAGCCGAGAAAAGAGTTTCAATCCAATTAGGGGGATTCCAAACTAGGACTATCTACCCTCCAAGGCTCCTCAAGCACAAACATGCGAGTCTTCTCGCAACCAAAATTAACCAAGACCTTACAGGCACAATGAATCAAGTCCTTTCGCTATCAAGTAGAGAACCTATGCTAGCTTTGTCTTAACGATAAAATATCATTTCTAGCACTGCAGTCCTTATCGAAATCATACAAAATACATTTACAATTAGGAAAAAATTTTCCAAAAATACCCTTTTCAACATTTTGCAAAGCTAGTACTCTCCATCCATACATTTATTGGGTCATAGATATGCGACGAATAGAACCGATTATTTAGGTCAGATATTTATATTTATCAATTTAAAAAGGTGATCACACAGATGATGGCATACAAGTAGAATAGTCATTCAAATATATAAGCAATAGCAAGTAGCAAAACCTTATATAAGTAACACGCACGAGCAAGTAGCAGGTCATTAGAGCTCCCTCACCTATTTTATTGCTCATTCTCCAAGCCTTTGGGGTTTCCTGAACTCGATATTGAACGCCTAAATCAAAATGGTAAAACTTATAAGTAATATGAGAAGTCAGACTTCTTAGTTAACTAAAAGTCTATTATAGTTTATCTAGTTCTCCCAATATAACCTAAGTATAATGTGTATAGGGGTTAGCATACTCAATGGGGTTAATAGTAACTATTTTCTTATATTTGTAAGTTATGAGACTTCCTTTATGTATTTTGTAACTTTTTCATTCTAATTCCGTTATTTGCGAACTTATATTCATTTTTCATCGTTTTCGAATGCACGTTCACACGATGATGTTCGTTTTGGACGTTAAGACCCATGTTTTATGATATGGGATAAACTTATTAAAATTTTAACTCATTGAAGCTTAATTATCCTTAGTACTTATATTTATATCCTAATATCTCCTGTTTTAGGACTTAATGAGTTAATTAACTATTAGATCCTTACACTTAGGGAATTTTACATTGATGCTACTAATTCACATACTTGATTAAGTTTAATTCAATCTAGAAAGTGTATTAGGGTTTAAAGGATCTTCGACTCCTAAGTATATGTATACATATATGGGTTATATTCTTATGTAATCTTGTAATTTATTATTTTAGAAGCTTATGCTTATGTCATGGCTTATGTAATCTTTTGATGATGTCATGGCTTATGTAATTCTTTGATGACATCATTACTTACATCATTCTTTGCTTACCTAAGCCTTATCTCATGATTATATGTTTTATGTACACTTATGTACACTTATACATAATGTACATATACTTATACCTTTCCTCTATTTATATGTATACTAGCATACTTATACATATACTTATACCGTATTTATACTTGTACATGTACCCATATATACAGTCATATACATATTTTTGTACAAATTTCGTATGCCTAATTTTCCTCTTAAGAAAACCTTCCTAATTTCATTCTTTTTGTGTTTTAAGAGTGTATTTAGCATGGTATAGGTATGTATTGTTAGTATTTGTCCTAGTTTAGGTTATGTACATAGTAAATACTTATGAACAAAGATCTCCATACTTGTATTCCTCTAGTATATCCTTATGTACATATACCTAAAAACATATACACATGCATATCCTTCTTCTTCACCATGTTTTCTACACTTCCACATGTAAAGATTGCAACTTTAAGCCTAGATCAACATATATATATGTACACAACACATAACCTAACCTTCTCTACTTCTAACTAGTAAAGAGGATAAAGTAAGACATAAGAACATAATAGCATACCTTAAGTTGCCCTTGACTATGGATGAAATGGTTGAAAAGTTGAAAAGGAAAGAAGAGTGAAAGGGAAAGTGGAGATACAGTTGGAAAGGGGAAGAAGAAAAGGGCTTTGTTTTTCTTTTGTTTGTGTTTGAAAAAGTGAAGAAAAGTGGGGTTTAGAAGGAGGAAGTAGTAGACGGCAATTAAGGGAAAAAAAAAAGAAGGAAAAGCTAAAAGAAAAGAAATCATGAGAAGGAAGATATTTGTTTTCAAATGAAAGGGACATTTTTGTTGACTTTAGTCAACATTTTGACCTTAGTCAACATGTGTTGACTTGGTCAACATTCAAAAAAATAAATACCCTTTTATATACATAATGAACTAATTAGGGAAAATTTGGAGAAAGATTAAGGAAATGAAAGGAAATAAGAAGTTTAGTGAATTGATTAGTAAGAATAGATAATGAGATCTTCCATTAGATATTTATATCCTATATACACCATTTGGCAAGCTCCTTTATGTAATTGTCATGAAAAGTATCATTTAAGGTATTAAGATTTACTACATTTAACCTAAGCATCAACTAAACTTTTAACTCTATGTAATACTAACCTAGTTATATACTTAAAAATGAATGTGATCTAGAATGCAATATCTTAGTTTCTAAGGGATTACTTAAGTATTCTAAATATTTATGTATGATTGAAAGTTATCTTTAGTCGTTTATCGATGAAATGGTAAAATATGGAGGATATATTATTACTTAGGGTTTTAGGGTAAATTATGGTGAATTAGTGCTTTTATATCCTTAAAGTTATAGTTTTAGAGTTTTTATTACTTAAAGGCACAATCTCTAATGTTTTTACACATTTAGGGTTAAATATATTCATATGCGATTAAGTCTTCGATTATTATCTTAGGGTTTTGATGAGGTTCGAAATTAACTTTGCCAGTTACATATACTTAAGGTTTTAGGGTCTTCATATGCGGTTAGAGGTTCAATTGATGATTTAAGGTTTTTCATATTCACTTTAGGTTTTGAATTGAGACTTTAATCGGTTTTAAATCTCACTGGCTCTATTGATTTCATGAAATCATCTACAGTTTGGACGTTTATTTCTATACTTAGAAAGCTAAATTCGTGGGGTTTACAGTGGTGGCTTACACCCAAGTACTCTTCAAATCCTATATGCTAAACTAGCTCGATTTGAACTATTTTCTTTGTATTTTTTCATGAATTTTTCCTTCTATGTTCTTTCCCTTTCTAAATTTTTCCCAAACTCTTATGATGTAGAATGAATTTTCAAAAGCTTCTGGTGACAATTCTAAGGTTGCATGGGGAAGAAATGAATTTTCTCTCTTCTAATTTGCTTAAATACTCCATCTTCTTGCGTGTTGAGGTGTCTTAAAGCTAACCCACTATACATCTAGTTGTTGAGCAAATTTTTTATAAATTTTTATGATTTTTGTTATAAATTTGTACCTAATTATGCATATTTTCGAGTATTTTAGCATTTATGGGTATATATTTGTATATGTTAATTATATCTGAAATATGTGTACTATTTTTACATATTATTTTATGTCATTCTATATTTTTATAGTGCAAATAATTTATTTATAAGGTTTAGTTAACCTTCGTTACCTAAATTGTGTGTTTATGGCGTATAAAATACAATATAGTATAAATTAGCAAAATTAACTATTATTGGCTATAATATTATTGTTTTATTATATTTCCACTATTCAAACCTATAGGGTATCCTTGTCTAAATCCTAGTACTCACCCACGAAGTATCATCTCAATCAAGCTACTTTCATGTACCCCCTAATTTTTCCTCTCGAAATTCGACACATAAGTTTAGGTCTCACATTTCCACCTCCCCTCCTTCGAATAAATTTTGTCCTCAAAACTTCAATAATTCAATTACATTTAATACTAATCTTTTGATGCTTTGATATTTTCAATCATCATCCATCAAAGTAAGAGTATCAGCTAACATAATCACTAGAATAACTAGGGGTATTGTTTCTTTATTGTCATTTTCGATTTTTAATTCAATTTCACTCAAAGCCACTTGCATGCTATACCTCTACATATTTTATATTTCAATTTCTCAAATTTTGAAACCTATTCATTTAGTATCTATATAGGTTGTTTCTCTATTGTGTAGTCCTATTGAAGGTCTACTGGTTTAACCTCAATATTACATTTGGGTTCCACATGAATTTATATAGTATAGATACTTAGAACACTTCATAATTTTTTATTGCTTAGTAGGATAAGTCAATACATCTCCCAAGCAAAATCATCTTTAAGGCTTCCTACCAAATATCTTCGGATCTTGACTTTACATTGTCGATCCCCATTGTCTATTTAATGTTCTTTAGCCATTGTATAGTTTATAAAGATACAGTAGATCCAATTGTTATTAGATAGATCACCTTCACATTTTTATGTCTGTAGAGTTTCACTTCATTTCTTACTTAATTCTTACTTTTTGTACCTTCTGAACTAGACTCTAATGTAATGTATTCTCTTAACTCCTAATTCAAGTACTTTTGAAATTGGGTTCTAAGTCATTTAAGTCTAAGGTTCCTAAGTATGATACTTTTGGTCTATTTCTTAATCCTTAATTTACTTAGAATTTGACCTCTAACATTCTTTAACTTAGTTGTTATTACTAGAGTACATGTCATCTCCTATCTTTACTCTATCTCCTACTTCATTAACTTTTAAACCTGATTAGCCATTATTTTAGATGGGTTATGATGTGCTTAGGAGCTAAATTAATCACTGGGTCTTACAAATGGAAGTAATAATAAGGGTCAATTGAGGTATCAAAGAAAGAGGGAATGGATAGGTTGGCAAACACAATAGCTTCCATAAATCTACTCTTCGGATATGATTCACCGAAGAACACTACATGAGTTAGTATTTTACTTAATATGATGGATAAGCTGATATTAAGGTTCACTTACCATTAATCTCAAGCTACTCGATAAGATTAGATAAGAGTGTGAAAAGGATGTACTCAAAGAATGGTATCTCACAAGAACAAGAATATTCATTAACTATAAGGTGTAAGATGATAGCAGTTATAGTGAAAAGGACTATTGATAGTGAGTCCTTAAGGGTAACAATACAGTAATGGAAATTTCACAAAGAATAATGTAAGAAGAAGATTCTTAGTACAAACAAAAAGGCCAAATGTGACAAAGGATAAAAAGGAATATAGAACAAATGTTAGAAAAGTAAGGGATAGGTGGTAGACTATAAATGGGTTTACATTTTGGAATCTTAGGGTATTGTAGCTAAACTAAGCTGATGTTAGGGTTACTATTACAGAGCTGTGCTAAAAGCTACTGAAGTGATGGGTGAAGCTACAGCTTAGTAGGATGGAAAAGGAGAGCTCGACGTACAAGGACCTTTAACTCAATAGGTAGGCTTCAATACTTAGTAGATAGGCTTTGGCATTCAGTAGGTTGGCTTCGGTACTTAGTAGGTTGAGGGTAGGTAAGAGTTCAAGTAAAGGAGAGTGGGTCCAAGCTGGGGCCATAGGGAGTTCTTCCATAGCTCTTCCATCTATTAGAGCTCATCCTTAACAAGCTGAGAAGACAAGATCCTTCTTATGAGAGATTATAAGCCTGAGAGGCAAGCTTGGGTAAGGGGTCCAATGGTCGACACTCCATCAACTCCCTAGGGTTGTTGAAGATTTTCCCTTAAATCTTGGTCTTCTTGGTCTTCCAATACACAAGGCGTTAAGTCAGCGACGTTGAAAGTTGGAGACACTTTGTATCCTTCGAGTAGTTCTATCTCGTAGGTGTTGTCGCTGATGCATCGAAGGATCTTAAAAGAGCCATCTAACCTATGAGATAACTTTGTTCTCTTCCTTAGGAACTGCCCTTTACTAAGGTGAATCCATACAAGTTCCCATGGGCTATAAATAATTTGCTTCCTACCTCAGCTTCCATATTGTCTTTGTCAAGACACTATCTTAGTTAATTGCTCGACAACCTTCTGATGTAGATTTTGAAACTCTTTAGGGCACTGCAAACTTGACTGACTTTCTCCTTGAGTGGTCAAGTTGGTAATCATGTCCAATAGCAAGTTTGGATTAAGCCGATAAACAACCTCAAAAGGTAACCTCTATTGAGTTATAAGTGGAGCGGTTGTAAGTGAACTCAATAATGGGCAAGCATAGATCCCAATCATGTAGATTCTTTCCAATAGTAGCTCAAAGAAGGTTACCTACTATTTTGTTCACAACCTTTATCTAGCTGTCTATCTGTAGATGGCAAGAAGTATTAAACATGAGTTTAGTACCAAGCTTCTTCCATAGTGTTTGCCAGAAGAAGTTCATGAACTTTGAATCACAATCCAATACATTACTTCTTAGCATACCATGCAACTGCATGATCTCTTGCAAACAAAGATTAGCAATAGATAAAGCATTATTAGTTTTTGTAGCAAGGGATGAAGTAACTCATTTTGTGGAACCGAATGACTACCACCATAATAGAATCATGTTTCTGAGGTGTTCTAGGTAGGCCGAGCATGAAATCAATGCTTAGATCAGTCTATAATCGTTTAGGTATGGGCATGGGTATATATTCTCCATATGTTCCTGTCTCCCTTTAGTTTACTTGCATACATCACAATGCTCAAGAACCTTGCGTACATTCTTCATCATCATAAGCTAATAGAAATGCTCTTTTAATAGCTTAGCAGTCCTTTTCTCACCAAAATGGCCGGCTAAGCCCCTAATATGGTCTTCTTAAATAGGTAATTCCCTAGCAAAACTACTTAGCATACAAACTTGCTTTTGTTCATCAAAAATCCTTTGCTCATATAGAACCCATATATTAGTCCTCTAATGTTGCACTTAGCCACTAAGAGTCCAAAGTATGGATCATGTTCATATTAATTAGGTAGGGTACTAAACCCAAGTATTCTAACCTATAATATAGTGATAAGAACATGTCGATGAGAAAGGGCATCGGCCGTAATGTTAGTACTTCCCTTCTTTTACTTGATGACGTAGCAAAAGGTTTCTAGGTACTTGACCCACTCAGCATAGCATAAGGGAGTTTTTATTATCCTTTGAAATGCTTGAGAGATTCATGGTCTATGTAGATAATGAACTCTCTTGGTAGTAAGTATTGTTGCCAATTCAAAAGTGCTCTAACAAAGGCATAGAACTCCTTGTCATATATCGAGTAATTTAGGGTGGTACCTTTGGGCTTTCCACCAAAATATGCAACTAATCAATGCTCCTATATGACAATAGCTCTAATGCTAACTCCAAATGGATCATGTTCTTGCTCAAAAGCTCGCTAAAGTTAAGCAGTACTAGCACTAGGGCAAAAGTTAACTTTGATTTGATCTCCTTAAAACTCTTCTAAGCTCTCTTAGACCATTTGAATTTAGAGTTCATCTTAATAAGCTCGATCAGTGGGGTAGCTATGGAATTAAAGTTCCAAATGAATCTTCGATAAAACAAAGGTAAACCATGAAAACTCCTTTCTTCAACAACATTAGTTAATAGCTTAAATTTTTTCATCATCAACTTTAATTCCTCCTCTAAAGACAACATAATCATGGAATATTACCTCGCTTTGATAGAATAGGCATTTCTTCAAATTGCCTAACAACCATTCAACTCAATGGATATCAAATACTGACTTCAAGTGCTTAACATGAGAGTTGAAGTTGGCACTATATCCTAAAATATCATCAAAATAAACCACAACACACTTTCCTAGTAAGGACCTCAAAACATGATTCATAAGTTGCATAAAGGTGCTTGGTGTGTTTGTAAGCTCAAATGATATCACCATCCACTTAAATATACTGTCCTTCATTTTGAAATCAATGTTCCACTCATCTATCGGTCTCATTCGAATCTAATGGTAGCTACTCATCAGATCAACCTTCGAAAATCTTCACACACCATGCAACTCATTGAGCATATCACCCAACCAAGGAATCAAATATCGGTACTTGATAATGATTTCATTGATAGCTCAACTATCGATGCACATTCTCTATGAGCCATCCTCTTCAACATTACGATAACTAGCATAGTATAGGGGCTCATGCTTTCTTGGACATATCTATACTTGATCAACACATCAACTTTGTCAAGACCCTAAAGGAGGCCTAGTAGGATTACCTAAAATTTCTATAACATGTGTGCACCTATGATATGAAAACCACCTTACAAGTCAAAGGTTGCATGACTCTAAATAATAAAACACTAGGATTACTGATTTTTTTTTAAGTAATTAATTTATTGTAACATAACATAACATAACATATAAATATAAATAACTATAGATATCCGATATCTCATAGTTCCTCAGAACCGTAGAGAATCGGTATCCCTTACCAAATAATAAGATAGGACATACTAACATTAAAAAAATATATATATACAAGAAAAATTAAATTATAGTAAGTTCTAAGAAATAAATATTTTCTATAAAGGATGTTTATGTATTATCTAAAGAGTACTCAACTACTTCTAATACTAATATATATATCTTCATCTCTCATACAGCACTCGAGACTTATCCCAATCCCAACGTAAGTAAACTTGCAAACGAAACTAAGGGGGAATGAGCATAAAATAGCTCAATGACTTCATCCCTCACCACTATCATTCAAGCAAGTTATCACACATTATTATCACACATGCAAGCAAGCTATGAGACTTCCTTTATGTATTTTGTAACTTTTCATTCTAATTCCGTTATTTGCGAACTTATATTCGTTTTTCATCATTTTCAAACACACATTCACATAGTGATGTCCGTTTTAGATATTAAGACCTGTGTTTTACATTATGGACTAAACTTATTAAAATTTTAACTCATTGAAGCTTAATTATTCTTATTGCTTATGTTTATATCCCATTCTAGTATTTAATGATTTCATTAGCCATTAGCTTCTTACACTTAGGAAATTTTACATTGGTATTACCAATTTATGTACTTAATTAAGTTTAATTCAATCTAGGAAGTATATTAGGGTTTAAAGGATCTTTGACTCCTACGTACATGTATACATATATAGGTTATATTCTTATGTAATCTTATAATTTATTATTTGACAAGCTTATTCTTATGTCATCACTTAGGTCATTAATCGCTTATGTCATCATTTGCTTATGTCATGGCTTATGTAATCATTTGATGATGTTATGGCTTATGTAATCATTCATTACATATAAATCTATAAATATCCTCATGTATGTATATCCTTATGTACTTACACATATGTTATATACATACCTATACTTCTAACATACTAATATGTATACTTATGTACTTATACATATACTAATACATATACCCATATACACATATGGTGGCATACATATTTTTATACATATTTTCGTATGCCTTATTTACCCTCTTAAGAAAGCTTCTCAAATTTCATCTTTTTGTATTTTAAGGGTGTATTTAGCATGATATATGTATGTATAGTTAGTATATGCCTTATTTTAGGTTATGTACATAATGGATAATTATGTACAAAGGGCTTTATCATGTATTTATTAAGTATACTCTTATATACACATACTTAGATATATGTACACATGTGTTCTTCTTCCATTGTCTAAAGATTGCTCTACTTCTATACATAAAGATTAAAACTTTAAGCCTTAATCAACATATATATACACAACACATAACTACTTAACCTAACCTAACTCTTCATCTAACTAGTAAAGAATATGAAGCAAGACATGGTAACATAAGAACATACCTTAATTTGCTCTTGAATATGGATGCAAAGTTGAAAAGTAAAGAAGAGTGAAAGGAAAAGGGAAGATACGGTTGGGAAAGGAGAAGACGAAAGGGACTTTGTATTGTGTTCTTTTATTTTTGAAAAGGAAAACAAGTGGGGTCTAGGAAAGGAAAAGAAGTAGACTGCAAAAGAGGTGGGAAGAAGGAAGAAAAATCTAAAAGAAAAGAAAAGAAAAGAAATCATTAGATGACTTAGATATTTTCTTAAGTAAAAGTGACTTTTGTTGAATTTTCTAAACGTTGACTTAGTCAACCTTTTGACCTTGGTCAACATGTCTTGACTTGGTTAACTTTCAAAAAACATAAGCCATTTAGTATACATAATGTAGTAATTAAGGAAAATTAAGAGAAAAAGTAAGGAAATGAGAGGAAATGAGACATTTGGTAAATTGATTCATAAAAATAGATGATGAGATCTTACTTTAGGTATTTATATCCTATATACATCATTTGGTAGGCTACTTAATATAACTAGTATGAAAAGCGTCAATTAGGGTATTAAAGGTTACTACATATAACTTAAGCATCAACTAAACTCCTAACTCTATGTAATATTAACCTAATTATATACTTAGAAGATGAATGTGATCTAAAATGCAATATGTTAGTTTCTAAGGGATCGCTTAAGTATTCTAAATATTTATGCATGATTAAAAGTTATCTTTAGTCATTTACTAATGAAATGGAAAAATATGAAGGATATATTATTACTTAGGGTTTTAGGATAAATTATGGTGAACTAGTGTTTTTATATCCTTAAAGTTATAGTTTTAGGGTTTTTTATTACTTTAAGGCACAATCTCTAATGTTTTTACACATTTAGGGTTTAATATATTCATATGTGATTAAGTCTTCGATTATTATCTTAAGATTTTGATGAGGTTCAAGGTTAACTTTAGCAATTACATATACTTGAGGTTTTAGGATCTTCATCTACAATTAGAGGTTAAATTGATAATTTAAGGTTTTTCATATTCAATTTAGGTTTTGAATTGAGATTTTAATTGGTTTTAAATCTCACTAGCTCTATTGACTTTA
This sequence comes from Lumnitzera racemosa, assembly GCA_024138005.1. Classification (NCBI taxonomy): domain Eukaryota; kingdom Viridiplantae; phylum Streptophyta; class Magnoliopsida; order Myrtales; family Combretaceae; genus Lumnitzera; species Lumnitzera racemosa. Next base: position 89,511,726 of record JAMXBC010000010.1, on the reverse strand, counting down.
GGAAATCTTCTACAGTTTGGGCATTTGATTTTATACTTAAGAAGCTAGATCATGGGGTTTACAAACTTGTTCCTTCAACCCGGCTGCCTACTCTAGATAGAGCTTATAAGTAGGTCAACTAGGTATAGCAATTCTAAGCTAGAAGTCAATGCAATGCTCTATACCTCTAATAGGGGGTAAAGCTATTAATAACTCGATAGGAAACAAGTTAGTATATTCTTAGAGTAATGTCTACACCTCGGCATGTAATGCTCTGATATCCTTTAACTCAAGAAGTCTTCTAACCAATAAGAATACAAGCTCTTTGTTCTTAACATCCCTAAAAAATTGGGCTTAGGAAATCACTAAGGACTTCTTCTATAGCGATCTGGAAATCTTCTCTTGCAAATCTTAGACTTCTTTGGGGATCATTGGCGTTAGTATAACCTTCTTCCTATTCTTTTGGAACATATAAGTGCTCCTATACCCATCATGGAGTACCTTAAGATCAAAGAGATATGGTTGGCCAGTAGTTATGTGAGGCATACATAAGTAAGACATCATACAACACCTCATCCTTATACCTTTCCCCAATGGAGATCGGCACCTTCACTTATTCAATGACCTAGAGTCCAACTTTCTTATTTAGCCAATAGATCTTATAAGGTTTGGGGTAAGGATAGGTTGACAACTTCAAGACCTTCACTAGTCCTTACACTACAACATTAGTACAACTTTCCCATCAATAATTAAATCATATAAGCTTCCACTCACTCGACATTTAATGTAGAAGAGATTGTTCTGCTGCTCATGCTCCCTTGTAACACTTATAGTAAGAACTCTTTGAGCAACCATATTGAGGTATTGCTTTCCCTGCTTAGGTCAGGTAAGGGCTTCGGAGTCTTCTAAGAACTCATTAACATATTGTTCGGCTTACCCTTCCTCCTCACCTTTACTGGTACTTTCTACTTCAAACTGGGGCTTGTCTCCCTTGATGTTTGTGACATTTTGGTTCGGGCACTAACTAACCACTTATCGAAAACCAAGGCACTTGAGGCACTTTCTCTCTAGTCTTCCTACTAAATTTCTAACCTTGATCCTTTCTGACTTCAAGTTCTTCAACCTTAATCTTTCTTCATCCATCATTAGGTTTACTTGGCATTTGACCTCGGCAATCGACCTTAGAACTATATTGAGCTTGGTCATATCCAAGTCAACTCGTCATACAAGTTCTACTCAGCAAGCCAAGTCGGTTGTTCTATGCTCAATTAAGTTGATTTTACCTCTACCTTTCAACCTTTTATTCTACTCAGAAGGTCTCATCTAGATTTCCTAGCCTTTATACTTTTACTACATTACCAATCTCAGATCTCAGTCCAAAAATGAACCTAACTAACGTCTATGCTTTCAGCTCATTAACATCACAATTGATCGTCAGTAGCTGGAACTCTCAAACATACTCATTTACTAATCAACTACCCTACTTAAGTTCCTAAAGATGTTAGAAGGTATCTTGCTCATAATGTTTTAGCACAAATCTACTCATCAAAACTCTCTTCATCTTATTCCAAGTTCAAATTTCACATCGGCTCACCAACATATATTTTGCAATTTCTTCCACTACATTGTCCAATACCCAAAAAATTCTAAAGCAACTACTCAAATATGCACCAAGTCTTCATAATCATAGAAGTCAAATATCTTCTCAATCTTCTCCTCCCAATCTATGTAGTCATTAGCACTACTAGACCCATTAAAGCTCGAAATCTGCTCTTTATGTTGTTCGGCTCCTTTAAGAGCACAAAGCTCGTGCTCTTCGAGTTTGTCATACTATTCTTCCTCCTTCCCATACTCCTTAACTTTATCCAACTTAAATCTCCTTCTTGAAAACCTTTCAACATTTCGAGGTGGAGTTAAGTTCACATTAATAGCTTTGGGTACTCTATGCTCAACTATTTGTCTTCTTAGCCTGTCTCTCATGTCTCATCTTTATTCATCAACTCTCTCTTAAGGTCTAGTCTCCATGACCCTCTATACAAATATAACTAGGTTGGCTACAATAGTAGCAAGATCTTCTAATTACTCGTTAATAGTTCGTAGGGTCTATTAGGTAACATGGCCTTGACCAAGAGTATCACTTTTAGCATCATTAATCTCTCTTTGAACACTAAGGTTTGACATTCTCAATATAAAACTTTAGGAAGCTTAATACTCATTAGAAGATTTCACATAACTTTGATAATATGATACTACACAGTGACTTAAGAACTTGCTTTGCTTTTCTACTAGTGAATAAAGTATAACAGAACACACACTATAATAAGAAGCAACTATTACAATACTTAGCTTTCAATCACAACCTCAAATACCAATACTAGGATTATATGATATGCTTAGGAGCTAAGTTAATACTAGGTCTTACCATTAGAAGTAGTAACAACGGTACTTCAAATTATCGAAGAAAGAGGGAATGGATAAGTTGGTAAACACAGTAGCTTTCATAAAGCTACTCTTCGGATATGACTCACCAAGGAACACTACACAACTTAGTATCTCACTTAATATGACATATAAGCTGATACTAAGGTCCATTTGCCACTAATCTTTAGCGACATCGCAAGATTAGATAAGATTGTGAAAAGGATGTACTTAGAGAATGGTATCTCATAAGAAAAGAATATTCATTAACTATAATGTGTAAGATGATTGCGGTTACAATAAAAAGGACTATTTATAGTAAGTCCTTTAGGGCAACAATACAGTAATGGAAAATTACATAAAGAATAATGTAAGAAGAAGATTCTTAGTACAAACAAAAAGGGTAAATATGACAAAGGACAAAATGGAATATAGTACAAACATTAGAAAAGTAGGGGACGAGTGGTAACTTGTCAATGGGTTTGCATTTTGGAATCTTAAGGTATTATGGATGAACTGAGCTGATGTTAGGGTTGTTGTTGCAAAGCTATACTAAAAGTTGTTGAGGTAATTGGGTAAAGCTACAACTTTGTAAGATAGAAAAGGAGAGCTCAACATATAGGGACCTCTAATTTAGCACTTAACAGGTCAACAAATTAGTAAGAGTCTGAGTAAAGTAGTGTATTTGAGCTAAGGTATTAAAGATTTCTTCCATAGCTATTCTATGTATTGGAGCTCATCTTCGGTAGGCTAAGAAGATAAGACCCTTATCGTGAGAGATTGTAAGCTTCAAAGGTTAGCTTGGATGAGGGGTCTAGAGGTCGATACTCGATCAAGTTGCCTCCTGTCATGTACTCTTAACAAAATCTATCAACCCTTTTAACTTTATCACTTTAATTAGATTATTCCTAAATATTTCCATTTCGTTTGTAGTTTAGGGTTTAGGCACTCATATAACTAACATATAAAATCGTAAAGTTCAATTTGGCAAATCTTAATCATTTTACAAACTTGTACTCTAATATGATAAAAACTGGCTCAACAAATAAATTTGATTTAAGTTGATGGAGCTAACACAACTTTGGAATTATAAGGACATTGACCAGTTTTTGGTTTTTATGATTGATACAACATGTCTAAATCAACTCAAAGACAAAGGATTCATAGAAAAGACACATAACTTTTAACAGATAGAGAATTTGATAAGAGAGACATAAGAATCACAAATTTACCCTCTTCCTATATATTCATATGTACTCAAGATATATTTGAGGAATATTATTGTGCAACCATCATATTTTAATCTAGTAACATCTATTTATTTTGTCTTTTGCTTTTGTGATCAACATGAAATGTTCAACTTTACTAATTATTCCATAACCTATTCTTGCTACACAAAAGTATTTCTCTTTTATTTCCATGAATTACATCAATTCATTTCAAACATCTTCACATATTTTCTCATTGTAACATTCTTTATCATCATCTCCTTTCCATATCTCTAAACATAGTTAGCTCATCTTTTCCTTGATCCTAATCCTATGTATTTGCTAAAATCTTCTCCGTATTGCTTTCAAAGTATAACTCTCACAATCTTTTGAGAATTTCCCCTTTTATTGTCTACTGAAGTTTATTATGTCTCCAAGTATTTCCTTAATTTGTATTTCCCTAATAGAATATATTTTCACCTGTGTTGCTTTGTGTTATACTTGTCCACTTTTTGTGAACAAACTTAATCTAAGCCCTTAGCCATGTCTTAATTCTCATCTTTATTTTTTGCTTCTAAACCTACAAACTCTACAAACACTTTATTTATTTAGAGTGTATTACATTCCTATTCTTATCTTTTGATATGTTATGTAAATGTAAGCCCTATGGTAAGAAGCCCTCAACTTTCCTAATTTAAAACACATATTATCTACTTTCCCAGGTAAGTTCGCACCTTAACCTTAAACAAAAAATATTTTATCTTTTGTATATGTTATTGGTCCTTAATTCACTACTGTTTGTCCATATATCATTCTTTATACCACTTTAGAAGTATTTTTCTCAAGCTTCTCTCATAGGTTTATCAATTAATTAACTAATTGAGATTTCATCATCTTCACATCTTATCAAAATCAAACTTCGAACCTTTCATTTATAAGAGGTGTGCATCTCCTTTCAATGCTCATGAATTTTAAATGCTTTTGTCTTAGCTTAATTAAAGCTAATCAGTCTTTATTTAAAATAAGCTTTTCCTATCTCACCTTGAAAGTATCAATTCATCTCAAATAATTTGGTAGATTAGATAACTTCTTAAAATCAAATCTCCTAATGTAACTTTTCATAATACTCTAACCCAAGCCATTCTCATCACCCAATAAATGTTGTAATAACTTTCCCTATCGCCTTATATTTATAATAATTATCATATATCCAACTCATGCTAAATTTATCAGCTTCTAAAAGTGGTAGAAATTACTCTTAGAAAATCTTAAGGTATAAAAGAACTTAGAAATGAGTTTACATTCTCTAATCATTTCCATTTGTGTCCAACCACTTTGTTAACTAGATATCTCACTTTCATAGGTGATTGTTTGCTTTATAGTCAATCACTTATAACTGGCAAGTGAGTATACAATTCAGTCCCGATGGACTCCTTTGAGTAAGAATCTCCTATTCTACAAATACCATAAAATTCCCACAATATGTATTTCGATCAACTTTTTTTATACTCATTTAGAACTTATGATAAGTATGATCTCTTATACAAGCAATATTAGTGGAATATTACCTGGGTAGAACATATTCATATACTCAACATTGGAACTTAGCATAGAATTCAAGTCTCTAAACTTCCTTCTAAAAAATTATTCCCTATCAATCTTATGTCATAAAGTTCTTGACAATAAGTCTTCCATGAACATGTTAGTATCCACAAATTGTTTATATCAAATAAATCCTATATATACACAATGAAAGGAAAGTATTCCCCATGACATCCAAGTCCTTACTCATTAGGAATTGATTACAAATCAACACCTATAACTTCACATCTCCTATGTTCATTCCTATGATATAATAGCATGTGCATTCTCAAAATGTTACACTATGTCCTAATTAAAAGATAGCAACAAAAGTTCCCTTGTTGAATACCATATTTTTAAATATTACTCTCATGTGGTCCATCTACTTAAGTTGATCTCCACACATATAAATTCAGTACATTTAACATTGGGTCATATATTTACTAGTTATATATCCTTCTAATTTCCGATTTCCAATGTTTATCCAGCTTAACCAAATTCTCATACATTCATCTCATAGTACATCTAACTTTGCTCAAAATCATATACTCAAAATCTCAATTACAATCCCAAAAACATACATCAGAATCTAGAATTTATCTTAAAGAAACGTACTTTAGAACTTAATCCAATGTCAAAGGAGAATTACATTAAAATTAAACTTTTATTTAACAAGAATCTTCACATAAACTTTCATGCATATCAAGAGATCACATATTCTCTTCCCAAATATAATTTCTAACTATGACTTTAGTTAGCTATATACAAAATCATGTTTATACCATCAAAAGAACTTGAATACATCATAATCGAAGCAATAAACCATAAAATTTGTATCAGAACTTAGTCTTATATCCAAGAAGAATCACATTGGAATTAAACCTCCATACCCCTAGGAACCATATATAAACTTCCATATATATCAAAAGATCACATATTTGCCTTCCAAAATCTCTATTTTCTAATTACTACTACAATTAACTATATATATGATCATATTTATGTTATTAGAAAGTTGAAACATATTAGAGAGCACTAGTAACACCCAATCAACAAGAGTCTATTATGAAAATTATAACCAATACAAGTCAAGAGTGATCAAGCTCCCTATCCATAGTTTTATTGAAAAGAAATTAATCGCTGAAAGTTATTTCAAAATCCTACTAACTGTTAACTTTACAAGTTAGTGGACTCTTCATATATTGTTACACTATCCTAATCAAAGTCAATTTTCATGCATATTCACATGTACATCACCATCTCTAAGTTAGAGTCAGAACTTATTACTACCTATTCCGAGTCTAAACATTATAACTTCATATTCTTTGTCATCATTATCAATATCTTCCACTATTAAATTCAATTCTCATAGTTTACTTCTTTAGCTTCTACACAATCTTCTACTTGAACCTCAAAAATGATTTCCACCTAAAGTTCCACTTTCTCTTTTATTATATGCTTCTCAATTTATACATTCATTTATTTGCATCCTTAGTTCTCAACTTGAGCTATTGCATCATCTAAAGTATAGTTAAAATCTTCTTTATGATCTTCATCTAAGTTTTAATTAGTTGCCTTTAAATTTATTGTAATATGGGGGGTTTCTTATGATTCAGCTAGGGCTTCATATTTATTAAAGCAAGCTTTCCATGCCAATGTTCTCTACAGATGAAAATTTACAAAACCAAACAATAGTATAGGGGGGAAATCTTTGAAATTATAGAATACTTTTATTCCTACCTACTTATAACTTCTATAATAGTACCTTTCCATCTTCAATCATTAAAGATTGTATCATTGAATTGTAACAACATAGCCTCCTCAATCAACAAGTATCCTTTCTTCAAAGAAGTAGTAATAATATAAGTCTCTAGCTCATTCTCCATTATCTACCAATCACTCATCAACTACCAAAGATTCCTGTCACTATATATCCATGATCTTACCAAGAGCATATAATTTTTTGTCATCAATCTATCTCAAAACAATTTCAATAATTAAACCTTACAATCTATAGACTATTTACAATTTATTATCGTCACCAAGTATAAATGAACCCCTATTTCTGAATCTTCGGGTAAATGCAGTATAAGTTAAACTAGCATTATGTATTATTCATTATTGTTTCATATTAAGTATGATCTTATACCTATATAACTTAACATAATCCTACAAGTCTAAATCTTTTATGTCCCACTTATTTTCCCCAGCTCTTAGTGTTCTTAAAATTTTCTATTTCATTTTTAATTAGGATAACTCAAATCAAGTTCTTAAGAGTCGCACTTTAAGCAGATTCTTAAGAACCATGCTCTAATACCACCCAAAACTGTCATACCCCAAACCGAGAAGTCATAATAGTCCCATCATGTAAACCAACCTAAGATAGAAGCTAACCACCTAAGTTACTAATGTAGGCATAGTTTACATAAGACGTTCACAACTCTATCACTTTGATGCATCCAATTCAATATGTGTTTAAGATAAACCTATGGTGTAATTTTTCAAAATGTTTTTTGAAAACAACTTTGTGATTTAATCATCCAAGAAGAATCAAGTTTTATAAATTATATGGTATACAAAATCTTGAAACTAACAAGAAATTTTAAGAATTATGTTGATAAGGAAAGAGAATGCAATTAGCAAAGAATGTTTAAAAGTCCACAAGTATACAGAGCAAGGAGTACATATTAGTAGTTGTAAACTAGAGGGCTACCTAAGGAGACCCCATTAGTTTTCCTAAAAGTCAATAAAGTTAATGAATAAAATAAAAATCTAGCCCATTGTCTTAATCCTTACTCCCCCAACCCCATTCTCTAATCTTCTAAGATTTAGAGATGTGGTAGTAATATATTTTGAACCTGTAAAACAATTATAAGGAAATAAGCGACAACTTACTCAGTAAGTGAGATAGAGACAAAAGTACACATCTAACATAGAGTAACCAAGGTTTTTAAGTAATTTAGTTAGATGCTATGCATATACAAGAACGTGCCATCGCATGACATCATCTGATCTGTAGTGAGATTAGAGAAATTATACCCACTTTAATTCAAGTTAAGAAGTTTAATATCTCATTCAAAAATTGGAATCAAACTAGGGCTTATGCAATAAAGAGCACCCTTCACCCAAGACTACCTTCAAAGCACGATCTCCAACCTTGCCACAACCTCCTCTCCTATCACTTAGTTCAACTAAGGGTAAGGAAAGAACCATTTTAGTTATCCTCATCAAAGAGTTCGTATTTAGCTCAAGAATCCTTATTACTCCCCTACTAGGTTGCAATGCATGCCCAATTAGAAGTTAGACCAAGTTTGAGTTAGTTTGCTTTTAGGTGGTTAAGCATTTTCAGACAATCAAATTAACAATAGTCATAAAGCAAACAATACATAAAGTTCAGCATTCTACAATTGTAAAACAATATTTAAGCATATACCTAGCATACGCACAGGCAACTAACTTACAATCATAAACAAATACATGCTAAGGCCCCAAGTATTCTAAAATAATAGTTCAAAGTGTAATGACGCACTAATCCTACTTACTTGGACATATGACGCTCGATGGCCATGAAGGTTAAGCTCGTCTACTTCAATTTACCCCTAAATAGTCAATATAATTAGTTCAGTTTTACTAGATATAAAATAGACGAGTTTATTTTAATAGTTTAAGTGTAGGTATGCCTTATCTTAAGTAAGTTGTGTAAGCTTTATATTAAGTATTAACTTACTATTGAAGTCTCTAAACAATATTTTGAAGGCTTGCATAATACCAAGTTTCGGTTTAAGAACCTTCTGACGAAGTCTCTGATATGAGTGTCCCTAAACTAGTAACCCTTTGACCAAGCCTCTAATGTTGCTATAGATAAGATCCAACCAACACTCTAAATATATCTTTAAAGTTATTTCTTCTAAGCCTTCTATGCCAACTAACCTTTTGGACTAATCATTGATGCTGTTACAGTTAAGATTCTTTTACTAGCTAACTCTCTGGTTAAGTATCTAAAACTATTTCAACTACGCTTTCTTTACCAAATAACTTCCTAAACAAGCCTCCAATGTGCTTATAGATAAGATCCTTTCACTAACCAAACTTCTGATCAAGTTTTTGAACCAAAGATTAAGTCCTTTTCACCAAATCAATTCTCTAAAAAACCCTCTAAATAGACTCAACTTATAAGTTCACTCTAGGCAACTCAATCCAGTATCATATTTCTAAGTATAAATATGTTAATACATGATCATTCAACAGGTTCATCATAACAATTAAAACTATATCATTAAACTTGCTAAATTCCCATATTCTCATTTTAGTATTTTAACCCATAACTAGCAATTTGTGCACTCTTTAACTCCAATTCAATCTACCTAACTCCATATCACTCTCCTTAATAAAATATTACACAAATGAACTCCAAAATTAATAGAAATTATTTTCCCTCAAAGCTTCTAGAAATAGCATTTTTGACCTAATTTAGAGGTTCAAAAATTCATAAAATTCATAGAAAATATTTTTGTTTGAAAACTTGTCATAGCATTCTTACATGCAATATAGGGATGTTCTAGAAAAATTTAAGTTTCAAAACTACAATAATAGGGTCATATAAAATAACTTTTAAAATAACTCGATTTTAGGAAATTTCTTAAGGTCATATGCCTATTTAAAAATTTTACAAACTGATATTTTTCTTACAAAGTACATGTAAAAAAATTCCAAAATAAATTTTTCATAATTTTTAAAGTTAAATTAGTATTTTTACAAAATTAAGGAAAATTGAGTGAGAAATTCAACTCACCAGAACAATGACCTTTTGGCTACCAACTCCAACCACCCTTGTGTCAACCCTTCTAGGCACCACCATTACTATTAGGTAGTGGTGGTGGTTCACACCCAAGTGCTCCTTGGATCCCCGTAGACCAAACCAGCTCAGTTTGTGCTATTTTCCTTATATTTTCCCTTGAATTTTTACTTCTATGTTCTTCCCCTTTTTAAATTGTTTTCAAAACTCTTAAGATGTAGGATGAATTTTTAGAGAGCTTCTAGTGACAATTCCAAGGTTGCATGGGGAAGAAATGAATTTTCTCACCCTAAATTTGCTTAAATACTCCATCTTCTTACATGTTAAGGTATCTTAAGCTAGATCCCTTAATCTACACCTGCCTTGAATGTTGTCCACACTAACCCACTATAACTCTAGTTTTTTTAGCAAATTTTCATCATTTTTCTTTAAAAAATTTAGCTAGTTATGCATATTTTCGGATATTTTAGCATTTATGGGTATATATTTATATATATATATTAATTATATCCGAAGTGTGTGTACTATTTTTACATATTATTTTATGTCATTCTATATTTTTATAGTGCAAATAATTTATCTCTAAAGTTTACTTAACCTTCATTATATAAATCATACATTTATGGCGTATAGAATACAATGTAGTTAAATTAGCAAAATGAACCATTATTAGATATAATATTATCATTTTACTATATTTCTATAGTTGAAACCCATGAGATGTCCCTGTCTAAATCTTAGGACTCATCAATGAAGTATTGTCTCAATTGGGTTACTTCATGTACACCCTAAATTTTCCAATCAGAGTTCGACATGTAAGTTCGGGTCTCATAGTTTAGAGAGAGTAGACTTAAGTTTTTTTTAGCATTGCATGTAGAAAAATGGGATTTTCCCTCTCCTTAAGGTATATATGCTCCTTACAATTTGGTTTGCTATACTGTCATTAAGTTTGGATTTTTCACCACTAAGTTCGCCTAGATCATAATTATGCCATTTCCAACTCATTCCCATTGATTTTAGTTTTTTTTTTAGCATAATTTTTACTATTTTTCTTAATAATTTTTAAGCTAATTTGCATAATTTCTCATATTTTAGGTAATTACAACTTATACAAAATAATTAAACCTTGAGTACTTATATTACTTTTACTTATTATTTTATGTCATTCTAGAATTTTATAGTCTATGTAATTTATCTCTAAAGTTTAGCTAGTTTATGATACCTATTCCGTACGATTTCGATACCTATAGTGTGATATAATAAAATGAGCTATTTTAGTTATAATTTTATTATTTTCTATATTTTCATATTTTAGACCCACATAGTATCCTTAACTAATTCCTAGAACCTACTCATAAGTTGTTAACTTAATTGGATTACCTTCATGAATGCCTTAAGTTGACCGTTCAGAACCAAATTGAAGAAGTACAAGGCTTACACAAGCGGGCTAAGGGAAAGAAGGAACCTATGAAGAGTATATCCCTCTACACATCCCTAGCTAGCCATAGACCAATTTGAGCATGGATTTTGTGCTTGGACAACCACAAATAGCTTAAAGCATGGCTCTATCATAGCGGTAGTCAATTAATTCAACAAGATGGTCTGTTTCATCCCATTCCACGAAACCAACAATGCTTTTTTTATTGTTAATCTTTTTATGTAGGAAGTCGTGTAACTACACAGAGTTCTACATGGAATCATCTCGGATAGAGACTTAAAGTTCATAATTTTCTTTTAGAAGACATTATGTTAAGAAGCTCAAAACCAAGTTGACATTCAACACATCCTATTACCCTCAAACCAATAGGCAAACTAAGGTCATCAACAAGACTTTAGGGGCATTGCTCTAAGCTACATTAGGTAAGAACCTTGATGATTATAATTTGTGTTTACCAATTATAGAATTTACCTACAATAAGTTTAGCTACATCTCAATTAGCAAGTCTCTATTTGAGGCCATCTATGGTGTTAACCTAACCCCTCCCATAGGTATGAGGATGATAAGGGTTGGCTATTCTATTTATAACACCTACTTGCTCACTTATCTAAGGATAATAAGGGGTGGCTATTTTGTGTGTAACACCATAGTAGCTTAATACCTTCTCAAGTTAGGCATTACAAGAATGGGTTCCCCAATCACTTATGATTGTTCTAGAGGCACCAAGGCCTAAGCTTTTATCCATTTAGACATGCATACAATAGCCACTAAGATATATTTGTCTCCCATTGGAGTCTAAAAACAAATGCATATAATCAATAACCTATATGTAAAAGACTTCACATATCATAAACAAACTCTAAAGCACCTCATCTCTCTTAGATATGTTAACCACTTTTTGAAACCTATCATACAACTTCACAAACATTTAGGCATCCTTAAAAAGTGTAGGCCAATAAAATCTTAATTCAAGGACTTTATGTACAATTTTTTTTTTTTACTAAGGTTTCCACCAGTAGGTCTTGAATGATAATGGCCTATAATCTGCTAACCTTCCAAATGTGGTACACATCTTCGAATCATCTTATCTACACAAATTTTCAACAAATATAGGTCTTCCTAAAAATAATGCTCTACGTTAGAGAAGAATTTCTCCTTTTGCTAATGAGTTAGCCTCATTGGAAAGGTGTTAGCAGTTGTGTAACTTATGATATCAATAAAGCACAAAACTTCCAAAGCACTTACTTGATTGAGGGTGTAAAGTCACTCTTTTAGAAACTTACTATTTATTTCATGCTCTTCTAGCTTTTTTAAGGCTAAGTTCTCCAATCGAGATAGGTAGTTTCCAACTAGATTCTCCATTCCCTTCTTGTCTCTAATCTCCAAATCAAACTCTTATAGTAACATGATACATCTAATTAGTCTTGGTTTTACATGTTTTATGCAACAAGTATTGAAGAGCAGAATGGTCAATATAAACAATAACTTTAGGAAAGATTAAATATGACCTTAACTTATCAAAAGAAAAAACCACTGCTAGCAACTCCTTCTCAGTAGTAGTGTAGTTTTCCTAAGCCTCAATGAATGTCTTACTAGCATAGTAAGACACATCTACCCTCCAAATTAGCTCACGTTATTCCCTTTATCCTCTTATTGTCATCCACGAGTTCCCATTCTCAAATCTCATGGCCTAGCCCTTACTTAGAAGGTGTATGTCATAGTGAAGTAATTGATGGAGGGTGTATCTCTCCCTTTTTAGCCGAGATGTCTTACCTTACACTTTACAGCTCCTTTTATGCTCACTCCGTTCAATTCCAATATGAATAAGGGACTATCCATGATGTATGTTATGTCCACCCTATCTAAAATTGATGGCAGCAATGAAAATATGGAGCTTTAAGTGTTGTTTCAGTATTAATTCTTCATTACCCAAGTTATAGATAAAATGTGTTATTATGTTTGGTGAAATAGTAGGCAAACTATTTTTTCAAATATGGGTTTAGTGAGATTTATTTGCAAAATACCATTGCAAAATTTTCGAACTCCAACTGTATCTTCTCTTTGACCATTTCCCTATCAAAATTTGCAAAAGTTTATGAAGAAATCTCATATAAGGTGTCCGTTGACAGTCAACTCTCGCCATAAGGGTTCCCAAGGCCTAAGCCTACCAACATGCCTGGCCTAAGCCTACCAACATTCCTAGCCTAAGCCTCACAAGTCGCTAAAGGGCCCAACTTGAACCCTATGAGCCTACCAAGACACTCGATTAAGTCCTAAGCAAGTTTGAGCCATGTCTTTTGCTTAAAGGGATACTAAACACCCTAGGCATACCCAACCTCCATTTATAGTACTTGTGTCATGGTCCATGCTTTGGATGGAAGTGCGGATGTTTAACTTAGGGCTTAATGTAAAGCGAGTAGCATCAGCTAATGGTTTGTTCATAAGGTAGAATAATATCACAAGGCGAGGTTGGCTTCCCATAAACAAATTGCTCGGGAGCTGATGTCGCTCTCTTGAAGATGGCAATGGCAGGTCGAAACCAGTAAGGAAGTTGGATTTCCTCTATCTTATGGAGAATAGTGACAATGTTGGATGATACTCCTAAAGCTAGAGAGGCTTGGAACACTCCTAGGGTAAACAAGAAGAGAAAGGTTAGCTCGCCCTTTGTAATCAAAGAAAATACACAAGGCAAAGAGGGGTCAAGCGCCACATAGGTACATAAGGAGGGTGTGTGAACCTCCCATCCCATGACAAGTGGTATCAGAGTGAAAAAGTTCCAACCTAGAAGAGTTACCTAAATGCTACCTAATGTGCTTAATGAAAAAGGGTAGTTCTTGTTGACTATTGGGCTCATGTAGGTGAAGCTCAAGAGAAGGAGCAGCCACCAGGTGGAGGGCATCATTGCTAAAGGGAACAGCTATGCCGTAAGTAGCATTATAACAAGATATTACCCAAATCTTAAGGGAAAAAATGTATTTCAATAGGAAAACCCTATCGTTGGGCCCCTTAGTAAGAGGCGATCTCGAAGGACAAGAAAAGATAGTGAAGGCATGAGGGAAGCTTGTAGAAGCCCTGAATCTTAACTAAAGTGATCTTAGGTAGAGTGAGATAACGAGTACAGAAAGGTCAGTGATATTGAGGAAATGAAATGAGCTTGAAGAGGTAGACCCCACTATTGGTCCATACAATAAGAAGTAATGCCAGAGGATGAGGGCAAGGTGATGCCTATGGAAGCCTTAAAGTCTTGATGAAGATGATCTTGGCATGGAATTAGGTAATGAAGACTAGGTCGGTGATCATAAGAAGAAGGGTAGTGGCAAAGATTTAGCCTTATAATGAAGGCGCTATAGATTTGGGTAGGGAAGAATATCACGGTACATGTTTTGTATAGAAGTGGGGGTGTTCAACTTAGGGCTTAATGTAAGGTGAGTGACATTAGCTAACGGTTTGTTCATGGGGTAGATTAGTATCTCAAGGTGGAGTTAGCCTCCCGTGAGAAAACTGGTCAAGAGCTAATGTTACTCTCCTAATGATGGCTATGGTAGGTCGAAATTAGTTGGGAAGTTAGGCATTCCCTATCTTATGACGAACGGTGACAATGTTGGATGACACTTCTAAAGCTAGAGGGCTTAAAACAATCTGGGGTAAAGGGAGATCAAGCACCATACGGGTACAAAAGGAAGGGGTAAACCTCCCATCCTGTAACACTCGCACAAAGCCCATTCCCGTCCTCCCTAAGGATGATGGTTAGAGAAGCCACCAAGCTATGAAACGAACACCTACCCTCTTTGCTTCGTTTTCTCTCTTTTCATTTAATGCTAATTGACTACCTATTGCATAGCCTACTGTCTAGCCATCAAAATAAGGTGGCCACCCACTACCAATAGGACAAGTCCATACCACTAATCTTTACTAACCTGCAAAAGGAAGGATGTGCCATTGGTAGCTAGCCATGCCACCTCATTGGAGTTGCACTAACCAATTAGGATCCACCATGTGTCATTAACATTAGGTAACACTAGCTTATAAATAAGAGTAAAATCTTCAGGTAAAAGGATAAACACTCATTTTATTCTCTCTTAGGAACTCGCTCTTATTCTTTTTATCCCCCACCATACCTCTTTACTCGCTAATTTAAGTCTTGGAGGGCCCTCATTAGCCTAGCTTAGGGCACTTTATGCAAGTCTTTCATTGGTTGTAGTCGAACAATATCCCATAGTTAACCTAGGCGACATAACTATTTGTCACCATCACCATTTAGCCCCGCCATTTACATAAACTTTTCAACATGGCAATGAGCAAAAATATACACATACTTCCAATAATATTAATCAATGGTGACCAAACCAATATAGTCCCACCACTACCGCCAATAAAGCCATAAGCCTTAAACATGGAGTAAGTACAAGCCATGCTCCAACAATTTAGAGAGACTAATGCCAAGATATTATAGGAAAATGCACAATTAAGACAACAACTCAATACCACCCAGAAACTAATGGGAAAACTCAACCTTAATGATAGAGTTCACAAAGAAGATATAGCTACTAACTCCCCAATCCGGTAGAGTAAGCCGCCGGATACTTACTTACACTACCTCTAAACCTTACATATCTATGTGATGTTGCTTCAAATGAGCAATGTCAATAGTGCCCATTATCGAACTTGTGTGAACAACTTAACAACAACCGTAATAAGGTGTACCTCCAGGGCACTCAATCTAGGACAAGCAAAATCTGAAGAGATCCCTTGCTTAAACAGTTGCCTAAAAACATAGACAATATGAACAATCACGAACTTGATGAACATACATGGCATGCCTTTAGCCTACACAACTAGAAACACCTTGAGTCCTCTATAAGGCAATCCAATGTAACTACTAGCAAAAGCTGATTCACCATGGGTTTCCTTGAAAAAACCTTACTGCAAGGTATGTACTTCCCTCGCCTAAGCAATTATGATGAAACTAGTGATCCCGACAGTCACTTGGTATACTTCTGCACAATGATGAGTCTCCAAAACTTCTCTAATGCAATCATATGCAAGGCCTTTCCAAGTAACCTAAAGAAGGCCACGTTGGTTTGGTTCAACCAACTTAACTTCCAAGAAGTTGCATTTGTTCTTTCAATAACTTAGCCACCAGATTCTAATAGCACTTCTTGAATAGTAAAGTATTGCATAAGGACTCATCTACCTTGAACAATGTACAACAATGCCCCAATGAAGCACTCAAAGCCTATTAGGAGCACTTCAATTTTGCTAAGCTACTCATCCTCAAGAATGAAGCATAGTACTCCAAGCCATAATGTATGGCTTAAACTCAAGTAACAAGCTCTTTGAGGCTACAGCACTATGTAAACTAGAAACTTTTGAGGAATTCATGACCATTGCTTAGTAGCACATAGCATAAGAGGATGTTATTTATGCTCACCTTGAAAGTGATAAGTAACACACTACGTCAATAAAAGACTACTTCGGCCTTCAAGAAGATCACCCTCTATCCTTCCCAAAATAACAAGAAAGATATAGGTAGAAATTTGTAAACTTCACTAGCGACAAACCCCTCACCTGCCCTCTCAGCAAAGCATATTACAAAGTGCATCAATTCCTATCAACTAGACTGACCATCAAAGAAATGTTCAAGGCCTTTAACTCAAGAAAATTCTTTAACTATTATAGAGCACAGGGCCATAATATAGACGAATGCTATAGCCTAAAAAATGCGGTCGAAGGCCTTGTTTACAAAGGCTACATCGACCATCTCATCACAAACTAAAAGAACTTCCCCCATCCAACCCAATGGAGTTGCACATAGGAACTATAATAGCTACACCAACTTCAACCTCAAGTAGCAAAACCAATAAGACAATACGAAGCGAAGAGGTCACTAAGGACAAATACATAGGATCACCGATGGACCTAACCTATTAGACACGGACCGCTACACCTAATCAAAGTGTAAGGTGTTTTCTATCTAAGAAAAGAAACCATAAATTAACACCACCATATTATTTACTAACGACAACAACACAAGCATCAAGTATCCTTACATCAAACCTCGGTCATCTTATACTTTAATGTCCCTAAGACATTCATGGACAATGAAAGCTTAGCCGATATACTCTTCTTCTTAGCCTATGAGCAGATGAAGGACTAGCTTGATGAATAGCCCCACCCATGCAAACAAAGCTTAGTAGGTTTCGAAGGCAAGACATTCCCAACTATAGAACTTATTATGATTCTCGTCAAATTAGATGATGGCGACCACATCACCTTACACTTAATTAACTTTATAATCATCAACCACTGTCCCTATATAATGCTATCCCTGGATGCCCTAGCCTTAACAAATTCGACATCTGCATAAGTCACCCCCCCTAATGAAGTTCCCTACTCTTACAAGCATTAGATTCACACGTGGGAACCAGCAACTATCCTATACATGTACCTTAGCAACGTCTCCCATGATAAAATCATGCACATCGACTCTCCCTTAAAGACCCCACCCACCTAGTATAACAAGCCAGTCAAAAAAACTAACATCATCCAATATGGTGACCACCCCGACCAGATTACATAGATAAGAGCATCCTCATCCCCTGATGAAAAGGAAGAAATGACCACTTTCCTATGAGATCGCTCAAACGTCTTTATAACATCCTTAGACAAAATGTTGGAATAATCAATGTTCCTAAGGTGGCACACTACTTAAGGGTTGACCCATGTATATGACCATAAAATAGAAAAGACAACACTTTACACCAAAGCGAGAAGCCACCATTGAGTGTGAAGTATAGAAGCTTTTGAAGGCCAAATTTATTAGGAAAGAAAGGTACCTAACTTGGCTCGCCAATACAATCCTTATCACAAAATCAAGTAGCAAATGGAGAATGTACGTTGACTACACCAACTTAAATAAGGCATGCCTGAAAGACCACTTCCCTTTCTTGAGAATCGATTAGCTCGTGAATTCCACCTCGGGCTATGCTCAATTAAGTTTCATGGATACCTACTCTAGCTATAATCAAATCCACATGGCCCCTAAAGACCAAGTCCACACCTCCTTTGTTACAAACTTAGACACATATTGCTACAAGGTCATTCATTCAAGTTGAAGAATGTTGAAGCCACCTACCAATGTCTTGTAACTGCAGTCTTCAAACCCTGGCTTTGAAGGAATGTCAAAGTCTATGTTGATGACATGATTTTTGAAAGCAAGACTAAAGCCAACCATATTGCTAACCTCTACAAGACCTTCAACATGCTAAGGAAGTACCTAATGAAGCTCAACCCCCAGAAGTATGTCTTCAGTATAGGATCAAGTAAGTTCCCTGGCTCTATGGTCACAAAAAGAAGCATCAAGTCTACCCCTGATAAGATCCAAGCAATCAAAGATATGAAGGATCTATAGAAAATCTAAGAAGTCTAATAACTCACTAGCAAGATAGCCACCCTAAACCACTTCTTCTTATGAAGCACCAACAAATGTTCTGAGTTTTTCAAACTCCTAAAGAATCCATCAAAATTTCATTGGCCACTTGAATGCTAAGCCGCTTTTGGGAGATTAAAGGAGTTCCTCCAAAACCCACTAGTACTATCCAAACTAGTCTCTAACGAGGAACTTTACTTATATGTCACTATCAGCGATTGAGCTCTCTCCTTGGTACTTGTCTAAGCAAAGGGATGCGAACACAAGCTAGTATATTATGTCGGTAACATCCTTTAAGGGCCCAATACCAAATACACTCGAATTGAGAAATTTTCTCTCGCCGTCATAATAACAAAAAAAAAAAAACTCCACCCATACTTTTAAGCACATCTTATCATCATCTTAACTAACCAACCCATACAAACGCTCCTATAGAAACCTAACACTTCAAGACAAATGGTCAAGCATTCTCTCGAGCTCAGTGCTCAAGAGTCCACTTCTTCCTTCATCAAGCCATTAAAGCACAGATGCTAGTAGATTTTATCGCCAAATACACCAGCTAAGAAGCACTAACCACCCCAGATGACACCCTAGTTTGGAACTTAATTGTAGACAAATCCTCTACCAAAGGACCGAGTAGAGTAAGACTAGTCCTAGATGGCCCCTATGACACTAAGGTACGCCCTCGAATTTGGATTCTATGCGAGCAATAATGAGGCTGAATATGAAGCCCTCATAGCAGGATTATGAATTACAGTAGATGTAGACTCAAAGAAGATTTATATATTCTTTGACTCCATGTTGGTCGTCCAATAAGTTAAAGAGGAGTATGAAACCAAGGGAGAAATTTTGGTGTAGATACCTTATATTTGCTATCCTTTTATTTTAGGTTTTTTATTTTTTGGACCTGGTTTACCAAAAATGTCAAAAAAATTTTGAAAAATTGAAAAAACCAAAAAAATGAAAAAAAAATACAAATAATTGAAAAATCGAAAAAATAGAAAGTGTCAAAAGTGTCTATGTCGAGTCAGTCAGTTGTTTTGAGGTTAGATTAGGTAAAATTGAAAAATATACATGTAATTTAGTAAATTCGAAGTCCTTAGGTAAATTGAGCTTCATTAGAAAAAAAAAAAAACATTACTTTTAGGAATAGTCTAGTAAATATTTTCACTTACATTATGGACTTTTGTCCAATTAAAAAAATATCTTAGCTAGGCAGGTTAAAATTAAGACTTGGAATTTATTAAGTTAAAGTTGTGTTGAAAATCCTTGGTATGTATATTTTTTGGTCATTCAAATGTGTTTAGGTTAATTTAAAACAATGGAGTTAATTGGACTTAGGATTGAAAATAAAAATAAAGTTGGGCTTAATAAAAAAAGGTTTAAGTTAATTGTGTGTGCATAAACAAATTAGAAAAAACTCTATTGGCTTAATAGTTGGGCATACGGACTTAGGTTGTAAAGGTAATGGGTTCAATCTAACTAACACACGCATAGGAAATTTTTTTCTTTTTTTTTTACAACTCCAAGTCAAGTTATGTGCATTGTACGTGACCACCTTCTTCTCTAGCAAGATTGTGCACAAAAATGAAGGAAAAATCATCAACAATTCGCATTTTAACAGATTTATTCAAATTTTTGTTATTTTTATGCAAATTTGGATGAAAACTTACAAAAGCATTATCTAAAAACACCAAATCTTAAAAGGATGTAAAAAGATATTTACAAAGCAAAGATTTGAACAAATCAAATTAAATGCCTTATCCATAGCTGATTCAGATCTTGCTAGAAGATATTCTTTGCTTTGAGTCTAATTCTATTTATGAAAAACTTAGCAAAGGTTTTATTTAAACAACCAATTTCACACACAACACTAATAGTGTGACCTAACAATCACTATCCCCCTTCAATAAGCCCCATATTGTGCATCATCATTAGACTCAATCCCCAACGACCCATCTCCATCTTCATCCTTATTTACCCACAAATAGCAGTCCCCTTATCGTCTAACTGCACAACAACCAACACTCGAATCAAACCCAGCAAACCTACACAACATTCAATTGGATCTGACGAAGCTTCATAACGTCTCTCTTTCACAAATACTCCATCAATGACCAACAGCAAGACTATCATCCCTAACCAACCTCTAGACACCACTCAACAAGAGTAACTCCTTATGCAATCACCACTCACACATGATAACATACAAAAAAAAATCCCACAAGCTACTGCAACACATCTAGTCAAACCACTACCATCCGCCTCTAACCTAGAACCCATCTCTTACACATATGACCCAACACGACTGTGACTACTAGCATGCCCTCTCACTCTCCACGCAACCTCCATAGCCCACTACAGTAACAACACCCAACGACTCTCTCCCTTGTAACCATGCAACAATACAAGCCACCATGCGAGACCATGAACAACACAATTTATCCTCCCATAACCCTCACCGAACTCCACCAACGCCAACCACCACACAAATTTCCAAAACCATCACTTTACCCAAAGGTACTAATCCAGAACGCATTTTTATCGATATAAATCACACGATGTTGTGACATTGATGTCCTTTTAGGGTTTGTGAGACAAGACAAGATAGAGACAAAGAAAGAGAGTACTCTGGATAGTTTCAAAACAAGGAGTTCACGTTATGACTCCTCCTTTGACCAGCACAACGTTTAAAGAATAGGGTTGAGCTTAGGCCAAGTCAAC
Organism: Lumnitzera racemosa; assembly: GCA_024138005.1. Classification (NCBI taxonomy): domain Eukaryota; kingdom Viridiplantae; phylum Streptophyta; class Magnoliopsida; order Myrtales; family Combretaceae; genus Lumnitzera; species Lumnitzera racemosa. The sequence goes on along the minus strand of JAMXBC010000010.1, from coordinate 89,490,154 downwards.
TTAGAATGGACTAGGGAATAAATATTACATTAATAGAATAGAATATTTTATAATTGTATTGCATGCGACTTAGGCTACACATCACACATATAGAAATATTCACATGGGGAATCAATTTAGTTACAACCATGTGATGTCACTATAAATGTTGTACATGTGACATAGAAAAAATTAATGAAAAAGAAAATCATTGCTCCCTACTTGCTTATATTTGAGTAGTACTCTCTGTATTTGGAGATTCATCCTCTTTTCTATTGTTATTCCGTTGACTAACACCAACTATTATTAGAGTTAACACAGTAGATGGTTAACACAAGAAGTTAGAAAAAATCGAAGAATTAGTGAAGGTACTGCTAGAGGAGAATGAGTTGAAGTGAAAAGGATAGGAGAAGGTGCAAGATGAGAAGTACAATCTCATGGTACAATTGCTCACAAATCTATTCACAAAACAACAAGAATCATTTAATAACTCCATGGCTGAATTTAAGAAGCAAGTACAAGAGATGATACGGCCAGCTGTGTTTGCAAAGGCTAGACAGTACCTGAAGTTGGAGATTTAGTAGCTCTTCTATGACTATTACTTTATTGCAGCTGACACATAATCCTTTTATGCCAACTAAGTTACCTTGTCAAGCTCCTTGTAGATCCACTATGCTTAAATTTCCCAAATTTACAGGTGAAGAATTGAAATCATGGTTAATTAAGGCTAAGAATTATTTTCTCCATTGATGCAACCCCTACAAATTATAGAGTTAGAATATCTATAGTGTATTTTGAGGGCAAAGTATTACAATGGTGTTATGCATTTGCTCACATGAGAGCACTGTACATACCATTAACATAGGAAGAGTTAGCGATTGAGATGCAGCAAAGGTTTAAAATCAAAGCTTATGAGGATCCTCTGTTAGACTTTAAGGAATTATTTCAAACTAGGTTACTACAGGATTATTTAGAGGAATTTGAGACTCTCACTACATTAGTACATTTATCAGAACACTACTTAGTAAGTTATTTCTTATGTAGGTAAAAAACTGAAATTCAATACCCAATAATGATGTTTCAACCCTAGACTTTAACCCAAGCTAATAACCTTGCTAAAATCTAAGAAGCTACCCTTTTAGCCACAAACATTAACCTTAAACACTATAAACCAGTTCATGCAAACGCTATAACCCCAGCTAATACCCTTGCTACCAAACCCCCCACAGCAACCAAACCCACTTCATATAACCACTGGAATAATCAAGCCATCAGCCTCTTCATATGAAAAACAAACACAGCCTTAAAGGCTACTAATGTCTACTAATATTTAGGATGAAGTGAACTCAAGCTCACCTGGAAGTACCTAAACAACTCCAATTGAAATCAGTGAAAGGTAGCCACATCTCCATCTTAACTGCCATCCTGTACAATTAGAATGTGCATCCGCCGTTGCCTTAATCATAGGCCTGAGCACCTTTCTCAAGCAAGCACACTTCCTTTACCTATCGATCCAGTATAAGATATTAAGAGGGAGGGTGGATTGATATCTTTAACCTTTTGACAACTTTTCGATATAAGCAAAATAAAATTACCCATTGTAACAATTTATAAAGGTAAATAGTGATAATTTCATAATTCAACACACAACAATTAATAAAGCAAATTAAAAAAGTAAGGAAGGAGAATATTAAGCAGAGATTTTATAGAGCTTCAGTCTCCTACCTACTACTCTCTTTCAGCTCTACTGTTGGGGACTCGGTCTACTTTACCTATGATATTCCACTTGATCCACTAAATCAAATCACAAAAATAAAATAAAATTACAAGCACTCGCATACATGGACTTTACAAAACTCTACTTTACCTATTTAGCCTCTCTACAATCTAAGCTAATACAGATCTACAGAGTGCAATTATACTTGTCTCAACACTCAGACAATAAATAATAATTGCAAATTGCAAGTAAGAACAAAAGTATAAATCTCAATTAATTTTGCTCAAGAAAGAAATGATGAATGCTGAATAATTTGCTTCGATGGAACTTTCTGAAGAAGTATCTGAATGAATTTTAGTGACTTTTTAGAAAGTATAATTTGATTATGATTTTTTGTGCAACAAAAATATTTCTTTAGAGTTGTTTTTGACGTTTTGAATCCTTTCTCTTTTATATTGAGATTTTGCAACAACTAATTTGAAGATTATCTTCACTTTCGTATTTATCCAACCATTAGTTATTCAAGATAATTCCTTGGATATTTTGAGAAGATCTTGGTAATTTGAAATTCAAAAACAAGTCTCCTTATCTTGTTTAGTTCAGATATACTTCAATCTATAACCACCAAATAAGCTTTTATTTTGAATTTGAAAAGATATGCTTTTGTTAGTAACTTCCGAATAAGCCTCATGTTTAAAATTTAAAATTCCACAAAATCCAAATCAACCTTATCCTTATCCATTCTTGTGCATATCTTGATTTATCCAAATATATTTTCACTTAAAAATAATCTCCAAGGATCATGATTCCATCTTGAATAAAATGAGACTAAGTGTATTTCCCTAATACACTCAATCTAGTGGAGCTAAGCCTTAATTAATTCGAATATGATTTAAATTTATTTTCAACGTTATTCTTCCAAAGTTACTTTCTAAACAACCTTTTGAAGAGTATCAGTCATCTTTTTTTCTAGAGTCTTTGAACAAGTTTTTGAAGTGCTGTACCAATTCTTCTTATAAAAGTTTCTAAAACACTTTCTGAAGATTTTTAGACTAATCTCTTTTTCAGTCAATTCAAACCTTCTGAATGAGTTTCTAAATAGACCTCAATTTGCAATTTTAGACTTTCAAAAGAACTTTCCGAATACCTACATACTTGTTAATTCATTAGTGTTCTTCTTTTTATGTTATCATCAAAATACATGAAAGATATCTAACATTACCCGTTTGTAACAAGAGTCCACTCAATTCCTTCTTCTCGAGGGAATACTTCCATCGAGGTCTCGCCTCTAAAAATGCTCTCTAAACTTCCTACGTATAACTCTTATCTATGCTACCACCTTTCGCTACCGCCATCTGTTTTAGGGTAGTAGGGATTATCACATCCCTTCAGTTAGAGCTTGTGCCTACCTCACCTTTGAAATTGTTTCCCTTGGGCTACTGACTAGCCATATCTAAGAAAAGTTAAAAGAGGATGAAGAGAGTGAAAAAAAAAAAAAAGCAATGGATTTTGGTAATGTGACAACCAAAGAGTGAAAAATAGTTAACCTCAAGCCCTTATATAGTGTTACCAAGCTAAGCGAAGTATTGCTCTAGCACACGTTGCCTGAAATGACCACATGTCACGACCCCTAAAGCAATAGTCAAACGTAGCATGGGAAAGTGAACTACCAACAAGGCACAAGCACGTATAGGCATTGATTATACACAACTATCAAGGACCTAGATCACTCTAATGGTCACGTCGATCTCCTCAACAGTCGCATCAGAATGATCAAGGCTCAAACCCCCAAGCCTATTAAAGGTCAAGACCCGACACACACCTAAACTAGTGAAATGGCCTTTAGAAATGTTTCTAATTTAGGGACCAAAATACACATTTAAAGCTAACATGGACCCAGGATAAACATATGAAACATCATGGAAGCTCTTCACATCATGTTTTGATTCTTTGTTATGTTATTTATGTAATTGATTCAAAAAGTTTACATTTCATCAATTTTAAATTAAATCTTATAATGAAACTCCATGAATTGTATGAATCATATTATTCATATATAATTTTACTCATTTATCAAATAGCAATATATACTTTTGTTCTATTGTGAGCATAGTTAAGCCCTTAAGTTTTTACATTTTATGCAAGCTAATAAGATGAGAACAAAGAAACCACTACCAAAACTTAGGGGGAGTGGTATAAAAGGCATTATATGTGCCAAAAATGAAGGAGAAGACTTGAGTAGAGGCACTCAAGAAGCCTTTTAAACCTAAGCTACCTAACGATTTACTGGCCTAAAAGGAAGAACAATTGAAATAAAAAAAAAAAAAAACAAGTACTGTAGGCCAAAAGGTAGAAAAGTAAGATTTTAGCAAAATGCTAAAGTAGATCAAAATGAGCTTACCCTAGGATACTCGATCTAAGTTAGTGTTGTAGTAGAGAAGCTAAACCAAAAAGTTTCATATAGAGATGGGTTATTCTCTAGGGAGAGATTAAAGGTACAAACTAAGAATCATGAGAATCTTTATAAAATGATTTTGGAGCAATTCTATGGCTCAAAAAATAAGAACACTTAAAAGTCCACTAAATATTAGTTAAGGTGGAGTGTATTGATGGGACATTTTAGGTATAGACTCCCAAACTCGAATCAACTTGTTTAAGTCATGGGCCAACCTATTTAGGTTCATGACCAACTTGTTTTGGCCACCATTTAAGCCTTCAAAGTCCTTGACAAAGCTCTTCCCAATTCAAACCCCATGACTGAATCCTAAACCACCTCTCTACGGAAAGTGTCTAACCACCAATAAGTCAAGTGACCTATTGGAGAAGCTCGAGTAACGAAAGAAGCTTGCTTAAAAAGGAAGAATGACCACTAAAGTGGAAAGCCATTTGTCTCAACCATGACTTTGCATATTTTAGGAGCTACTAGTAATGGGAGGTAGACTTTCCTATTTTGTTCTAATCCATATTTATTCTCTTTCTATATCTATCTTGTGACTCCTATTATAATAGGAGGTAATCCCTCATTAGTAAGGACATCTACACAAATAGACTCTCTTGCTATGTTACCATTATACGATCAAATTTTTCTCTCACTAATCTAACTTATGTATCAAAGTGGCCCTACCGAATAATTCCTCGATTGTTCAGCTAATGATGATCTATTTTATAGGCTTGGTCATACATCCTTGAAGGTCCATTCAATCCAATCCTCTACTAGTTGGATTCTAAGACAACAAAGTATGTTCCATTAGCTAAAAGATGCTAAAAGAAATTTAAGCTCTCATGAAGACTTATGCATAGGGTTGAGTAGAAAAAAATAAAATAAAATAAAAGCTAGACAAAACCAAACCAAATTGAAAATATGTTGACAATTTGATTTAGAAAAATTCCAAACCTAACAAAATCGAAATTTTATAATCAATTTGGATAGATAAATTTAACTCTATTGTTTTATGGAATATATATATATATATACATACATATATAGTTATATTTTATTTGTAACTAAAAAATTATTTTATCATAATATAGCACTTAAAAGAATCTTTAATTTGTGTCGATTGAAATTTAAATATATTTCACTTTTATTATCACAATGTTTTATAAATTATGCATATAAGTTTACTCAAAATTTATAATATGCGCTAGTTTCATAAATGAGATTAATTGTTAATGAATATCTGAAATTTCTTAATCACATGAATATTGACTTCATTGACTTCACTAACTTCTTAAATGACATCAATACTTATTTATCGTTAATAAATAAATTTAATGCTTTCTTGCTATACAAATTTATTTTCCTAAATTACAAAATAAGGTCTAATCCATAAATCAAACTAAAATTTTATGATTTAAGAAAATATATTATTCAAACTATATGTTTTAACTCAAAATTATAAAAATAAGAAATCCAATTTTTATAATTTGGTTTAGTTTTGAGGAAGAATCGAATGAAATCAATTTGTGTAGTGTACCATTTTAGAAGAAAGGAGACAAATTTCCTTTCTCATGAGCTTATTAAGAGTTAATCTTCTTCTTATCACCACCTAATCCTTCCTAAGCTTTAGATATGGATGGTCCTCTAAGACGTCCCATAGTACTACCAGTTTATGGTTTAGTGACTTCTTGTTATTTGTATAGTATTTACCATCTTTGTAAATACACAACAAAGAAGTTGTTGCATCTGGTAGTAACTTAAGAACAAGCTCCTTTTGTGTAAGTTTGATGAATGAAGTTCTATTAGTTGTGCATGTCATGCCTTGAAACAATAAAATCATATCGTCCCGCCGTATAAACCATTTTAAAATAGAAGTTTACCTTTCAATTATTATAATAGACTTTATTTACACAAGAAGTTAATAACAAGCCTACATTAAAGTAAATAGTTCTCATGAAAATAGTACAATCTTGCTTTCAAAAGCCTTAAAACACAGATTAAAATATGGATATTTTAAGTATTATTAATAAAATTTAGTTATCTTAATTTATTTAATGTATACATAATTCGATACTATAAGTTCATTAACCAAGAACAAAAGCTTCAAAAGTTTAGCTATTCTACGGTTTACATTCACTCCCTAGGATCCAATAGTCACTAACTTTAAGATAGTTATATTGTGGCTTCCTAGTCAACATTTGTGAAAGATATCTATAGGGATGTGAGCAATTAATCACTTAATAAGTCAAGATGGAGACATAAAACTAAACGTTAAACATAGACAGGATTATCAAGCAATTATTTAAATGTAATGCAACAAACGAATACCATTATACCACGTTGCTTAGATTATCATGAGATTAGAAAATTTTCACTTATCCTAATTCAAGTTTAAGGATTTTCAATGCGTATACGACAGCTCATGGCTAAACTTAAGCTTGTACAATGGATGTAAGCCCCATAAATCATGCCTTCTAAGTATAAAATCAAACTTACATACTATAGATGATTTCCTGAAGTCAAGAGAGCCAATAAAATTTAAAACCAATTAAAATGTCAATTCAAAATCTAAAGCGAATATGAAAAACCTAAAATTATTAATCGAAACTCGAATTGCATATGAAAACCTTAAACCCTAAATATATGTAACTATAAGAGATTAACCCTAAACTAGATAAAAAAAAACCCTAATCACATATGAAAATCGTAAATTCCATCTGTGTATACATATGAGAAATCAAACCCAAACCTAATCAAAACCTTAAGACTAAAACTTTAAGCTTATAAATGTGTACATACTAAATTGATTTATTAGAAATTATGATATTACATTGTGCATAATATTAATCTTATAATTATACAAATAAATTAGTATTTAGTTGATAATTAATTTGCACATAGAAATTGGTAGTATTATAAATTATACTTTTCATATTAGATATCTTTATTATGGTACTAAATATTATCTATACTGTTATAAATAAGGTTCAAATGATTGGTTTACTAATTATTTCATATATTTCCTTATTTTCCCTCTTTCCTTAATTTTCCTTCTAATTATGTTCATGTTTAAAAACTTATGGATTAATTATATGTAAATTTTCAAAGTCAACAAAGGTCATTATCAAGCTAGAATCTTCCCTTTCTTTCTATTGAATTCTTCCCTTTTCTTTAGGATTTTTTTCTCTTTTCTTTTCCTCTTGTTGCCATCCGCATCACCCTTTCTAGAGTTCCCTTTCATTTTCTTTTATTACACATTTACAACACAACAAGATCCCCTTTTTCCCTTCTCACCAAAACCGTAACCCGCTCTTCTTCTTCCCCTTTTTCTAAACTTCCATTTTTCTTTTGCTTTTACTTTAACACATATATCTTATCCTAATATCTAAGTAAACTCCTCACCCTTATCTAAAAGAAAAAGGAGGTATGATTTCACTTGATTTTCTATTTCAATAAGTATTTAATTATTTACCGTATGTTGGTGTAGGAATTTTACGTAATATGTACATGTATGTTAATACAAATAGGAACTATTATATACATGCACATAAGTACAAAAATACTTATACATATGAGTAGAATACCCATGTTCATATGGCTCATAAATACACATGAAGTGTATATGTATAAACCAAGTAATACACATAGCATAAGTGTACATATGTATGAATATCCTCATACTTGAATATTCTTTATATACATAACCTAAAATAAAGAGAATACTATGTATACATACATATAACCTACTAATTGAACCCATAAGAGGAAAAAAAAATATAAATTTCATGAAGATTTCTTAAAGGGGAATGGAAGACATACGAAAATACGTATAAAAATATGTATACAACTGTATGTATATATGGGTATATGCATAAGTATATGTATAAGTATATAAGTATATTAGAAGTATATATATACATAACATAAGTATTGGATACACAAGTACTTGAGTATAAAAGTTATATATAAATAACTTATAACATAATTACTTAAAAATACTATAAGATAGTATAATAAATAATAAAATATATAATATATACATATGTATACATATATGGGTCGAACCCACTTTAAGCCTGTGACACACAACTCAATTTTAGTTAGCTATATTTAAGCACATAAAATAATAATAATAATACAAAATCATCAAAATATAATTATCTAATAGTTAACTAAATTATAAAGTACTAAAATAAGATATAAAAATATACAATAAGAATATTCAAGCTTCAATAATTAAAATTTCAATAAATTCAATTCCTATCATAAAATACGGGTCTTAACGTCTAAAATAGACACCACTATGTGAACGTACTTTCGAAAATAATGAAAAACAACAATAAGCTTATAAATATTAGAAATAAAACGAAAAAGTTACGTACATTCAATGATAAAGTTCAACCGAATAAAAATTAATAGGAACTTAAGTAGAAATATGTGAGCAAATACCTAAAATAACTAGTTCATTCAGTTACTTATTATTGTTTTTATCTTATAGTAATTAGGTGATCCTAATGATGGCTGGGATCTTCTTGAGGACTACTGCAATTAATGTGAGACGTCATAACCAAGTGAGTACTTCTGATGACTCCATACTTGTTTTATGCTTATAGTTAATGCACCTAAATTAAATAGTAATAACTTGATGCATAGAGGTTCAGGTTATGCATGCGCTTGACATTAATTGATTACTGTACAAAATACTGTTAAATGTGATAAATTGAAGATTTGGTTGTATAATTAACTATAGCATGATTTGAATGGCTTGCTGATATTAATTGATTATCCGATAATTTGACTTAATTATATTTGGCTTTTCTTAAATTCAAAGGATCATGCATCACCTATGTATTGCATTATTTCTTCCAGCAGTCACTACACACGGAGGTAAAGAGAGGCATACAAGAGTTGTTTATATACATTGAATTAAAGTATTTAGTACAGTACACTCGTACAACATGACCTTACCTTAACCTACAGGCTTACTAAGCACTGGAGACACCAACCGTATGGTTGAGAGTCAAGTCTAGTGACCTCGACTGTAGAGTGTGAGAATGGACTACGGAGTCCACCTTACCACTAGACATAGGATTTTGGTGTACTATTAGATTTCTTAGAGATGAAAATGTATTTTAAGAAATACAAAATTTAAATTTATGGTTAAAAACCTAAGTGCTAGAGTCCGGTTGTGATTGGTGCCGATGTATCTCCAAACCTTACCTCGAAGGGCATAAAAATCCAATGTTACATGTAGCACCAGTCAACTGCATATATTGTTTGGCATACTATGTATACATGCATTCATATGATTATAATAATTTATTTGATAATCTATTTGCCAGTATATTATTAGAGATAATTCACTAAACTCTTATAGCTTACTCCCTAATGGTTTTTCTCTTGCAAGTGCTAGATAATTTGGCATGGGTTAAGAGTCAAGCATTAAGTGCAAGTATTGAGATGTTGTAGTGGTTAGAATTAGAGAAAGATTATATTGCTCATTTGAGACTTTAAATGTACCTACCACTTATATATTTAGATTTTGGAACTTCAATAAGTTTTAATTTTTTTTTAATCTATACTACTTGATCTTATCATTTGGTAGGAGATACTGATTCTCTGCGATTTTGAGGAACTGTGGTATATTGGATATCCATAGTTATTTATATTTTATAATATATCAATTAATTAACAATTCAGAAACCCTAATGAAAAAATTATTTAAAATCTTGCAGTATCTAACTTGTAAGACAATTTTTGTATCATGGGTATACACATAATATGAAAATTATAGGCAATCTTACTAGGCCACCTATAAGGTCCTAACAATGAAGACATCACTCATCTCATGACTATCTTTTGAACTACTATCTTTTGAACTACTGTCTTTATCCTTATTGTGACCTCATTTCCTATCATTTAGTATAACTAAAGACAAAAAAAAAAGACCATTATACTATAATGCTATCCCTTTCAAAGATATTGATATTTAGCCAAAGAATCCTAAGCATCCCTTACTGGTGCATGTCAAGTCGAGTATCATTAAGTCCATTTTAAGGTGAATAATTAATTTCATGTAGTACAAACAATTCCAATCTAGAACAGTAAGACAGCAGTATATAAACAAGCTTAGTGGCATACAAGCATGCACATAATAAAGCTACTGCAAGCACAACCAAATATAATCTTAACTCTTAAAGTACTATAAAATAATACTCCGAAATACAGTTACGTATTTATCTTAAACTTACCTAAACTACCCGCTTGTTCTCTAAGGTGCAACTTGTGATTTAGCAATGTCGCTAGTCCCTATAATATAAATGTCATTTTAGTATCTACACAATTAATACATATAGGCTTAATTTTGTAACTTAGGTTATCATCTTTTGTTTAAGGCTATACTTTAGTTAGTATTCCAGATTTTAAGTCTCTCATAATTAGGCTCACTCTAAGCTAGTTTTTAATTTGGCTTTTAATTTAGCTTATGAATACAATTTTATTCATAAACCCTAAAACATCCTCTAATTCATTCTTTGAAGTTTATCTAACCTTGTCTTAAGTATATAGAGTTTCTGAATTATGCTCTGATCAACTCTCTAGTTCACTCTGTATATCTTGTTTCTAATGTATCTTCTGAATTAGCATTTGATATGAATGTTCACTTCATTTTAGCATAAATCTCCATATGTTTTATCCTCCACCAAATTTAAAGTACATCATATAACCAATTTTACTTCAATTTGAATCAAACTAAGCTTGACTCCATTATTTAAATACTTCATATATTACACATATATCAACCCCAAATCTACAATATTCAAATCCAATACTCCCAATACTATAAAAATCATCTTTCAACATTATTCAACATTAAAAGATACTAAAATACATCCCAATTCAAAATCTAGGTCAATTTCTTGAAAAATCACCAAATATATTTTGATAAATGGTTATCTAATCGGATTTTAAGGCCTAAAAATCAAATAAAAATATAAAAATAGTTTTCACAAAAAAAATCTACATAGTAACTTAATTTATATAACAAATGTTTTCCAGAAAAATTCTAGAGATGAAATAACATTAATAGGGTTTTTAAGAACAAAAGCGAAATTAGCTCAGGTTAGCAATTTGTTAAAAACAACATATTTTGAGACTTAACTTAAACAAAATAATTTTTTTTTTCCATAAACTACATGAAAAAAATATGGCAAAATACAATTTTTCATAATTTTGGGTAAAATTTTCAATTTAATAAAAATCGAGTGGTTTGAAAGCACTCACCGACAAACAGGGTTATGGCTACTACAAGTGGTGGAGGAGTTGTCAATGGCTCCAAGTGTTGCCTCCTCTGCCAAGTGGTGGTGGCCTCTCACTTTTAGGTTTTGCTTTGATGGTTGATCCCTAATCTAGTATCATTTATGCTATATTCTTCTAAATTTCTCCAAAAATCCTCTTAAGCTTTTCTCTCTACTCAATTAATTTTTCTAGAATGTGTACTAACATAAGTGATTTTAGGAGTTGAAGCTAGGAATTTATAGAAGGAGCTAAGGGTTGGTTGGGAATTCTTTTTACCACATATACCCTTATGTTATCTAATTCCCACACTCACATGTGTCAAACCTTACTTTTCATATACTAAACCAATCTACTGACTTGCCATGCCAAAGCCTCTGGTTTTGTAGATTGCCACATTATATTTTGTAAATTCTTATTAATTTTATTGAATTAATTTGATATATTTTAGTATATTGGGTATTTTAGGTATATTTCCTTACACATAAATTCATATTTAATACATATAAATATTCCTAAACATTATTCATGCTATTCTATGATTTTTGGTATGCGTATATTTTATCCATAGTAACTTATTGATTATCGAAACTCATTTTACAAATTTCTGATGAGTAATAGGTAATTTAAATATAACTTATTAATATATCATTTAATTATTTTATTTTCTTAAATCTAAACTCACAATATCACGTCTACTAATAATCCAAGCTTCGTCATAAAATCCATACTTAATTAGATTACTTTCACAATTGTTCTAAATTTTGTTTATAGATTCCGAATCAATCAATTGTGAGTTGATAGTTAATTTGTTGAAGTCTCACGGTACATATATCGTTCGCCATTTAGCAATAGCACTTACCTTTCATATTTTGATTAAAAGAAAAAAGAAAAATAAAATCAAACTTCTATGATTTCGTCATTTTCAAGGATTATATTCTGCCTGGCCAAATAAAGGCAGTATAGTCCACTAGAAAAGCAAGAGATGCCTTAAGTAGAGCTTTTTACCTCTTATTCTTGAAAGATCATGTTACTCCGATCCTTCATGTGAACCACTTGCGCAATTTCGTGACAACCCTTATTACCTTTTTATGCGAAATATTCCTGACCTTTTGCGAAATAATATCTTTTCCGTTTGCGGTCCTTTGTAAAGTTATGATTGCAGTTATTTACAAAATCATTCTTCTTCTTCTTTTTTAATATTTTCTTTTGGGTCCTCTTCATGTGAAAACAGCATAATTATCCGTAATTTTAATTCCCTTCCGTGTTGTAGGCGATGGAAAAAGGTTCTTTCAATGTAAGCGTTTCTATGCAAATGGAATCTCGCTCTATTTATGTTTATGCATATGGAGCTAAAGGTATCCTAGTGAACGAGTTCGTCCACGCCCAACCATTTCAAGCGTTCGGTGCTTCTCATTTTCTTCAATTTGCAAAGTGATCACTTCACTTACATCACAACCGAGCAAAACTGATGCTGACATTTCGGTACAAATAAGTTTATTCTTTCTTTGCTCGTTTACAGGTATACCTATGACAAGTCACCAACATTAAGATATTAAGCAAGATACAGAATATACAAACTTCACACCCTTTCTCCCGTTTCTGATTTCATTATTTAAGCCTGCAGCAGAGTTGCCCTAAGTGTCATCATCACTGCATCAACCCAATTCCCTCAGGACAAAAAGAGAAAACTCTACAGATGCCATTTTGGCAACTGCTTCAGGCACAATTTTTCCAACTGTCGGTTCCTTTTATCGATTCAAAAAAAAAAAAAAAAAGAAAACTACAATGTCCTCTTCAGCTTATGCACAATATCTGATAACCCATCTCCCCAAGAACCTATCTCTTCTCCCCACATAAGCATCTACCAGCTTGGAGGGCGAAATATGTGAGAATGATGTCCGCTCCTGCCCGTCGAAGACACATTAGCGACTCCATCATTACCTTCTCTTCATCAATCATTTTGAGAACCCCACCAGCTTTGATCATCGAATACTCACCTGAGACCTGGAATAGACAATTTCAAAAGGTAAGATTTTGCAAAATTTATTCAAAAGGAAAGAAACGGGCCGTTTATTATTAGGAACTGATGGCATACTGCCAAAAACCATATCAGAAAGACCTAGTGTGTCCTTAAATTTTCTTACAAAATGCTAACAAAAATATCTCTTTCCACCTTAATAGCAAGTTTTGGCCAAAAGAACCTAAAAACATTTTGATAGTAAGCAGGATGGCAGCTAATGTTTTATTTTCCATCTAAACACTTTTGGCTATCATTAACCTAAAGCAATGGAAAAAATCTAGGACCCTACATAAATTTTTTTTTTTTTAAAAAAAAATTACCTTCTTTCAAAAATCTCCTATCTCTTTTATACTTCTGAAAGGTATATGGTGAAACTTTGTCCACCACATATTGAATTCAGCACACATTGTTCCTAAAATTGACATTCATTCTAATCCCCAAATCCCAAGGTGCCTAAGAGCTGACATCGAGGTGCCAAACATTCATGTTAGTGTGAGCTCTTGGGGAAGATCGGCCTACTATCCCTTTTTATTTTATTTATATATTTATTTATTTGTTTATTTTGGATATAGAGTTAACATATATGGTTCATTTGTATGACAACAGCATATTTCTCCACAGCAGTACTAAATGAAATTATTGATAATAAATGCACCCCAGAATCATATTTCAGTTTTCAGTTAACCAAATTCTGCTTTTGCTTTTATTTTGGTAATTATTCTACCTTCCCTTATCCATCATAACTATTTTATATTTCAGCATATACCACAATCTTGATCGTCCAAAATTATCAACAGGACTCTTAACGTTCAATAAGTAGGAACTAAGAATTTAATCAATCAGGCATGGTCCATCGATTCTCAGATAATCAGAGAGGATGGAATTTTCTTAGTTTGATGTTTATGAGTTCTAAAAATCTACTTAAAATATTTACTGAAAATTATGACTTTACTTGTGGGTTGTAACAGAGCAAAAGACTTTGCAACTCCACTGAACTTGTAACTCAAGAGTGCTTGAATCTTTTAGCTAATTGAATCATAGAAGCTCCCCAGAGAATTAGAGATCAGGAGTACCTGATATGCAGCAATTGGCAGAGGGGAATTATCACGAAGAAGTCTTATGATATCCAAATAAGGTAATCCAGGTTTCACCTGCGCAAGGCAAGATAAGCTCACTGTAATAACTTACCAAGAATAAGCTCATTGTAATAATGGTCTTGTTCCAAGAATAAGAGCTATCTTTACAAGTAACAACAGAAAGCTATACTGACCAGAAGGATATCAGCTCCCTCAGATTCATCTGCTTGAACCTCAATTAAAGCTTCCCTATAATTTGCTGGATTCATCTGATAACTTTTTTTAACAAAAGCATACAAAATGTGAATCAGTCATTTCCATGGAGACCATGAAAAGAGGGAACAGGACTTGATAAATACTCAAAGAAGCTTATTGCGTACGTCTTCTTATCTCCAAAACGTGGATTTGAGTCTAAAGCTTCTCTAAATGGTCCATAAAATGAACTTGCATATCTGTCCAGGAGAAAGCAAACATGATGAGGTCACCAATAACTAGTATCATTTCACCAGGTAAACAAAGGTCCAATATCTCCCTGGAAAAAATCAAGCATACAATCACTACAGGGAGATTGAGCAAAGAATGGAAAAAAGCCAGTTCCACGAGGAAGAAAGATTTTGAAAATAAGATCTATGGAGACAGATGGAATAAACATCTTTGAGTGGAAACAAGGATGAATCATACCCTCATATTCTTTTGCTCAGAAAGCAATAAGATGCTACTTTATGGGACACCACCAAATATTCATACTACAAACTATTTCTTGAAGTGTGTGCTTAGTGCACCTCAATTTTCAACAAATCAAGTGATGAGGACCAGCACAAGTTTGGATTTCACTGGTCCTTCATGCAGGAAAGAAGTAGGAATTCAAGCTACTATATAGAATCACAGCACTGAAAATGAGGAGGCAGAGAAAAGGAATCAGTGATAATGAGCAGGCTCACTTTGCGGTATAAGACATGATAGAAACATGCTGAAAGCCTTCAGTATCAAGTGCTGCCCGGATTGCTCCTACACGTCCATCCATCATGTCACTAGGACTCACAACATCTGCTCCAGCTCGAGCCTATTTGGAAGGGCAGGAGGAAAAAAAAAATACAACTTGTGATACACCTTATGGAATGTCAAATACATAGAGAACTCAAATGCATGTTTGAATATATCCTGGAAACTTCTGTGTCTGAACTCTCTTTACTTGAAATGTTTTGAGAATTCTCTGATTATCTGTTTCAGCTTCAAACTTGGCATTTGGATAGGTTTTAACTTAACGAGAAATTGTAAAACTGATCTGACATTTTATCTAAAACAGAAATCATAAACTGACTAATAACTATTGTGCAGATTATGATTAGAAAAGATGCACTGGGAAGTGAACATTTACTTATTTATTTACTAAACAAACATTACCAGTTCATAAAAAGAGTTAGTTCACTGGGAAGACAGAACCTTGTTCAGTTGTTTCGCAAAACTGAAAAAAGCATAAAGCAAAAGTATCTACTTTTATAGGGATATTTTAGGTATTTTATATTTTGTAAGTAATTTGTTTTGGGATAGAGTTACATGTATATTTATACTCCCATCTTATTGGTCTCTTATCTTGGCAAACGTTGGATTACCAGTACAAAAATGGTACCAAAAAGATATTAAAGCACCCAATCCAAGCAGGCTCTGAATTCTATGCAACCCCATTAAACCAATTGTTCAAGGTAATGATAAATTAAACTATGCTCTTGTTACAAGGACAGGGCGGAAGGAGGGGAGGGGGGGCGGGCGTGGGTAGACTGGAGAGAATTTTCATTATCATTTTCCTTGTGTGAGGATATGATCCTAGGGGATTAGGTCGGGCGAACTATCCATGTAGGAACTTCAGTATATGTACCTGGGAAACAGCCTGCTTGCACAACTGATGCACTGTCTCATCATTCATTATTACTCCTACAAAAAAAAAATAAAAAAAAGAAGGATAAAAATTTGTCATGTATCAATACCATATAGCGGTAACAGGAAAAATTATGCTTCAATCAATTTTTCTGCCCTGAAGGAAATGCATCAGAAAAAAAGGAGCAAGCTTTTTTCTGCTTCTCTCTCAAGTAAGTAGTACCTTATTTACTTGTTCCAACCACACAAGACCTTGATTCATTATAGTTTCAATTACTTATTAGAGTCCTATTCCCAGAATACAAAGCTTTTCGAGTGAGAAATGAATAAATTTTCAAAAGGAACAGTCAATGACAAGACAAAGGAATTAAAATTCATCCAGTAGAAGTGGAAAACAGAGGGAATGACAAATCCAAATCCATGTTTAAGGAGCATAAGCAAAGCATTTGATATAGCTCAACCATGTAAGTAGTTTAGTAGCACTTGAAGAGTAACTGACTGCATACACATTCAAAGTTGAACTTATTATCATATCTAAATTCTAACTTGCTGCATTTACAAGGCGGCTCACCATCTTCTCTCACAATGCCGTCATGCCCATCTGACGAATATGGATCCAAAGCTACGTCGGTGTAGATAACCTAGCAACAGATGCAGAGAAGATATGAGTGATTACAGCTTTTTTCCAAGTATAAGAGACATAAATAGAGGTGTAAAATCGAATGCAACAACTTACAAGATCAGGATATTTATCCTTAAGCAAGCGAATTGCTCGTGGCACCAAGCCATTGTCATTGTATGCTTCATAACCTGTTGGAGACTGCTTTGCAAGAAAAAAGATCAGTATTAATAACCATTCAAGGAACAACAAGAAATCACGGATCAAAAGTTCAAACCTTCAATCCATCTGGAACTTTGGGGAACAGCACAATGCTGTTGACACCAACATCACGAGCTTTCGCAACCTGCAGAATAAGATACCTACAATGGTTGATATTATGATGGAAGAGTTCATAGAACTATCTTCAGCTCAATTGCAATGCCAACATTTGAGCATCAACCCAAACCCTGATTCAACCAGTAGAAGCTTTCTTTGTATTTAATTTACTAATTATATCTTTGACAGTTGAGTAGATTAAGACCCCGTTTGGTTCATCTTTTTTCCATCTTATTAGTGTATGTTTAGTGTTTACTTAAATCTTGTATTAAACAAGAATAAGACATAAAAAAATATGCAAATATAATTCCATATACACTCTTCTAAAATTAATTATACAACAAATCTCAATAAAGTTCAATTTATCTATCTTTTACTTTATTCATATTTATAAAAATACCAATTAACATAATTATCTCAAATGTATAAAATATTTTTTTTCAAATATTTTCTTTTAAAAATACATGAAATTTCATTTTCCAATCATTGTATCCATCATAATTATAAAATAAAAATAAATAAGATATAGATAAAACAGTTTTTCAAACACTAGATTTCAAATAGATACAAATTAGACATAAAACAAATATAAATAAAATATAGAACAAATACATATAGAATATAGATAAGATACAAAAAAAAAAAATTCAAATAGAACTTAAAGACAACCTCTATTAAGCAATGATGAAAGAACATTAACCACAAGGCAATGCTACACATCAAACCAATCTTCTAGGTGGTCATCAGATGTGAGACAACCAGATTGTTGTCCACGATTTTGTGATGTGAAGAAACTAATAAAATGTAGCTAGAGGGATTAACCTTAGGAAGTAATTTCGAGCAAGCAATCTGACCAAAGAAGCTAACTTCCGTATCTGGATGTTTCTCTGCTAGGGTTTATTTCAACTTACTAATGCCACTGCCACTTATTATCACTACATGCCCAATCACTAAATTGGCACCAAGCCAACAAATCTCGTAGAGATATTAAATTTTCTGTGGAAGATTAGGTTTTTTTTAAGCTTCATCCCTCCTTACAACAGTGAGTATCTACTAAAGTTTCAACCAAAGTTATAGCCCAAATTCTTTGGTCCATTCTAGGTTGTTGAACATATTAGCAAAGTGGCTTATAAATTGAAATTACCACTTCATTGCCACATGCACCTTGAGTTCCATGTATCTTTTCTTAAGAAAGTTGCAGGGTCTTTTCCATCCACAAGTGAGTTGCCCTCTAATTTATTTCTTGAAGCTACAAATGACAACTTGCTGCCTATGGCTATCTTAGGTCATCACTTCCATGTTGAAGGTACCACAGAAGTCCCTCAAGTTCTCATCCACTGACAAGGGCAGAGTCCAGATGCAACTTCTTGGCTTTACATATCTTCTTTTCGACTTCAATACCAAGATTTCGTCCTTGAGGACAAGGACTTTTTTCCTAAAAGGGCAATCGATATGATCCTAAAGGTGCAAGCTCCTATAATTAATGTGTATAGAAGGAGAAACAAAGGAGGAGGGGTAGAGTCCAGATGTAGCTTCTTGGCTTGACGTGTCTTCTTTTCGACTTCAATACCCAAAGGACGAGGACATTTTTCTCAAAAGAGCAATTGATATGATCCCAAGGGTGCAAGCTCCTATAATTAATGTATAGGAGGGGAGGAGAAACAAAAGAGAAGAGGGTAGTTCTAGTGATACCTAACCACCATTTCTATAATTTTCATGTTAGTTGGGTGTGAGTGTGTATGTTTGTGTGTGTTTGGTTAGGCGGGTGGAGTACATGAGTGGGTGCATGCGTAGCCAGGTTTGGATGTGCGTGGGTTGTGGAGTTTGGTGTTTAGGCTTTGGTACAGGTGGAGAAGTACCAGGCAAAGAATGGTGTATGTTTGAATAAATTGAAGTAAAGCATAGTTGTTCAGGTGGGATATTTTTAGTCGTTATTATAGCAAAGTACTAACAGTAAAGAAGATCCAACAGTACCACATGGCAAGCTGAGTATTATTAATAAGTGGCAAAGTTTGTTAGAGGGTATCATTCTTTCTCTCACTGTGTAGCCTTTCGTTCATTATGTTGGGCTGAGCATTTAGTCACTGAGTATTAAACTTAAGTACCCTTTTTTTTCTCTTGATTGTTCTTCTAAGAGGCATTAGCTAAATCATAAAAGAAATTCTATGTTGAACTTGAAAATTGAATCGAGGAGCACATTAGCATTTTTCTTCAAATTGTCTACTCTTTGTTCCATTCTCGTCATCTCTCCAGTGTAGTTTCCCACATATAGTGCCAAAATTGTTGTAACCATGGGTTCAAATGCAAAGAAACTGATGCAATGTAGCTACAGAAATTGGGATCAAACTTGGAAAATAATTCCAAGCAAACAATCGAACCAAAGAAGCTCATTCCGGAATCTAGAAGTTTCTCTACAAGGATTTATTCCAACTTTTTATCCAGGGAACTATCTCCTTCCTCTAACTCACTCTTATTTATACATCTCCTGCTATAATCATATTTACAATAATGCCACTACCACTTATTAACACTAGCAGCCCCTATTCATACGCTATCACAAACAACACCACATGACACCCTACGACTACTACAATATAATACACAAAACACTGCAAAATACACACGTAACAACACTATATTACATATAACAACACGGCATACACACACACCCTGCAAACATGCAAAACTCTAGGCTTGTGTCACACCATGAAGGTCAAGGCTAGTTACCTCTTCAACAAGTCCATGCCTCCAGCCTAGCCTGTAGCATCCAGGCATAGCACCAATTGGAGTATCCTCCTCACCTGCAGATCTTGTCATATAAGGACATGCATGTGAGAGATAAAAGGAGGGATGGAGAACATGGACAAGGAATAAATGATCATGGATTTCTCATCAACTTTTTCTTTTGCTAAAGCATATGGAAAGAATATTCAACAAAGAGGTTGGCAGAGGCACCAACCTTCATGAATAAATAATGGATAAACAAAATTTGCAGGTGATATAGTTGTTTCCTGGAAAGCTGCTCGCAATGCAGGTGTTCTTCTGTTCCGCCGAGGGCGGCGATTGAGGGGCTGATGAGGGGGAAAGAAGAGCATCAATTAGGCAGAGAAAGGGGGTGAATATACTAAAACAGCGCATAGTGAAACAAAAAACAAGTTTCAACCTAAATTATGTGAGGGCAGTCAACATAGATTTCATTGAACCACTAAAAGAAATTTAGTATTGGCTAACTCATCCAACACATCACTTTTTCGAGATTTAAGAAATTATTCTAGCTTAACAGCATTGTAATATCATCAAGCCGCCCATCCACTACCCCATATTCAATGCTCGATAATAGGAGATACCACATAGGAAATTCCAGAATAAACACTCACAAGAGAAGGAACCACAGGAGTTCCAGCAGGAGCATCAGGCTTAGGAGGAACCGGAGGTGCTTCGGGAACATTGCCAGCAACAACAGCCGCCTCACATTCCGCATCACTCTTACCCATCTTTTTAATAGAATCATCCCGCTTCTCACTAGCTCTCACTACGAACCTGCTCCTCCAGCATCGCATCCCAATCTCCTCTCGCGAAATTCCAAACATTACAGCACTTGTAGAGCAGGGTCTAAGACCCACATACTTTTGGCAATCAAACATAACTGTAGGAACCCTACACTGTGTACTACTACATACCATAGAGGCCATTTCCTATTTCCTGTATCGACGAAATCAAAATCATTTATCAATCAAACCCATGAAAACCCTAATCACCACAGTATAATGTGTAAAGCCATGATAAGCATCTCATTGTTGAGCTTAAAAACTTTACCTTCGTGGTAAAGAAGAGCTCTTTGTGAAATTTGACCAACAAAATGAAATGGAGACAGAGAGAGAGAGAGAGGGAGAGAGAGACTATATAATATGCTGGTGCTTTTTTTTTTTTTTTTCCATCATGCTGGTGTTAAGTGAAGAAGAGGGAAGTTGGCCTAAAAAAAAAAAAAGTTTACAAGAGAGAAAGAAGTCTTATCTGAGGGAGTATCCAGCGGACCAATGAGGATGCTCACAGCAGATTAATCAACTAACAATCTGACATTATTAAGGAAGGATGGGATACTTTCTTCGTTGGAAAAGAGCGTCTCCGACGATTGTATATTTATATTTATATTGTAATAATGCAGATTTTAAAATTATTAAATTCTATTAGTAGCGGTATTCACGGATAATATCACTTAAACAATCTCAAGACAAGAAAAATCCGGTAAAACAATTTTTCCTTTTATTTCTTTGGTTACTAAATGTTGATTATTTATTGTAATATTATTAACTAATAGGACAATTGCTTTTTTGTTTTAATTTGGTGAGTGGTGGTTTAGTGGTAATTTTTTAATTTTAGATCTAAATCTGGGTAGCTTGGAAAATTGACTTTGACAATAGGAAAGGTGTTTTGGTTTTCCTTTTTTTATTCTTATCCCCCCTTTCCGTTGAAAGTTCGGTTTGTCTTTTTGAACGTCCTCGCATGCATAGTAGATGTTTGGAAATGTCATAAAGATTATCATTAATGGTACACAAGTAACTTCCACAGGTTAATCGATTCAATCCATTTTCAATAGCAAGTTAAATAAATTGGATTTATTTAGCTGAATTTTACACGAATAAGGAGTCTCTTTTAAAAAATATTATGAAAAAGAACCCTTAGCAATAAATATTTCAAATCTATTATAGTTTCGTATATATTTTCAGTGTAATTTTTTTTTTTAAATGATACAAAGAAAACATATGTAAGGAATATACCTTTAATGTATTAAAAAATACACCAAAAGTACAACCATCGGATACACCTTCTACGGGCCTAAATATAACACATAAAACAAACAAGTGCAATAAGCTTGGACAAATATTATACAAATGTCCTTCAAAAAATGCACAACTTACTCGCAATCTCTTTCATTTTTCTTACAAATTTTAGCTACTTTCACTTGAAACATACTAATCAGGTAATTATCTATCTAGTGACTATTATTTTTCTTGAATTTTGCCATAAAAAAATGCAAATCATCATCCCATCATCCTACCATGTGAAAACCCTAAGTTTTGAATTGTGTTGTTTTTTTTTTTTTTTTCAATTCTTTGCCATGAAATTGAGTTAGAATTAGTCTAGATGCAAGTTAATTGTGGTATTGTACCGTTTTCATCATGGTAAAATAGATGTTACATGTAAATGTAGGATTAATATTTTTATGCATGCTATGTGTTTAATGAAATTTATGATAAAGTTTTAATGCAACACTTAATGAATTTAGGAAGATAATGGGAATGCTGTGTTGATGTTGTCATGTAGTATTTGAGGGAATGGTTTGATTTGTTGACTAATTGGTTGGTTGATGGTGATATTACTAGAGTAGAAATGGTGGATTACATTAAAGTTATCGTGTATCCAACATAAACATGGTGACTAACAACTCTAGGCCAGAGTATGACAGAAAACCCGTTAAGAAATTGAAGATGAGAAATGATGCTAACTTCTCCAACTTCTTCTAGAGGATTTGTAGAAGCATTAGAATTGAATCGATTGGAGTTGAAATTGTGTACAAGTGTCCTTTCTTTTATGATGAGGGAGTTGCTTTTAAGTTGATGGTCATCAGAGACGATAAAGATGTTAAAAATTTCATTAAGATGGTTGAGTCTTTCAAGGAATGCAGCATCCAAAAGGTATCCATTAGGCACTCTAGGGAATCAAGTTCTTAGGTTGAGCAAAACATGTTTCAAGCAAACAATCAAACTTTTCTAACACCCCAAGTGCAATCTACAATGACCATTTAGGAGTAGTCCAATTTGAATGAGTCACATGAACACTTCATGGGTATCTCCAAGCTTAGGCATGTTGATATCATAGAAGAGCAACTTGATGGAGCACTTAGACTGATTATCGAACATAAAGAGTCATATGACCCATACGTAAAGCAAACATTCATAGACATAAATGGAAATGACAATGGAGATGAGAAGCCAGTCGAAGATGATGGTAGGGAAGATGTTGAACTCGATGATGATGATGATGATGGGAGGGGAATGGGGAAGAGGTGGGAGAACTCGAGGTGAATCTAGAAATTATTGCTACTAATGTGCTAGTTAGGCCTACTCACAAGACTATGCCTAATAAGCCTCGTTGCCCTCCTCAAGTGTCTATGCATACCACACAAACTCTAGAGGTTCCACAACAAAATGAGACGATGGATAGGGTTGTTAAAGATCCTATTCCTTTCTACAATAGTGAGTATGACGACAGTAGATACGTAACATTTGAGCATAGGCATATGATTCAGCAACAAAAAAGAACTTATAGATGCAATGAAATTGTTCCACATAAAGAACAACTGCAATTTTCATATTAAGATATTGAATAAGATAGTTTATACGGTATATTGTAGAAAGAAGGACAAGGGTTTTAAGTGAAGATTACGAGCATGCTTGAAGAAATGGGAGGGACACCATTTTAGAAGGATTGTACACTTGTATGAACCCGATAATGAACCAGGATCATCCTTAGATTGACAACAACTTTATGACTAGAAGTTTCATTAACAATGTACAGAATAACCCTATTGTGAAGGTTGCTAATCTTATAACAAATATGTAAAACATATTTGGATATACCATAAGTAATAGAAGGGTTTTTTAGGCTAAGAGAAAGGTAGTTGAGGTAGGTTATGGTAATTGAGAGAAGTCGTACAACAAGCTTCTAAGGCTATTAAATGGAATAAAGATAAGTAACTTGGGAACACAAGTGGGTTGAGGGAAGGAGGAGGGAGAAGAGGGAGGGAGCACATTGTTGAAAGCAAGTGAGTCCCAATTTAAGTGGATTCTCTGAACCTTTAGGCCATGCGTGGAGGCATTCAAATGCTACCAACCTCTAGCATATGTTGATGGTACTTTCTTATACGATAAGTATAGTCATAAATTGTTAGTTACATGTAGCAAGGATGGAAACAATGCCATAGTTTCATTAACCTTTGCGCTTGTCGATATAGAATCAGTGAAAACATGGGGATGGTTCCTTTAGAAACTTAAGTGACATGTAATTAGCCAAAAGGGAGAAACGCTTTATCTTATTTTTTATAAACAATTCAACATCAATTCTGCATATAAAGAACCATCAAATGGGTGGCAGGCTCCATTTGCGGTATGGAGATATTGTCTATGGCAAGTTGCAAGTAATTTCAACATGGTTCACAAAAACCAACTTTGTAAGAAACTTGTAAGGTTTGTATGGATTTAGGCTTAGGAGAGGAAATTCAAAGGTTTTATAGATTAGTTGGGACAAGTGAAAGAGGATGCCCCAAAGTGGTTTGTTGGTGTGGACTCGAATAAGTAAACTTTGGCATATGAAGGGTATTACCAATTTGGGTACATAACGTCAAACATTGCTAAGAGTTATAATTCGATATTTAAAGTACTGTATGGATTACCTATGACAGCATTGGTTAAAAAGATCTTCTATAATTACGTGACATGTTGGAAGGTAAGACATTAGGAAGCGTTTAAGGTAATATCGAATAGCAAAATTTTCACCAACTATGCCTTAGAGATGTATAAGACTTAGATAAGGTAAACGAACGTACACAATATCGTATCATTTAGTCTATAGAATAGGTTGTTTGAGATTTTGACTAAAAGCCACATGACAAAGACTAGCCTAAAGGGAGGGGGATGATGCATATAGTCGACTTCAAGAATCGTACGTATCTATGTCAGAAATGGGAAATATATAGGATTCCTTGCTCCTACGCCTATGCAGCAGCTGCGAAGATGAGGGTTAACAACAAAACGGTGATAAGTAAATGGTATAAGTGGACACATGAGATGGAGTGCTACCATGCTTATTTCTATCCAATTGGGAACAAGTGGAATTAACCATAAGTAAACTTTCCATATCTCTACCCTAACGTACACTTACTGCATAGAAAGGGTAAGCTTAGACGAAAGAAGTATCACATGGAAATGAATGTTAATAAGCGCGCCGCATGGACCATGTGTAGTTACTTATGGAAGAGAAGGCTACAATAAGAGAAGGTGTTTAAGGATTAATCAAGCTAGTAAGTGCAATATATACATATAAAGATATTACTATGTTGCATACATATGTTTTGATGCATATACATTGTTATAATTACTAACCATGTTCATGTATGTTTACAGGTAAATAAAGCTTAGACCTATTGATTCGGATGTACTTAAAGGGTAGGCCGAGCATTGTTTACAAGTAGTTCGGGAGGGCTAAATGAGTAATCATATTCTTACATGTTGTTACTACTCTATACAAGTTTTATTAGTTATTTACTAATGCATTCATATTCACAAGAGGCTGCTTATGCACCGCGAATACAACATTGTGAGTTGTCTCCATAGAAGGATGAGGAGGATACCTTGATACATCATGTTGGATTAGCACTTGATCATGGCCTTAGTCAAGAGATAGAGGCTAGAAACATACGTTTCACCTGCTTACCAGAGAGGTTACAATCACACTACAAGACATGGAGGTCCAATTAAGCTTCCAACTGAAGGTATGGCGATGGAGGGGAAGACAAAGTTGGATGAGGATCAAACTTGGGCAAGTAAGCGCAGGAGATTGTTAAGAGTGAAGCCTGCTAAGAACAGAGGGGGTCATATGTCTCTTATATGGCTGCGAATATAGTTGTTAAAATCATAATTTTATTCATGTGATTCTATGAATTTATAATTTTGAGAAGCTTTTTTGAGTTCATTCGTGTATAAAATTATTTTTATGTGGAAACTTTCATTTTTAATCGAGTTTACCAATTTTATATACATATTTAAGTTGAATGGGTTAAAAAAAGAAAAAATACAACTAAGGTTTTTACAGGTCATCAACTATTAGGGCATTACATAATTTTTCCTATGTTATTTTAATTTTTTTCCCTCTTTTTCTCTCTTTAAGTCCCTTATTTTATGTTTAAAGCCTCAATCTAGGTTTCAGCTCTAATAAAAAAGATTAAAAGGGGAACTATATTCTTCACTTTATAACATCAATCATTTAAAATGGATTGAAATATTTAATTCTCTTTAATTGATTGTTTTAAAAAAAATATATAATGGAAAAAATTTAGTTTCAACTTTACTTATTCTTTTTTTGTACATGTTAAATTATATATTATTATGATTTTTTAAATGAAAAAAGAACTTAATTTCATTATTTTTTTATTTCCATAATATATTTCAAGTCTTGAATAGTTATTGTAAGCATATCCATAACTTTTTAAAGTTATTTTATATATATTGTAGAAATTTATGTTTCTACATTTCAATTTTTTATGTTCCAATTCTATCGATCCTTTAAAAATCTAACAGTACTTACATGCTTACATTCTTAACATGATGGGGAGATTTATCTTTGTAGATAAATCCTCTAACTTGATCACCCTGATGTTTTTGCCATTATTAGAAGACTTTATGGTAGCGAAGCAGTACAATTGGGGCTCCACATGCTTAGGATGGTTGTATAGATAACTTTGTTCAGCCATGCAGTCAAATGCGTATGAGGTTCATGTAGGATACAATCCAACATGCCATTCATGTCATGGATGCATATCACACTACTTTCAACCTATAGACAATGTAGTAGGTATGACATACTAACTCTTCTTACATGTGCTTATATTATTACACCTCGCTTTTACCTCTATTATCTGTTTTTTGTTGCTTCTATGAAATCAACATTCGAGGTAGGATTGATGTAGACTGGATCTACATCAATGACCACTATATCCAATAATGGGGCAATGGACACAGTCATGTCGTGCAAATCCAACAGATCACCGGCAATACTAATAGATTACCCGCGATACTGATAGATCACTCGCTATTATATCACATATTAAGGAGCTATCATAGGCCATCTGGTAAGTGCTAGTCCACTCGTGAATTGTATTCTATGCATGTGCATATCTTGTATTGACATTCTCATTTATGTTTATTCTAGGTCAACTCCCTTTAAGATGTGCAGTTGATAAATGACTCTCCATTTACACTCATCATGATGGAGGGAGTGTTGCAGTTCATGGAGGAGTACAGTGAATTTACACCATATCCACAATATAGTAAGAAGTAGCAGCACATCGAGGGGGGATACATAGGGGATCAAGGAGAACATACACTCGACACTATTCCACTTCTTCACCTACCACCTAAAGACAAAGCAAAAGTTCAAGGAGGTAGAGCTTGCTTGAGGCCTAGTCGTGAAGGGTACAAATAGGAGGTACCATCTTATGGTAGGCATTCAATAGACTTAAGGGACATCGACTCCTAGTATGCCGTTGTTATGAGTTCGATAGTTGCTTCCATCTTCAAGGACAAATCAAGCCACCACATGACACTGGAGTTCTGCATTAGATGGAACTCATCGCTTCCTTAACTCCTCAAAAGTGATGCTTAAGCTACTTACAATCTTCAATGAGGGAAGGATTTACTTTGGTAAAGCTCGTACTTCCCCCTAGTTTAGTACCTCCCCTTAAGCTAGATGACCTATCTACCGAGCCTTCAAAGTCTCTAGAGTACCATAAGCATTACATGCTATACCGTACTATTAAAGCCTTCCAGCATCATAAGAAGGATTAGATAGACATATAGTTTCTTTTAATTGATTGTATATATGTAATTAAATAAATGTTGTTTACATGTTCTTTTGAAATAACATGGGTTGAGCTTTCCTTTAAAATATTGCATAATTTCTAGCTTTCAACTAAATCTTCAATCTCTTTTGTGAATCTAAGGTATATTGAATCTTGTTCTTTGGCTTTTTTGCAAGTGGAGCTAGCCTATTGGGAGGGGGTGTTCGACCGTATGTATTTTATGATAGTATTTGAATTGAATAATGTATCTTGGGTTTAATATGAATGTTTGCTATCATCTGTAGGGGTTTATAATTAAAGGAGCATGTAGGGAACGTGCCTTCAATGTATTTCAAATCATATTGAAGGCACATGTAATAGATGCGCCTTTAATGTAATTTGAATACACTTAAGGTGCATTCCAAACATGTGCTTTTAGTGTAAAAAATCAAGGGGAGTAAAGGCACATGCTTACAAAAATTAGAATATTCACTTCCAAGGGTCCCTTTTTGTATTATTTTTCGAAGAAGGCCTTGTATTCATATAAAACTTAGTTTGCCTTCTTTTTTAATAGGTTAAAGAACCTCAACCTTAAACTATTTAAAAAGCAAGTTAAACGGGCTAGCCCATGGGTAAAAAATGTACACATGTTAAATAGTCCAACCCAAATTGTCAAATAGCCTATGTTCATTTGACTCACTTTTAAATAAATTAAAAAACCTCAACCTAAACCCGATTAAAAAGCAAGTTAAACAAACTAGCTCGTATGTTAAAACCGATTTATATACCTCTAGTTCTAATGAAAGTGCTTTCCAATTTGCATGCTCAGTTTGATGGATTTAAATCCCCTGGAGTTATTTTTTCCTAATATTCTCTAAAGTTACAAATCAATGGTTGTCATTATTTAGATTTTTTAATAAATATGATGTTACAATAATATCACGAGATTTTTTAATAATCTAGATAATAACAATCATTAATTTATAATTTTAAAAGACTTTAGGAAAAAAGTAACCTAGAAGATAGATTTCCTAGTTTGATTATTATTAAACAGAGGTTTTCATTGTTTATGCAAATATGTCATAGATTTAAAAATGATAATAAGAAGAAGATAGTAGAAAAGCATATATATTCAAACAAAAATAAAATAAAGTTAATCTAGAATCAAACATATTATTGGTATAAAAATTGAGAGCTTTTTCTTTTTTCAGTAAGTACACTCTAAAATCACCACTGTCTTCTTCTTTTTCCCTTAAAAAATTCCTACAATATAATTTTTCAAGTGATGTAAATAATATGGGCTATGCAATATTGTATGAATCCATGTAACACAGAAATACTTAAAAAATATATAATAAAATTACTTCTTTTTCTCATAAGAAATAAGGTATTTAAGAAGTATTGTTTTGTCAATATTTAGGATTCTTTTATTTATAATATGAATTTGTTTAAGATATATTAGTGAGCATGCACCCATAACAAGTGATGAAAATTTAAGAGGAAGGTGTAGGTGGTGGGGTGAAGACCAATAATTCAATATAGGGCCTAAAGACACTAGGATTGTATAAATTAGACCCATATTAGGACCAAAGATAAACTCATAACTAGCCTCATCCAAATGGGTTTAACCCATCAAGTCCATTTGTCTAACCTAAGTTGAGGGTTCGGACCTGTAAAACCTAATGATTCTATATCGGTTACTAATAAAAAAAAAAAAGAAAGAAAGAAAGAAAGAAAGAAATGCTGGCAGTGCTAGCTTGTACCTATAATATACAAGATTGTAAGAGGCCTTAATGGTTTTTCTAAATATCTAAAAAAAAAAAACTTGAATAGATACTATAGCTTACACTTGCAATGCATACACTTTGAACTTAAGCCTTAATGGCTTATGCTTAAGAACCAATAAAAATATGACTAATTAACTAACTAAATAAATAAAAAGAGTACAATGTAGAAGCCTTCAACTTTAAGGCCAAATCAAATTCATGGTAGAGATTGAGAATAATATTGCATTAGAGGACAATAATGGAAAAGAGGTAAAGAAGCACAACAATAAAAGAGAAAAAAGAATAAAAATGAAAATGGATGGTCAAATTTTTTAGAGTGAGAAGACAATAATTTATCCAAATTGAGGGATAAAGTAGAAGATAAATTAAGAGTAAAGCGTTTAATATCGAAATGTTCAAATTTAAAGATAAATGTGGAGAGCAAATAGAAGGCAAGCAAATAGTTATACAATGTTCAGAATTTCATCATATAAATCGGAGATTCCAAAACATATTTCATCACCTCAAGCACTTAATATATACTTTTGCTATGCTAATATTTTGCTCTAATACATTTCATCACTATCAAGTGTTATGCTTATATTTTTATTTTCTACATTTCATACTACTATCTACCTTCCACTTACTTTTTATCTTATCTTGAATCTAGCTCCAACAAGAAGTTAGGTGACAATAAAAGGCAAGGGAGTAGCCCTTGAAATGGGACATATGCACATTTATGACGCTGATGAGGAGTACAACTTCTATGATCTCACTAGCTTGAGCGAATGATGTAATGGACTTATCTCTACTTAGGTTTAAGCATATAACATCTAGTGTTCATACCTATGCAATAAAGGAGATGCAAGAGGAGGAGTTAAGTAAACAATTAACATAAAAGAAGTTAGAAGACTAGGCATGTAATGCATATGACTTGAGAGGTAAGTCCATAAAACCACTTAAATCTAAAATTTTTACTAAACATTTCTATAAGATTACAAGTCCGAATGGAGGTATTTATTTAGTTTCCAACTATTGCTAGAAAAGCTATAAAAAGGGTGATGGGTATGGTATATTCAATAAGCACATGTAGTGGAAGCACTCAATAAAGTTTAGAATAAAATAAATGACAACAACAATCTTCAAGTCCTCACATGCAAAAATACGCATTATTCCATTACTTTGAGGAAAAGTCGAAGATAGGCTTAAGCATAACAATTGCAGGTATATGCACCTATCATATATTGCAAGTAAAATTTTTTTACTTATAGAATACAAATAGCAATGTTCAAATATTAATGCTTACCTATTATCGACTAAGACTATGCACAGGGCTAATATTTAAGTTTATCATAATGGAAGCAAGAGCTCATGTGTAAGTTTACTACAAAGATACCTAAGTTTCCATATGTATGGACATATAGATGGACAAGGGGAATAAATACTCTTACATAGGAATAATTTGTCACCAAATCAATGAAGAATATCTTTTAAGTAAAAGATTTCTAGAATTTAAAGAAATTTAATGAATGCCATATATAAAAAATATTTTTAGCATTATAAGCATTATATTGACAAATATAGGTTAACTAAAAGATTTTTCTATTGGTTTTAACAATGCTACATAAGCTATGCTTGTCATATTTTGAACTTTGTGTTAAGGATAATATATTTTAGATTTTAAAATGTTGTTGATTAAACAGATTACTGATTATATGTTAAATGATCGTATATATAAGGCTTAGGAACATTGTTGTATAGACAATAAGCTAAGACCACATAAATAAAAAAAAAAAGATGATAGATAGACTTTCACATATGAACTTCTACAAAGCACCACCCTTACAAGGAAGCATTGTATCTGTTCTCTATGATCCATATACCTAAAATTCTATAACACCTAAATGATTAGGATGTATGCGACAAACTTTTGGAAATACTTCAAATTTTTCATGATTAAGTGAAAAAATTTCTACAAGTTTATCAACTTAGTGTATATTTATTTGTTTTGGAAGCTATTAACATACTTAATATGTTACATGAAGCGCACCACAACCCTATTCTATAGTTTTTTGTTCATGACATATGTGCTTAATGGTTGTCTTATTATGGAGAGATTCTATAGATTTATTTTGCAACTATGATTTTGGAGTCTCACGTAAAGTAGACGATCTTAATGATAATCTAGATTACCATTACAAGCTTGTAGATAAAACTTTTGACATGCTAGATGCCTACAAAATCTCTACATCGTGAGTATCTCGATAAGTAAACCAGTTAAACAATGAGTTACATTCTATATACAATGATCAAGCTTTGACTATTGCTATATAACAAGCAGTTGACAAGATGAGCCTTATTTTAAACGACTAAAGGACCATCATTGTTGTAGCTCTTAAATGCTTATAAGATTAGACAAAAGCAGAGAGCAAAGCATAGGAACTATGCGACATATCAATTGATGAAAATGAATACTTTAGCGATTTTAATGCATCGGGTGGAAGCATAACTTGTGAAACTCTCGAGTGCACACAGTTAATATTAGTAGTTAAGCATTTTACACTCTTAAAAATGTTTTTCTAGTAAACAGGAACATTTTTTTACTAATACAGATCAAATAATCACGTAAAGTAGGCCATTTTTTTCAAAGGTAAATGACCAATACACTAACTTTTATTAAAAGAAGGACCAAACTTTAGTAGTCTAATTTTGACTAGTAGACAATTAAGCACCTATAAGGTAACCTAAAAATTGAAAAAATATATATTTTTCCAAAAAATTCATAAAAATAGGAACAGGTTTTGTCTTCCATGCATAGTACCCCGCCTCCTAAGTCCTATTCAACTATAGACCAATGCTTGGGAGATGAATTGCTATGTTACACTTAAGTTAGGGATAAGGTTAATTAGAAATCAAGTACAAGTCAAAATCTACACATATCACATAATTATAACATATCGCGGAAGCATCTTTTACAATATGTAACATAAAGGTATCATACTGCTCAAGTCCATAAGAGTAACATAATTAAAAATAACAAATCAAGGTCTTTCATATATTTATACTATAGTAGTCTATCCTTTCTCTCAAATTATACCTATCTTGAACTTAGGCTTTAGTGTTATCTCTATCTTCATAATCTAAAGATAAAATAAAACTAACCTCTCAACATCTAACTAAGTGAGAAATAAGAAATATTAAAAGAGAAAATATTAGGTTATGAGGGTTGCTAGGGTTGTTCAATGTAATGACTCTGATGCTTAAGTTGGTTACTTAGGTAAAGTTTTAAATATATAAAAGAGCAAGTGAGTGGTAAGAGTGTTCAAAGAGTCTTATGGTGGTTATATTTGTGTATTTATAGAGTTTTGTTTGATAATTGAGTGAGAGCAGTTGAATTGCTTTAGATACATAGCACCTTCTAAATTTGAGCATATACCAGTCGTAGGGACAAAAGGGTAGTTAAGCAATTACTAACAGGAGTAACTGTCGAATTGTTAGTGCCTTTGTCCTAATGTTTGAACATTTAAACTCCATAGGTTGGGCCTTGATAGTTCGCCTTCAAATCCTTAGTTAGCAAAGTTACTTCGAACTGGCAAAACTCTTAGGATAGGTTAGCAATTTGGATGTCAACCTGTTACTATTAATTGATCAAATGTTGTAACAAGAATGAATAAGGATATAGTAACTTGTCTTAAAGTGCTTCTTAATCTTAGAAAGATCGATAGTTTACCAAACATCTAAGTGAAAATCCTTTATTAACATTTATCTCTTGACTCTTATGGTCGATCATTTGAGTATAGTAGTAGCATTTAGCAAGTTTGGAGTACTAACCAAAGTAAGTAACCACGACTTATTTTTTTGCTTATAAGAGCAATTGTCGAGCTATCTTTAAGTATTGTAATTTTTTGCTTACTCATGTTGTGTTAAGCTGTTAAATAATTTAAACTACTTCTAAGGATTATGTCCCTTTAACTTTCCATTTTCTTATAATGTGCATGGTAGCTATCACTTTTGACATCATTACACCTATATGCTCCATAACCATCTAAAAAACACTAACCTTTAGATTATCTTTAATAACAAGTGTTTACTCCTAGAGTCATTTGAAATCAAATTATGATCAAATTCCAAAA
Source organism: Lumnitzera racemosa (assembly GCA_024138005.1). Taxonomy (NCBI): domain Eukaryota; kingdom Viridiplantae; phylum Streptophyta; class Magnoliopsida; order Myrtales; family Combretaceae; genus Lumnitzera; species Lumnitzera racemosa. The sequence goes on along the minus strand of JAMXBC010000010.1, from coordinate 89,456,300 downwards.
ATAGCAATTTATTAATTCTTATAAGACCCAAATTTTATTTTCTCCCTCTTCTTCCTCACATTCTTTAAGTGTTCTCTTGCTTTTCGTGTTCTTTAAGTCTTCTACAAAATTAACTTAATCACTTTTATCCTCTTTCCAACTTTTAAGTTCTTAGATTCAAAACCTTTCTAGAGCATTCTTATCAACACAAATATAACTTGAACTAGGATTGCACACTTTTCTAAGCTTTCCTCCGAGGCTACCCCCACCTACAAGGCAATGGTGGTGACTCCATCTAATAATGGTAGCAATGATTCATTGGCTTCTAGTCACATTATTGCAATTAAGAGGTATGAAAAACTAGCAAGGATCAAAGCATTGCCTTATGATAAGTATTTTGATGATGGAAAAGAAAAGAAAATTGTTGTTTATCTGTTTAACAGTATCCAATATAATGTGGAGGCATGATAAAACTCATTTAGCATAGATATTTTACGATAATTTTGTACAATTTCGTATATTAATCAAATTAATTTTATAGTGATTTGGAGCTTAATTTATTTATATTTCATTTCCAGAGATTTTTGAAGCATTCAATGAATTTTTAAAGATTTTTATTAGAATTTGGAGCTAAATTGAAGAAGAGTGTTGATCAAGGAATTAAAGTGAGGGAATTTTAGGTTAGAAATAAAGTCCAGATAAGACCATAGGTGAAAACTACAAACATGTTCCTTAGTCGTGGACCTCTAGTCCTTAAATTCCATTGAATTTGAAGATTTTAGATAAAGTATAAGACCATGCTTACACTTTATAGCCGTCATCCTAGGACATGGTGGTTCCATAATTTGCAAATCTTTTATTTTTTATAAGTTTTCTTTATAAATCTAAGTTTAGTTCTGATAAATAGATGTCTAGGTTTAAGTTATTGGAGAGAGCTCCTTTAGAGAAGAATCGATACGGTAAAATAACAAAGGTTTCTCTATTTTCTTGTTTTTATGTCATCATTTTAATCATTCTTAGTAAATCGTTATTGAACCCTAAATTTCTAAGGTAACTCTTCATATTTTCATATCAATGTTTGTTGTTTCAATCTATGATATTTCCTTGTTGCAATCTAATTGTACTGATTAGCATTGTCTTTTAATTCAATTTTACCAGTGATTGAGTTAATGCATGAGTTTGCTATAAAGCTTGCGAGTTCCTATAATATGACTGACTGAGGCAATTAGAAAAAAGAAAAAAAAAACTAACTGATTGAAATGTTTAGTTGTTTGGTTTTTCTGGATTAGGGAAACCTAATAGTAGGATTAATTGGTTTAATGCAATACTGCATTAATTAGGAAAACCTAAGATACTCTAATGTAGAAGCGATTCGAATAGAGTATGCTTTAGATTAGGAATTAATTAGAGATGCACGTTTGATTAGTTCATAATAGGTATCTCCATAGTCCAATATTGCAATAGAGATTGAATAGCCACTTAGAACTAGTTAGTAAATAATGCTAGATTTAATGAGGATTATGCTTTTTCTTAATTCTAACTAATTCTTTATTTTAATTGTTATTGTTATTTTACTTGCACCTTTATATTTGATTGTTCTTTATTCTATTAATTATTCAATTGTCACCTTTAATTGTAAAAGTTAGATAATTATATAATTATAGGAAAAACATTGCTAATTAATTAAGTTTTGCTTACATTTATGGTTCCTCTTATGATCAATACTCAAACTCAAATCCAATTTCCATATGGTACACTTGCTTAATACCACTTAATGTGCATGTGTCATGTTTTTGGCACCATTACCAAGGGGCCAATAGAGTGAACTAATTAGGATATTATCAAAACCTTAATTTTCCAATTGTTTTAACATGTTTGTAATAAATCCTTCCTTTAGTTTATTTTGATATTTTTTCTATTAACTTGTTTCTAATTTCTGAATTATTTCATTTTGTGACCAGGAGTAACAATAAGAGTCTTATGGAATTTGGTCTGGAAATTGAAAGAACTTCTCACTATGTTCGTAAAAGAGTTCGTGAAGCCATGGACCTTATTAATCAAGGTTCATCACTTCAACTTAAGTAAGAATTAGAAGAAGATTCAAAAGAGGAACAAGAACATAAAAACATGGTAGTAAACAATAAAGAAGCTAACAAAACTCTAATGGAATTCGCTAAACCTAAGGCAATTAGAGTTGAATCCAGTATCATCATATTACTAGTGCAATCGACAAATTTCTAAATCTAGCTAAATGTGATATAGCTGGTGCAATTGTTTGTCCAATTCGACAGATTAGCCAATGAAGATCCTAACAACCATATTTCAAGCTTTCTTGAGATTTGTAACACATTCAAAATTAATGGTGTAATAGACAATGCGGTAAGACTCATGCTATTTCCATTTTCCTTAAGAGGTAAGGCTAAGTAATGGCTTAATTCACTTCCTAAAGGATCAATCACCACCTAAGAAGAATTGATTGTAAAGTTTTTTAGGAAAATATTTTCCACCTATCAGAATGGTATAATTTAGGAATGATGTTTCTTCTTATGCGCAAATTGATGGTGTGATGCTTTATAACACTTAGGAAAGATTTAAGGAATCACTAAGGCATTGCTTACATTGTGGGTTGCTTTTATAAATGTAAATTTAGACATTTTACAATGGACTCAATTATTGTACTCGGTAAATGATTGATACCACAACTAGAGGGAATTTGAGTGCTAAGAGATCAAATGAGGCCCAAAAGTTTATTGGTGACATGGCCACGAACAACTTACAATGGGATAATGTAAGATCTATGGTGAAGGTGATTAGAAAATTTGAAGTGGACTCAATTACAACACTGACAACTCGAGTTGAGAGCTTGAGTAAGAAAATTGAAGGGTTGATGAAATTGGAGAATATAGTGTAAGATGAACCATTGCCTGAGGTAGAGGATGTTAACTTTATTGCTAAAAAACACTCAAAACAATCATTTTAACACCACTTATAATCTAGTTTAGAGAAACCACCTAAATTTCTCTTGGGGAGGCCAATAGTAACAGTATGATAGAAATGTGCAACCTCAGAATAGGACCCCTAATGTAGAAGAATTGCTAAATAGGTTCATGTAAAGCTCAAACATCTGTTTCTAAGCCATAGAAGCAGTACTCAAAAACATTGAAGCATCACTCAGAAATCTCGAGAGTTAACTTAGACAGTTGGCTAGAACCATTACGAAAGAAGCTTGCTTGGAAACATTGAACCAAACACCATACCAGTGGATTTCAAAGTCAAAGTAAGGGAAGAATTTAACCATCGAACTAATGACGTTAACCAACAATACTCTTAGGAGGCAACCCAAGTTTGGTTTCATTTAAGTTGTTATTTTGTTGATTTTGCTTATTGTTGTTTTATTTTTAAATAATTTGAGTATCATGTCATTTGGAATTTAGTTAGTATTTTCCTTTACATTAAACATTTTGATTCTTTCAAAACAATTATTGGAATCTCTTTAGGATTTAGTTCACTTTATTGTTGATATTTTTAGGAGTAATTTCAAGAAACAAATCAAGGGAAATCAATACAACTCGAATCCAGAAGTTAGAGAAGAAAATGGCCAAAGTTTACCCCCAAAGACTTACTCGTGACCTTTCGTAAATGAACTAAAAAGAAGCTAAAAAATTTAGGTCGAAAGGACTATAACTAAGATTATGCCCATGATCCTTACCCAAGGTCATGCCTAAATCAAGAGAACATGAAACAAGGGAAGGACCATGCCAATACTATAGATGTGATCCTTAATCATAATCATGCCACAAATTTGAAATTCACAAGTAATGTCTTTCTTTTTTCATTCTAAACACAACTTCTCTCTTTAAAACTCCATTCTCTCTCACTTTCTCTCACTATAAACCCATCTAAACCTTACAATCCTTACGGATTCAACTTATGCACAAACAAATCAAGGCATGTATTGCATTAATCTCCACTTAGTTTTCTAGACTTTTTTGTTTATTTGGATAAAAATAAGATCTTTACCTAAGGTTTGATGATACAACACGATTGTTGCATGTATAGAAATCTTTATTTTTAGGAGTGATTAGTGAGATATTATGATAGAACATGTTTTTTAATCTATTATTTACGTGAAATCACAATAAAAACCCATGCTTAGTGAATATTGAAGAGAGGAGGAGTACGAGGGTTATAGTAAATGTTGATGAAGAAAGGAGAGTATAATGATATGCTCAGTATTGTTTTTGCTTGTTGTTCATAAAATTCATAATGCATATGTGAAATGTGTTGAATGGATTGAATTGTTGAAAATTTCTCCTATGTTCAATTTCTCACACAAATGACTAATGTATGCTATTACTTGTGTCAATAGAGATTGTGAATTAAAATAGGATTTCATTGTTATTTGATCCTTGAAATTCTTTAATTCATAATTAGCAACAAGTTAACATTACATTTTAAAAACTCTTGATAGCTTGAATTGATTAATGACTCTTTTCTAAGGCACCAAAATTTTAGAAAAATGATTTCTCTTTACTAAAGTTGAACCTCTCACCTTTTTTTTTTGTCAATTTTAGAATCATGCTGAGATATAAGTACTCTACTTAAAAGACTAGTTTTAGTTCCTCTTCTACCTACCCATTGTTGAACTTCAAGGAGTCCTAACAAAGGAAGAGATATGCAAGACTTTTTAAGAAAGAGTTTAAATTGAATGCCATTATTGATTAGAAGACATTGGCTCAAATAAGAGAGCATTTGGAGCTTGGTGGATGAGACTAGCTCTTAACCATCAATAAGTCGACTATAAGGAGTTGACCTTAGAATTCCTGAGTACTTTGACATTAGCAAATGACATAAAGAAAAATGGGACCTAAAATACCATGTATTTTCGATACAATAGGTAGAGCATGACCATGCATTTTGATAAGATACCAGTTGCATTAAGGATATACACTATAAGTTTTGTGTAAACCGAGGAGTTTAGAAATTTACCCCATAAGCTACTTAAGGGAGTAAGTGACGCCTAAGTGTGGGCAAGGTTAAATTCTAGTGGTTTTGTATATGGTCCAAGGAAGTCAAAGGCTTCAAAGTTGAGAGATTCTACTCTTAGGATCATCCCTTATGTACTTTCCAAAATATCATAGGAAAGAGGTATAGCAATGGGTTGGTGAATGAAAGAGTTATTTTATACTTACATAGTATAGCAGAGCAATGCTAGATAAACTTGGGCATTTGCATGGCTTTCTTCTTTAGAAGCTAGGCCAATAAAGGACGAGCTAGGCATGATTTTTTAAGTCCTTCCATTAGACAACTTTTGAAGAATGCCCCCTATTTCATAACCTTATGCGTATGTAGGTGATTGATCCTCCTTCTCTAATCAACTTTGAATCAATCTAAACTATGAAGCTCCTTAAGCTACCGTAAGACCTACTACCTAAGCCATTTGAGGATTGGACATCCTCTTAATCCCAACAACAACTTGGATCCTCTTTAGTGATAAGAAACATCAAGAGGATAATTCAAAAATTGCTAAAGAGGCAAAGCACCAGGTCAATGCATTAAGGTAAGGGTTAATGCACCCTTGACCTATTATGGAATTCCCCACCACCATCACTACAACTACCAGCTCCAAACTTTGATGAACAGATAGAGAAGATAGTTGAAGAAGAGGAAAGTGAAGAGGAGGAAAGCAAAGACATGGAGGAAGGTGATGACTAATCTCTTCTTATTTTTATTTTCTTGAAAGACTTTGTTTATTTTTCATTTTAATTTGGATGGCTATAACTATGTATTGTTGCTTTTCTTTTGATAATTGTTTAACTTTTCACTATTTGCTAAGCTTTATAATGTTGACTATGTGATATTCGTTTTATTAGTTTTTTTTATTATTTAGTCTTGTTTTATTAACTTCCTTTTTATTTTACAGTTAGTTTGTTTTATTTGGTATAAAGGAAACTACAAGTGTAATTGGATCAAATGACATTCCAGATTCTGAGCTTCAAAAATTTTTAAGATCAATGCTATAAATTGGGGAATGTCCTAGTTTCTCTTTATCTTTTCTTTTTCTCCCATTTTATTGCTATGTTTGTATTGCCGTGACAATATACATTAAGGACAATATACAACTTAAGTGTAGGGTAGTTAAGGGGGTAGGAACGAGGGGAAGGGTTAGGGGAATAGAAGGAGGATAGGATATATATGCTAATGAGTATGAATCTATTGAAATACATACACTTAAGCTTTTGAGTTTTTTTTTTTGAAATTTTTATATGGAAATGGAAACCTTAGAAATTTACACTCTTATATTCATATAAGCAAGCGAATTGTTTCCTTTTGAATTTGCACACAAATCCATAATGATGTTAGTTCACTTTATTGAATTTGAATAATTAAATCCCCATGATTCAGAGTTTCCTATTACTTAAGCTTAGACTTAGACTTGATATTAGGATAGATATTGATAGGTTAAGGATTGGTTATTTTTATTTCTAAGCTTAATTCTACAAGATAGTTATCTATATCTCTTTTTCAATTTTTTTGGATTGAATAAACAAAGGAGATTTGTCCTTTAAAAGTATTTTGAAAAATTAAATCAACTAAAGACATAAGAGAAATAAAAAAAAAAATCTAAAGATTGGTAAGGATCGATCTTGATACCTTAGAAGAGCAAGATTCTTTCTTGCTATCAATGTGAAAAGAAAATTAAATTAAAAATTTCTAAAAATTAGCTTTGGTCTCTCAGAAGAGTAAGGTTTTTTCTCAATGCTAATAAGCTTTGATAAAGGAATTAATTTGAACTAAAATGTCTCTTAATGAAAATTAAAAGAAGTAAAGAGACAATAAGAGGATGAGTTGATGTAACATATATTTAGTCTAAGTTTTTGCAATAAAACTAGTTTAGGGAAGATTCCTTTCCTCTTGAGTTAGAGTAATGAAATTTGTACAACTTTTCCTCAACTTGTTAATGCTTGTTTTGATCTATAGTTTAGCTTTTGTTTAAGTAATAAGGCTAACTCTGAATTACTGAGATTGATTATTAAAATTTAGTAGTTCTTAAGGTGTCATTATTCAAAGTGTTCTAAGGGCATTATCAAGTTAAGGAAGAAAGGATAATTTCTAAGAAAAATTGTGAAGCTCCTTAATTCGAGGGTAAACTTTTCTAAAGAAATTTTTTTATGATCTTATCCTTGATATTTCAATTATTTTACTTGAGGATAAGTAAAAGTTTAAGTACGAGGGAACTTAATAACACTCACTTAGCATAGATATTTTAAGACGATCTTATACGATTTTTCATGATTTTATATATTAATCAAGTTAATTTTACAGTGATTCAAAGCTTAATTCATTTGTATTTCATTTTTATGGATTTTGGAAGAATTTGATAAAATTTCAAAGATTTTTATCAGGATTTGAAGCTAAATTAATAAGAGCATTGATCAAGGAATTAAAGTAAAGGGATTTCAAGCAAGAAATGACGTCTAGAGAGGACCATGGGTGAAGACCATGACCATGTTCCTTAGCTATGGACCTCTTATCCTTAAATTCTATCAAATTTGAATATTTTAGAGAAAGCACAAGACTATGCCCACATTTCATGACCATGATCCTAGGATGTAGTGTTCTATAATTTGTAGATCTTTTACTTTTGATACGTTTTCTTTGCAAGTCTAGGTCTAGTTCTTATAAATGGGTGTTTAAGTTTAGGTTTTTAGGAGAGAGCCCCTTTAGAGAAAAGTTGATAGGGTAAACTAATAGGGTTTTTTTATTTTCCTTTTTTTATGTTGTTATTTTATTCATTCTTAGTAAATCGTTATTAAAACCTAGATTTCTAATGTGACTCTAGATACTTTTATATCAATGTTTGTTATTTCAATTTATTATATTTGCATGTGGCAATCTAATTATATTGATTAGTATGGTCCTTTAATTCAATTTCACCAGTGATTAAGTTAATGCATGAGTTTACTATAGAGTTTACGAGTTCCTATAGTATGACTAACTATTACAATTAGCAAAAAAATTGACTAACTAAAATATTTAATTGTTGGTTTTTCGAGATTATGGTAATGTAATAGCGAGATTGAAGGATTTAACGCAATCTTAAGATATTTTATTATGGAAGTGATTCCGGCAGAGTATACCCCAGATTAAGAATTAACTAAAGATGTGAGTCCGATTAACTCATAATAGGAATCTCTACGGTCCAATATTGCGATTGAGACTAAATAGCCACTTAGAACTAGATAGTAAATAATGTTAGATTTACTAAGGATTATGCTTTTTCTTAATTCTAATTAATTTTATTATTTTAATTATTGTTCTTTTTATTCTTGCATCTTTATATTTTATTGTTCTTTATTCTATTAATTATTCAATATCACCTTTAACTATAAAAGTCAGATAATTAGATAATTATGGAGAAAACACTGCTAATTACTTAGGTATTGCTCACATTTATGATTCCTCATGGGATCAACACTCAAACTCACATATGATTTCTATACTATAGCTTGACTAGATGCACTTCACTAATACGAACTAGTTATTCGTATCAAGGCACCTAGTAAGCTCTGTTGTCTTGCAAATCATGGTGATGTGGAGAAGTATGAGGAATGTTTTAATGAATATGTAGAAGATCGGAAAGTCAATAAAGATACAAATGGGTAACCTTCTTGGGTAATGATAAGTTTTACATTTATTTCAAATATTTTAAGCTTGGGATGAAACTCCTATTGTCCAATTTTGTGAAGTCTTTCTTCAATTTCTTTTGCCTTCATTCAAAATTGTTCTCATTGAACACCTATAGGATTTTGGTAGCTTTCAAAATAATTTGTGAAGGGTTAGAAATTAGGGATACTACACAATTGTTTAGGTATTTTTGTATGATCAACTACACTACTGATGGCTAATATTATGTCATTGCTAGGCATAGAAAGAAATTTTTAGATGGTTTAGAGTCCAAAATCCATGATTAGAGGGACAAACTTATTGCCATTAGGTTAGTAGTAGAGTTAGATTTTTAGGATAAATGGACAAAACTCATAGGGGTCGAACATATTAAACTTTTAGTAAATGATGAAAAGGTTGCAAAAAAGATAGACAAAAAAGTATGAATAAGTAGTTTTATTGGGATGCTAAGCTGATCAATCAGCAATACTACGATGATGAGCCGATCTTTTTTAAATGATGAAGATGAATATCCTATTCATTCTGCATGTCATTAGAAGCTGGGCTAGCTGAGTAGAAGCTGAGCTACTAGTCTAATGGTTGTAGGGGAGGAAGGTCTCATTCTCTAAGCTTTGCTTGACATGGTCTTGTAAGTTTAACTCTCTTTATTCTTATACTTCGTTTTCTAATTTCTTGTATATTATAGAAATGAGGTTCGAATAAGTAAACCTTAAGAAGTTATTGGCTCAGGCGAAAGCAAGAAAAGAAGAAGTTCTACATTTAAGTTGTGAGGGCTACTGAGGGTCAAGAGGCCCTTATAAAAAATGTTGAATAAAAGAAGGCTCTAACTGGGAATCCTAAGCCAGCCTTTACTAAGAAAAATGATAGAGATGTTGCCTAAGCTTTTGAGCTTGTGGCTCTAGTCACTAACTAACTTGTAAGAGTATAACTTCCTATACCTACTCCTACATCACCAAGAGGCCAAAAAAGAAAAGTTGTTAAGGAGGCCCTTACAAAAAAGCTTAAGGACTATAGATTTGCGAGTGTAGCTCCAAATATCGATGATAATGTTGGAAATGTGCTACCCTTATGCCCTATATGCTTTTAGAATCCCCTCCACTAACTTCCTTTCCTAAAAGGAAGAGGTGTATGACTTTGTCCCTATGTAAGACAATAAAATTCTCATCATTGCCTTTCCCCTTAGGGATGGAAGGAAATCTTAGACTTTGATGAGGGGGATCATTCTCCCCCATGATAAAAAAATTATTGTAAAAGGATATGAAGAGAGAAAGGGGCAATGTAAAGAAAATTATTGCTATTAAGTTATATGATGTGAGGTTGATTTGATGGGTCAAGACATCAAAGCATTGTATGCATTAACACAAAAGCTCCAACTCAATTGGTAAGACAACTTTAGATCTAAATGCTAATTTAGAAGAAGTTTCACTCATACAAATTCTATGAGTGGTTTTATATCCCCATAAAATAGTAGGAAGCTCGCCAACCTACTTCCCTGTAACTTTATCCACTCTTCTCTTAAGGTTATACAGAATAGTCTTATTCATAACTTCAACCTAACCATTTGACTGTGGGTGTACAACTAATGTTTAATGAAGTTGAATTCCATAGTTCTCACAAAAAGCTCAGAATTTTCCATTTTTGAACTATAGTCCATTGTTTAATATAATCATATAGGGAACTCCAAATCTAGAGATAGTAAAATTAAGTAAAAACGACTCCACTTTTTGCTTAATGATCTTTGCTATAGCTTTGGCTTCCATCTACTTCGTAAAATAATCAATAGCAACTAGAATATATTGTTGTTGTCCAGTAGCCTTTGGGAAAGTTTTAATTATATCTAGTCTCCATTAAGCAAAGGACTAGAGTGGTCCAAGGTTATAGTTACATGCAATCTAATAAATCATTCTATGCTTTTGGCACTGTAGAAAATGCTACACTAAATTTCTTGCATCCTCTTTCATAGTGGGTTAATAGTATCTAAGCCTAAGAGCCCAAATACACAATGTCTAAGACTTTACATGGTTGCTACGGATTCTTACATGAAGCTCAAAAAGAACTTGCTATCGTTCTTTAGGAGATAAACACCAAATATAAGGTTAATTATAGCCTTTATGCAATTGATCATCAATTAAGGTGTAATTTGGGGCTCGATAGATAAGCTGCCGAACTTCTTTCCTATCATAGATAAAACTCTATCATTTAGGTAATTAAGAATTAGAACCATCTAAGACTTCTTTACTGTAGTTGGTTGCACCTTAAGACGTTGATCAACAAAGACTTCTAGGCTCTTGTTTGGTAAATATTCGATGAAAATTCAATCATTTAAACCAAAGAGTGACTTAGAGGCTAATTTAGATAACTTATCTCCAACTACGTTTTGTATACTGGGTACAAAGAAGAGAACTTTCTGTAAGCATTCGTACTATAGTTAAATACTTACCCATTACTTTGTCCTTTGTTACATATTCCCCCTTAACATGCTAAACTATCAATTGTGAATTTTTTTTTAAAAAAAAACCTCTAGATTGTCTGCTTTGACCTCTTTAGCAAGCCTTAAGCTAACTATTAGCACTTCGTATTTAGCTTCATTATTACTAGCTAAAAAGCCAAACTTCAATGCATAATGAACTTTGAGGTTATGTGGTTCGTGTAACACGAAGTTTGCTCTACATTCTTCTTGTGTGGAAGAACTATTAACATAAAGATTCCAAAAAGGCTTCCCCCTTTGGTTGGCATTGTCTTGTTCTCCTATGAACTTAGCTATGAAATCTACTAAAACCTATGCTTTCAAAGCAGTTCTAGGTCGACATTGCATGACATAAGCACTTAGCTCCAACCTGTATGGAGAGCTTGACATAACAGTTGATCTATAAGGACTATGACTTCATAGGCCTTAAATTAGGGTTTCAACTTCCTCGCAGTTGTGACATGGATAAAATACACTTCTCCATCTTCCTATATATGAGTTTTGACCCTTGCAAACCATGACTAACATAATTGTTCTAGATTTTAGAGTCCAGCCTGAGAAAGCCTTCATAACTTTACTGGAAGTTAAAAAGGTAGGCTTAGCATCGTTTTTATCTTTAGAAGGCAAGAAATATCTTAGCATTTTCAGACTAGTAGAATGGTTTTCAAGCCTAAATGCCTATCAGAAGCATCGTCAGATCTTTTATAAGGGATATGCATCATGGGCTAAGAAGAAGGTAAATGCCTTTATTGTAGTAATATTTAGGACAGTGTTATTCCCCTTCAATTATGGTCAAATCCATTATAGAGTAGTTGAGCTAGTAACCCAATTTTTAGTTGGCAAATCTTATATATCAGCGTTATTATTAGAGTAATTTGGGACACTTACCTACTTAAGGAAGCAAGAGCATGGGTACTTCATGCCTAACCCTACAATCTTTATTACATGGTTTCTTAGTCACACATAGGGATTTGGAGGGAATCTTCTCAAAGCATCTTTAACTAAACATATGAATTTGATTGACGACTTTGCTCGTCACCTAAAGGTACCAAAAGAAGCTCAATTTAAAGGATGGGTATTAGTTATAAGCAAGATGTAGCTAGTAGATTTTATGTGGATAGATAGGTGGAGTAACTACACTCAAGCCATCTCAGGGTGTGCCAATTATGTAGGGCTCCCTCTCATCGGCATTACAGGTTATATAGGGTATTTCCCAGCTTATGTCCCTAAACAGCTGGGTCCGCTTCAAGAGATAGCATATAGAGATTCCTTGGAAGATGTTACATTGAATTATCAAGATCCTTATTTACCTACCGCTACTTTGAATCAATGACTAGCAGAACTTATGAAACTATGGGAACAAAGGGAAGTCAAGAAGGTAGTAAACGTAGGAACTTTACAGGGTAAAGTAAGAGAATACCAGATCACCAAGCAGTTTATCTATGATAAGCTGAAGAAGACTAGTTCCAAGAATGTAAAAGAATCATCAAAGAGTTAAAAATGGAGAATAGGAGGTTCCTGGAAGAAAATCAATTCTTAAGGAGTAAGACTCGAGAAAGTTATGTTACAGTCCGAAGACCTATGAGAGAAGTTGATAAAGCCTATCCTAGCTTGATTCGTTGACTCTTATAGATATAGGATTTGATTTCTTTAAAAAGATTAGGTAGGATTTTTTTTTCTTTTAGTCCATTGTATAGGTTTGATTTTATGATTATTAACAAATTTGCAACTTCATGAAAGTCCTTATTGATTGTGCAATCTTTTGCTCATTTTTTAGTTGCCTTTTAAACAAAAGGAAAATAGAATAAAAAATGACATAATAACAAAAAACAATAGAAAAGAAAAAAAAAAGACAAAAAAAGCAGACTTAGTTAGAAGCTTAATATTTAGTCATACTAAAGTAAGAATGTCAACTTATGGTAGTAGAAACATCAGTCAAATCGAGCCTGACCTGAGAGTTGTAACCCTAGAACAAAACATGAACAAGATGGCCGAATAAATTCAGACTCTCACTCAAGCTATTGGAATTCTCAATTATCGGTAAGTATCTCGAGTTAACTCAAATCGGAATGTCAAAGTAATCCCTCCCCTTGAATTGGAAGATGTAGAATCAGTCCCTAATGCTGAGACATAGAGAAAGGAGATTGAGGAAAAACACTAAGAGATGGAAAGAAAGTTTACGTAGAAGTTGACTAAGACGATGAAAACCTTAGAAATGGTTAATGGGCTTAAGTAGATGGGAATGATCAATCTACCGATATGAAGATGATAACTTCTTAGAAAAGTTTAAAATTCCAAAGTTTAAGAAATATGGTGGGATCGAGTACCCAAAGCACCATACTAGGCTGTACATAAAAAAGATGGGAAAATATACAAAGTCTGACAAGGTGATGGTCTAAACCTTTTAGGATAGCTTAACCAGGCCTACCTTGACTTAGTATGCCCAACTGGACTTGAACGAGATCGACATATGGGATAAGTTAGCCCAGGCTTTCTACAACTAGTACAAGTTCATTATCAAGGTGGCCCCATCTATTTGGGATTTGAATAATCTGTGAAAGAAGGCCAATAAAAGCTTTAAGGAGTATGCTTAAAGATGGAGAGGCATGGCAGCTAAGGTGACTCTTCCCTTAACAGAAAAGGATTTGACATTTGCTTTTATCAATACCCTTAGAAGCTCATACTACCAACATTTGGTAGGTTACCCTACTTTTAACTTTGCAGAGATTGTAGCCTCAAGATATTGAATTGAGGAAGCTATTGTTACTGAAAGGCTTCCTAATCCTGAAGCAGCTGAGAAGAAGATTCCTCTCGCAAGATTTTCCAAAAAAGCCAAAGAAGCTACTGTAAGCATTATCAATACCAACAACCTTATCAAACTTGCAACATCAGTGGCCATGATAAGAGGATCTAATTCCCTACCCAATCCAAATTAGAATAACCACTCACAAAAGAGACAGTTTGCTTAGATCCCCATTCCTCTAAGCCGGGTTCTTATACGACTAAGGAAGGAGAATCTCTTGACATTTGAAATACCAGAGGAGGCAAAGAGACTGAGAGACTATAACTCAAACCTCCATTGTGATTATCATTTGGGGTAGGTAAGGCATTCTATAGACTAGTGCTGGAGACTTAAACATAAGATTTAGGATTTTATTGATGCTAAGTTGATTTAGACAATCTTCTTATCACTATTAAGAGGTAGCTTAGAATCTAAGGTAGGCTAGATACTTGTAGAATATGAATCTTAGAGATAGAACTCGGACTAAACCAATAATATATCAATTGCTAAGGGATGGGAAGATAAAGAAAGTAGATATTATGGCTATGAAGGTTCCAAAACCATGAAAGAGATATACTTAAAAGGAGCTTAGAGAAAGGTATGAAGCTGAAGATTCGATAGTCGAGACCTTAGGAGAGCCGTCAAGAAAGTTTGAGTACTTAGTCCATTACATTGGTTTACCCGCCATATATGTTAATAAACTACCCATTGGATGGGGTTTTGAATTTGAGGAAGAAGAAAAGCTTATTGGAAAAGCCAAGAAGATAGCTAAGATGGTTGGAATGATTGGAGATAGGCCTAAACCTTTGGTTTTTAAGTACTACAAGAGGAATGAGAATGTTAAAGAATTGGGTAAACCTAAGAAAATAGCTTTTAATGTCCCAATAGCTCTAGAGAATTACAAAGCAACCCCTCTAGATTACTAAACGGTGAATCAAACAATCGAGTCCTTACCAGCTACGGTTAGAGGGTTTACTCACTTAAGATGAGTCTATGACTAGAACGAAGAGGCTAAGAGAAAGATCTTTGAAGATACGGATGAGAAAGATTGGAATGTTGCTAAGAAGATAGTGAAAGCTAGTTGGTATAAGATTATGGATCGGCTAGCTAAGGTACCTACCTAGATCTCCCTGGTAGGTTTGCTATTGTCATCTAATACTCACCTAGAAGCTTTAATCAAAATTCTAAAAGATGTCAAAGTACCTTAAGGGATTTCTACTAAAAAGCTGGGATTAGTAGTCAATTCGGTGTTCACAATGGATTAGATTTCATTCTCATCGATTGAGTTAGGCGAAGAAGGAGACTGATACACAAAGCCTCTTTTCATAGTGGTCAAGTATGTAGGGAAAGTGGTTGCTTGGGTACTAATTGATGATGGTTCTTCATTGAATGTGTGTTCGCTAGAGATACTAAATTTGCTTAGAGTTGATTTGACTGAGATAAAGCCTAACTTGATTTTAGTAAGGGCTTTTGCTGGATCAAAGAAGGAGTACTTAGAGAAATTGGGCTGCAGGTTGAGATCAGTCTATAGATGTTCGCTATTCCATTTCAAGTCCTAGATATACCTCGAACCTTCAATCTTCTATTGGGAAGGCCAAGGATTCACTCAGTAGGGGCAATTCCATCTAGTCTACATTAGAAGGTGAAATTCATAGTCAATGGGCAGTTGGTCGCTATTCTTGGCAAGTAGGACAATGAGATTTACAAAGAGATAACTATTTTGTATATTAAGAGTAAGAAATTGGAGGAGCTAAGATTATAAATTTTTTACAAGGTCAGCATGATTGAAGTATCAAGACAAGGTGTACGGGGTCACTTAGAATAGCCAAAGCAGTAGATTAGAATGTTTGGGCTTGGATATGAGCCTACTAAAGAAGAAATCCAAGAAATGAAGGCCAAAACTAGAGGGAAGAGAAGAGATCAGTTATACCATGCTCATATGGATTTTCCAAACATCTTTTAAATATTCCTCATACTAGCTTGTGTTTAAGAACTCGAAATAGCCGATTTAGCCAAGGCTTTGGCTCAGCACTGTAGCATCAGTCCAGATAAGGAGAAACATATTAGTATCCTAATTTCCTTATGCAACTGGTTTTCCATTCTTGTTAGTAGGTCTCTTTAGAAAAGCAATATTAGATCAATTAAGAGTATTCGATTTCATAATTAGTTCGATTAGTTAGGCCTTTTCTTTTAGACAATTTGAATTCATTCAATAAATCTAGTTCGTTTCTTTTGATTCTTCTTTATTATTTACTTGTTACCTTTTATCCTTTCCTTAATCTTCAAATCTAATAAAAATGATGAACATAATGGATATCTTGTGCTTGTAAATAATACAAGTACCAAAATCACTTTCAGCCTAGTTGGGTCAGACATTGAAGATGATATTGAGACTCCAAGTGAAATATAAGAGAGTTGGCACAGATTTGAACATGGTAGAGTGATCATTGATTAACCAATAGTTGTAAATAATTTAGGGATGGAAGAGAATCATCGAAACTTGGAAATTGGGAGTAATTTAGTGAGCGATTAGAAATAAGAGAGTTCATGTTATTATCAAAATACCTAGACATATTTGCTTGGTCCTATGATGACATGCCCGATTTGGATTCATTAATCGTAGTTCACTAGTTGCTAACAAGAGAAGATATTAAACCTAAAAGGCAAGAGCTTAGGTGGTTTAGGCTATATATACCCCTTAAAATAAAAGAAGAAGTGAAGAAATTACTAGAAGTCAAGTTCATAGAAGTGTTGGATTACCTCGAATAGGTAGTCAATGTGGTGCTAGTGTCGAAGAAAAATGTGAAAGTTAAGGTATACATGGACTTTCATGATTTAAACCAAGTGACACATAAGGATAACTTCCCTTTACCACACATCAATGTATTGGTAGACAATACGACTAAAAATCATCTTTTCTCTTTTATGGATGGTTTCTTAAGATATAATCAGATCAATATGGCTAAAGAAGATAAAATCAAAACTACCTTCTTTACCACTTGGGGAATGTTTTGTTATCATGTAACGCTTTTCGAGTTGAAGAATGTAAGGGCAACTTATTGACATGCTATGGTAGCTATCAAGCCTTGTTTTTATAAATTAGTCTTCTTTAAACTGATCAATATTAAACCCTACTAGTTTAATACTGACCTTCTACCAGAGTTTGAAGAAAAACAAAACCAATTTTATTTTTTATATTTTAAAAACGCTTTGGAGTAGGCCCCCGACCATAATCGAGAAAAAGAGTTAAGTTATAACTAATTAGGTAGATTGATTATAACTTAGCTACTAATCTTTTGATAAAACCGATTTTGTTAAAAGAATTTTTGAAAACCGAATATCTAGATCTAAGGGCTAATTTTTTAAACCTTTGAAAGGTACTGCTTTTTTAACTTTCTGATTTTAATTTCACTTTTCAAAATTACTCTTAATGAAATCTATTTACATGTGACTTGATTTAATTCTAATAAGATAAAGTGATCAATTATTTATGAAAGATGGAAAAGCAAAAATTTCCATATTTTAAGTCACCCTATATTTACGTACAATGATCTAAGGGCTGGCTTGAACCCTAAGAGGAATTGATGAAGAATTGAAGAAGTAAAGCAAGGAAAGCAACCAATTTTAAAAGACTTTTTGACTTGGAAAAGTATTTACAAGGAAATTGTTGAAAAACACCTGTTTATAGAAAAGGAAATAGGGATAGGCTCCTTGATTTGAAAAAGAGTTAAAGGATATTAAAAACAGCAATTAGGGAAGAATGATCTAGACTACTATGTTTTATTTAAAATAAAGTGACCACCTTGAAAAGGAAACAGATGACGTAAATTGAAAGCTTGGCTACTCGAGCCAAAATAGATTAAACAAAAATCTTGTGACAAGCTTTTACTTTCTCTCTCTTCTTTTGCCTTTTTTTTTTCTTTGAAAGTTTGCTAATGGGTATAAATTTTTATTTAAGGAATAAGTTTATAACCACCCCTATCCTTGGTAATCATGTAAGGTTTCTCAATGCCCTTTACCCTAGGGCTTTCACATGGGGCTTTACAATTTTAGACATTCCTTTCTTAAGGAAAAAGGTAACCCACGATTAGTTTTGTCGAAGAAAACTTCCTTACAAACTTTTAGGCTTTGGAATGTGATTTAGAGCCTTTTGTTTTTGGTGCTATGTACGCTTTGACTCTCGACCTTTTGATTTGATTTGGCTACACCTACTAGGATGTGATATCTTCTTGGGGCTTTTGTCTTACACTTGGGCCTAATTATCTAGCCTCTTTTATTATTACTTTACCCCACTATCTCTTACTGTTCTTTCTTTTCTTTTAGCCCTAAGAATGATTGTCTCCATTGTCGAGTTTTTTTCCTTTTAAGCCGTTTGGGGCCCTAAATACATGGATTTCTAGTATATAGGCTTGGTGAGGTATGTATAAGCTTGAAGTGTTTGCAAAGAAATTGGCTCTTCTTCATTTCAACAAAAAATAATTTATCAGAAACAAAACTCATTTTTGAAGTAATGTTACTTAAGCAAGCACAAACCATTTTTACCGTTATCTCCTAATCAATGATCTTAACTTCTAAATCGCTTCGTTGTGGGGTGGTTCTTAATAAGGTTAAAATTTGAAAATACTCCAAATTAGTCCAATGAGGTGAACAAGAGATAATTGTGTTTAGGATTTCAAAATAAATGCCTAACCTTATTTCAATCTACATATCACATTCAAAAGTGGACCTCCTTTAAGGAATGAGTCCAAAGTATCCTCACCATTATATTACTTAACTCTCAAAGTGTTTTAAGTAAGTGTATAGAATATAGTTTACCTCTTTTTATTCTAAACCTTTTTCTTCAAAAGCGGGTTACCAATTTCTTAAGGAGTTTATTTTTCATTTAGCCTGTAGTAGTGATTGACCTTGCCCCTTGGTTTCTCAAATCATGCACTAATATTTGACTTTATGTTTTAGCTTGGCTTATGATTAGGCTTAGCTTTCTAAATAGACTAAGGGTTTTGGCTTAGCTTGGTTACCTTTATGGGTTGAGGATTGTGTTTGGTTTAATTGTCTAGATGGGCCGTGGTTTATGTTTGGATCGGTTGCCTTAATGGGCTAAGTAGCTTGTGCTTAGGTAGGTTGCCCGAATGGGCCCAAGGTCAGTGTTTATATTGAATGGGCCAAGGGGCTAGTGTTTAGGTTGAATGGTCAAGGGGCTCGTGTTTGTTTTGAATGGGCTAAGGGGCTCATGTTAGCTTCCTTAATAGGTCAAAGGGCCTTGTGTAGGTTGGAAGCCAAGCATTTGGGTTGGCTGATTGAGTAGGCTAAAGGCTTGAGTTTGTGTTGGCTCTTTGAGCTTATAAGGATTTATAGCCATCAACAACTTTTCTTTTTTTTTTTTTCAATTTTGATTTTTAAGAGAGAGAGAAAGATAAAGCCTTATTTTACAAAAACTGAGAAAATTATTTACAAATAAAGATGGTGATTTATAGGGTTTTATTTACAAGTTTATGAGATTTTACATTTCCCCGAACAAGTGGGAACAGTGGTAAGATAAATGCTTATTGAAGGACAAGTTACAAAGAAAAGAGTAAAGAACAATGAACTCAAGAGAACTTTATTATTGTAAAAAATCATAATACAGAAAACAAAGGCTGAGAACCTAACATCTATTTTGGAACTTGATACTTATTCTAAGCTCTCTAGATATGGATCAGAAAAAACCCTAAATTAAGTCTCATAGATGAGCTTTAAGGTCCTCTATCATCTCATAGATATCCCCAATGACTTATGCCAAAAGAGACCTTAAGGCCTAATTGTGAGTTTTAGAACACTCAAGCTTTTCCTTCTGGTAGGCAATCCTATCTTTTAGCAGCTACTCACGAATCTTAGACATGTCCTATGGCTTATCATTCCCTCAATTGTTTACTTGGTTGTCTACCATTCTAGATCTACACATTTTATGGACAAGAATCGGTCATTAATATAACAAAAGAAAGTATGTAGAAATGTGCAAATGTTAGGATTGTTTGGGTTAATGCATTACTTCCTTAAGTTGTAACCTTACTGTTATTATAAAAAAACTTGATTACATTAAAACTCTTGAATGATTAGTAGGGTGACCTCACTTATTTTTAGAAAACACTTTCATTAGTCACATCGAGCTTAAGTAGGGTAGCTTAATTAACCCTGAGTAGTAGTTACACCACAACACTTAAAGCCTACACAATAGCCCCCCGTCCTAGGATCTTAATATGGCCCGAATTTGACCGCATCTACCCTTCATCCCTAATGTAAACATTCTCCCATGTCCTTAGTATAATGCATGCGAAAATGAATATGGTAAAAAACATTTATTCACGTAAATTAAATAAATAAATAACAAATAAGTAATAGGGATATTTCAAAAGATAAACTTAATTTCGAAAAGTATTTTAAGTAGCTAACCCTCTTGACGTACTTAGTGGAATCGTTAAGCTATTAAGCCTAGTTTTTTCCTCCCGGTTTTTATAAATTAGTCTTCTTTAAACCGATTAATATTAAACATTACTCATTTAATACTGATTCTCAACTAGGGTTTAAAGAAAATCTTATATATATATATATATATATATTTCGAAAACGCTTTGGAATCACTACCCGACCGTAATCGAGAAAAAGAGTTAAGTTATAATCAATTGGGTAGATTAATTATAACTTAATTGCTGATTTTTTTATAAAACCGATTTTGTTAAAATGATTTTTGAAAACTGAAGATCTAGATCTAGGAGCTAATTTTTTAAACCCTTAGTAGGTACCATTTTTTAACTTTCCAATTTTAATTTCACTTTTCAAAATTACCTTTAATGAAATCTATCTACATGCAACTTGATTTAATTCTAATAAGATAAAGCGATCAATTATTTACAAAAGATGAAAAGGTAAAAATTTCCATATTTTAAGTCGCATTGTACTTATGTATGGGTGCTTACGTATCTGCTATTTAGGATTAAACTTCCATAGTTTGTTTTTGAAAATTTTAGCAAGTTGATTGATTTTAAATTTAGATAATGATAGAGTTTACGTCTTTTAGCCATTTTCATTTTATTTTTTTTTAAAAAAAAAACCTAAGAGAAAAGGGTCGTAATTTGGTGATTTTATTTTTTGGGAAATTCTAAAATATCCTAATTTTTTAAAAAAGATTCTTTTATTTTATTTATTTGAAAAAAAAACTTCTAAGTGATAAAACTTTTTAGAGAAATCCCAAAATACCTAAATACAACTTTTCGTGAAATACACAATTACCATGGCTAACTTACTTAACTATAGAAGAGATACCTAAATCATGGAAAAAATGCATAATTATAAGCAAGAAGCTTAAACTATGAAAAAGATGCCTAATTATAGAAAAGAAGCCTAAATCATGGAAAAAAAGCCTAAATTATTGAAAAAATGTTTGAATCATAGAAAAAATGTTAGAATTATGAAAAACATTCCTTAAGAGTTTAATTATTTTATTGAAAAAAGGATTTTTCTAAGTAAGAGGACATCTTTATTTTTCATTATTATTATTATTTTTACTTATTTTTATTAATGATTTTTCTAAGTGAGAGGACATCTTTATTTTTCATTATTATTATTTTAAATTTTTTATTATTTTTATTTTTTATTAATAAAAATAAGTAAACCAAACAAACTAGGTCTTTTCCTCTTTTTTTTTTTCTCTTTTTCTTCTCTTTTCTTTTTTCTTTTTCATTTTTTTTCTTTTTACAATTGCAAATAGAATACAATCATAACAACAACAACAACAACAAAAAGAAAAAGAAAAAGAAAAAGTAAGATATTACAAAATAAATAAAAACAAAGAAAACAAAACACAAATCAAAACCAAAGCAAAGCTAGACTAAGTTAAAGTTCGCACGAATCCTATAAAAAACAGTCGTATAAAGAGAAAGAGTGGCATTGTGAATAGATTTCAATAATTGTGAGTGATGAGTTGATGGTTTGTAATGAAATGGAATCCCCTATTTATAGGTATCATGGTTAAGTTAAGAATGGAAAATATTAAATGCAATATAATTTTCTTCCATGTTTAGGTTAAGCGAACCTAAACAATAAGTGATGCTAAATACAAAACTGTGTGTATAGGTAAGAGTATGTCTAACATGTGTAGGAGTGTGCTTACCACACTTAGTGAGTTGGTAAATAATGTAGCGATGAAGTGAGAGAAGAAAATGAAAGAAAAGATGCATTTTATACCTTCCATGGATTGAACCCAAGATCTCCATATTATATGCAACATCAAGTCCGAATGCTTATCCAGATGGGCTATCATTTTTTCCTGATTCATATGTGCAAAATTGCATATACAGACTAGGTCAACCTAAGCCATATTCAAATATAAGGCTAGGCTCAATGACCCTCTTTTTATTTTATTATATTCTACTAAACTATCTAAAAGATTTATTTTTTTCTAAATCTTCTTTTTTAAAAAAAAAATTTATAGATTTTATATTTTTTTTCTAAATTTCTTCTTCTTATTTTTTTTTTGCTTTCTTAAATCTTCTATTTTTTGTATTTTTCTAAATTTCTTATTTTTATGGCTTTCTTTCATAATTTTTTTTTTTACTTTTTTTAGTATTTTTTTCTAAATTTCTTCTTTTTAAGATTTTTTTTCTTATTTTTCTACTTTTTTTTTCATTTTTTTCTAATTTAGGACCCTATCTTAAAGATTTTGAAAAATAAAGGGGACAAAAATGAAGTGTTTACATTAGCTTTGTTTTATAACATGATGCGTCGAGAAATTGAAGTTTATGTAGATAATATGATTGCCAAATCCAAAAAGGATGAGAATTATGTTGATGTTTTCCATAAACTATTTGAGTAATTAAGGAAGTGTCAATTGAAACTAAATTCAAAAAAGTGTTCCTTTAGAGTAACCTTGAGCAAATTGTTAAGCTTTGTAGTTAGTAGAAAAGAAATCAAAGTAGACCCTGATAAAGTCAAGGTGATGGGTTACTAACCATTGGCCTACTGACTCTTGCATGCCTCAAAGGTCTCCAATCCCTCACCTAAAGAATTCTCTCTCGTCAACTTACTGATGACGAGAAACTATACACAAAAGGTATATGGCTGAATTTTTTGAGAGCTCTAGGTTGTTATACTATGCTCTGTTTTCTCTCTTGTACTGATGCTGAGTATTCTCTAATCAAGGGCCCTATGCTGAATGATTAGACCTTTAGCTGCTGAGAGTTTCCTACCGAATAAAGAGAGCTAGCCTCCTACTGGTCGAGTACTTCTCTCTCGGCCTCCTCCTAATTCTCATAGCATCCCTTTCTCGTCTCGGCCTCCTTATTGCTGCAATATCTTGATTCCACTCGATTGCCGTAACCAACGAATCTTTGTATGGAACCAATGTTATGTTACCACCTATCTATCTCATTTAACATTGTACTTTTTTTTTTCTTTTTTTGTCATTTATCCTATTTACTCTTTTTCATATGTACTAGGAACCCTTTTTATGTATGCCTTTTTGTAATTTTCCTTAATTGTAATGTTGCTCTAGGGACTTACTATAAATAGTCCTTTCTCTTTGTAGTCGAAATCATTACATTGATTCTTGACATTAAATATACTTGTTCTTGCGAGACGATCCTCTCTAAGCCCATTTTCTCACACTCTTATCTAATCTTGCTGAATAGCTCAAGATTAGTGGTAGATGGACCTTAACATCAGCTTATGTGTCATATCAAGTGAAGTGTTAAGTCGTGTTGTGTTCGTTGGTAGATTACATCCTCCGATAGCTTCATGTCAACTACTATATTTCATTCGTTGACCTACTCGCTCTATCTTCTTCAATATTTCAAAGAACCTATTAGTTTCTTACCTCCTACAGTAAGCCCTAGTAATAACTGAGTTAGTAATAATTGAGCTCCTAGGCACATCATATAATTTCTTGGTATCAAAGCTTCAAGTTGTGACCATGAGCTTTGTTGCAATAGTTCCTACTGGTCTGTTGTTTGTTATACTTTGTTTTCATCTAGGAAAATAGAGTAGATCCATAGTTCATTGTTAGATTGGTAATTTCTCTATTTAGTAGTTTCCTACGTGAAGGGGGTGTTCTAAAGCTTATTCCTTTTTTAAGAATGTTGAATCTAAGTGTTCAAGGAGAAATTAATGATGTGGAGAGTGATGCTTAAGGACATTGTCGTGTGACCTAATAGACACCACATACTACTAATGAGCAAATACAAGACCTCACTGCTATTGTGGTTAATCTAGTTGTCTTGGCTGAAAGAGTCTTAGAGACTAAGCCGTGAGATAGGATTGCCATTGAATAGGGCCGAGAAATGAGGGATAAGCTGACAATGCCGGTAAATGAACAACGAGCACTTGAGCCCCTTCCTACGAACCAAGCACCACCTCATCATGCTGACAAAGTCGCAAGAAGAAGGTTAGAGTTGGATGAAGAGGAGGAGTATGAAGAAGAAGAGGAGCAATATGTTGGGGTTAACAAACATAAGTTTAGAGCTTTTAGGAGAGTCGAGGACCTCAAGGTGTAGATTTCAAGCTTCAATGGGCCTAATAATGGTAATAACTACTTGGATTAGGAGGAGAAGATTGAAAAGATATTCGACTTCTACGATTATGATGATGCTGTCTGTATTCGAGTAGCTGCGTTGGAATTTTCTAGACATGCAACAATGTGGTGGAAGAAGCTACAAAATGTTCGCTTGAGGGCCTAACGTGAAATCCGAACATGGAATGAGATGAAGAGAGTTCTAAGAAGTAGCTTCATTCTTGAACACTATGAGCAAGATACTTTATGACGTCTCTAAAACTTGAGATAGGGTAATAGGTTGGTGGATGACTATGTCCAAGAGTTTCAGTTAATCATAATCCATTGTGATGTTAATGAACTTGAGACCGAACTATAGCAAGGTTCATTTTTGGACTAAGAACTAAGATTAGTCATATTGTGGAATTATAGAGACTGGGAAGTTTAGATGAGACCATTCAAGTGGTGTAGAGGGTTAAGAGGCAAAGATAAAGCCAGACTAACTGAGCAGGGTTCTTAAGTTGAAGCCATATGTTGAGCAAATCAAACTATGGCTGTGCATTGAATAGTTTTGAGGTGGATTGCTGGGAACAAGTGTTGAGCTGTCCTGAAGAAGGTTGAGGTAAAGGTAAGGCTGAGGAATCCGAGGTTTGAAGAGACTAAGGTCAGAGCTTTAAAAGGAAGACTCGGGAGATCAAATGCTTTAAATGTCTCACCTATGGACACGTAGCTAGTCAATGCCCAAACTAACGTTTCATGATAATTAAGGGAGATAAGCCTTAGTTTGAAGTGGAGAGTGCTAGTGAAGGAGAGGAGGAGGTTAAAGTTGGCTTAACACTAGAAGAGTTTGAAGAAGACCCTGATGCCCTTACATTTCCTAAAGTAGCAGTCGAATTTTGTTTTGTTGTGCATCAATCCCTCAGCACTTTTGTAGCCAACGATAATGCACAAAGGGAGAATCTCTTCCATACGAACTGTAGAGTGAATGACTAACTATGCACCCTGATCATTGGCGAAGGTAGTTGGACCAATGTTATAGCATAAGGCATCATGAAGGCTATGAAGTTGCCAATCCTCCTGTACCTTAAGTTGTATAAGATTTACCAGCTCAATGAGAAAGGAGGATTACCCGTTGTCGAGTAGGTTAGAGTATTAATTACTATTGGTGATAGGTATAAGGACGAGGTGTTGTGTAATGTCTAACCCATGTGCACTTTGCATATGTTACTCGGCCGACCTCGGTTATTTGACTTAAGGGTATTATACGATAGGTATAAGAACACTTACATGTTCCAAAAAGATATAAGGAGGGTAATTTTGACTCCTATGAGCCCTAAGGAAGTACAGGAGTCTTAAGAGAAGGTTGCCCAATCTATGCAGCGGAAATCCTTAGTAATTTCCCACTCTCAATTTTATTGAGAAACTGAAGAGGAATTGTATGTGTTCCTATTAGTCAAGAAACTACTAGAGTTGAGAGAAGCCAAGAACTTACCTATTGAGGTGAGAGCTCTACTTGAAGAGCATGCTGACTTATTTCCTACCAAGATGCAAAAGAGCTTACCTCTCTTAAGAGGCATTGAACACCGACCTGCTTATAGACTTAACCCTGAGCAAGTAACCGAGCTGAAGAAATAAGTGGATGAGTTGGTGGATTGTAGATATGTCCAAGAGAGCATAAGCTTATGTGTCGTCCTAGTCGTGCTAATACCAAAGAAAGATAGGTCATGGAGAATGTACATTTATAGCTATGCCATCAACAAAATTACTATTAAGTACCGATATCCGATCGTATGGTTGAATGATATGCTCGATGAGTTGCATGGTGCCAGTATCTTTTCAAAGATTGATCTAAAAAGTGGCTATCACTAAATATGAATAAGACTTGGAGTGAATGGAAGACGGCCATCAAAACAAGGGATTGTCTATTCGAATAGATGGTGATGCCATTTGGTTTGATGAATGTGCTAAGTATTATTATGTGACTCATGAATCATGTACTAAGGGCATTGATTGGCAAATGTATTGTGATTTATTTCAATGACATTTTAGCTTACAGTACCGACCTCATCGTCCACATAGAGCATTTAAGATCGATATTTGACATTCTCCATACTGAGAGATTATTCGGTAATCTAAAGAAATGTGTATTCTACCAAAGCAAGGTTGTATTCCTCGAATATGTTGTTTTAGAGGAAGGAGTCCGAGTTAATGATGAGAAAGTTAGAGCTATTCTTGAATGGCCTATGCCGACTAACACTGTCGAAGTGAGGAACTTCCATAGCCTTACTTCTTTCTATCAGAGATTCATTTAAAACTTAAGTTTCATAATGACATTATTGACCAAGTTGATTAGGAAGCACTTAAAGTTTAAGTGGTCGGAGAAAACTTAGAAGAGTTTTGAAGATATAAAGTCTAAATTGACATTAGCCCCAGTACTTACCCTACCTAACTTTGAGAAAGTTTTAAGGTTGAATGTAAAGTGTTTGGAGTCAACATTGGTGCTATCCTTATGTAGGAGCACCGACCCATTGCCTACTTTAGTGAGAAACTCAAAAGACCTACCCTAAATTACTTAGGCTATGATAAGGAGTTCTATGCCCTTATCTAAACACTACAAAATTGGTAACATTACCTATTACCAAGAGAATTCATCATATACTCAGATTATGAATCTCTCAAGCACCACTAAGGACAACAAAAACTTTCTTAGCAACATGCCAAATGGGTCAAGTACTTAGAGACCTTTTGTTACATCATTAAGTATAAGAAGGGGAGCATAAACACCGTGGCTAATGCTCTTTCTTTTCATCATACCCTCATCACAACATTGCAAACCAAGGTACTTGGATTTGGCACTTTACCTGATCAGTATGAGCATGGTCCGCATTTTGGGTCCCCAGTGGCTAAGTGTAATGTTAGAGGTGCTGTAGATGGGTTCTACTTAAATCATGGGTTCTTGATGAAGGGCAAGTAGGTTTATGTATCGAGTGGTTTGGTAAGAGAACTACTTATTCAAGAAGCTCATGCTAGGGGTTTGGCCAACTATTTTGGAGAAAAGAGGACGGTTGAGATATTAAAAGAACATTTCTACTAGCCTGGGATAATAAAGGATGTGGCCCAAATTTTTTAGAGTTACAAGGTATGTCAACATGAAAAGGGAACAAGAGAGCCGTATGGAGAGTATACACCCCTACCTATACTAGAGCAGCTATAGACCGACCTAAGCATGGATTTCATGCTTAACTTTTCCTAAACACTAAGAAGACATGACTCAATCATGGTGGTGGTCAATTAGTTCAGCAAGATGAGCTACTACATTCCCTACCACAACTAATGTTGCTTTATTCATAGTTAACCTCTTTTTGTAGGAAATTATGCAACTGCATGGAGTGTTGAGAAGTGTTGTATCCAATTGTGACTCAGAGTTCATGAGCCTATTTTGGAGGATCCTATGGAAGAAGCTCATCACTAAGCTCATGTTCAGCAAATAGATAGCTAAACTGAAGTTGTGAACAGGACAGTTGGGAACCTCCTATAAGCAGCTGTTTAGAAGAATTTGCATGATTGGGATTTATGCCTACCTATCAATGAGTTTGCCTACAATTGCTTAGCTCATAGCTTGACATGAAAATCATTGTTTGAAATCGTTTATAGACTTAACCCAAACTTACCTTTGGATTTAATTATCAGCTCGATTACATAAGGGGAAAGCAAAATCAGCCTATAGCGAGCCAAGAAATTCCAAAAGTTGCATCAGTGGGTTATCGAACAACTGGCTAAGATTGTAG
The DNA here is from genome assembly GCA_024138005.1 of Lumnitzera racemosa. Taxonomy (NCBI): domain Eukaryota; kingdom Viridiplantae; phylum Streptophyta; class Magnoliopsida; order Myrtales; family Combretaceae; genus Lumnitzera; species Lumnitzera racemosa. The sequence goes on along the minus strand of JAMXBC010000010.1, from coordinate 89,428,077 downwards.
CCTAATAGAAGGAACAAGGAAGCAGAGGAAGGAGATGAGTTGTTTATACACCTAGAGACCTTATTTGGGTCCATCTTAGCAAGGAAAGCTTCCCTAGCAAGAGGATTAACAAACTATCTCCTATAGTGGATAGACCTTACAAGATCCTTAGGTGCATTAATGATAATGCCTATGAGGTTGAACTGCCTGAGGGATATAACGTGTCTACTATATTCAACGTTGCTGACTTGACTCCTTATGTGCTAAAAGACAACGAAGGTCATGATTTGAAGGAAAATCTTCAACAACCTTAAGAGTTGATGGGTTACTGATTATTGGCCTACTTATTCGTGTATGCCTCAAAGGCCTCCAGTCTCTCACCCAAAGAATTCTCTCTCGTTAACCTACTAATGGCGAGAAACTATACATAAAAGGTAGATGGTTGAATTCCCTGAGAGCTTCAGGTTGTTATATTATGCTCTATTCTCTCTCTTGTGCTGAAGCTGACTATTCTCTAGTCGAGGGCCTTGTGTTGAGTGATCAAACCCTTAACTGCCGAGAGTTTCCTACTAAGTAACGAGAGCTAGCCTCCTATTGGTTGAGTACTTCTCTCTTGACCTCCTTCTAATTATCATGGCATCCCTTTCTTGTCTCGACCTCTTTGTTGCCACAACATCTTGATTCCACTTGGTTGTCGTAACTAGGGAATCTTTGTACGGAACCAATGTTGTACTGCGACCTGTCCATCTCATTTGATATTGTACTTTTTTTTTCTCTTTTTATCATTTGTCTTATTCACCCTTTTTTGCATGTACTAGGAACCCTTTTTATGTATGTCTTTTTGTAATTTCCCTTAATTGTAATGTTGCCCTAAGGACTTACTATAAATAGTTCCTTCTCTTTGTAGTCAAAATCATTACATTGATTGCTAACATTGAATATACTTGTTCTTACGAGACAACCCTCTCCAAGCTCATTTTCTCACACTCTTATCTAATCTTGCCAAGTAGCTCAAGATAAGTGGTGGGTAGACTTTAACATTAGCTTATGTATCCTATCAAGTGAAGTGTCAAGTCGTGTTGTGTTTTTTGGTGGGTTACATCCTTTGAACAGCTTCATGTTAGCTACTATATTTCAATCATTAACCTACTCGCTCTATCTTCTTCGATATTTCAAAGTACCCATTGGTTTCTCACCTCCTACGATAAGCTTTAGTGATAAATGAGCTCCTAGGTACATCACAAGGCAATTGTAAACATGCCTGCACCGAAGACTATAAAAGAAGTTTAGGGATTGTTGGGGAAGTTGAATTACATTGCTCGATTTATATCGCATCTAATCAATAAATGCAAGTCGTTATTCAAACTTTTGAGGAAGAATGCGGTGATAGAATGGGATGAAGAGTATGAGTAAGCATTTGTTGAAATTAAGGACTATCTCATGATTCCTTCGGTACTAGTCACTCCTACACCGGGATGACTGTTGATTCTTTAATTAATGTTCCTTCCTGAATCAATGGGAAGTATGTTGGGGCAAAAAGATGAAATAGGTAGAAAAGAGCATTCTATATATTACTTAAGTAAGAAGTTCACATAAGGCAATTAGAAATACTTAGAAGTGGAAAGAACGTATTGTGCCTTAGTATGGGTTCTGTACAGGTTTAGGTAGTACACTCTTTATTACATAGTAGAGTTGTTGACAAAACATGACCTGTTGAGGTATTTATCAAAAAAGCTGGCATTAATCAAGAGAATATCGAAGTGGCAGATGTTGCTCTCTGAGTTTGATATCAAGTATATAAGTTAGGGTTCAGTCAAAAGGTAGGCAGTGGCTGATTAATTGGAAAAATACCTACTAGAAGATGACAATGGTAGTTTAGAAGCTTAGTTTCTTGATGAAAATGTGATGGTGGTGAATGAGTTGAGTGGTGAGAAATCAGAATGGATAATGTATTTTGATGGAGTAGCCAATGTGTTCGGATGTGGGACAAGGGCAGTATTGGTATTACTTGGGGGTATCATTTCCTTATGGCAACAGGTTAGCATTTCCATACACAAACAATATAATAGAATATGAGGCCTATATTTTGGGGCTCAAAATGGTACTAGACATAGGAATACAAAGCTTGAAGTGTATGGAGATTCCTCTCTTATAATTCTCCAGATCTTGGGAGGATGTAAGACAAAAGATGAGAAGTTGATACCTTATCACGAGCATTTAGGTAGGCTAATTGTAAGATTCTAAGAAATTTCATTCACTTACATTCTAAGAACCCAAAATCAATTTGTCAATGCATTAGCCACATTAGCATCAATGGTGAAAGTCGTAGATGGGATAGAAATTCAACCCTTGAAAATTGAGGTAGAGGAAAGACCGGCTTTTTGCTTGACTATTGAAGAGAAGGAACCGAAGAACCCTTGGTATTTTGATATAAAAAAGTTACTTCAAACAGGTGCGTTCCCTGATGAAGCTAATAGAAAAGATAGAAAAGCTTTAAGGAGATTCACTACTCATTTCTTGTTAAGTGGAGCAACATTGTACAAAAGATCACCTGATACAACATTGCTAGGATGTGTAGATAAAGAGGAAGCTGAGAAATTGATGAAAGAAGTGCATGAAGGGGTCTGTGGTCCTCATATGAATGGAAACATGCTAGCTAGGAAAATCATGAGGATGGGTTATTTTTAGATGACGATGGAATCGAATTGTATCAATCATGTGAGGCGATGTCATTTGTGTTAGGTATACATTAATAAAACCAACACTCTTCCTTAAGAATTACATGTGTTGTTAGCTCCTTGGCCTTTCTCAATGTAGGAAATAGATATGATTGGTCCAATTTCACCAATGATTTCAAACAGGCATAGATTCATTCTAGTCGCAATTGATTATTTTACCAAGTAGGTAGAAGTAGCATTGTACGCTACGATGACCAAAGGAGTGGTAGTTAGGTTTCTAGAAAAAGATATCATTGCCAGATATAATGAACTTGAGTCCATTATTATAGACAACAGGTCAAATTTGGACAACAAGTTGATGGCTGAAGTAGGCAACCAATTTAAGATCAATCATAGAAACTCAACTCCGTATCAACCTCAAATGAACAAGGCAGTTAAAGTTGCTAATAAGAATATCAAGAGAATCATTGAGAAGATGGCGATCACTTATAGAGACTAGCATGAGATGCTTCCCTTTGCTATCATGGCTTATAGAACCTTAGTTAGAACCTCTATAGGTGCAACATCTTATTCATTGGTATATGGAATTGAAGCAGTACTACCGGTAGAATTAGAAATACTTTCGTTCTGAGTGTTAGCAGAAATTCAGCTCAATGAAGTAGAGTCAATGAAGAAACGAATGGAGCATTTGAACTTCCTCGATGAAAGGAGGCTTGCAACAACATGTTATGGTCAGTGTTACTAACAAAGGATGATCTAAGCCTTTAACAAGAAAGTATGCCTAAGGTATTTCAAGGAAGGAGATTTGGTGTTGAAGAAAGTATTGCCGAATATAAAAGACCTTAAGGGCAAATTTGCTCCAAAATATGAAGGCCCTTATGTGGTAAAGAGGGTGTTATCAAGGGGTATATTAGTATTGATGGAAATCGATGGCCTAAAATTAAGGGGACCTATGAATTCAAATGCTGTTAAATTGTATTATCCATGAAAACTAAGTTCAATAAAGTTTCCAAATTTTCTTAAGAATTTTTTATGGTTAATCTTTCATCGTTTACAAGTAAAGTTGATATCCATGAATGTTCTTGAATTCAGATGGTCACCGACTGACAAACACTTCACCAATAAATCCTTGTATACCATGTTTCTTAGCCTCATACACTTAAACACCAAACACTTACCAACGTATTTGAGTCACCTAAATAAATTGAAATTGAATGTTCTTAATGATTTAATCTAGTTTTTTTTTTTTAAGAGATTTATTTTTTAAGAATCATAGAGAGGTGGAAATTGATATCTCATGGGTATAACTAAAAGACTTATTAGCAAAAGGTTTCAATCATGAAGAAGACCTTATTCTAAGAAAATAGAAAAAGAAAAAAAAAAGAAAATAGAGGCAACCACAATCTTAAAAAAATACTTTGGTGATATTCTACTATCTAAATGAGTGAATATCAGGAGTCAATGTAAGGTATGCAAATTGGTTGTTATTTATGAAATTCTCTATTCCTAGGTAAAATGATCTTAAAGTCCTTAAAAGAGATATTTAGAAGAATTAAGAAGTTTTTTGAAATCTTGAAAAGATGTATCATCTTCAGATCATCCATTAAACTGAAACAAGTTAATTGACCCCGGTGGTTTTGCCTTATCCTTCCCATCCTTTCAAGACAAGCTTCCTATTCCTCTGCCCTGTCCTTTCAAGACAAGCCTCCTAATCCTTAGCCCTATCCTCTTAAGATAGAAACCCTAAATCTTAGCTTTATCCTTTCGAGATAGGCCCCTTAACCTTTTGTCCTATCCTTTCAAGACAACCTCCTTTTTGCCCCCTCCTTTCAAGACAGGGTATTTATTCTTTATATTGATCTTTGAAGTTGGTATCCTTATTCAACATAAATCATAGCTTAGCTGACCATTCAAGTCAGTAATCTTCATTCTATCATATCAAAGTACAATCTGGCAAAAATAGGTATCTCTTTTACCTTTATAGCAAAGTTCTAATCAAACTTAACTATAAAGAGAAGTAGCTATAGACACTTTATTTTTATTGTTTTTATTGGGCCAGGTTTAAAAAAATAATAATAATGATAAAGAAAAAATAAAATTATAATAAAAATAAAAACAAAAAATTAAAAATATATAATAATAAATAACAAAAAATGAAAAAATAAAATAAAATAAAGTGTCAAGTCGTATTGAATCAAGTCGAGTTAAGTCGTTTAAGGTTGAATTGGATGATGATGCACATGCAATTTAATAAATTTTAAGTCATTAAAGAATCGGGCTTCATTAAAAATATTTTTTAGTCCAATTTGACATAAGGTAAATTTTTATCTAATTTATATTGGGCTAAATAGACTTATGATTTATTAAATGGGATAAATTAAGTTGGAATGAATCGGGCCTAAAGATAGAAAGCCTAAATCAATATAAGGTTTTTAAAAGCTAGGTTAAATCTTCAATGAATCTAAATCAGGGATTATTCTATCTTTTATATCTGGATTTATTAAGATTAAATCTATGAAAAAAAAGATTTAAAAGATTCAATTATGTAGCTTATAAATCGTAATTCGGTTGTAAAGTTTTAACACATTTTCACAATCCCTAACACATAACACAACATTACTGTACTTTACCATCCCTCACTCACAACCAGCCCCTAAATCACAAGTACACTGCCCCTGCATACACTCACCAATCACTAACATTCATGTACTGATCTCACACATTTGCTTGCATTTACTTCACGCCAAGACACACTTACCAAGCACTTACTTCATGCCTACACACACTCATTGATCACTCCTTTACTACCATGCACAGTCACACACTTCACGCTATAAGTACAGCTCACTTTTTGACATACTCATTGCACCTAATCACATACTAACACGCATACGATCCATACCTACACACTACCGTCCCTTTCATCCACTACACTAATATATTGCTACAAACCAACCGAATAGCCACAGCACTCACTCGCTGATCACTCATACATACACTAACACTCACTCATCAATCACTAACCTTTACGGCCCTACTCACTACTTAACATGCCAACATTGTTCACTTGATCACATAAACTTACATGCACACCTCACCTGACCACTTGCATACACATTAGCATTACTCTCCATTCACACATAAACACAAACACGATCACGATTACGTCTTGATCAAATACACATATACACATGATCAGAAATACACACACACGTACAATCAAAAAAACATACATACGTACACATGGTTAGATTTTATTTTGAGTATGTGAACATAGTTTAAACAATCACGACACGACCAACACGAATATGCTGATAACGTACGATTCAACTTGTTTAAGTAATAAAAAATTATTTTCTTCAATTAATTATTTATTTTTTAGTTAGTTAATTAATTTATTTTAGCAATTTGTTTTCTTTAGTATAGGTTTTTTTTATGTATATAATTTTTAATAATCGTCATATCGTTTTGCTATATTTTTTAGATAATTTTCAATTTTTTGATAAATTTAGTTAAATTGCATTTTTTAACCAAAATTACATTTTTTTTAAATCGCATATTTTTTCTTTGAGATTTGTATCTCTTTGTTTATCTTACATGTAAGATTTAAGAAAAATAGTTTTTTTAACATGTTGTATTTTTTTAAAAATAAAAAAATCTTAACTGGAGTTTTTAAAAAGATTTAGTTAATTAGTTTTTTTTTTTAAAGCAGATTCATGAAATTAGATCTTTTTAGTTTTTTTCAAATAATAAATTTTTAAATAAATGTAAATCTAGCTTTATTTTCAAATTTTAGAAAAGATCTACCCACTAAATCTTTTCTAAAAAAAACACTATGTTAGTTTGATCTAATTAATGGATACGTAGGTACCTCAAAGGCAATCATATAAAAATAAAAAATATATATATTGTTCTTTTTCTTGAAAATTTTTAGTAAAAAAATCATAAAAAAATAATTTTAGTTGCACTTTTGCATATTTATACATATCTTAAGATTTTTAGAAAAATTATAAAATATAAAAGCCCATTAGTTTTTATTTTATTATTTTTACAAGGTGATTTAGTTCGAGCTTAGATTTTCTAGTTTAATTTTTTAAAAATAATTTTTTTTTGAAAATCCATAGACAAGTGGTCAAATTAAGGTTTTCTTACCCAAAAACTTTAATTTCATTTTTTTACCAGTGTAATTAGTTAGCGATTTCAATTTTTTTAAAAAATATTTTTTAAAGCATAAAAATGTTTTTATTAGAAGAAAAATGTTGTTTTTCCCTTAATTTAATGTCAAGTAATTTATATTAAATGGGTTGGACTTAATATAGATTAAATTATAGAAAACTGAAATAGGGCTCGACAACGATAAAAATCTCTTCAATTCTTCAAATGTGACCTCACATTGGTCGATCTACTTAAATTCCTTAGTGTTCTTCAATACTTTGAAGAACTTGGTGCATCCATCCGTACTCTTAGAGACAAAACTATTAAGCGTTGTAATTTGATATGTCAGCTCCTATACCTCCTTCGCAAAACTCGAGGACTTCATATTTGTTACAACCTTTATCTTCTTGAAATTAGCTTCAGTTCCCCTTTGAGTTACCGAATAGCTTAGAAACTTTATAGAGGTGGCTCTAAAGACACACTTATGAGGGTTCAACTTCATGCTGTACTTGCTTAAACCATTGAAAGTCTCTTCCGAATCGATGAGGTGATACCCTTACTCTACACTCTTAAACCTTAACATTATTATGAATTTGAGGTTTAAACTTTTTCATACTAACCTTTGATGGGTCATACTGATATTCTTTAGATTAAAAGGCATGATTATGCAATAGTACGTACTAAAGTTAGTAACAAATGAAGTGTGTACCTCATCTTCCTCTTCCATCTTTATGTGATTATAACTGGAAAAGGCATCCATAAAGCTTAGTGATGCATATCTAGATGTTGAATCCACAAGTTGACCATATCTTCAGTAAAGGGAAACAATCTTTCAAGTAAGCTTTGTTTAGATTTGTGAAGTCAATGCACATATGCCATTTGCTATTTGACTTCTTGATTAAGACACAGTTAGCCAACCATGTCAAGTAGGACTCTTCTCTTACAAATCCTGCCTTCAAGAGCTTTTGCACTTCCACTTTGTTTGCAACCTACTGTTTAGGGGTAAAATGCCTTTCCTTTTATTGAAAGACCTTGGCATTTGGATATAATTTGAGCTTGTATGTCATTGATTGTCTAAGTTTGTCTAGATCATCAGATGGAGACTATGCAAGTACAACGGCATTCATCCTAAGGAATTATATCAAACTTTATCACAACTCTAAGGATAAAGTCTTCCTAATTTAAGTTATCTTCTCTATATTGACTTCGAGCTGTATTTCTTCCATTCCTTCACCTAGTTTCCCATATCCTTTGGATTTCGATCTAGTTTCTACCTTAATATGAAATACTTTCTCATGTTTAAGATGAGTTGTTGATCTGCTCTATAAACCACTATTCCTGTTAGAGTTGGGAGCTTAGCCTTAAGGTGCTTCATAGATGACACCATGCTAAATAAGTGCTGACTAAGTTAGCCCATTACAATGTTATAAAAGACCAACACTTAACTATAAGGTAGTTTATTTGGTTTTCTACTACATGATTATCATCCTCAATCTAGATGGGGAGCGAGATCACTACTGATGGACAATCAAGCTTTGGACCCCTTACCCATGCCAGGCTTCATAGCCTCCAAAGCTTAGCAAGACAGTTGTTACTCTTGTAACTAGCCAAAGACGTATCCCAATATCATAACGACACTTGATTGAACTCATTATTGGCTCATCCTATCTACACCATAATCTGAGTTGAAGATGTCCCTATTACTGAGCTTCAAGCTTCTTTCCCTTTGGCCTACCTTTCTAATACTAGCTCCCAAGCTAAGTTGCGTACATACCGATCAAGTTCCCATTAACTAATAGTTTAATTACTAAGGCATAAGTTGTTAACCATTCAACTATCAAGGCTCAAGTTATCCTTTGATAACCTCCCAAAACCCAACCTGTTGCCATTGCGGGCCTAGAAAATAGACCTAAAGCCTCTCCTAGTCTCCCAGCACAGATTAACCCTAAGGAAACTCTTTACAAGAGTATGGCACAAATAGTAACCTAACATATGTTGCTTTTTTTTTTATGTTGACAATTGTACTATGTTACCTTTTTGTATATTTATCTTTACTACCCTTTTGGGCATATCCTAGGACACTTCCCCCTTTTTATAATTTCCCCATTCCTAACGTTGCCCTAAAAACTTACTATAAATTGTCTTTTCCCTTATACAATTCAAATTATCTATTAAATCATATATGCATATTCTTCTTCTTATGAGACAACTTTCCCCCAGTTATCCTCTACACTCTTATCTCTTTCCATCGGTAGCTCGGAATTAGTAGTGAGCAGACCTTAGATTCTCAGCTTGTGAGTCATATTGAGTGGGAACAAAGTTGTGTTGGACTCTTTGATATGTCATATTCATATTACTTTGTAGGGTATTGTTGGTGGGGGTTGCTTTGAGTGAATTTGCATTTGTATGCAAGTTTACAAAGGTTTGACTTAAATATTGGAATATAGATGTCACACAAAATTGTTGGAGTAAATTGTAATCACTACAATTAGTTGAAGTAACCACAAATCGAGGCCCAGTAGTACAATTGTTAGATGTAATAGTGATTTCTGTAATCTTTAAGATGAACTAGTGGGAATGTTGACACCAAATGTTCATGGTGGCATTGTAAAAGCTGAGAGTGATGCCCTAGGCTTTAGCCAATAAAGGAGTCAAACTACTTGCATTATAGATGAGAAAATAGATGATTTAGTCACAATGATGGCTGAAATGACTATGTTTATGCACTACATCACTAATGATCAGAGTGTATAGGTGGTGTAAGATAATGACCAACTTGTTGATGTTGTCTAGATTGATCATTGACCTATTAGATGACCAACCTTCTCAAGGGTGATAGGTAGGTGTAAATAGGAGGCAAGATGCCGGTGAACAATATTACCTAGCCTGATGCTAAGCTAGAGGAGTAGGAATAGATAAATATTAAGCTTAGTAAAGGATTAAGTTAGATGAAGTTGTTGAGGATGAAGAGGAAGACAATAACATTCTTGTGGTATGCTACACCAAGAACTGACAATGGCAGTGATATCGGAGGTAGGTTCGAACCTATCAAAGGAACAAAAAAAGTTGAAGGTTTTAGTGAAACCTATGCACTGATTCCATGGATATGACGTACCATAAAACTATACAAGGACAAATTAATTAGCTAGATATGATACACTAAATCAACCTAGAAGGGTCGTTCGCCATAATCCTAGCTAAAGAGATTGATAAGAGCTAGGAGTTAAATGAAATTGCAATAAATAAGGTCAAGTTATAAAGTAAAAGAGGATTCTATATTGATGATGATTTATGTGGCTTACATTTTAGGTTAGTATTTATGCTCAAGATTCTAGGGAACTTTGCACTTAGAGAAGTTACTAAAATGGGAATTTTACCTAAAGTGGAAAAAGTACAAAGGGAAATATACGTAAAAGGAAAAATTTGTAATATACAAGGAGAGAATTTCAAACCTATAGCCATACTAGTATGGATGTTAAAGGATATATGTTGTAGCTTAAGTGGTCGAGGCTCCCCTACTAGGTAGAACTTAGGATGGAATTTGATAGGTTGGTAGCTTTTGAATAGCTCAACATGGTGACTTCAATTGTCAGTTCTTGCAAGTAATTGTATGTCATTGGGTTGCACTCTAGAATATGTTGGCACATGGTTAAATAACTTAGACCTTAATGGGGATAGCTGAAGATTAGAGACGTCGATTGTTGGTCAAATTTGCTAAGCTATTACAAGGGTCACTTAGCTCACTTCTTGGATGGCTCTCCATAATTGTAGTTAGGTTGTACAGTTTGGAACAAGTGGTTCAATAAGCCAATTCCTATTATCCCCTTCGAGTTAAGTGGGATTTTGGATCAAATCCAGACAGTCCTCTTGTTGAACATCTTCCTCATGTTAATAAAGACTTAAGTCGGCAATGTTAAATATGTCGAAAGCCCTAAATTCATTTGGCAACTATAGTTGGTATGCATTTTCATTAATCTTTTAGAATATCTTGAATTTCCATTCAGCTTAAGTAGAAAGCTTGCTCTTTTTCTTCGGAAATCTTTGTTAGCTCAAGTGTAACTAAACTAGGTAATCGAACTGAAATTTCTTTCTTCTCCTTCCTTGTCCTCTTTATTCTAACCTTTATGCAACTTGGTCCAGTTGATCAATGACCTTCTACTAGATCTTATGGAGAGCTTGAGCTTGGTCTCTTACTTCAAGGTCTTCTAGGTCAAGTGCCAATATAGGTACATCATTAAGGAAACATTTTGGATTGAAATCGTAGATGACCTCAAAGGGAGTTTGGCCTATGATACTATAGATAGATTGGTTATAAGTAAACTCTATCATAGGCAAATAGATGTCCCAATCAGTTAAGTTCCTTCCCATGGTAACTTAGAGTAGTAAACCTAAAGTATAGTTGACAACATTTGTTTAGCTATTGGTTTACAAATGGCAGGAAGTATTGAAGAGTAACTTAGTTTCTAACTGACATTGGAGAGTTCTAAAAATAGCTCAAGAACTTTGGTTTTCTATCAAAGACTATACTCCTCGACATACCATGCAACTTAACAATTTCTTGCAAAAAGATAAAAGAAATAGCTAAAGCTTTTAATTTTAGTGCAGGGCATGAAATATACCATTTTGCTAAATCTATGCTTAGCTCAACCTAAGGTCAAGTTGGGACTAGGAGAGGCATAGCTCTTCCTTGCTCGACTTGGCTCTTAGCTCTTTTGTAGCTTACATATCTCTTCACAATCTTGTGGACATCCCTTTACATCTTAGGCTAGAAGGACAGGGCACTCAACAATTCAAAAGTTCTCCTCTCTCCAAAGTTTCTAAAGAGTCCCCCCACTATGGGATTACTTCACTAATAACTCTCTTATGGAATAGGTTAGCATCCAAAGCTTACCACCTCAAAACAAATATCTGTCCTCTACACAGTAGTTATTCACTATCCATCTTTTCATACACCGAGAATTGATCGATCCAAAGTGTAGGTCCTAGGGGTACTATTCCATTGTGCTTACAAATACCAATAATTGGGTCTAAAGGTCAATAAGGAGGATGTACCTTCTAAACAGAGCGTTAGTAACCACATTGTCTTGCATCGCTTGTATCTAACAGCAAAGTTAAGCCCTTCCAAGAATTCTACCCATTGAGCTTGTCTCTTTGAAATCTTTGGCTGGCTCTTTAGATACCATAATGGCTTATGGTCAATGTAGATAATGAATTACTTAGGTAAAAGGTAATGCTACCATACTTGAAGAGCTCGGGTTAATGCATAAAGCTCTTTATTGTACATTGAGAAGTTCAATTAGGCTCCTTTGAGTTTCTTACTATGATAAGCAATAATCGGCTTTCTTGCATAAGTACAACACCAATATTGACACTTGAAGCATCACATACATGCTCAAAGACCTTCTTGAAGTTTGGTAGGGCCAAAACTGAGGTAGAGGTTAACTTTTCCTTTACCTTAGTAAAACTCCTTTCTTCCTTTTCTACCCATTTAAACTTTACATTCTTCTTGGTCAGCTTAGTAAGATGTGCAACAATCATACCGAATCCCTAGATAAATCTATGATAAAAGGAAGCCTGATCACATTCATATATCATATATATTTTAAGGTAGTTATGTCCAGATTTCTTGTATAATTTGTGTAAATTATAAAGAATTTGAGCTTATTATTTCATTTGTAGGTGCTTTAGAAGTTTTCAATGAATTTTTGGAGATTTTTATAAAGTTTGAAAGCTTTAAAAAAGAAGTATGTTGACTGAGCCTATTAATTAAAGAAAATTCTATCGAGAATTGAAGTCTAGAGAGGACCATGGGTAAAGACCATGGCCATGTTCCTTTGCCGTATACCTCTCATAAAAGAATTTTGTTGAATTAATTGAATTGTAAGTGAAAGAAAGGACCACATGCAAAGACCATGGCCATGGTCCTAAGGTGTGGTCATTGCATGGATCGCAATCTTCTTATTTTGGAAAGAGTTAAAGTGTAAAGTGCCATGTTTCCATATATCTTTTAAGTGGAGCCAAATTTGGAAAGAAGAAATATTAAAGAGGCATACTAAAGATACAATGTAAGATACATTTTCAAGACTTCTCATACTATGAATTGGATATGGGCCTTATAAATTATGCATCATAAAGCATTAGACAATTAATTCTTAAGGAGAGAGTAGTCTCTTAACCTTCTCTCATTTATGTTTTTCTTTTTCCATTTCCTTGCAATGAGTTAATTTATTTCCTTGTAATATTTGAATCTCAAATCCTATAATCTATGTAGAATTATTTATTTGTTTTTATTTAATCTATGATTTCTTGCTATTATGATCTAAATATATTGCATTGAATTACCTTTAATTCAATTTTACTAATGGTTAGATTAATGTATAAGTCTGTTATAGAGTTTGTGAGATTCTATAGTATGAGTGACTAATACAATTAGAAGGAATTGACTTATCTAAAATGTTTAGCTTTTTAGGTTTCTCTTGATTAAGGCCACCTAATAGTGGGATTCAAGATCTTAATGCAGTCTTAAGATACTTTATTGTAGAAGCGGTTAGAGTAAAGTATACTTAGGGTTAGAAGTTAATTAGAGACATAAGTCCAGTTGACTCATATTAGGAATCTCTACGGTCCTATAGTAAGGGTGAGATTGATTATATCATAGATTATAAGGTAAATTCAATATTTAAATACTAAAGACCATATATCTTCAATAACTCCTACTATTCTCTTTATTTTTATGTTTTTTCAATTCTTTATTTTCTTATACTAGATTAGAATAATTAGTTTAATTTAAGTTTAATAATTTGAACTAGATTATTAGGTTAGATAATAAAATTATAAAGGGGGAGTATTGGTATTTCAATAATTAGTCCTTATAGAATTGACAGTTAGACTCAATCAATTTTACTACACTATAACTTAAGAGGTGCACCTACCTCTCATCAAAGCCAAATTATGAAAGCTTCTTACCTTGGTATAAGACGTTGGAGTAGGCTATTCAACAATAGCTTAGATTTTCTTCTCATCTACTTACAGGCTGCCTCCACTAACGACATAGCTTAGGAAGACCTTCAAATCATCAAAGAGCTTCTACATTCAGAGAATCTCATAGACAACTTCGAGATGATTAAGGTGATTAGATAGATTAAAGCTATACACTCGAATATCATTGAAATATACCATGATAAACTTTCCAATCAAGTCCTTCAACATATGGTTCATCAATATCATGAAGGTACTAAGAGCATTGGATAGGTTAAATGGCATAACTAACCATTCATATAGCCCATGTTTAGTTTTAAAAGTTGTTTTCCATTCATCCTCTAGCCTCATCTTAATCTAATAGTATTTACTTTGAGGTCGATCTTCTTGAATACCCATCCTCCATTTAGCTCACCTTACATATCAACGAGTCAGGGAATTGGGTACCTGTACTTGATTATAATTTTATTGATAGTTTGGTTATCTACACACATTTCTTAAGTCCCATCCTTCTTCAGCATAAGTAATTTCGGATCTATACATGGGCTAATGTTTTCCCTTACATAGCCTCTTTCAACAAACTTATTAACTTGCCTCTTTTAGCTAACTCATTCACTTGCCTCTATAGCTCAATGGTTTGCCCGTAGTTCATCTTGTAGGCCGGTTTGTTACGTAAGGCGACACCTGGTACTAAGTCAATGTAGTGTTCTATACTTTAGAATGGGGGCAATCCTTTGGGAAATTCTTTAAGGAATAGGTCAACAAATTCCTTAATTATTTCTCTAACCTCTCTAAGAAAATTAGCTTGCTCCTTCAACTCTAGTAGCCTTCATATTAGCAAGAAGGTCGGTATATTGAACTCCATAACTTTCCTCAACTTAGATCGACTTAGAACTAAGGTCTTCTTGGAACCTTCATAGCTTAGCTTGCAATTTACTCACTTAACTTGAGGTCATCGAGTTCAAGGTGATCTTCCTTCCATTATTCTCAAAATAATAGGTGTTCTTGTACCCATCATACATGACTTGTTTGTCAAATAGCCAAAGTCGGCTCAATAACAAGTGTGAAGCATACATAGGTATGACATCATAGGGGATCTTGTTGGAGTAGTTTCCAGTGGTGATCAATAAGAGTACTTACTTGGACATGTGAAGCACGCTTTTCTCACTCAGCCAATGTAACTTGTATGGCCTAGGATGTGATAAAGTCAGCAGAGACAACATTAGTGCAACTTTCGCTATCCACTATGACAGTGTACACTTGATCCCTGACTTTGCAAGTAATGTGGAATAAGTTCTCTCTCTACTCATCTTCTACAAATGGTTCCATGTTCATAACATGTCAAATTACTAAAGTCAAATTGTCCAAATCCTTAGCAAACACCTCCTCTTTAACAAGCTCATTTTGAACCTTCTCAATATCATCCTACACCTAAATCCTTTCCTCAAGCTCCTTATCTATACTAATGACTTCAAAGGTTAGGCCTTCTACCTTTCTGACCATAATTTGGTGGCTTGGACACTAGGCAGCCATGTATCTAAAACCCTACCATTTAAAGCACTTAATTTCACTCATCTTCCTACCTAAAGACTGACCTTTCTCAAACTTCATCAAAACCTCCTTCTTAGCAGGTCATTGAGAGTCAAATGTAGGATTAATGTTTTAAAAAGTTCAAATAAGAGATCAATGTTTCATAAAGTAGTTCAAATAAAGGATTTGATTATTATAAGGCTAACTTTAATAGTCATTCTATAAAACTATTTGAATCATTTTATGAAACGTTGATCCCTTATTTAAATTTTTGAAACGTTAATCCCTTGTTCAAACCATTTTGTGAAACGATGATCCCTTATTTGAATTTACTCCAAAGTGTTAATTCCGTCTGTTACAATTCTATGGTAAGTCATTCCTTTTGGTTAGGTCAACCCTCATCACTTATAATTGATTACACATTAGATTGAGCTTGATTGTTGCCTTGAATAGGTCAGCTAAATGGAATAAGTTGACCCCATATTCCATCTCTATCTTTCTACACATTAGGCTATTTTGATAGCCTCATCAATTGTAGTAAATTGTTAAAGTTTTACAACATCTTAGATCTCATACTTTAAGCCACTAAGGAATCTAGATATAATCCGATTTTCTAGTTTATTGACTATGAACATTTAGAAGTCTTGTACATACTCATCTATTGTTCGGTTGCCATGCTTCATCTTTGGTAATTAGGCTAATGTATCTTGTAAATAAGAATTGGGAATAAACTAAACTTTCATAACCTTCTTCATCTTGGGTCAATCCATTATACCCTTCTCTTCTCCTTATGGCTTGAAAATTCTTCTACAACATTGCAACATACCTAGTAAATTTAAGGATGGCTAACTTTTTCGTAATCCTCATACTAAAATTAATTAAAAATCCTCTTAAGCTTTTCTTCCTTATCAAGGTACTCATTAGTATCATCATTACCACTAAAGGTCAATACCTACAACTTCATATGGTTGGTAGCTCATAATGCATGAGCTCTTTCCTTAGCTTCATTGTAGTTCTTATCACCTTCCTCTTCCATATCCCCTAAGTTAATCTTCCTTTGAGCTTGTCTCCTTACCCTTCCATCTTACACTTTTTGAGCTAGGAAAGGCCTTCTATCCTACCACACTTCTTGGATAGCTTCTCTAATTTTAGGTACAACTTACGTAGGATTGTAAATGACTACAAAAAGTTAGGTGGCCATGTCACAAATTGCTCGAGTCAATGTCGTGATCATTATAGCCATTTTGTCAAAATGTTCATTTGTCTTCTAGAAATAGTTAGTGCCTATCAACTTTGTTGTTGGATATCACTTTCATTATCACCAACAGTGGCATTGACAATAGGGTCCATCATCTCCCTTTCTGTTTGTTTTTCAACTTGAATGTACGCCTAAATCTGATTAACCAGATAAAATATACCTTAGAAACAACAACAGCAACAACAAAACCTAAGTTATACAGTCTACCTTTCTTTAACCTCATATACAAACCCAATAAACTAAAGTTTCAATCACTACTGACTTGCTCTGTTTCACTAGTTCAAAAACAAAGTATAGTGGAGCTAGCTATTAAACATAGTAAAATACCCTTTCCAACATCGCACAGCTACTTTCAACCACCATAACCACATGAAAACCCTTAAACCCTCCAAATACTAGGACTCACGACACAATTGCAACTTCCATAGAATACATACTATGCAATAACATTCCTTCATAAACATCTTCTTTGATACCAAGATGATATGCCATGCCAAGAACTAATAAGGGTAGCAATATCAAGAGAAGGTCTGGACCTATTAAAGGAATGAAAGATAAATGAAAATCAAAGGTTTTAGCAAAACCTACGTACTAATTCCATAGATATGGCACACCGTAAAACCATACATGGAGTAAGTAGTTTGCTAGATATGATGCATTGGACCAAATTACAAGGGTCACTTGCCACAATCCTTATTAAAGGAAATGATAAGAGCTAGAAGTAAAATGAACTTGCAAAAAATAAGGTTAAGGTATAAAGGAAATGAGGATTCTTATATTGATGATGATTGATGCTCCTTACATTTTAGGCGGGTATTTACATCTAAGATTCGAGGCAACTATCATACTTGGAAAAGTTACTAAAATGGGCATTTTACCTAAAGTGGAAAAAGTACAAAATGGAATATACATGAAAAGGACAAACTGGTAATATACAAGGACAAATTTTTTTTTTCGTATAACCATACTAGTACAAATGTTAGAAGACATGTATGCCACTTGAGTATTCGAGGCCTCCCCACTATGTAAAACTTGGGATGAAAATAGATAAGTTGGTAGCTTCTGAATAGCTCAGTATAGGGACCTTGACTATCAGTTTCTCCAATTAACCATGTATCATTAGTTGATACTTTAAACAATGAGGGCACATGGTCGAACGGCTTAGACCTCGATAAGGATAGCTTGAGATTGGGAACGTTGAGTTGTTGGTCAAGTTCACCAAGCTATTACAGGGGTCACCTAGCTTAGTTTTACGTTAGCTCTCCATGATCGTTGTTAAGGTATATGGTTTGGAATAAGTGGAAGGGCAAAGAGTTGGGTCTAAATAATTGTTTAGACTTTATGGCACTAAAATGAAAAGTAAGAGTCCATCAAACCATGTTCTCCAGCCCTCAATCTTGAGCTTGGATTATAGGTTAAATGGGCCAATTCCTATCATCTTAACATTGAAGAAAGAGATACCTTCGCTCCAAAGGGGATGGAGAACATTAAGGTATAGGTTTTAAGCTTTATTAGGATAGGCAGTGCTAATAAACATTTAGATAAGGAAGAATTGATGGAGGACATCCAACTAATATAATTATGAAGATGTAGTGAGAACCTG
Source organism: Lumnitzera racemosa (assembly GCA_024138005.1). Classification (NCBI taxonomy): domain Eukaryota; kingdom Viridiplantae; phylum Streptophyta; class Magnoliopsida; order Myrtales; family Combretaceae; genus Lumnitzera; species Lumnitzera racemosa. The sequence continues at coordinate 89,409,896 of JAMXBC010000010.1, read as the reverse complement.
TAGACTCTGTAAATTTAACCTTCTAAATATGGTATGGATTCGAGTATCGTAAACATTTCCCTAAGTTGACAAGACCGCATAAAATGAAAAGCAACTAAAATTTTAAACTTGAAACTTAAAACGAACTTGAAAGGCCTTATTATACGATTTGGAAACCCTAATCATGCAAGAAAACCCCAATCCCTACATATGCGTACTTTTAAAAATGTAAACCTAAACTTAATAGAAATTGTAAATATCAAATCATAAATTTTTTTTTAAAAACTCTATAAAATTATCTTAATGCTTGAAAAGCCATAAATCAATAAAATTATCAATAATTTTGTGAAATCATATAAAACTGATAACGGACGAATCAAGGATTATTTCAAGTAATAATAAATAACAAAACTAAGTTAGTTAAAGGAATAAATTAATAAATTTACAAAAATTATTTACTTATGTATATAAGTAGCCCCACAATATACATATATATATAAATATATTATTAAGCAATTTCCTTCTCTTTTCTTAATCTATTGTATGATATATATGTATATATATATATGTTGCATAATAAAGCGATGATCCTAAATAATTAAGCCAATTAAACCTTAAGCTCATAAGTGTAAGTCAATTACTTCCAAGTTGGTGAAAAACCTTAAAACATACTTAAACTCACTCGAACCCTAAACTCTGAGATAATCAAGGACTTATGACCCTAAATGAATAAACTAAAATATGATTTCAATAAATTTTATTTAACTCTAGAAATTTTCATAATTTTATAAGAATTAAATCATAACTTACAAATCAATTTAAAAAACAAACTTCAAAAGAATTTCATATAAGACAATCTCCTTATCTTTATGCATAAGACTTGTGCACATGAGTAAGTAAACTAACCAATCATCCTAAATAACTTATCAATTGAGAGTTGGAATCATTTATCAATTGATAACTTATCAAAAACTAGTGATAAGACATTTCCCTTATCACAACACAACTTATACTACATAAGGACAAGTTATCACATTATTCTAAGTGTTCAACTTTTCATTAAGTAACAAGACAACACCATGCCCTATTTGCTCCCTATTTGACCGATTGGAAAAAAAAGGAAAAGAGAGGCCATACCTTATCATTTGTCCATCACTCAAATGTCTTACACATCTTCTATTCACCCCTTAATACTTATATTATCTAGTCTTATCAAAAAGTTGGCATTTGTGCATACAAAAAGACAACCAATTAAAGCTTATATTATCTAGTCTTGTCAAAAAGTTGGCATTTGTGCATACTAAAAGACAACCAATTAAAGCTTCTTAAGCACACTTCTCCTCTTATTAAAAAATCTGCCATTCTTTCCCTCTTTCATTCTCATTTTCACTTCCTTTTCTCTCACTTTAAACACAAATCAAAAGAAGAAACCCAACCCCACAAAACCCTACATTGCTGCTACCCTTTCTGCTTCATAACTTACAGCACAAAAGCTTGATTTTGTTGCCTCCTTTTGTCAATTTCAAAAACCACTTTTAGGAACTTTAGAATATCTCCAAAAACCTACTTCAAAGATCAAGGCCCTAGCTTTCAAAAGAACTTATAAGAAGAGGAAGGAAGACAACGAGCTAAGAGGATACTTAATTGCACCACAACCTTGTTTTCGCTTTGAGGATGAGTAAGTTGTTTCTTTATGTTAGTAGTTTAGTATTACATGTTAGGAGACCATATTTTCATGAAGATATTAGCATGATCGTAAGATGATAAAATAGCTAGACCACCTAAAGAAGTAAGCTTGTAAACCTCTTTACATGAAGGTTGAAATATGAGCATGCTAAGTTGGTGTTATGTAAAGACATATGTTTAACACTTAGAATGGAAAATTTTAAGTTAAGAAGATCATGAAATATGTACATGAATGAGGAGACATCATGCTGGACGTAAAGTGTATGTGAGTCATTTAGATGTTATTTCCACTTTTATTAAGTTAAAGATGCTCAAACCTAGCCTTAGGTAAAGGAAAGTCCATTACATAAAGCTTTTATGAAGAAAATAACTTTGTAAGATATGAACAATGATATGGAAATTGTGATGAGTATGAGATCTACTATTTTCATGTAAATTATAAGCTAAATAATCATCTCATGGAAGAAAAGTTAAGTCAAGATTTGAATATAAGTAGCTTAAATTCATGATCTAACACTTAAACTCAAGGAAATGATAAAACAAGTTGAAAAACCAAGTGAGAACCCCTTTGATTCATCACAACCAGATTTGCAACATAAGTAAAAACAACTTAAAAATATGATAAAACCAAGTGAACAAAGTAAAAAGATCAACCAAAGCAAGTATAGCAAGTATATAAAGCTTAGAACTCTCAAAACGAGTCTAGAACTCTAAATTAGGCATTCATTTAAATTCTGATTATCACTTTAAAATATTAAGAAAGGTTTTTTTGAAGCCCACAAGAAGTCCACCTAAGACTCTATAAACCCAACAAAGTCACTAACTTTAGTTTGAACAAAAAAACTAGCCTATTTGACAACTTAAGCCTACATAAAAGCCTAAGGAGTTGTTGGTAGCACCAAGAGTGTAAACCAAAGTTGAAAATATGAACTTAAGGAGTATTTTAAGTTTAGAATAAAGTCCTAAGCCCAAGCGCAAAGAATTTCCTAAGTTACCAAAAAGCCCATTAACCAAACAAAGCCCAAAAGCACTCTAAATCGTGAGGACCGCTACTGTTTTGACCTATGGATAGATTTGTACCTCATTCTGAAATTCTAACTTCACCACATTAAAGTACACTCGAAAATAATGAAGATTGATTATAAGATCACAAAAATCGGATTTAAAACGAAAAAGTTATATGCGATTGAACTTTGAAGTAAAACCAGGAAAAATTATGAAACCAAATCAAAAGTATAACTTAAAGGGTTTTAGCTTAGTTTTGTAAGTTTTATTTCAAATCCTTATCGTATCGTATTTACGATATCCAGGGGACCTGGCTTTCGAAGATGACCTACTCCCGAACTACTTTGATTTACCCACATGGCTTAGTGAGTAAATTATCAATGACTCTTTACTTGATTTTTGCTCATAGAATAGATGCACCTAAACTTATATATATATATATATATATATAAATTTGCATGCTTGTGGGATCTGAGAAATGCATGTGTATGAATTTGTGAATGCATGCTATGGCTTGTTAATTAATAATAATAGGAATTGTTGTGATAATTTATACTTGTAAGTGTATGGAATGAAATTGTCTGATCACCTTGAAAAATCAGATTAATGATCTATATGATTAAGAAATAAGATGAATCATGCATTCCCCATAATTGCATTCGAATAACATCGACTGCTGCTTTACGCAGAAAATGGGAAGGGGCTCATAAGAGGACGAGCTTCCTGCTAGATTAGGCACTAGCTATGTCATCATTTTTATTAAGTCTCTGTCTTAAGCTGATGGGCTTACTAGGTATTGGGAGACACCAACCATCGGTAAGGGGCCGTGTCTTGTAGCTTCTACTTAGGGCGTATGTTTATGGATTGTGGAGGCCACCACACCGCTAGACTTGGGATTTTAAAAATATGATTTGTTATTCGGTAAAGAAAGTATATACATATATATATGTATATATATAGTTTTGTTTTGGCTTAAGCATAATAGTGTAAACAAAATAAAACATAAGGTCTAGAACCCGGATTTTGGTTTAGGTCGGTTAATTATCTCCAAACCCCGACTACAGAGGGTTTAATTTTGAGTCTTATGTAGTTCCTAGGCTACTGTATGCATTATTTGATATACTAATTGTTCATGCATTCACATGATTGTACATCTAATAAATTTCTACCATGCAGTATTGATAAGAGTATTTATCTCACTAAGTATAAGCTTACACCCTAACAGTTCTTTTCCTTGTAGGTTGATCAATAGTTGGGATAAGGATAGGAACCAAGTGCAAAGTGCTACTATTGAATAAGTATGATGAAAAGCTTATGTAGTTAATTTGGAATGCTTTGAAAAACGACTAATATCTCAATTAAGTTTATTATCTTTAGTAAGTTTAGAATTTTATGAAATTATCTATTTTCTTTCACTATTTTGGTAGGGGATACCAATTCTCTACGGTTCCGAGGAACGGTAGAAAAAATGGATATCCATAATTATTTATATTATATGATGAGTTCATGAACTAAAATTGAAGACCCTAGTGATTAACTATTTAGAGTCTTGTAATCTCTGACTTGTAAGGCGATTTTCTTATCATGGGTGCACACGTGACATGAAAATTCTAGGTAATACTATTATCCCTCCTTAGGGTCATTATAGAATCTACCTAGCTACCTTCAAGTTTTTAGGTATGTAGGAATGTGGTGGAAGGGAGATCTGAACCTAGAATGAGATGAAGCGCATCCTTTCCAATAACTTCATTCCTAAGCGCTTTACTAATAAGATACATTTAAGTACCTCCAAAAGCTTGAACAGGTGGTAAAAGTGTAGGTGACTATGTCTATGAATGCCAAATTCTCATGATTCAATGTAATGTGGAGGAACCTAGGGCTAAGATTATTGCTAGGTTCGTAGTTGGCCTACAGCGCAAAATAGGGAATGTAGTTGAAGTAAGAAGGATTAGGATTCTGGATGACACCATATGAATTGCACAGAAGGTGGACAGGCAATGGTACAATCAACCGAGCCAAGCTCCAATGTGCCAACTAATATAAGGCAAGCGTACCTATCAAATTATAGTAGCATATTAACTCTAAGTATCGATCTCTTAGAGACTTTGACTACTAATACTCACTAAATCTCTATTATCTAATTGGAAAATTAGAGTTCAAGAATTTAAAGAACCTAAATTAAATTGCAATAGCTAACTAAATTAATCAATTAATTAATGGTTATTAAAGAACATAAACAAGAAAGCTATAAAATTATAAATTAACTCAAGATTCAACAACTGTATCTAGATCTTTGTTTCCCCTAGATCTAACATATGATTTTCTCTAAAGATAATCTAATTTCTTCTTTAATCTTTCTTAACTAAGAGAATTCTCAATTAAAGTTAATCACTTCCCTAAGTCAATTAACCCTAATCTTAAAATCATTTATTAGAATCTCTTCTCAATAGCATGAACGAAGACCGTATTGTTACACAATGAATTCTCTACAATATAAATCAAGATTCCGAAAAGATCTTACAAATAATCTCTAATCTTGCAATAATCTTTATCAACTATGCCTAGATCTAATCTTATAAGAAATCTCTCAATTTTCTTATAAGATATCAAAATTTAGATCAGTACCTGCAGAAATAACAATCTAAAGAATTAAATACACATAGTTGAATCAAGAAAAAAATAAATAAATAGTCAATTAGATCTAATAAAAATCCATGTTACATGAATAGATCTAGGTTCCATAAGAGCCAGATATAAAGGATTTACTCTCTATACATCATAAAGTAGAAATCTTGCATAAAAAAATAAAGGAATGTAGAAGGGTGAATCATAAAATCAAATAAATCTTGAATCTTGAAGTCTTGATATCCCTTGCTCTCTTAAACGTTGTTCTTCTTGGAAAACTTTCCAAAGGTTGTCTGAAAGTTCTCTATAAAAAATAAAATAAAAATTAAAGAAGCTTATATAGGAAATGGAAAAATAAGGCCATTGCAACTAACACAACCGAGTCCCTTGGTTGTGTAACCTATTGTGCATGCTTCTTTTCTCCTTTTTTTTTTCAACACTAAAAATGGCACAACTAAGTTGTGTAACTAGTTGTGAATGCTTAAAAATCACTCTAAATTTTCTTGTAAATGACACAGTCATGTCGTTCTTATGTGTCGATCTTCAAACCTTCATAACGTACTCATTTTAGCTTCAAATTGAGCAAAACATGTTTCTACCTTCTCATTTTCTCACATAAATCGTTTCAAAGCTAAAAAACAAGATTTTACTTGATTAAGTATCATTATCTAAAAATAAATTCAAATTTATCATGAAAATTCACTCTACAAAGTATATGCAATTAAAAACTTATCAAAATTCCCTATACTTAAGAATTTGTTTGTCCTTAAGCAAATAGATCAAAGAAAAATTAGGACAAGAATTCTTAAGTAAAAAACTATTATTGACTAGGAAACAGGCTAAAATTTACACTTAACCCGAAAAATGATTTAACTTGCAACTTCAATCAATTTTCTTTAAACAACTTCTTTCACTCTTATACTTAATCTTTTTCTCAATGTCCAAAAGACACAAAGTATTAGAGTTCACAAGCTAATCCATGTAAATTAAAGTTTATCTAGGTATTTAATCAAAGATTCCTATACTCAAGATCAGATTTAACATCTCACCAATCAAGAAAAAGTCATAAAGATTTTAACCCACCTAGCTAAAATGTATACGCCCTCTCTTTAATCTCGCTAAGTACCATAATTCAAAGTAAATACATACCATATCCACTTATCCTCTGATGATCCCCTTAGTTCATGCTTTCATTGAGAAGGTTTCAAATTTACTTAATTTATATTATTAATTAAGCACATTATTTAAGGACAATTTTGTTAGTAGTAGAAAAGGATCTCGCTCTTTTGATGGACCAAGAATGATCCATAACTCATATTAGTAGCGGAAAATAACTTTTCCCTTCTAACAAACCAAAGTTGATCCATATCAACTTATTCTTTAAGTTTACTTTGGCTTGGAAGTGGAATTCAACCTCGCTCTTCTAAGGGACCAAGATGAATTCATACTAATTTTGCCTTTTTATTATTTGTTATTCATGTTTGTGTTATCACTTCATACCCCTAGCTATTTCAAGTTTTTAGGTGTTTCTTAAAGGATAAATTTCATTTGTCTATTTACTAAGGATTATAAGGCTCTAAAGTTATTTAAGAGGAAAGTATACATCAAAATAAGCTTTAAAAATAGTCATGATTAACTACTAACTAGTGATGTTACTCTAATCCTAAGTCCTAAAATTCTTAGGCTCAATAACCTGTAACTTTACTCTATACAAATTTTACCTATAAACTCTAGTATCATGTAATTCAATCATCAAAGATCAATTATTACAAATATTTAATACAATCCATTGGAAGTTTCCAAAATAGCTACAAGTTAACTAAAATAATTGGGTTAAATGCATGCGAAAAAATTGGTCTCTTAAGTAGCAAAAGTTTTTATAAGTTTCTATACCCCCTTCTACATACCTAAAACCGTACATTGTCCTTAATGTACGAATTAAGTTACATATGAAAAATAAATCTATGTAAAATACTTTATGAGTAAGGGAATGTAAGAGGGGGGGAAAAGCTGATACTCCCCTGAAAATTAAGAAAGAAACTACATGATCCATAAGTTATGAAGTAACTAACACCAAATTTACGAGTGCAAAAATTAACATCTCCATCTAAAAGCTTTGAACTTCAGTCCCAGGACATTCAAGTAGCAAACACTATCTTTCCATCAAAACACAAAAGAAAACATAAAAGATAAATCAAAATAAAGAAAAGCAAAAGAAATTCCTAAAACAAATAAAAGAGTCTTGAAAAAAAAAAAAAACCAAGTTTGTGAAACCTAAGTGCATCGTAAGTAATATGATGAAAGTAAAAATAGCTACATCCCCTCAATCATCATTCATGAAATCATCATTGTTCTCCTTAAAATCTGGATCTCCATTATCCTCTTCATCATCAACTTCCTCTTCTAAACTCTTTTCCTAAGCTCCTTCCTCGTCCTTGACTATTTCTACATCTTCCTCAATTTTTCTCTCTTGTTTGTCCTCTTCTTCTTGGGTTGGTTCTCGAGCTGCTTCTTCTGAGGAGGACAAGGATGGAGACTTAAGAAAAACATCAGGAATTTTTAAATTGTTCAATTCAACCACATTTTGCTTTGTCAACATCTTACCCATTTTCTTTTCAAGCTTACCTTAGCAACTATTTAGATTTTTCAACATATCTTCTATCTGATCGAGGTAAGAACCTGATCTATGGCTCAAACTGGATCTAGCCCCTCTATGGCTTTCAACATTATCTAACTTCAAGTGCATATTCCAAATAGTTTCTCTTCTTAATGGCTTTGTCTTTGCTACTACTGTCAATTCTAGCATTCGTCTATTAACACGCAATCTAATCACTAAAAGAGTAATGTAAGGTCCATAACATATTTTCCCATACGTAAGAATATTGTGCACCTGCTTCATCAAGTACTGAGCTAACAGGATGGCTCAGTTAATTAGGTATTTCTCTATCATCATACTATATAAAGCCATGAGCTCAACCTTGCCAACTAAATTCGTGCTCTTACCCCGTCCTATTATAGAATGTGATAAAACCCAATGAATTATGCAGTATTTAAAACAATGTAGACAGGAAGCCTTACTTGATTTGGCTTCATACTCATAACCTTCAACAATATTTTTTTCCAATAACTCCAAAGAGTAACATCATAAGGAATTCAACATGGGAGTTCTAAGAATTGTTACATCTATACATAATCAACATCATAGAATCCCAAACATACTCCAACCTTAGCAACTATAATTGAATACAACTTATTCTTCATCTTAAATTTCAACTTTTGTTGGGGTCCATGAATCCCAATTGGCTTTTCTAACTTAACTATACATAGGAACTCCAACGTCAATCATAATAAATTGGCACTTAGAAAGTCAACAATCGTGCACATGGTTTAACTGACAATAACTCCTGCACTTACTTTAAAAGGTTTAAATGTTCAATAACATTCAAATCTAAATATAATGTCTTACCAAATGTGTTCAACTGAAATCAAGTGAATTAGTCTCTAGCAGTTATTAAGGAATTTCATCAAACACATGATAGGCATGCTATATTGTTTAGGTTTTTAAAGAAATTTGTTATGTAATCACACAACCAATATTACACAAAGTAATCTAAGCATGGCAAATGGATGATTCTTACAATTTCTAGCATCAAAAGCATAAGATCTTGAAATCAATTCAAGATCCTAAGTAGTTAAGTTGCAAGAGTCAATACCCATGTGTAGAAAGATTAAAAACCTAACATGGAATAGCAAAGCCTACATGCCCTAGAATGCATTCTAATTGACACGATCATATCAATAATCGTGTCTTTTAAAATCTAAATAGAGTGCCAAAATTAAGAGCACGATTGTATTCTACGTATGAATCACTACCTAACTCTTAAAACAAGTGAAAACTATCATCTCTTAAACCAAAGAAGTACCAACATGCAAAAGCCCCAATCTTTAACTACTTTAGCATGTGTAAAAGTGAAATCCAAATGAGTTTTTACAAAATAAATAAATAAATAAATAAATAAAGAGAAAGATTAAGAACTTACCTGGATTCTTGAAGTAAAGTGAAGATTGAAGATCTTTGAGTTGGTATGTGTAAATAAGAGATTGCGAAGTAAGTGTGACCTTAAATGTATGTTTTCAGGTGTGAATTAGTCAGAGAAGAGAGGATGTCATGTGTATGCGTATGAAATGAAATAAGAAGTGAGAAGGAATTTCCTAGGTTGTGGCCTTATATTCTAGGCATGAAATGACTCGAAACATGATCGTGTCTTGTGATCGTGTAACTTACTATAGCCATTTGAAAATTTAAAAATGAGGATGCTTGAGAATGACACGGTCTAAGACACGATAGTATTGCTAAACCGTGTAACACACTATATACGTACGCAGGGGGGTTACCCTAAGAGTGATACAGTTAGAGACACGACCATATCTCTAGACCTTGTAACTAGCTATACACTTTTTTTTTTATTAAGAATAAAATCGTAAGTTTAGGAAATTAATTAAATTAAACAAAGTGAAACAAAAATTGAATTAAATGTGAAAATGCTAAAATGAATAACGACTTAAAATTTTGTAAGTGCATAAATAAAAAATTAAAATCAAATAATCAAATAAATAACTTCAGTTGCCTCCTAAGAACACTATATTCAATGTCGATAGCTCAATGAAATGAAAAATTACTCGTCGACGGCTTCAAGGAGTCGTAACTCCTCAAGTTCATAGCTTTCGATCTCTCTTCGGCGTAAAGCGTCAAATGCTATCCATTAACTTTAAACTATGTTTCTCAGGATGTATGACTTCAATCACTCCATGAGGAAAAACCCGTGTGATCGTAAAAGGCTCAGACCATCTGGACTTAAGCTTTTTAAGGAATAGATAGAGTTAAGAATTTTATAAGAGGACTTGGTCCCCTTCTTGAAAATTCCATCTACCTCTTATCCACTGATCATCATATTTCTTGGTCCTCTCTTTATAGATTCAAGAATTTTCATAGGCTAAGATAGGCCATTCGCTAAGTTCATTCAGCTGGAGTTTCCTATGATTACCTATAAGCTCAAAATCTAGGTTAATAGTTTTAATAGCCTAAAAAGCTTTGTGTTTGATCTCTATTAAGAGATGACATGCTTTTCCATACACAAATCTATATAGAGTGGCTCCAATTGGTGTCTTATAAGCTATCATATGGGCATAAAGAACATCATTTAACTTATCTAACCAATCCTTCTTGTGATGCTCTACTATGTTTTGTAAGATTCTCTTTAAGTCCTTATTAGCTAGTTCTACTTAGCCACTTATTTATGGATGATACAGAGTTACTATCCTATGAGTTACACTGTAACGTTTCAACATTTTATCGAACTAAGTGTTACAAAAGTGTGTACTACAGTTACTAATTGTTGCTTTAGGAGTGCCAAATCGGGAAAAGAGTTTTTTCAAGAATTTAAGACTACCCTAGTATCATTAGTAGGTAAGGAGTAAGCTTCAAACCACTTGGAAATGTAATCAATAGCTACTAAATTATATTTATTCCCATTCGAATTTGGGAATGAGCCCATAAAGTCTATATCTTATACATCATGATGTACTTAAGAGCTTAGTAATTACTAGGGCTTACCGTAAGGTGTAGTATCCAACGAAGTCCTTCAAGATATCGAAGAAAAGGAAATGAATGAACTATCAAACATAGTAGCTTTTGTGAGCTACTTGGAGGACATAACGCACTAACGAATACAACACAACCAAGTACTTCACTTAATATAATGCACAAGCTAATACTAAGGTCCACTCACCACTAATCTCAAGCTACTCAGCAAGATTAGATAAGAGCGTAAATGAACTGTACTTGGAGAAGAATATCTCATAAGAACAAGTATATTCAATATCAAAAAAGGTGTAAAATGATTTTAGCTATAAGGAAAAAGGGACTATTTATAGTAAATCCCTAGGATAACAAGGAAACCAAAGCAATTATAATAAAGGGTAATATAAAAATACTATCACAACATTCTACCAAAAGGGTAAATGGCACAAATAGAATTAAAGAATATAGTACAATGTCAAAAAAGGGAATGATAGGTGGCATGCTACGATTGGGTCCATGTTGTGGAGTCTTAGGACGTTGTGGTTAAGCTTTGTTGATGTTGGGGATGCTATCGATGAATGGTACTTGGAGTTGCTAAGACAAATAAAGGATACTGTTGTTTGATAGGTCAAATAAGAAGATCTCAACATGTTGGGTACTCGGCTATGGTACTTATCATATATGTAGATTAGAAGAGTAGAGTTTGATGTACAATCACCTTGGCCTCAACCTTTGACAGGTCAACCTTGACATTCGGCAAGTCAGTGACTGGGTATCCAAGCTAGGACATTAAAGAGTTCACCTACTGTTTTGTCGCATATTGGTGCTCATCCTTGGTAAGTATACAAGAGATAATCCTTCTGACGAGAGACTGTAGGCCTAGGAGACGAGTATGAGTGAGGGATCTAGAAGTCGGCAATCCATCACATAAAAAATATCACATACTAAGATGGGGTTTTGGGGCATCTCATCCTTTTGGGAGGATATTTCCTAACTTTTGGTAGCTTTCACAAAGTTTAACAAACTTCTAAGTATCCTAAAGATAGTATGCCAATATAATCCTATTTCCAAAACCTTATGGGCCATACGATTGCCATTATGATGTCCTCCAACCAGCCTTGCATTGTAATGCTAAAGTATTTACCATCCCTCAAGGTATGAAACATACCTTTTGATCATGTAATCTATACATACTCAAAAAGATAAGGATTTTCCCAAAAGTAGTATTTCAGATCAAAGAATAATTTCTTCCTCTATTAATGTAAAAGTCCCTTGTGAAGAATTTTGATAACTAAATAATTCACAAAGTCAACAAACCACGGAGCATCAAAATCAACTACCTTATGATAGCATATAGCCATTCTTTAGAAAACTCATCATTAATGTCATGCTTTACCAACTTTTCTAGATTCAGGTTCTTTAACCTCGACAAGTGATTCACAACCAGGTTTTCTATGCCCTTCTTGTCCTAAATCTTTATGTTAAACTTCTAAAGGAGTAAGATCCACCTAATTAAGCATGGCTTGGCATCCTTCTTGGTCAACAAATACTAAAGAGCAGAATGGTCAATATATACAATTACTTTAGATAAGATCAAATATAAATGTAATTTATCAAAAGCAAAGACAATAGCCAGCAATTCTTCTTTAATTGTTGTATAATTTTCTTGAGCTTCAGTTAAAGTTTTGCTAGCATAGGAAATAGGTTGGAGTATTTATCCTTCCTTTGACCCAGGATGGCTCCTACTGCATAGTCAGTTGCATTGCACATTAACTTAAATGGTAGACTCAAATCGGAAGCCACCATTGTCAAAGCATTAGTGAGCTTATCCTTAAGGGTGTTGAATGCATCCATACATTCCTAGGAAAATTTAAAGAGCATGTCCTTCTCCAACAATCAAGTTAACCGTTTGCTAATCTTAGAGAAGTCCTTGATAAATCACCTAAAAAGCCTTACGCATCGAAGAAAACTTTTGATTTCCTTCACTAAAGTTAGGGGTGGTAGCTTAGCAATTGTGTCAATCTTCACATTATCTATCTCAATACCCCTTCTTGAAATTTTGTACCCAAGAATAATGCCATTATGAACCATGAAGTAGCATTTTTCCTAGTTAAGAACTAAGCTAGTTTCTTTATACCGTATCAGAACCTTCTTTAAATTTTGTAAGCAATGCTCGAATGAGTCCCCAAACACCAAAAAATCATCCATAAAGACTTCCATAATATCCTCGACCAAGCCTTTAAAAATGGCCATCATGTACCTCTTAAAAGTAGTTAGTGCATTATAAAGGCCGAATGGCATTCGCCTGTAAGCGAATGTGCCATATGGGCATGTAAATGTAGTCTTTCCTAATCTTCTAACGTAATTGTTATTTGAAAATATCCTAATAGACCATCTAAGAAATAGTAATACATGTGCCCAGTTAGTCTCTCTAACAATTTAATCCACAAATGGAAGGGGAAAATGGTCTTTTTGTATAGCATCATTCAACTTTCGATAGTCAATGCGCATACACTACCTAATCGCTATCCTCATAGGAATTAGCTCATTCTTTTCATTAGGCATGACTATCATGCCACCTTTTTTTCAAGATTACTTGTACTAAACTTACCTATGGATTGTTAGATATGGGATACATCAACTTTATGTCCAGCAACTTGATTACCCTCGCTTTAACCACTTCTTTCATGTTCAAGTTCAACCGTCGTCGAGTTTGCACCACGGGTTTATGATTCTCCTCTATCAAAATTTTGTAGGTGCAAAAAGAGAGACTTACCCCCTTGATGTCTGAAATTTTCCATGCCAATGCTCTCTTGTGCTTCCTTAAAACTTCCAAAAGTCTATCCTTTTGATCTTATCCAAATCTAAGGCGATTATCACTAGTAAATTTGAATCCCTCTCTAAGAGGGCATATTCTAAGTAATTTGGTAGTAGCTTCAACTCAGGTACCGATGGGTCTTTAATCGACGGGTCCAACCTTGTCTCCTTTTTCCTCTTAATTTGTTCAACCCTCATACCATCTTCAGCAAATTTAGTTGCTGTAGACACCTCATTTTTTCTGTTTTTATTGAGCCAGGTTTAAAAAATCATTAAAAAAGAGGAAAAAAATAAAAGAGAAAATAATAAATAATTAAAAAATAATAATAAATAACAAAAAATGAAATTTGAAAAAAAAAATAAAGTGTCAAGTCGTATCAAGACAAGTCAAGTCGAGTCATTTAGGATTGAATTGGATAATGATGTATGTTCAATTTAATAAATTCTAAGTTAAGCTTCATTAAAATATTTTTTAGTTCAATTCGATTCAAAATATATTTTTATCTAATTTATATAAAGCTAAATAGACTTTGGATCTATTAAACGAGCTAAATTAAATCAGGCTTAAAGATAGAAAGCCTAAATCAATAGAGGATTTCTAGAAGCTAGGTTGAATCTTCAATGAATCTAAATCAGGGATTATCGTATCTTTCGCATCTAGATTTGTTAAGATTAAATCTATGACTAAAAAGATTCAAAAGATTCAATTGTGTAGCTTATAAAAAGTAATTCAGCGGTAAAGTTTCGGGACATTTTCACAATCCCCAATACATAACACAACATCACTACACTTCACTATCCCTCACTCATGACCAACCCCTAAATCACAAGTGCACTGTCGCTACATACATTCATCGATCACTAAAACTCGTGAACTGATCTCACATACTTGCTTGTACTTACTTTATGCCGATACATACTTACCAAGCACTCACTTTACATTGACACACACCCATCGATCATTCCCTCACTTTCGCACACAGTCACACACTCCACACCAAAAGTACAGCTCACTCACTGATATACTCACCACACCTGACCAAGCATTGACACGCATACAAACTACACCTACACACTACCGTTCCTCTCATCCATTAAATTGATACACTACCATACATCAACCAAATACCCATAGCATTTACTTGTTAATCATTCGAGTACACACACTAACACTCACTTACCAATCACTAACCTTCACACCCTTATGCACTGTCTGACATGCTAGCATTGCTTACTTGATCATACAAACTTACACATACGGCTAGCATTGCTCTACATTCACACATAAACACAAATATGATCACGTCCAACACATTCATACGATTATACACTAACATGCTATATGTCGTCCACTTCACAATTAGATTTCACATCAAGCACACAAACGTAGTCCAAACGATCATGATATGATCAACATGGATGCACTAATAACGTATGATTGGACCTATTTAGATAATAAAAAATTATTTTCTTTAATTATTTATTTGTTTTGGTTTTTCTTAGTTGATTAATTTATTTTCTTTAGTGTAGGTTATATACATATATATATTTAATAATCGTCATATCATTTTGCTTTTTTTTTTTTAAGATCATTTTCAATTTTTTGATAAATTAGTTAAATTGCATTTTTTAACCAAAATTGTATTATTTTAAAAAATCACATATTTTTTCTCTGAGATCCGTATCATCGGAGAAGATACATATCTTAGTATATCTTGCATATAGGATTTAAGAAAAATAGTTTTTTTTTTTTTTACACGTAGTGATTTTTTTTTTGAAAAAATAATAATAAAAAAATCTTAATCAAAGTTTTTAAAAAGATTTAGTCAGTTAGTTTTTTAAAAAAAAAATAGAATTGTGAAATTAGATCTTTTTAGGCCTTTTTTTTACATAATAAATTGTCAAATAAACTTAAATCTAGCTTAATTTTCAAATTTTAAAAAAGATCTACCTATTAAATCTTTTCTAAAAAAAAAATGTTAATTTGATTTTGACAACGAGTACATAGATACCTCTGAGGCAACCTTACAAAAATTAAAAAAAAAAAACCTTTTTTGTTTTTCTTGAAAATTCGTAATAAAAAAAATCATAAAAAATTCATTTTAAGTACACTTTTGTATATTTGTACATATCTTAGCATTTTTAGAAAAATTGAAAATAATAAAAGCCTATTAGTTTTTTTTTTTAACATAATAACTTAGTCTTAATAGATTAGTCCCCGTGTTTTGATTTTTCGGTTTAATTTTTTAAAAATAACTTTTTTTAGAAAATCCACAAATTAGTGGTCATATTAGAGTTTTCCTACTTGGAAACCCTAATTTAATTTTTTTACTAGTGTAACTGATTGGCAACTCTAATTTTTTTTAAATATATTTTTTAAAAGAAAAATGTTTTTTTTTTCTCCTCAATTTAATATCGAGTAATTTATATTAAGCAGATTGAGCTTAATATAGATTAAATTAAAGAAAACTAAAATAGGGCTCGACAAAATTAATGACTTCACAGGGACCTTAGTGGGCTGGTCATGTAACAATAAAATTTAATTAATAAACTTTCATTTCTTTTTCATATTTATGTTTATATTGTAATATAGCAGTATTAACTAGTGTTTAGTAATGCAAGCCTTAAGAAAAAAAAAAACCCGACCTAATGGGCCTATATTAGGGATTTAGAGAGACTTTATTTATTAATAATTATTTGTATGCTTAGATGTAATTAAACCTAAGCCACCTTAGGAACATAGGACAGGCCACCATTATATAACCCTTAAGTCGTTGGGGTCTTTACCCTTACCTTGCGATAATAGGCAAGCCTACTCAGGCTTTAATGTAGACCATTAGGTTTTTCTCCAAAAATCCTTGGAGCTTTAGAGTTTGAGACTATAGAACCCACCCTCCTACATCATTCTTTTTAAAGAAGGGGTAGTCATTCTTTAAATTATTGGAAAAGTTTGATTAATCCGTGGTTGGTTTGGCGTTCTTTTTTAAAAAAAAGAATGGGGGTGATTAAAAATCAATAACCCATATATATAAGTGTTCACAAGCTTCATTTTTTTAAATCTTATTTTGTGTCCACTTATATATAAGGGTACTTTTCAACCACAGGTTCATAATAATTCCTATAATTTATTAATTGCCGGCCTTTCTTGCATTACATGTGTGTAACATACTGCATTGTATATATATATATATATATTATTAATGCTTGTTTCCTTGTGATTATTTTTATTTGTTGTATTATATGTTTTTTTTTTTGTTTTTACATTATCACTTAGTGAGTAAAAGGTTGTGTGATTTGAAAAATTTGAAGAAGCTGCAAAATTATTAATATCATGTACAACCTTTTTGTAAATTTAATCTCTTCATTGTAAATAATTATATAATCTCGTGTTTTATGTAATATAGACATAGAATCTCAAGTCAATATCAACCCTATGAAGCTTATCCTAGCCAGACTTGTCAGCTCTTATAGATATAGGACTGGATTGTTTAGGAAGACTAGTTAGGAGTTTTTTTCTTTTAGTCTATTATATAAGTTTGATTTTATGATTATTAATAAATCTGTAACTTTAGTATATTATAAGCTTTTTAGTTCAAATTTTATATAAATATGTTTGTATGAAGATAACATGTGAATTTGTATGTTCTTAGGAAACTAGTGGTTGTAGAGCCTTATATATTGTGTGAAGAGTTCTTGAATGAAAGAGTAATCAATCAAGGGTTCTTTGTACATATACGATGTCTACCATTACTAGACCATCCTCAGTTCATGACATAATTTCCTTATGCAATTGGTTTTCCATTCTTGTTAATAGGCCTCTTTAGAAAAGCAATATTAGATCAATTAGGAGCATTCGATTTCATACTTAGTTCAATTAGTTAGGACTTTTCTTTCAGACAATTTAAATTCATTCAATAAAGTTAGTTCCTTTCTTTCTTTCAATTCTTCTTTGTTATTTACTTGTTATCCTTTTACCTTTTCCTTACTCTTCAAATCCAATAAAAATGATGAACATAATGGATATCTCACACTTGTAAACGATAAAAGTACCAATATCACCTTCAACCCTATTGGGGTAGACGTCGAAGATGATATTAAGACTCTAAGCAAAATATAAGAGGGTTAGTATTGATTTGAATAGGGGAGTGTAATTATTGATGAGCTGATAATTGTGATTAATTTAAGGACAAAAGAGAATTTACGAAACTTGAAAATTGGGAGTAATTTAGCAAATGATTAGAAACAATAGTTGTCATGTTTATTATCAAAACACCTAAACATATTCGCTTTGTCCTATGAGGACATGCTCGGTTTGGATTTGTCAATCGTAGTTCATAATTTGCCAACAAGATAAGATATTAAACCTAAAAGGAAAAAGCTTAAGTAGTTTAGGCTAGATATACTCCTTAGGATAAAAGAAGAAGTGAAGAAATTACTAGAAGTCAGGTTCATAGAAGTGTCAGAATACCCTGAATGGGTAGCCAATGTGGTGCTAGTGTTGAAGAAAAATGGGAAAGATAGGTTATATATAGACTTCCGTGATTTAAACTAGGCAACACCTAAGGATAACTTCCCTTAACCACACATTGACGTATTGGTGGACAATACGGTCAGAAATCATCTTTTCTCATTTATGGATGGTTTCTCGCGATATAATCAAATCAAGATGGCAAAAGAAGATAAAATCAAAACCACCTTCATTACCACTTAAGGAACATTTTGTTATTGTATGATGCCTTTTGGGTTGAAGAATGCTAAGGGAACTTATTAACGTACTATGGTAGCTCTATTTCATGACATGATGCATCAGGAAATTAAAGTTTATGTAGATGATATAATCACTAAATCCAAGGAGGATGAGAATCATGTTGATGTTTTACGTGAATTGTTAGAGTAATCTCAAGCAAATTGTTGGGTTTTGTAGTCAATAGAAAAGGAATCGAAGTAGACCTAGATAAAGTAAAGGCAATCGTAAACATGCCTGCACCAAAGACTATAAAAGAAGTTTGGGGACTGTTGGGAAGGTTGAATTACATTACTCAATTTGTATCGCAACTAATCAATAAATGCAAGCCGTTATTCAAACTTTTAAGAAAGAATGCAATGATAGAATAGGATGAAGAGTATAAGTAAGCATTTGCTGAAATTAAGGAGTATCTCATGAATCCTCCAGTATTAGTCACTCCTAAACCGGGACAGCCATTGATTCTCTACTTGACAATCCTTCCTAAATCAATGGGATATATGTTGGGGCAAAAAGTTGAAATAGGCAGAAAGGAGCATCTTATATATTACTTAAGCAAGAAGTTCACAGAAGGTGAACAGAAATACTCAAAGGTGGAAAGAACGTATCGTGCCTTAGTATGGGTGATGCATAGGCTCAGGCAGTATACTCTCTATTACTCAATGGATTTGTTGATGAAACATAACCCGTTGAGGTATTTATTAGAAAAGCTGGCATTAATTAGGAGAATATCGAAGTAGCAAATGTTGCTCTCTAAGTTTGATATCAACTATGTAAGTCAAAGTTTAGTCAAAGGGCAAGCAGTGGTTGATCAATTGGTAAAATACCTACTAAAAGATGATAATGGTGGTTTAGAAACTCAATTTCCCAATGAAAATGTGATGGTGACAAATGAGTTGAGTGGTGAGAAATCAGAATGGAGAATGCATTTTTATGGGGCAGCTAATGTGTTTGGATGTAGGATAGGGGCAGTATTGGTATCACCTAGGGGTAATCATTTCCCTATGGCAGCGAGGTTAGCATTTTCATATGCGAACAATATAATAGAATATGAGACTTGCATTTTAGGGCTCAAAATGGCACTAGACATGGGAATACAAAGGCTTAAAGTATATGGAGATTCCTCTCTTACAATTCTCCAGATCCTAGCAGAATATAAGATGAAATATGAGAAGTTGATACCTTATCATGAGCATTTAGGAAGGCTAATTGTAAGATTCTAAGAAACTTCATTCATTTACATTCCAAGAACCAAAAATCAATTTTCCGATACACTAGCCATGTTAGCATTAATGGTGAAAGTCGTGGATGGGATAGAAATTCAGCCCTTGAAAATTGAGGAAAAGGAAAGATCGGCTTTTTGCATTACTGTTGAAGAGAAGGAACAAAAGAAGCCTTGGTATTATAATATCAAAAAGTTACTTCAAATGGGTACATTCCTTGATGAGGCTAATAGAAAAGATATAAAGGCTTTAAGGAGATTAGCTACTCATTTCCTATTAAATGAAGCAACATTATATAAAAGATCACCTGATACGACATTGCTAAGTTGTGTAGATGAAGAGGAAGCCGAGAAATTGATTAAAGAAGTGCATGAAGGAGTCTATGGTCCTCATATGAATGGATACATGTTAGTTAGGAAAATCACGAGGATGAGTTATTTTGGATGACAATGGAATCGGATTATATCAAGCACGTAAGGCATTGTCATTTGTGTTAGGTATACGTTAATAAAATCAACGCCTTTCCCCGAGAATTACATGTATTGTCAGCTCCTTAGCCATTCTCAACGTGGGGAATAGATATGATTGATCCAATTTCGCCAACAACTTGAAATAGGCATCGATTCATTCTAGTCACAATCAATTATTTTACTAAGTAGGTGGATGCAACATCGTATGATATTGTGACTAAAGGAGTGGTAGTTAGATTTCTAAAAAAAGATATCATTGCTTGATACGATGCACTCGAGTCTACTATTACGGATTATAGATCAAATTTGAGCAACAAGCTAATGGCTAAAGTATGCAACCAATTTAAGATCAATCATAGAAACTCAACTCCGTATCGACCTCAAGTAAACGAGGCTGTTGAAGCCACTAATAAGAATATCAAGAGAATTATTGAAAAGATGACGAGCACTAATAGAGACTGGCATGAGATGCTTCCCTTTCCTCTTATGGATTATAAAACCCCAGTCAAAACCTCTATAAGTGCAACGCATTATTCAATGGTATATCAGACTAAAGCGGCAATACCGGTGGAAGTGGAAATACCTTCATTTCAAGTGTTGGCAAAAATTCAGCTCAATGAAGTAGAGTAAGTAAAGAAGCAAATAGAGCATTTGAACCTCCTAGATGAGAGAAGGCTTGTAGCAACATGTCATAGTCAGTGTTACCAACAGAGGATGATTCGAGCCTTTAACAAGAAAGTGCACTTGAGGTAGTTCAAGGAAGGAGATGTGGTGTTACAGAAAGTACTACCAAATATAAAATACCCTAGGGGCAAATTTGCTCCGAATTATGAGGGCCCTTATGTAGTAAAGAGGTTATTATCAGGAGGTACATTAATGTTGATGGAAATGGATGGTCTAAAATTAAGAGGACCTATGAATTCAAATGTTGATAAATTGTATTATCCATGAAAACCGAGTTCAATAAAAATTCTGATTTTTCTTGAGAACTGTTTAAGGATTAATCTTTCATCATTTACATGTAGAATCATTAGCAAAAGGATTAATCTTTCATCATTAACAAGTAAAATCATTAGCAAAAGGTTCATCATAGAGAGGTGGAAATCGAGACCCTATGATGATAAAAGCAGAATCAAGACATAAGAATGGTACAACTAAAAGACTCATTAGCAAAAGGTTTCAATCATGAATAAGACCTTATTCCAAGAAAAAAGAAAAAGAAAAAGAAGGAAAAAAGAAAAAAAAAAAAGGAGAAAAAAGAGAAAAGAAGTAAGCACAATCTTAAGAAAATACTTTAGTGATATTCTACTATCTGAATGAGTGAATATCAAGAGTTAACGAAAGATATGTCGATTGGTTGCTATTTGTAAAATTCTCCATTCCTAAGTAAAATGATCCTAAAGTCCTTAAAAGAGATATTTATGAGAATTAAAAAGTTTTTTGAAATCTCGAAGAGATATATCCTCTTTAGATCATCCATCAAACCAAAACAAGTTAATTGATCCCCGATGGTTTTGCTCTATCCTTTTAAGATAGGCACATTATCTTTTGCCTTATCATTTTAAAACAACCACCCTTTTACCCTATCCTTTCAAGACAAGTCTCTTAATACTTAGCCCTATCCTTTTAAGAGAAGCACCCTAAATCTTTAACCCTATCTTTTCGAGATAGGACCTCTAACCTTTTACCCTGTACTTTTAAGATAAGCTCCTTTTTTCCCCATCTTTTCAAGACGGGTCTCTTAATCACTTGCCTTATTCTTTTAAGATAGGAACCTTAATTTCTTTACCTTATCCTTCCATGATAGGCTTCTTATTCCTTTACCTCGTCCTTTTAAGATAGGTTTCCCATTCCTTTGCCCTATCCTTTTAAGACGGGGCTGTATATTCTTTACATCAACCTTTCAAGTCAATATATTTATTCAAGATAAAGCATAACTTAGCTAACTATTCAAGTTAGTAATCCTCATTCTATTAGTTCAAAGTAGGATTTGACAAAAATAGGTATCTTTTTTTTTCTTTATAGCAAAGTTCTAATCAAACTTCACTATAAAAAAGGACAGCTATAGATATCTCATTTTTATCGTTTTTATTGGGCTAAGTTTAAAAAAAATAATAAAGAGGAAAAAAAAGGAAAAAGAAAAGAAAATAATTAAAAATAATAAATAATAAAATTGAATAAAAAAAAAGTGTTAAGTCGTATTGAGTCAAGTCAAGTGATCGTTTAAGGTCGAATCGAATAATGGTGTACGTCCAATTTAATAAATTCTAAGTTGAGCTTTATTAAAATATTTTTTAGTCTAGTCCAATATAAAGTAGATTTTTATCTAATTTATATTGAGCTAAATAGACTTAAGATTTATTAAATGGGCTAAATCAAGTTGGACTAAATCGGGCCCAAAGATAGGAAGCTTAGATCAATATAAAGTTTCTAGAAGCTATGTTTAATCTTCAATGAATCTAAATCGGGGATTATCGTATATTTTGTATTTGGATTTGTTAAGATTAAATCTATGACAAAAAAAGATTCAAAAGCTTCAATTGTGTGGCTTAAATTGTAATTCAGCTATAAAGTTTTGGAACGTTTTCAGAAACCCCAGCACACAACACAACATCACTGTACTCTACTATCCCTCACTCACAAATAGCCCCCAAATCACAAGCACACTACTGCAGTACACACTCACTAATCACTATCACTCACGCACTGATCTTATACACTTGCTTAGCACTCACCTCACGTTAACACACACTCACTAAGTACTCACTTCATGCTAACACATACTCATCGATCACTCCCTCACTATTGCATACAGTCATATACTTTGCATACACTCTACGCCACAAGCACAACTCACTCACTAATGTACTCACCGTACCTAATCGTACACTGACACACACATGATCTACACCTATATACCACCATCCCTCTCATCCACTACACTAACATACTGCCACAAACCAACTAAATACCTACAACACTCACTCGTTGATCACTTGCATACACATTAACACTCATTTATCGACGACTAACCTTTATGCCCCTACTTATTGCGTGATATGCTAACACTACTCACTTGATCACACAAACTCACATACATACCTCACATAATCACTCGCATACACCATAGCACTGCTCTCCATTCACACAATCACACAAACATGATCACATCCAACACATTCACACAATCAAACATTGATACGCTGCACGCCATCTACTTTACGATCAGATTTCACATAAGTACACAAACTTAGTCCAAACAATCACAACACGATTAACACGAACACACCTATCACATACGATTTAACTAGTTTAGGTAATCAAATATTATTTTCTATAATTATTTTTTTTAGTTAGTTAATTAATTTATTTTACTAATTTTGTTTTCTTTAGTATAGGTTATATATATATATATATATTAATAATCGTCATATCGTTTTGTTATTTTTCAAATAATTTTTATTTTTTTGATAAATTTAGTTAAATTACATTTTTTTTAACCAAAATTGCATCTTTTAAAAGTCATATTATTTTTTTTCTAATATCTATATGTTTGGAGAAGATACTTATCCTAGTATATGTTCGGAGAAGATACGTATCCTAGTATATCTTCTATATAGGATTTAGGAAAAATAGTTTTTTTTTTTTTTTTACAAGTAGTGATTTTTTAAAAAATAATAATAATAAAATCTTAACTGGGGTTTTTAAAAAGATTTAGTTAGCTAGGTTTTCTTTTTTAAGTAGATTCATGAAATTAGATCTTTTTATGTTTTTTATTAAAAAATAATAAATTGTTAAATAAACATAAATCTAGCTTGATTTTCAAATTTTAAAAAAGATTTACTCACTAAATCTTTTCTAAAAAAGAATTACGTTAGTATGATCCTAACTAGCAAATATGTAACCTCCAGGGCAATCGTATAAAAATAAATAATAAAAAAATAAAATTTTTTCTTTTTCTTGAAAATTAGTAATAAAAAATTCATTTTAATTACACTTTTACATATCTTAGCATTTTTAGAAAAATTATAAAAAATAAAAGCCCATTATTATTATTTTTTTTTACATAATGACTTAGTCTTAATAGGTTATCTCCTGAGTTTAGATTTTCTTATTTAATTTTCTAAAAATAATTTTTTTTAGAAAATCCGTAAACTAGTGGTCAAATTAAAAATTTTTCTACCCAAAAACCCTAATTTTATTTTTTTACCAGTGTAACTAGTTGGCCACTCCAATTTATTGAAAATATATTTTGTAAAAGAAAAATGTTTTTTATTTTTCTTGATTTAATATTGAGTAATTTATATTACGTAAGCTGAGCTTAATATAGGTTAAATTAAGGAAAACTGAAATAAGGTTAACAGTTACCTCTAGCTATGCAGCTACTTTATTGCATTTGGGGTTGTTCACTTCTTTTTCCCCTTTTGACAAGCATAGCTTTAATGAATCCTTTTTCAATATCTTACAAATAGTTAGGAACAACAGAGTCAATAGCATCTAAACAATAACAAGTGTCATTTAACTTAGTAAATTTACTCATGGCTTCAAAAACCCTAAAAGTTATCTTTTCATCTCCTACCCTTAATAATAGTTTCCCTTCACTAACATCAATAACTACTCAAGCAGTCACTAAAAAAGGACATCCTAATATAAGGGGTATCTCACGATCCTTGTCTATATCTAAGATAACAAAATCTACTAGGAAGATGCATTTATCGACCTAGACTAAAACATCTTCCATAATTCCTCTAGGATAGGTAACAAACCTATACACTAACTGGAGATTCATTTTTGTGGACTTAAGCTCACTTAACCCTAACCTTTTAGATAGCTTATATGGCATAAGATTGATGCGAGCCCCTAAATCTACTAAAGTTTTATCAACAAGAAAATTGCCAAAAATATAGGGAATAATAAAACTCCTTAGATCCTTAAGCTATTTTGGCAGCTTTTTTTGCAACAAGGCTGAGCATTCCTCATTAAGTATCCCTATTGAGATCTCTTCTAACTTTCTTTTGTTTAATAGTAAGTCATTCAAGAACTTAGCATACTTCAACATTTGTGAAAGAGCATCAACAAGTGTTAAGTTTATATGCAACTATTTAAAAGGTCTAGAAATGTACCAAATTGTTAGCCATTGCACTCTTGTTTCAAGCATTAAGGATAAGGAATTGGAGGCCAATATTCCTTAACTTTGGGCTGATTTTGGGGTCTTCTCCTCTTATACTTTGGTAGATTCATTAGACACTTTCTTCTCATCCTTCTTATTTTTAGCTTGTAAGCCTCTTCCACTTCAAAGGGTCACTACATTGACTTGTTCTCTGAGATTTAGTTCAATATTTCTAAGCAGTGATCCTCATTGTCGCTCATTCAAAATTCTAGCAATCTAACCAATCTGATTCTCCGGGTTGTGGATGGAAGCTTACTGATTTCTAAAAGAAACCTCTCTTTGTTGCATGCATGCCTCATTAAATTGAATGTATTTTTCCAAAAGGCTTTCCAACTTCTTCTCTAAAGTAGGTAGGGGTGCTACGAGTTGTTGAAATCTAGGTGAAGGTAAGTTTGATCTTTGTTAAAGCTAATTCCCTGCTTGCCACCATCGGCCTTCACCTTAATTTTGACCTCCTCATGAAAAATTAGGATAATCCCTCCACCCCAGGTTATAGGTATTACTGTAAGGATTATACTAGGTTCTTGAAGGTTTCCTTAGAAAATCAACATATTCTGTCTACTCAATGCCTACAATCCCCTCTTAGCTAAAGTTTTTAAGGCTAAATTGTAGTTATTTTTAACTAGTTGAGAGGGATTCAATTTTCTTGCTCAACATTTCCACCTGAGTGGCTAGAAATTGTACATCATTGAGCTCGAAAACACATGTGACTCTTTGCTTCCCCTTGGGGTTCTCCCATTAATAATTATTCAAGGCTATACCTTCTATCAAAGCCTGAACTTCCTCGGATGTCTTGGTATTGAGTGTATCTCCGACTGCTGCATCTATTATTTACCTTGTAGAGGGGTTAAGACCATTGTAAAAAGTTTGCATTTCCATCCAAAAGGAAAGGACGTGGTGTGGATACCTCCTTAGCAAGTCCTTAAAGCGATTCCATGTGTTGTATAGGGTCTTACCCTCTATATGGCAAAAGAAGAGATGTCGACTCTAAGCTTTGCAATTTTAGTAGTTAGAAAATGCTTCTCTAAAAATTTTTCCACCAATTCATTCCATGTTGTGATTGAATTCCTTGCTAAGGAATTCAACTACTGCTTAGCTCAACCACGTAGAGAAAATGGAAAGAGGTGCAGCCAAATAACATCATCAGTTACCCCATTAATCTTGAAGATGTTACATATTTCCAAAAAGCTAGAAATATCTACATTGGGGTTTTCGTCTTGTAGAACATCAAATTGTACAAACTATTGCACCATCTGAATAATATTCAACTTGATCTTGAAGTTATTGGCTACAACAGTTAGTCCGTTCATGTAAGACTGAGTACCAATTAATGATGGCCTAGAGTAGTCTAGCATAGCTCAATTCTATTCCTTATTGTTAACCATAATGTCATCCAGTAAGCTCTCGTGATCAGATTCGTGCTCACTCAGTTCACCCTTGTCCTTAATCTTTAGAGGAGACCCTTAATTGATCGCCTCTACTATTTCCTTAACTATTAGTTACCGAAAATTCCTCAAAACTATCCTCTCAATCCCAAGGTTAATTTCGATCAAATGTCATGAACGGCTTTTTATCATACATTACACCAAAGAAAATAGAAAATTAGTTCAAGATTGCACCAAGAGAACAAAAGAATTCAAGAAAAATAAAAGAAATTAAAAAAAGAAAAGGAAAGAATTATTAGATTAATAAATCTACTAGCTTTCTTAATATCATAAGTCCCTAGCAATGGTACCAAAAACTTGATATAAGGCAAGTGCACCTATCAAATTGTAGTAGCATATTAAGTATAAATGTCAATCCCTTAGAGACTTTAACTATTAATCTCTATTATCTAATTGGAAAATTGGAGTTCAAGAAATTAAAGAACCTAAATTAAATTGCAACAACTTACAAAATTAATCAATTAATTAATGGTTATTAAAGAACTTAAACAAGAAAGCTATAAAATTATAAATTAACTCAAGATTTGACAATCATATCTAGATCTTTGTTTCTCCTAGATCTAACATGTGATTTTTTTCTACAAATAATCTAATTTCTTCTTTTAATCTTTCTTGACCGAGAGAATTCTCTATTAAAGTTAATCACTTTCTCAAGTCAGTTAACTCTAATCTTAAAATCACCTATTAGAATCTCTTCTCAATAGCATAACCTAAGATTACATTATTGCACAATGAATTCTCTACAATATAAATCAAGATTCCAAAAAGATCTTCGAATAATCTTTATCAACTATACATAGATCTAATCTTATAAGAAATCTCTCGATTCTCTTATAATATATCAAAGTTTAGATCATTACCCATAAAAATAACAATCTAAAGAATTAAGCACACATAGTTGAATGAAGAAAAAAAATAAAGAATCGATTAAATCTAATAAAAATCCACGTTACATGAATAGATATAAGTTCCACAAACCAAATACAAAGTATTTACTCTTTATGCATCATAAAGTAGCGATCTCACATAAAAAAATAAAGGAATGTAGAAGAGTGAATCATGAAATCAAATAAATCTTAAATCTTGAAGTCTTAATTGTTCTTCTTCTGGAAAAACTTTCTAAAGATTGTCTAAAAGTTCTTTGTAAAAAAAAAAAAAACAAAAATACCCAAAAGAAGCTTTATATAGGAAACGGAAAAATAAGGTCACTACAACTGATACAACTAAGGACACGACCATATCCCTTAGTCATGTAACCTACTGTGAATGCTTCTTTTCTCTCTTTTTTTTTTTATTCCTTTTCCAATGTGGGAACGACATGATCAAGAACATGGTCATGCCCTTAAGCCGTGAAACTTGCTATGAATGCTTAAAAATTGCTCTAAATTTTCTTACAAATGATACAGTCATATCATTCAGATATATCGATTTTCAAATCTTCATAACTTGCTTGTTTTAGCGTTGAATTGAGTAAAACTTATTTCTATCTTCTTATTTTCTTATGTAAATCATTTCAGAACCTAGAAAACAAGATTCTACTCTATTAAGTATTATTATCTAAAAATAAACTCAAATTTTAAAGGAAAATCATGAAAATTTACTGTATAAATTATATGCAATTAAGAAATCATCACCAACCTATTGCTCAAAGGTAACTTAACAATAGCTAACCTCTTTACAGTTTCGATGTGGATCAACATGGTTTTACCTTTGGTTAACCTAATGATAGTCGAGGGAAGGCTAAGGAAGAAAAGATTGAAGTAAAGAAAGACATGCATTAGAGCTCTAGAAGGAAGACATAAGAAATTATGTACTTTAGATGCCTTGGTTTTGGATACTTGGCTAACCAATGCTTGAGCTGACAAGTGATGACCATCAAAGGTCAAGAACCATAATTAAACTGGGTTAGGACATCTATTGGAAGAGTTCTAAGAAGACTTAGATGCTCTGGTCCGACTTGAACATAAGTGGTCTTTGAACATGGTCATCAAGAGGGTTCTTAATACTACCATTTCTATGAAATTAAGCAATGGGAGAATCTCTTCCATTTAAACTGTATAGTGAAAGGTAGCTTATCTACACTAATCATTGATGGGGGAAGTTGTGTAAATGTTACCACCCAAGAAATGGTGGATGCCTTAAAGTTACCGACCTTTCCTCATGATTGACCTTATAGGATACATTAGTTAAATGAAAAGGGTGGACTCTAAGTGATCGAGAAAGTTGGAATATCGATCTCTATTTATAATAGGTATAAGGATGAGGTGCTATGTGACATTCTACCTATATGTGCATCACACATTCATTTGAGCCGACCTTAGCTTTTTTATATGAGGCTACTCCAAGACAAGTGCTAATATAGCATGGGGATTGTAAATGTGCCTATGATTAGGTCTTACCGCTGTGTAGATAGTTGTTCTTTAAGATAGAGGATTAAGCAATCCGTAAGCTACTCAAACAAATGTGATACAACTTTCAAACCTAACATGACCACAACTTACTGGATATGTGCATTGGTCTAAGTTGATGGGTTGCTTGCTACAATCTTTGCTTAAGGGATTTGATAAGAGCAAAGGGGTTTTTCACACAAAGGAGAGATACTCGAATGAGGAGTAAAATTAGTAGTTCATTAACGTGAAGATGATGATTCAAGATGCTTATAGTACCTATAAGATGGGGTATTTATACCCATATTGCTAGGGTTACACTATACTAATAGCATTTACTAAAAACGATATAGTTACTAGAACAAGTCTATCCAATTGTTTTATAAAAATAAAGGTGCAAATTTGTAATTTGTCTTGCATAGAATATCCCAATGTTAGGGTTATATAGCTTAAGTAGTGGAATACGTGTCACTTAGAGAGAGGTTTGAAGATATGTCACATAACAACCTTTGATTAGTCTGGGAAAGGTTAGTAGCAATTGAAACTTAGAACAAGTCAGCATTAACACCTCAACCATTCTTGGCTTGCAAAGTAAGGTGGTCTTCAAAATAAGTCGGTAGTAAAGGTCGAAGGTTCTCAAATAGTTCAAATGTTTTAGATAATGCCTTAGACGAAATGTTAGATATCTCAGATTAACCTTATTCATGTATTAGTTTGGCATTCCACTTACTACAATTCAAGTACGCAATCAAATTAGCTGAGCAAATCAAGTTAGCTTCTTATGGACTTAGTCAATGGAAGAGAATATGATGGACCATGTTGATTAAACCCTTAGCTTAGGAGTAAGTGAGGTTCTTAGGGTTGATTCCTATCATTCCTTTGGTTTTTTTGGATTTGTGATTAAATCCAATGAATGTTCTATTGGAACATCTTCCTCGAGTAGGTACGAACTTAAATCAATAATGTTGAAGACATTAGAGACTCTATACCTTTTAAGCAACTCAAGCTCGTATGCATTGTCATTGATCTTTTGAAGCACTCTGAACGATCACTAATGACACTTAGTTAGCATATATTTTCCAAGGAGAATTTGTATAGTTTTTATTCATTATTTGTGTTAATTTTGAAGAACTTAGAGCTTTTTTGATAATTATTTCATTTGCAAGACTTTAAAGAGCTCTCAAAGCTTCTGCATCAACTAAGTGTTGTTACATGCATCTTCTTGTGTGTTGTTGCCTTGATTGGTTTCTTCTAGTGGCGACATGGTTCGCTTTAGATCTTCATGATTCTCATGTTGATCTTGAGTAGTATTGTCGATAAGGTTAGCTATCCTCTTCCTACTAGGTACTATTGTCAAGTTGTCAATGTCATCTGTCCCTAGTGGAGTTGCCAAAATGTAGATAAGGAGGTTCGATTATAGTGGTCACATGCATACAACATAAGTCTTACATTATAAGTAGCCTCAAAGGATTGATTTAAAATGACATGTAAGGGATAACTTAGAGAAAAAGAAGTAGGGAGGAGGAGTAGGTAATCTCAGGAAGCTTAAATGCACTAGTAATAGGTAGAGGAGATATAGAACATTGACCTCACTATTTATGATGAGAGGTAGTATGTTCTTCACTTTGAGCTCTATTTGAGCTCCTATGGCAATAATGTGAAGGCACAACATTATTTCTCTAAATAATTGAATTGTGTCAAATGAGGAGAAGCTTAAGGATATTTATAGAGTAAAGCCATCGATGACCTCCATCGAACCATGGTGACAATCAATGGCTAAGATAAGTCCTCTTATTGATGGATTCTTCCATGGGCTCCTATTAAATCTAAGCCCTTGGTGAGCCATTCTATGTGCATGAGCTTCACTAAGAAAGGTTGAAAGCAAGTAAGCCGATCTAACAATCTTTACTCCAAGCTTACCACACCACATCTTCCTAAGTCATCACAAAATAGACTCCTTGGACCCTACCACCTAGCCAAAGAGTCTAGCTTAAATAAATAATAGAATAAATTTTAGGCCTCTAAAACTTTCTAAAAGAATTGTTGAGGAAAAATTTATGCTTTTCACAATCTAATCAAATCTAGAATTTCAATGTTACAACAATAAATTTTATATCAATATACAATCATGAACAAGCTTTTTAATTGTTAAGAATATAAAGAAATTTTATTCTAGTTCACAATCCCATAAAAAATTCAATTTAGAGCATGCTAATAGAATTCATGTTTCTACAATAGTGATTTTAATCACAATTTAACAATCCAAGAATGTTTCCTCGATATGATTGCACAAATAACATGGATTCATCATCAACGAGTAGAACAATTCAAGAACAACTCCTCTTCATCTTCTTCTCTTAGAAGTATTGTACAAGTTCTTTCTCACCCCACCCCAAAATCATATTTTTAAGAGAGATTTTAAACAAATAATGTAATAGAAACAAATTGCATTAAATAAACATTGAAGAATCACTCTTAAAACTAAGGATTATCACAAATGCAACTCCCATACCCTTGAATCAATCCTTAACTATATAATTTGATTTCTCCAAAAATAACAAGTTAAATAACAAAACTAAGTAGAGATTGAGTTTTACATACATTAGATTCTTAGATTTCAGGCAAAAATTGCACCAAGATTGTAAGGGTAGTAAGTTGTGTAGTAAGAGAAAATTAGAGAATGTAGTGTTTTAGAGAGAATGTGAGAGTTTAGAACGAAACGAGAATAAGACACCTATGATTTTTTAATCAAGAGATGAATACAAGCATGTTCGTGGCTACGTTTCCTATCTTGGAGTACGCACTTACCCTTTGGTGTGATCATAGGCAAGAATTATGGGGCATAATCCTATAAGTGATCTTCTCAACTTCAATTTTCTTCTTTTCCTTGCTTTTTGTTTATAAGAGGAGCACGACCATGTTTATAGGCCATATTTCCTTCTGATTCTTGAATCCAAAATTTTTTTAATTGCTTTATTTTTTCATGTGAAAACACTCTTTAGACTATTAGAACATGGCAAAATAAATTACTGAAGATAAAAATTCAATTGAAATACAAATTATTAGAAAGATTAATGCTTTTTAAAACAAAAACTACTTCTAAATTCAACATCTAACTGCCTCAACGAGATTGAAAAATTATTCATGTAGGGAAACAAACCGATGATGACTAACTAAAAATGACTTTAACTCGATCTAAATATTGAAATGTAAAACAACGATTATTCAAATGGAATTAAAATGGAAATAGCTTAGGTTACCTTCTAAGAAGCACTGTTGTTTAACATCGTTGGTTTGACAATTTCATCCTTCATTCAATTTTGTTCAGGTTTGACAGATTTAGGATTTGGTTCAGTATTTTCAAGCAAGCTTCCTTGTTGTCTTTCTATAACAATTCTAGCTAACTATCCCAACTGATTTTCTAGATTTCTGAGTGATGCCTTTGTATTCCTAATTGCAACTTCAGTGGCTGGAAATTGAACATATGAATGATATATTTGCTCAGCAACTCCTCCAAGTTAGGATTCCTATTATAAACTTGGAGATTCTTGCTATGCAGTTACTATTGGCCTCCCTATGAGAAATTAGGGTGATTTCTTCAACCTAAATTGTAAGTGTCACTAAAGGGATATTTTGGGATTTATTAGTAAGAACATTAACCTCTTCCATGTTAGTTGGTGTCTCCTCTTGCACCATATTCACTAATTCCATCAGTCCTTTATTTTTCTTACTTAAATTCTCAAACTAAGCTCTCATAGCAATCATTGGATCAACTTCAAATTTCCTAGCTACTTTCACCTTGGCTCTCACATTATCCCAGTAGAAGTTATTCATGGTCATGGCTTCTATTAGCTTTTAGGTAATATCTAGTGCCTTAGCACTTGGAGTATCTCTAGCTATGGCATCAATCGTCTACTTAGTAAGATAATTAAGACTGTTATAAAAGGTTTGAATCTGCATCCACAAAGGTAAACCATGACGTGGACCAATGCCTAAGCAAATCCTTAAAGCTTTCCCAAGTGTCATATAGCAGATCCATTTAGGCATATGATGATATGTCATTCTTGAATTTGTCCATTCTAGCAAGTGGAAAGTATTTCCTTAGAAATGTCTCAACAAAATTATCCCATATAGTTATTAATCCTCTAGGAAGCGAGTTGTGTCATTGCTTAGCCTTATCTCTAAGCGAGAATAAAAATAACTTGAACCCCATTGCATCATCTATGACACCATTAATTTTGAAAGTGTCACAGATTTCTAGAAAACTCGAAACACAGTTTTTCAAGTCTTCATTTGCTAAGCAAATGAATTGGATAAATTGTTGCACTATTTAAATCAAGTTTAGCTAAATTTGAAAATTAGTTGACTGAAGTACAGGTTTGGTAATACTGGACTCAATTGTAGTTGCTTTTGGCTTGGTGTACTCCATCATAGTTTTGTTGGCATCATCATAGTTCAAAGCCATATCTTCTATTTCTTCCACTTTTGAACTTTCTTCTTCTTCTTCCTTGAACTAAATTAATAGATCTTGGTTTGTCAATTCCATTGCCTAGTGTTCTCTCTTGCTTAGTAGACGAGTAATGCTCTCAATTGTAGGATCGAATTCAATAAGATTTATTCCGTTATTCCTTGTTAAGTTAGAGACAACAAATAAAGCAAGTACTAAAAATAGGAGTGATGCAATAAATCAATAATATGTAAAAATAATTGGTAAAAAGAGATTTTCCTAGTATTCAAGTTAGTTTCGCTCTTTTGGCTCTTTAGTAACGATGCCAAAAACTTAGTTGTGCTCCAACAATATGAGGATAAATACTACCCTTAGGCAAGTCCACTTAA
Organism: Lumnitzera racemosa; assembly: GCA_024138005.1. Lineage (NCBI taxonomy): Eukaryota > Viridiplantae > Streptophyta > Magnoliopsida > Myrtales > Combretaceae > Lumnitzera > Lumnitzera racemosa. Next base: position 89,375,928 of record JAMXBC010000010.1, on the reverse strand, counting down.
TCAAGTTATAATATAAGCATATATTTGAGTTTGAGTTGTTGATTCCACATGAAACCATAGAATTTGAGTAAATCTTATATTACTAGCAATTTTTCCTAAAATTTACCAGTTATCTAACTTGTCAACGTAGAGAAATAATTATATGCAATTAAACAAAAGTAATTGAAACATGAATAAATAAGTAAAACAATACAATAAACATATAATAAAATTTTAAAAATTAATTAAATTATGGAAAACATGTTCCTTAGTAAATATATTATTTACTATCAAATTCTGTGTAACATTCAATCTCAATTGCACTTTTGGACTATGGAGATTCCTAATGTGAATCAACCAAACATGCATCTCTTAATTAATCTCTAACCCTAAGTATAATCTATTCAAATCGCTTTTGCAATAAAGTATGTCAAGATCGCATCAAGATCTTTAATTCCTCTATTAGGTTACCCTAATTTAAAAAAATCAAATAGCTAATTGCTTAGTCTACTTAATTACTTTTAATTACTTCTAATTACATCGATCCATTTAATTATGGGATCTCGTGAACTCTATAGTAGATAAAACTATTATTCCCTTTATCCTCTAGACTATTATTTAAACAAAACTCACTAAACTTTTAAATACCTATCATTTCCTTTATCCTCTAAACTATTAGTTTTTAAACGTAAAAAACCGATTGAAGAAAAATCTCTCTCTCCTTTTCTTAGGCGCCTCTCTCTCCCCCATTATAAGAAATCCATTTCAATCTTTTAGTAGAAACTAAGCTAAATTCTCTAACACTTCTTAGTTATTTTGTAAGAATCTCATCAAGTCTTAATATAAGAATTTAACAATTTTAGTACAAAGACAAGGGGAAGATAGTCAAGTAACTGTTAGTAAGTACAACTTCCACTCTGAATGCCGAAATTCTATGAAAATTCCTAAAGTAGAATTTATTCATTAAAGAAAGGGGGAAAAAAAATAAAAATGCAAAACAAAAGAAATAAAAAAATATGGTTCTTGAGAAAATTATCTCAAGAGTACAGCATTTAAAATCACCTCTAGCACAAATGTGCAAGAAAGTGAACTATATATCAAGAAACAGTAAAGAGACAGAGAATAAACAACTAATTTGTTGCAAACCTATAACATATTGTATTTCATAGGTTGGTGCTATCACATTACTTAAGCATAACATAATGGTAAAACAAAAACATTAACGCATGGAGATGTTAACAACGAACCAGTTTTCCACCTTGAATAGTCTCGTGGAGGATTATCTTGAAAAAATGTAGAGAGCTTGATTCAAAGAAGCAACCTTCTTGTTCATGTGCATGTTCTCCTCCCTGATGATAATCCATTCTTGCTAGTTTCCCTAAGTAGTGAAAAGAGATGAACTTGTCATTGCGTACATAGTGGAGAGTGAATCTAGCTTGCATGTAACCGGTTGGTGTGTTCCAAGAGTTTCGTTAATGGTCAAAGAAATGTTTGTTTAGTACTGATCCATGAAAAGCAATAAAATCGCAAGGCAATTTTATTCATGAGGTTTAAAATAGCTTTTTGAAGGAACAAATTTTAGTTCAATTTAAAGCTAAGAGAAAATTTTAAGTGGTAAATCGCTTTTTGAAGCGGCGATTTTAATCCAATTTAAAATCGTCTCTTCGAAAGGTGATTTTAAGTGTTGTACTTTTTAGATTATTTTTTCAAGAGCCGTATTTTTCTTTTCTTTTCTTTTCTTTTCTTTTTTTTTTTTACAATTTTATTTTCCTTTACCCTTGAAGAAATGGTAAAAAATAGAAGAAGCCAAAGTTTATAGTATTTGTATGTGTAACTAGTGATTGTGTTAGAGACATACATGAATGTTGACATTCTCTTTATGATCATAGTTTAATGGTTTGGTTTAATTAGGATTAAGGAATTCAATCAAACTTTTGTTGGAAAACTTGAGGAATAACTTGTAAGTCGTTAATTTGACATTTATGCAATTTAGGATTGTGTAGATTCATGTTTTCTAGAATAAAATAATGTAAGACCGTGCTATCAGCTTTTTAACGTTACATTGAAATTAGGACCTGGTTTGAATTTGTAGTGGTCACCACTTGTGTCTACTTGTGTGGAATGCGTACTGGGTCCGATAGTCTAGCTTAGCCTTTATTAGATTACTATTATTTTTTTTTTTTTAGGTATAAGAGATAAAAAAAATGTTCTTCTAATTACGACTTCAAGCATTGGGACAAGATCGACAAAACCAAGTGGATTAAATGAGTGGCATGATCTAAATGGTTAAAAGATTTAACACCTTGCGAAGTGTAAGTCTGTTGTAAATAAGAGATTTTAGCACGGGGAAGCTTGAAGTATGCTTATCACAATGTGAATTGTGGTTTTAGTAGCCTTCTCAATCTTTATATACTCATATATGCCATTATTATGAGTATACGATGAATTATTTATCGACTTGAATAAGTAAGGTATGCCCTTTCGACTACGTGGTTTTATGTTAAAAATATAATTGAATTTACTGTCATGAGAATATCCAATAGTTGTGATAGCTGGAAGAAGAAACTATAATCTGTCCTCCTCCATCCCAACGTCGTAATTAGAGCGAAGTCTTTTTGAGTGTTTTCCTCCGAAAACCGATAAAGATAGGCATGGAACCCTGCCACCTAATTCAGTTGCTAAGCACACCCGATAACTTCACTTCTGCAGAGAAATCACAAGCACTTGACGTAGTAATGGTTATGATTTCGCTTTTCTATGTACTGATGATGGAGATGACCTTAGTACTGAAAGACTGAGGGGATGGGAGTTGCATCTCATTTTCAGCAGCAGAGTTTCACCTTGGTACCAATTCTCCGCAACCACACCCAAGCATGATGGAAATTATGTAGAGGTTTTCTCAGCTTCAGTTATCTTAGATTTTCATCATCCAACGAGACTACTAACTTTTAGCTCCAACAATCGGGATTACTTAATCTAAAACGTAGCTCCTTCACTAAGCTTTGTGTCTCGCTCCTCTCTCTCAGTTTCTTATATGTATGCATGTGCTTTTCAATTCACGTTGCTTCTATCATCAGTTACTGTTATGTTATTAGTTAGAGAGAGCCTTGGTCTTTGTCTCGTACAAAAAGCTTAATCCCTTTCCAACTTGATGACATCACATCACAACAATTGGTGTATTTGGTAATATAAAGTTGGTGGGCTTTTTGTTAAATCAAATTACTATAACATGAAAAGAACCAATAAATCTATCCTTCCAGTAATATATTCCTGTCTCCTAGAAACGATTGACTAGCTCATGACAGAAATGAAATTGATGCGACGCCTGACCTTAATGCTACTGCTTGCAAAACCCCTTACCGATCAAGTTTGCATTGACACTCATTGTGTGCCCACATTTTGAGGAGGCCTCGAGCATATCTTCACGTACTAGACCTTCTTTCAACTTCACAAAAAAACATATACACAGGATTCTTTGAATTTCCCATCCGAACGAATACCCTTTCACTGTCTGAGCGCCATGAGGTTAGCGAGTTAAGAAGAGTCGGCGAGGAGCGAGGAGAGGGTGTGTCGATCGGCATCAGGTTGGAGTTGAGGTGTTGTCGATACATAACGTGGGTTTTAAAATTTAAATTTTTTCTTTTCTTTTTTCTCCCCAAAGTCGAAAGAGAAAGGGTCTGTGAATGCAAATCGGATTTTACAAAACGAGGTTAAAAGAGGGAAGAAGAAATATTATGTATTTTTTAAATATGTTTTAAAAGGGATGTTGCTTGGACTCCACGTATGAGGGTTATAAATGAAAATGGATTTTAATTATACATGTATCGTTGGTTGGTTGTTGATGCTATTCTTTTTTTTTTTTATTAACATTTTCAGCGTATTGCCAAATCTTGATAGCCACCGTACATGTTTCAATCTTTTTGGTCTACAATGTTATATGAGCAACACCATCACTTCATTGTGCTACAAAGAAGTGATATATCGAAGCGTCAGCATGTGTTGTTCTTTAGTTAAATATAATAGGACAAATGTTGCAGTTGCTTAGAGATGAAATAACCACTGTGGTGTCGGTAGCAGCTGAGAGTGAGATAAAAGGGTCTTGTTCTTTAGTTTGGTGTTGAAATCATGTGTAAGGATTCTCTTTTCCAGCTAATGAGTTTTTGCAAAACGTTGAATTCACCATGGCTTAGATCATATGGAAAAAAAAAAACCATAAACTACGAATCGAATCGTAAACCAAACAAAATTAAATAGAAAAAAATGCTTTTTTTTTTTTATTTTTACAAACCGTTTGATCACGATTTGATTCAGTTCAAATATATATAAACGGTTTATGGCTCGATTTAAAAAAGCAAATCAAATTGAACCATTTTAAACTAAACCAAACCAAACCATTTGGTTAAACAAAAATAATTTCATGTAATTATTTTATTATTTTATTTTATTTTTTCATTAATTTTTATAAATTTCATTAATTTTTTCATATCTTTTTCTTTTTTCTCTTACTTTTTAGATAAATTATTAAGATTAAGTTATGTGAGTTCCATCTGAAATTTCACATTTAGATTTTTTTTTAATTATTATTTTCTTATATATTTTCAAATCAAGAGTCTTACCTTAATACTTTTTTACATGTCTCTTTTTTTTTTTTACTAATCTTTAATGAGTCTCTTTTGTTTCCTTCATATCATTTTTTAATAAGTAGCTTTACTTCTCCCTTTTTGTTATTTATTCATTAAAATAGAGCTTCTTATACTCGTTCGATCAAATTATTTTAAGATCTTGTGCAATTTTTTACTATCATTACATATAATAAATATATGAGAAACTAATTAGAACCATATGAAAGTTCGATAGAAAAGAAAACATGTTATTGAAATAAAAATGTTTAATGAAAATTTAATATAAACAATTCAAATCAAATTGAATCGGTTTTAATTAGCTTTGAAAAATTTATGAATCGAACCGCATAATTAGATTCGATTTAAAAATAAATAAACAAATAAACTGTTATATTAGGTTCGGATTAATAAAGGGGTGAATTAAACCAAACCAAACCGCACTCACCCTTAATCATAACCATTTAGCTATAGCTCTATTCCAAATTGCTCCCCCTGTAATTTAATATAGCTTTTCATGAAATTCCTGAGATGGTCTGATATATATTTGTTGTCAGGTTCAATTTACTTTAAGCTCATCTTGTCATTTTGTTTTAATTTCCATCTAAAAATTCCATGCAACTAATCATCAAGTGTATTGCTGTCACCTATATATATATTTATATATATTGAGAACTTTGCATGAAAATTTTTGACATTCTTCATCCCTTTCTTTTTACAATGTTTCGTCTTTTCCTTCCTCTCCCAAATGGTAGTAATCAAATTAAGTTGTTGCAACCACTTATAAAAACCGAGAGCTAATTGAACCATCATCAAGTGGACATGATCTCATTTCATCATTGTAAGCATCCCACTAATATCGAGTATGTGAAATCAAGTATCATGACTGGAAATCACCTTGGAAAGCAATTACATTGTAGCAAAGATCATGTCAAGGTGTGTAATCTGGCAAGCTATCGTACAAAGAAAATGTGTAGTGTCGTAAAATAGTAATCACATGCAATGAAAAACTCCCACAGCGGTATATTTTAATTGAGCAAAATAGTGTCGTATATGAGTATCACGCATCGAGCATCAAAGGCACACACACATAGGGATGTCACACATAAAAGAGTGTTACAGGTATATTTTAATCGAGCAAAATAGTGTCGTGTATGAGAATATCGCATCGAGCGTCACAAGCACACGCTTAGGAATGTCATCATGTGAGGCTACCCTCTTTCTTCCCCTAGTCATTGACACAAAGTGAAGGAACAAGTTAAAAATTCTTGATGCCCCTCGCTTGAAATCCAAATGTTGTAGTCAAGTCCTTTAGCCTGTGAGAATCGAAAAGCTTTGAAGGAATACATCGCCTTTAACTCCACATTCCATTGCACAGTTTGCAATTGCATAAGAGCCCTTGAGAATTGTACTTGCTTTTCTTTTGACATTTGTCCTGTCACCATGCGTTTATAAGAAAGAGTTCCACTTTGCAATTGTTAAAAGAAGGCATTTACTTGAATCTAGAGTATGCCTTGTTCTTCAAAAGTTCACATGCTTAGGACCAATGCTTTAGCTAAGCAGCAGTGTTATCTAAAGTAGTAAAGTTACCTTCTTTTAACAACACTTTGTGGTAAGGAATAAAGGCTCATCTTAGCCACACCAATAAGTATCATGAACATGAAATTTTTTAATTGACGTTACCTTAAGATTACTTAAACACTTTGGTTAAAGGAGAGTATTTTATAGAATAGACATGATTTTGAGATTATTTAGACTAAGCGACTTAAGAGATCTCTTGTAAAACACATACCTTTATGTAATTATTTTGAGTGGCCGATTTATAGTGTTCATGAAAGTAACCTACTTAAAATGATACCTCACAAGTAAGTCGTAAAAGTTAGTCAAAGATACCCTGTGGGTTCAGAAAATAAAAAAAATAATAAAATAATAATATTATAACTAAAAGTAATCGATTTTACTATATTATATTATATGTATCGAAAACACATGATTTACATTACGAAAATTAACTAAACTTTAGAAATAAATTATTTAAACTATTAAATTTTTAGAATGATATGAAATAATATGTAAAAGTAGCATATACGCTTCAAGTACAATTGTTATACATAAATATATACCAAAAATTACCTAAATATCCAAAAATATAGAAAATTAGCTAAAAATTAATAAGAGAAGTAGTAAAAATATTTTTTAAAAAGAATGCTAGGATAACAAGAGTCAGTAGCAAAAGGCATGGCACGGTCTATGGATAGGTGTTAATGTAAATCCTAAGCTTAGGGACACTTAATCTAAGGACTTTAGGGAGTATAAAAAGCCATAAGACAAAGAAAAATCCCCATTCTTCCCCATGCAATCCATAAAAACTCCTATTTTCCTCTCCACAAGCTTAAGAAGAATCTTCTAGGAAAGAAAGTGGAAGAAAATAGCAAGAAAGATCCTAAAAAATTTTGATCAAAGTAGTGTAAGCTGAGTGAATTGCGATTTGAGGATCCAAGGGGCTACTTGGTATGAACCATCATCGCTAACCAACAATAGAAGTGGTGCCAAGGTGGATCGACATGGTAGTGGTGGAAGGTGGTGGCTAGACAACTAAGTTTCCTATGAGCTCCAAATTTTACTCCATTTTCTTTTATTTTTAAAAAATATTAAATTGAATTCGAAAATTATGGGAAAATTTATTCTAAGTTATTTTTACATGTAAAATTTGAGAAAAATGTTATTTTGTGAGAATTTTACATTGATATATATTATCCTTAAAAAATTGTTAAAACTCGTATCAATTTCAAAATTGTTTTAAATACCCCTACTAGTATAATTTTGAGCTTAAAATTTTTCCAAGATATCACAATATTATACAAAAGATAGCTATGAGGAGATTTCATCTAAATCTATTTTCTATAATTTTTACGAACTTTTGAGCCATTTAATCATAAAAAAGAACCATGTTTCAAAGTTTAACTAAATTATTTTCAAGAAAATTGATTTGCACCTATTCTAGAACAAATTTATCATGTATCTTGCTAAGCTTGGTGATGAGGAATTGAGATTACATCAATTGAAGTAGGGGATATGTTATAATTAGTAGTTTATATTTGAATTGGTTAAAATATGGGTACAGAAAAGTAGAGTTAAGGTGTTGATGTGTTAATAAGTTTGGTGAAGGATGGAATTAAGATGTTATAAGAAGTTTTGGGATTGGAAGTGAATCACATAAGTGAATGACTTAGGGAAAGTGTACAAGCTTAGGTCATATCAAAGGGTTCATCAAAGAGTTGAATTGGGAAAGAAGTTAAACCCTAAAGCTAGAGACTTATTTAGAAGGTTGGTAAGTAAGAGAAGCCTAGCAAAAATAGTGTTAGAGACTTGTTTAAAAGGTTGGTTAATGAGAGAAGCCTAGTTGAAATAATGCTAAAGGCTTGTCTACAGGGTTCGATGGTGAAAGAAGCATAGCTAGAATAATGCTAAAGGCTTGTCTAAAGGGTTGGTTGGTGAAAGAAGTCTAGCTGAAATAACTTCAAAGACTTGTTCAGAAGGTTAGCTAATGTAAGAAGTTAGCTAAAGTAACAGTAAAGACTTAGTCAAAAAGTTATCGATATAGGAAAACTTACGTTAGAACATTGCTAAAGGGTTCTTAAACCAAAACTTAATGATACATAAACTTTTAGAGCCTTATTCAAAGACTTCAATACTAAGTTAATATTAAAGAAATAACCTAATAGACTTACTCAAGTTAAGTCACAACCACACTTAAGTTATTAAAATAAACTCATTTACTTTATTTATAATTAAAACTAAAATAGTTGTATTGAATATTTAAGGATGAATCAAAGTAGACGAGACCAACACCCAAGTTTATTAAGCATCATGTGTCAAGGTAAGTGGAATCAATGCTTTACTACATTTCGAAGTAATATTTCAAAATACTTAGAGGCCTTAGTAGGTATAGTTTGTGGTTGTAAATTAGTTGATTATACATGTGTAACGCCTGTACTTAAATATTGTTCTACTGTTGTATGAGTTGAGCTTTTTGTATTATTTGTTTTATAATGCTACTTAGATTAGACTGTTTGAAATTAGTTGACCACCCTGAAAACAATCTAACTTAAACTTAGTTTAATCTCTAACCTAACATGTATCTCAACCCACTAAGAGAATAACTAGGATTCATAAGCCAAATATGGACCATTCAATGAGGATAATTGAAATGATCCTTTCCGCACCTTTAGTTGAACTAAATGATAGAAGAAGAGGTCATAATAAGGTTGAGGATTGTGGTTCAAAGTTAGTCTTAAGTGAAGAGTATTCTCCATTGCATAAGCCCCAGTTTGGTTTCAATCCGTATGTAAATCCTCGACTCGAATTAGAACGGATATAATTTCTCTAATCTCGCAACGAACTAAGTAACATCGTGTAATGGCACTTGCTTGTAAATGCATTTCATTTATAACTTGATTAAAAACCTCAACTGTTCTGTATTGAACTCATACTTCTATCTCCATCCTACTTACTAAGGAAGTTATTGCTCAATCCCCTATAGTTTATTTTGCAAGTGCAAAGTAGATTTAAAGGTATATCACCCAATTCTAGAAGATTAGAGAATGGAGATAGGGAGTAAAGATCAAGAAGAATTGGTTGAAATCTTATTTCGTCTATTGATTTTACCAACTTTTAGGAAAACTATTAAGGTCTTCTTAGGTAGCCGTCTAGTTTTCACCTACTAATGTGTACACTAAGTTTCGTAAACTTATGGACTTATACCAAATTATCTTTTGGACATGTTATCTTTTCATATAAATAAAATTATGAAATTTCTTGTTGGTTTTTAGAGTTTTACACCCCTTAATGCATATAAAACTCAATTCTTTTTGAAAGATATGACTATAGGAACATTTTTAATGGTTATTTTGAAGGATCACTCTACAGGTTTATATCAAATAGGTTCCAGGTTATAGATGCTTCAATGTGGTTAGTAAGGGTATACCTAGCATGAACTAGGTCTATAATAGCAGCTGTAAGGCTAACTTCTATCACAAGGTTATTTACACAATAGGGTTGTTGTGAGTTCATCACTTCAAAGCATGACATCTCTTACATCATCTCATACATCAAAGCAAAACTCTTATTCACTAGTAATAATGTTTAAACGATCCCCTTCTGAAAGTGTTTAGTCGTGCTTATGCAGCAATAGTAACATTAATCATCTAAGATCAATAATTCTTTCTTACTAGTTAAGGGGGTATTTCCCATTACTTAACTACTTAACATGGCTTACTAAGATATCACCTAGGTTTAAATGTCAATATGTTAAGATGTTTATCAATGGAATTATCTCCACTGCCTGATGGGAAAAAGAAAAAAACAAAAAAAGAGAAAACTAGAGCAACTAGTTAGCATGACAACCATATATGATTTCCATAGCTAGTTATGTTCCTAAAAGGCAATACTCTTACCAAATTGCACCATATAAGCTAAATTCATTATTGTACACTTCAGAGTCAAAACTCTTACCAACAAGCAATGATGTGTAAACTGTGTTACATTCATTATCATTTTCCTTTAAGCAATCAAAGGGGTTTATTTGCCTCTAGTCAAATGTAAATCTACTTTACAAAAACAGCCTTGTGTATTAAGGAGATCAATCTCTTACTTTGCAACAGTAATAGCAATATTGAGTGATAAAGGAAGAAAACTTTTTCATTGATAAAAAGCAACTATCGCTTTGTTTACATATGAAGAGAAAAGAGAAGAAAGAAGACCAAAAAGGCTATCTTTTGTTTTCATATTTTCCCATTTATGTAGTGCTTTCCATTTTCATAATATCATTGGTGCGCTTACCTTTCTTTACATCTCTACGACAATCATGCATCCTTTTCTTCTTGAATACTTATGTCTGAGCATGTTCCCCTATGGGTAAGGGTACCTTAGGGGGTTCCTTTATAGATATCCCCCATTCATTTTCATACTCAATGAAAGAAGCTGCTTTAGTAATGTTGATAGTCATCTTCCACCACTAGTGCTCTAAAGTCCTAATCTCGCCAAGGTATCCAATTCAATTTTTGCAAGCCTATTGAAATGTCCAAATGCCTACCTGGGGTTAGTCTAGACTTCATTCTCTACTTAGGCCAACTCTCGAGTACCCTAGAAGCACTCCTCCCTAAGGCACCTAACCCTCATTCTTAATGTTTGAAGGAAGGAAGCTCGCCTCCTTCCCCCCAAAGACCATGACTAAGGGACCCGCTAGGCTACGAGCGAAACACCTTTCCCACTCTCTATCTACCTTCTCTTTCCTCATTTAATGCCAAATAACCAACTATCATATGGCCTCTATCTAGCTACCAAATTAGGGCCATTACCTACCACCAATAGGACAAGCCTATCTCCCAAACACCTACCAACCGATAGAAGGGAAGTTATCCCATCAAGTACTGGCAGTGCCGCATCCTTATATTCTACACTGGGTAGTCCTTTTCTACTATGTGTCTGCACAAGCCAATACCTCCAATCTATAAATAATGGTAAAACCCTTAAGGAAGGGGATTGATTCTTCTACATTCTCCTAGGAACTCACTATCACCATTACCCCTATGCAATTATCTCTCTACCCTCCGCACTAACTTGAGCATCGAAGAGCCTTCTTTATCAAAGCCAGAGGGAGCTTTTTGCAAGTTCATTGCTATCAACGACTAGCTAACCGCCTGGAGTTCACCTAAGAGACATACCCGTGATATCAACCATCACTTAGATAGAGTTTGTTACATGTGAATGAGTTCTTTGTTGTAAGGATAAGGATATCCTTCCTATTTAAGTGACCTTTCATGTACTCATATCATATTGAGAGAGTCATATTGTGATCATATAGCTATATCCTTCTTATAAGGAGATGATATGACATAGTTACACTAATCACATGAAACTATATGCAAGCATAGATAGGTCTAATTTTGTAGCCTAACTTAACATGCCTTATCATCTTCATAGAAGACTCATAGAAGCTATTTAATACAATGGGTTGTTTTACTAAGTCTCGAATGCTTATTCATATAGCTTTGAAAGTAGATATTAGCGTAACACTAAGTGAGGATCTATTGTCAACAAATGTTTTCTTGATAGGATAACTGTTGAGTACACTTTCCACATATAGAAGGTGATTGTGATTGTGATTCCTCATGCACTTGTTGCTAGTAAACATAATTATACCATCATTCAATAAGACCATTTCCTTTATGGGATGTACTATAGTATGTTTCTCGTATTGACTTTGGGCAATCCTTATGAGTGCAATTTCTTCCCTTAATCATATACTTTATCAAAACTGAGTAGGTCAAAGAAATTTCTAACATTGAAAATTTTCAAAAAAGTAAGGACAGCATTATTGTCTCTATTTTCTTTAATTTCAATTTGTTTCCATGTATCTTCATGTTCCTTAGCTAGCTGTATGTCTATTTCTTCCGTCTTTATAAGGTCACGAGTGATAATATCCACGATGCCTACTAAGTGTTATAAATTGGAAGTAGATTATTCGTGACATCTTTGTCTTTAATAACTAGTTCTCTATTTTGAACTCATTCATTAAATATTTTCTTCAAAGTCTAAAAATCTTTGGTAGGATAGCTTGCATTCATATGAAATCTATAATACTTAGGTTGCTTTTGTTTTTATTTGTAGGTTGTAAACACCCCATTTTTGCTACCATCTTATCTTTATCTTTATTTTTATTTTTGGTTAGTTGTATTTATAAAAAAAGCTCCAAAAATTTTGGAAAATAGAAAAACCACAAAAATTTGAAAAATAAAAAATATAAAGTGTCAAAAGTATGAGAGTCACGTCTAGAGGTGTGTAAGCAAGTTAAATGGGCTAAGCTAACCTAGCCTAGCCTACTTTGGCCCTAAGTTAAACGAGTTGGGTTCATTTGGCCTATTTTTAAACAGACCAAAAAACCTTAACCTTAACTTTATTTAAAAAGAGAGTTAAACAGGCCAGCCCACGGACTAAAGGAGTAAACATACTAAATGAGCAAACATACTAAATGAGCTGACTCAAACTCACTCATTTTGGCTCGCAGGTTAAACAAGTCGAGTTTATTTGGCCTGCTTTTAAATAGGCCAAAAAAATCTTAGCCTAAACCCATTTAAAAAAACTGGTTAAATGGGCTAACTCACAGGTCAAAGCTTACTTGCATACTTTTAATCATGTTAATCAATTATTTAGGTCAGGTTAGGCAATAATAAAAAATATACAAGTAATTTAACAAATTCAAAGACTTTAAAAAATTAGCTTTCATTAAAATATATTTTTTAAGAAAATTCCAGTAAAATTTGAACTCATGTAAGTGAATTCTATTCAATTTAAAATTTAAATAAATTTAACTTGACAAGAAAATAAGACTCAAAATTATTGTGTTAGAAAATATTTGGCATATGTATTTTGGGGTTATGTTGGTGTATTTGGGTCATTTTAAAAAAAAAAAAGTTAGAATGGACTAGCTCGAGTTTGAAAGCCTAAATTAAAGTTAGGCTCAACAAGAAAATGTTAAGTTTAATTTATGTGTATGATATAATGAGAACAAATCTTAGGTAAGTTAGTTGGGTGCATGGAGTTGGGGAAAGAAGTAATAAGCATGATTTTTTTTTTCTTTTTACTTTTGCTCAATCACTTACTATGCACGTGACCATTTCCTTCCCAACCAAAAATAGAGGAAAAAAAAAGAAGAAGAAAAGGGCGTGGACTCCTTAAAGGCAAATCTTTTAACGAATTTTATCAAATCTTAGTTTATTTTTTGCAAATTTGGTTGAAATATTACAAAATCATTATCAAAAATACCAAATCTTACAGAGATTTACTAAGATTTGATAAAATCAACATGAACCCAAAAGCTTCATCCATAACTCATTAAAATTAATCTAAATCTTCACAAGTTGATTCAATTTTGTAATTTATAAAGAGGAAGTTCGGATAACATCTTGTAACAACAACCAAGTTCTACAAAAAAATACATAACGCAACCTACACACCTACTTTCTCACTCTAACTTGTGCAAGCACTCTCTCTCTCTAACCTAAACACAACATAGGCCATTGTTGATGCAAGCTAACCACCACCCATGAACTACTACATGCCCAGCAACCAAATGCAACCATCTTCATAAGCTGTTGTGAAGTCTAACCCTATATCTAACCCAAATCTCAACCACCTATGCATGACCATTATTGAAACACCACCAAAACTAAATTCTCATCCAAAAACAACACCACCAATGTATTCCTTGTTTCCTAAAACCACAAGAACCTAAATTAAACAACCAAGAATTGACCACCATTGTATCTACCAAACACCACTGTTGCACTCACTTTCAAAACACCACACAAACCACCTTAAAAACCCATGGCATTGTGTCTAAGCATCTTTTCATCAATAAAAGGCTCAAGAAAAATTGGTTTCTCACTTGAAATTCAAATTAAAGGTGCTATAGGAAGTTGGTTTGATCATTGCTATTGAAGAAGAACTAGGATCCAGATTGCGACCCATGGAGCTCCTGTACCCAACTTAGATCGATCTAACTTGCATGTGCACCCAAATGCCTGATTTGACTTAGTTCTATTAGTAGGTTTTTGTCCTTTTATTTTTATTTTGTTTTGTTTTGTTTTGTTTTATATTTTTTATTTATTTAGTTGGTTTATTTTATTTTGAACGCACACTAACTTTAGTTTGTGTTTTTTCCTTATTGATTTTAATTTTACTTTGTGGTTTTTTTTTTATTTATGATATTAGTTTTACTTTAAATTGCATAAAATAAGCACTAACATACATCTCTTTGCAGGTTTTGGCATTAATAGTTGATTTTTTTTATTTTTTTTTGACATATTTATTAGAATTGCACTTGCTTTAGCATTTATTAGAATAAATCTCATTTTTAGGGTAAAAATTGCATATTCATCATAAAGTTACATCTTTAGAATAAATTACACATAAAATATATATCACATATTTAGAATTTAAATTGCATGTATATAGTAAAAAGTCACTTTTTAAAATAATTTGCATTTTCTTTTTTTACTAAAGTGCATGAAATTGCATTTTCTTTAAAGAATTGCATTATTTTATTGAAAATTGCTGTTTTTTTAGTGAAAATTACGTCTTTTAGGTACAATTACATCGTTTCAGATCCACATCTTTGATTGAAATTTGTGTCTCAATTACACATCTTAGGAGATTTGAATAAAATTGTAGGTTATTCGTTCAATTTGCATTTTTCAACAAATTAAGCGTTTTAGGGATTTTTCTAAAAAAATATTTTATCATATAGTTGAGTTTTTTTTTATATAATTATAAATCTTAATTGGTTTTTTTAGGAGTTTTTCAAATTTGGGAATAAAAATTAGGTTTTTAGGTCTTTTCTTAATACAATAATAAATGTCTCAAAACATAAACCTAGCCAATTTTCAAAAATAAAAACAATCAACACACTAAATTTTTTTCTAAAATAAAAAAAAAAAGAACTACATTAGTTTAATCTTGACAACTGGGTACATAAACACCTCTAAGGCAACCACAAAAAAAAATGAAAAACCTTTTGTTTTGTTCTTTTTTTTTAGAAAATTTGTAATTAAAAATCATTTTCATGTATTTTTCATATTTTTACATATCTTTTCATTTTTATAAAAATTATAAAAAATAAAAGGCACATTAATTAGTTTTTTACTAATTTCTATATGATGAATATAGTCTTAATAATTTAGCCTTTGAGCTCAGTTTTCTAGTTAAATATTCTAAAAAATATTTTTATAGAAAATTCACAGACTAGTAGCTAAATTATGATTTTCTACCTAAAAACCCTAATTTCCTTTTTTTTTACTAGTTAGCAACTCCAAAATTAATTTTTCAAAAGTATTTTTCAATATTTTTAAAAGAAAAATGCTTTCCTTAATTTAATATTAGGTAATCTATATTAAGCGAACTAAGTTTAATATAGGTTAAATTAAGAAAAATCAAAATGGGACTCAATAGGGGAATAAAGCCTTTACAAGTACTTGAACTTTTTAAGATTTTCATTTTAGTACTTGAACTCAATTTATTTTCAATTCAGCCTTACACTCTTTAAATTGCACTACATTAGTACATTTGTTTACATCTATTAGCTTGAGAAGTAACGAATGTTAGTTTAAGGTGATGTAGCATGTATCTTTCCTAGTTGGAGCTGACATAACTTTCTTTTATTAAAAAGACATAGCTGACATAGTAAGGGAAAGTTATGTGCATATGAAATCCATTAGATACCCTAATACCCAAAGTAAAGAGCCATCACTAAAACTTAGTTCGACATAAGAAGTGCAACCTTCGGTGTGTACAACAACAGTAATGGCAAGGAGAAATGTGTTTGAAGCCTCATCATCATCAACGTCTATTCCTATTCATCACTCTATAGATAGTTCAATTGATGTGGACTATTTTTGCAGGTTAAGATGCCAGATGCAAAGAGCCTGAACATTAGAAAACTATGGGAGAAGGTTCTATGGTTATCCTTTATATCGTAGGAATAGGAACCATGGTTTCTTTAGGTGAGTCGATGCCATAGATGGCAAGGGTATAGCAACAAGGAAAGAAGTGATTATTGGAGCTTTGGACATTAGTTAGACCCAATATACGGCTCTTAAACGAAAGTTGGATGCATTACAACAAGAGATTTCATTGCTAAGACAAGACATGATTGCATACACAAGTATAAAAAATGACGATGGGATTTGGAAATTTGTCAAGTAGGTATTGATCCCTTAGTTCATTGTCGTATTGTTTCAATTGTGGACTACTTGGATCGAGTAGAAGAGTGTATAGATCCAAAATAGCATTTCTTGTATCTAACATATTAAGAAATTATGTTAGCAAGTTCTGTAATATGCTAATGTATAGTAGAGTTTACAATAGGATGAGATTGGTACAGTCATGTTGGATAATTTGCATGCTCCTTGTTAGTATTGTAATGAAGTTGACGTTTTTCAATTAAATATCCATTCGTGTTATTTTTTTGTCCTGTTGTAAAATAGAATATCCTAATGACAACAAAGAACAACAAATGAAGAGGGTCTAAATCGATAAGAACATATTGATGATGTCATATTACAAAGCTACAGCTCCCCAAATGTACTCAGAATGAACTAATATTCTAGTGAATGTCTTTAGATTCTATTTTAGCTTCCTGTTGAGTGTAAAATTTTTTCTTTTGCAAATGAAGAGGATTTTATTAATATAAGCAACATTAAAATGTTGTACGCTGATGAAAGAGGAGAATATAGCACAATAAAATATTTCCTTTGTTCATCAAGTAAATGAAAAGAAAATAGGTAATTCCTAATTTCCACATTGAGCATATTAGATGTCCATGTTGTAATCTTGGCAAGAATTTCTTTGCATACTCATATAAGCCATTCTGGAATCAATCACAATGCTATTAGTAGAGATCACAAAGAGAAGGTAAACAAGTATTATTCAAATCCAGTGTTTAACAAGCCAAAAAGGTTACTAGCACCAAATATCTCCATTCTTGAACCCTATTAAAAATACCAAATAATCACCAATGTTAGATTTAAAAGAAAAAAAATTGGTTTTTAAAACCAAATGACCTAAAACAAAAGATGCTAAAATTACATTCACAGTAATTATGGTATCTCTAGCAACAGGTTAATGCTCTACTCTCAGCTTGGTTATATCTTGGAAAATCATTTTGTTTTTTTTTTTTCCTCCTGATTTGTAGCTTCATGATCTGATAAATTGAATATCAAATGTTTCATTCCATGTGCTCAACTCTAAGACATGTCCTTATGGTTGCTATAAGTGTGTAAGATTTGCTATAGAGATTATAACTGATATAAGCTGCTCTTTTTGGTATGAATTGGAGCTTTCAGATTGGTTTGGTGTCTACTAGGAGCATACAAGAGTTTAGAAGCTTGGAGTTTTGCTTGTTGTCATACAGATTGAGAGTTGCTTAGACTACTACACTTTGGTTATTTTGAGTTGCTACAAGTTAGATTAGATAAGAAGCTCTAATATTTTGAATGCTCAGGCCAAGCATGGATGTATTCAACTATTTAGTTTATTCATGTAAAGCTTTAAATAGAGCTTAGACACTAAGTTAGGTGCATAGCAAGTTTACCAGTCTATGTTATGCTTGGCATGTGTACATAGAGCTCAACTCAAGTCAATCAAAGGAGAGTACCCTATTATTGATTGTAGCTCTCTCCAATTCAAATTAATAACTTGGTTCTACTGCACTTCTTTGCTATTTGGTGGCTTTCAAATCAATTGTGGAGCTCAGCATTAACTTGGTTCTTCGCTGTCTTGTGGTCATGGTTGCTCTACTTGAATCAATTCCTCTCAAATGTGTTGTTGTTCATTAATCTACCCAAAATATCATTAGACCACTCCATTTAGTATTTAATGTACCCAAACTTGATACTCAACTTTGGCAAGTTTTAGATTACTCTGGTAAGTGAGTAGCTCTTTGTTGGTTTAATATCATAAAGATTCTTAAAGGAGGGCAGCTTGGACAGTGCATGAGAATTGGAGCTACAATTAGTTCAACAAAGAGGCTACTGCTATTTCCAACTCAAAGAGCTATTGTTAAGCTTAGTGGAGAACTAATTGCTATCACTTGGTTGTTTTTATTTCAACTCTACTACTTCGTCAAGCTTAGGCTCTGTTTGTTGTTCAATCCCAACTATCGGATGGAAGTATTCAGCTGTTGTTTTGACTTGCTTTGCAACTGTTGTAATGAAAGAGTGTACTGCTCTATGAACAAGTGAATGTCCTCAAGTTGCAAAGCATGAGCTAATCGAGTTAGAATTGAAATGAAGTCACATTGATTTCAAGCTCGGATTAGAGCTTAGAATATGTTGATCCACTTAAATTAGATTTTTTATCCCTTTTCTTACCATTCACACAATTGACTAGAAAAATTGCATTTTTCATCATTTCTAAGCAAAATTCATGATCAAAGCATTATGAAATGCATAAATGTACAGCAATTATGTAGAGATAAATGTGTAAATCAATTAACTTGCTCCAAAAAAAAAAAAAACTTTTTATCATAAAGAAGCTTTAATAACTGATTATGTCCAAGTGTTTTTTACTTTTCACAACAATAAATGAGGCTTGTCCTAGACTCTTTTCAAAGATTGAAATATTAGTGAAAAGTTTGCTTAACAGAATATATCCCAGGGTTTTGTCCAATATCATTAAGAGTGATAATAGCTTATGTGCCAAATAAATAAGAAGGCCTAGTAAAATTGCAAACCATGCCTAAACTTAAAGTAAATTAACTTAAAAGTGTAACATACCTATGTAGGACTTTAGAACTTTTACATTATCAAATTATCATCATATTGAGATAGCTATACAATACCATACAACATGCTATATGCCAAAAAATGGTACAGCATTTGAAGTAGCTAGACTTAGCAATAAGTACAAAAAAGTGCTATCATAGCTTGAATTTCCAAAACACATCTCAAAAAAATCAGTAAACTAGCCTATTGTCTCTTAATATTTTTTTTTAACCAACAAACTGATCCATAACACTTATAGTATTCTTAATATAGAAACATTCCTAATATTTTTTTCTAAATAGCTAATCATCAATCTAAATCTACAACACCATCTCCTCCGCATTGCTTCGACTTTCCCCTTGATGTCTTTAAGTAGTTCTTCTTTAGTGATGGTAGCAGTCAGGTACTTCATCGCTTGAAGAGGGAAACAACTTTATCTGTGACGGTCTTCTTTTTTAATTTCAACTTAGAGACCATATTATTAATGTCAGATTCTTCAATAATTATGGGTGCATCTACTACATAGTGATGCTGCGCTTGACATTGGTTTGCATGACCCCCATGCTGCATGTCAGATGTGGTTGGCGGTGGACTAAGAAGTTGTTGTCCGATTTGGATAATGGGTACAAATATTTGTTTCATGCCATTAATAACTGTCCCAATCTGTTTCAATAAGATACATTTGATCACCAAAGACATTATGGTCAGGGAAAGTAGCATGGCTTAATGGCTGGTCATGAAAAGCGCCAATTTGCACATCATTAAACATCTACTACAAATAAAAGAAAAGAAAAGAAAAATGAATTATTAGCAAAATTTCCACATAAAAACCAGTAACCTTATTTTCAAACAAGATTTTGTGAGATCTCTTCACCAAACAAAGGTGGTGCTCCACTACCGGCATTGAAATTGTTAATGTTTGCTTTGGTTGCTCTCTTAGGGTTAAGCTTCGAAGGCCTTTGTTGCTATAACACAAAAGAAAGGCTAATTGCATATATCTATATATATATATATAGATATATAAATATAAAGTAGGTATGCAACTTCTAAAACATAGACTAAGTATTTGTAGCATAATAAGAGCTAGAAGCAACATGTTTTCTTGATGTATTTTGCTCTACTCCGCCAATTGATAACTTACATGTCTTGCAATTATACCCCTACTGCTTGTAATTGGTGCATGTCATCCTTATACCATATCTTGTCATTTATTCGCCTTTAACTTGCTCTATCGGATGCTGTATCCTTGCTTTAGGTAGCTTACCAAGTTTTTTTCTTGGTGGCAATGGCTTCAGCCCTTAAAGTCTGGTTTTTCTCCAAAACTTCTCTCTTAAAATAGTCAGTTATCAGATATGCATAAGATTTCAAGAACATCTCCTTGCTATAATGTACATTGAGGAAGTCTTCAGGAAGTCCCCCTGTCAACACTATAGTAACAACAACATGATAACATGGGATGCCTGATAAATCCTAAGCTCAACAAGTACATGTCCAATTGCTAATATCAAGATCATAAAGGTCAAAGTTTTGTTGGACCTCATATTCATCTCCCCTATTCCATCTTGCCATACACCACCTAACCTCCTTCTTATTCTCCTCTAATCTATTCATAATTCTCAGTCCAAACGTACAATACAATTTGCTTGCTTAATCACGTTGCGTATACATTTGCTCCATCACCATTAATCTAATATCCTCAAGCATGCTAATGATGGACTTTGACCTTGCATCTACTAATCACCCATTAATGCTTCACATAAGTTATTGTCAACTATGTCACGTTTAATGTTAGTATTGAAGAAGGACTTACACCAATGCTTCGCTTCAGTTTTCATCAAGGCCATCCACTTGTCCTTAATAGCATTGAGTACGCGTCAAGATGTGGCCTCAAAATTTGCCTTATTCGTACCCTTTGCAATTGCCTAAAAAAGTTTTTTGAAAACAAGTCCCTTGTACTTACTCCCCCAGTTAGCATAAATGTGTCTCATGCACATTTTATGTTTGGTTGCAAGTAATAGAGTATTTATAGCATCTAGTAGGCTCTACATGTATTTTACAAGCCAATGATATGTCAAATTTCCAATATAGTATACACAATTATTTTTCAATTGCAAGCAAGATGTAAAGATACTTCAAATAGAGAAACTTATGCTAAAAGAATAATAACTATAAAATGATAATTTCTACTATAACATATAAAGCAACAATTGCTAAAAAGACAAAAAGGCTAACACCATCTTTTCCATTTATCAGGACCTTCAAATAACATATTAAATACTCTTTAATAAAAGCAATTCAAATATTAGTCCATACTTAGGGTAAAGGAGATTGGTTTTTCAATTAGAAAATAATAATAAGCAATAGAAATAACATATCTAAGTGTTTCCTACTACAGTTTGAGGCCCGTACACAATCTAAATAGTAGCAAACATATGTGAATGGTTGGAAGTGGTTTTATGCGTTAGAAAAAATCAAAACTTCATTCGAGCGTTTCCTACCTCACAATAATTAAGATAGCAGATGAAGCATACCTTTTGCTTGTTGTATAACGATCCTAGGAGGGGCCTAATAGTGTTGCCTAGAATTTTGATATCACGTGTGTACCCATGATAAGAAAATCACTTTGCAAGTCAGAAATTGTAAGATTCTAAATAGTTATTTGCTAGGGTTTTTAATTTTAATTCATTGACTCATTATATAATATAAATAATTATGGATATCTATTTTTCCACAATTTTTCAAAACCGCAGAGAATTGATATCCCTTACCAAAATAATGAAATAAGATAGACAATTCCAGAAAATTCTAAACTTACTAAAGATACTAAACTTAATTGAAATATTAGTCGTTTTTCGAAGCATTTTGAAGTAACTACATAAGCTTTTCATCATACTGATTCAATGGTAGCACCTTGCACTCAATTCCTATCTTTGTCCTAACTATCAATCAACCTGCAAGGAAAAGAACTATTGGGGTATAAGCTTACACTTAGTGAGATAATTATCCTCATCAATACCGCATGACAAAAATTTATTAGATGCACAATCATATGGATGTATGTATAATTAGTATGCCAAACAACGTATGCAGTGGCCTAGGAACTACATACGACTCATAATTACGCCCCCCATAGTTGGGGTTTGAAGATAATTAACCAACTCAAACTAAAATCCGGGTTCTAGACCTTGGGTTTTATTTCATTTGCATTATTGTGCTTAAGCCAAAACAAAACTGTATATAGATATATATATATGTATGTGTATATGTATATGTATATACTTTCTTTACCAAATAATAAATCATATTTTTAAAATCCCAAATCTAATGTTGTGGTAGCATTCGCAATTCACAAGCACACGCCTTAAGCAGAAGTCACAAGATCCGGCCCCTCGCCGACGGTTAACGTCTCCCAACGCCTAGTAAGCCTATCAACTTATGACAAAAACTCAATATATATGATGACATAGCTAGTACCCAATCTTGCAGGAGGCTCGTCCTCCTGTGAGTCCCTTCCTATCTTCTATGTGAAGCAATAGTCAGTGTTATCCGTATACAATATGATGAATGCATGATTCTTTTTAATTTCTTAATCGTATAAGTGGTTAACTCGATTTTCAAGGTAATCAGATAATTTCATTCCATACAATTGCACATATAAATTAATACAAATAATTCCCATTATTATATATAATTAACAAGCCATCGCATTCATCTACAAATTCATATACATGTATTTTCCATATCCCACAAGCATTCAAATTTATATATACATATTTAGGTGCATCTATTCTACAAGCAAAATTAAGTAAAGAGTCATAGAGAATTTACTCACTCAGCCATACGAATCAATCAAAATAATCCAGGATAGGTTGTCTCTCAAAAGCCAAGTCCCCTGGACATTGCAAGTACAATACTATAAGGATTTGAAAACTAAGCTAAAACCCTTTAAGTTATACTTTTGACTTGGTTTCATAATTTTTCCCTGTTTTACTTAAAAATTTAATCAAGTATAACTTTCTCGTTTTAAATCCGATTTTTATAATCTTATAGTCAATTTTCATCGTTTTTTAGTGTACTTTAACATGGCGAGGTTATATTTTTGTGATGAGGGACGTAAAACTACCCATAGGTTAGAACAGTAGCGATCCTCACTATTTGGAGTGCTTTTGGGCTTTATTTGGTTAACAGGCTTTTTGGTAACTTGGGAAATTATTTGGGCTTAGGACTTCATTCCAAACATAAAATACTCCTTAAGTTCAGATTCTCAACTTTGGTTTACACTTCTGGTGCTAACAATAACTTCTTGGGCTTTTATGTAGGTTTAAGTTATCAAATGGGCTTATTTTTTATTTAAACTAAAGTTAGTGACTTTGTTGGGCTTATGGAGTCTTAGGTGGACCTCTTGTGGGCTTCAAAAAAACTTTTCTTAATATTTTAAAGTGCTGGTCAGAATTTTAATGAAGGCCCAATATAGAGTTATAGGCTCATTTTGAGAGTTTTAGGCTCGATTTTGAGTTTTAGGTTTTACATACTTACTATACTTGCTTTAGTTGACCTTTTTACTTTGTTCACTTGGTTTTATTATATCTTTAATTGGCTTTTAGTTATGTTCCAGATCGGGTCTTGATGAATCCAAGAAGTTCTCACTTGGTTTTTCAACTTGTTTCACCATTTCCTTAAGTTTAAGTATTAGATCATGAACCTAAGCTACTTATATTCAAATCTTAACTTAACTTCTCTTCCATGAGATGATTACTTAGCTTATACTTTATATGAAAATTGTAGATCTCATACTTATCACAACTTCCATATCATAGTTCATATCTCATAAGGTTGGTTTCTTCATAAAAGCTTCATGTAATGGATTTTCCTTTACATAAGGCTAAGTTTGAGCATCTTTAACTTAATAGAAATGAAAATAACATCTAAATGGCTCACATATACTCTACGTCCAGCATGATGTCTCCTCATTCATGTACACATTTCATGATTTTCTTAACCTAAAATCTTCTATTCTAGGTGTTAAACATATATCTTTACGTAACATCAACTTAGCATGCTCATATTTTAACTTTCATGTAAAGGGGTTCACAAACTTACTTCTTAAGGTGGTCTAGCTATTTTATCATTTTATAATCATGCTAATATCTTTATGAAAACACGGTTTCTTAACACGTAACACTAAATCATTAACACAAAGAAACAACTTACTCGTCCTAAAAGCGTAGAAATGGTGGTCGTACAACTAAGTATCCTCTTAGGTCCTCTTCTTGTAAGTTCTTTTGAAAGCTAGAGTCTTGATCTTTGAAGTGGGGCTTTGAGGATATTCTAAAGTTCCTAAAAGTGGTTTTTGAAGTTGACAAATCGATAATACAAAATAAAGCTTGGTGCCATGAATATGAAAGCAAAATAGTAGCGGCAATGTTGGGATTTTGTGGAGTTGGATTTTGTGGAGTTGGATTTCTTCTTTTAGTTTGTGTTTAAAGTGAGAGAAAAGAAAGTGAAAATGAAAGTGAAAGAGGGAGAGAGTAACAGATTTTTGAATGAGAGAAGAAGTGTGTGTAAGAAGCTTTAATTAATTGTATTTTAGTATGCACATATGCCAACTTTTTTATAAGACTAGATGATATAAGCATTAAAGGGTGAATAGTAAATGTGTAAGACAATTGAGTAATTGAAAGTTGATAAGGCATGGCCTCTCTTTTCCTTCTTTTCCAACCGGCTAAGTAGGGAGCAAATAAGGCATGGTGTTGTCTTGCCACTTAATTAAAAGTTGAACACATAAAATAATGCGATAACATGTCCATATGTAGTATAAGTTGTGGTGTGACAAAAAAAATGTCTTATCACTAGTTTTTTATAAGTTATCAATTGATAAATAATTCCAACTCTCAACCGATAAGTTATTTAGGATGATTGGTTGGTTTATTTATTCATGTACACAAGTCTTATACATTAAAATAAGAAGATTGTCTTATATGAAATTCTTTTGGAGTTTGTTTCTTAAATTGATTTGTAAATTATGATTTAATTCTTATAAAATTATGAAAATTTCTAGAGTTAAATAAAATTATTCAAATTAAATTATCAATTAGCCGCTTAGGATAATAAATCTTTAATTGTTTTAGGGTTTAAGGTTTTGAGTAACTTAAAGTCAGTGGTTCTCATAGTCGAGTTTTTATCAATAATAGACTTTTGAATTGGAAAAATTAAATTGTTTTTAAATGAAAACTTGAATTCTTAGCTTAGTTTATCCTTGGGAACATTTAGGAAGTGTTCTTCGTTGAATCACAAGTCCGTTAAAAAGTAGGGTTTACAACTTATCCATATATAATATGACTTAGAAGTAAAAATAAAGAAATTGTCTTATATAAAATTCTTTTAGGATTTAATTCTCAAATTAATTTGTAAGTTGTGATTTACCTTTTAAGAAATTTTAAAATTTTCTAAAGTTGAATAAAATTTATTGAAATTATATTTTTAATTATTTATTTAGGGCTATAAGTCCCTAATTATTCCAAGGTTTAGGATTTGAGTGAGTTTAAGTATGTTTTAAGGTTTTTCACCAACTTGAGACTAATTGACTTACACTTAGGAGTTTAAGGTTCAATTGGCTTAATTATTTAGGAACATCGCTTTATTAGGCAACATATATATATATATATAATAGATTAAAAAAAAGAGAAGGAAATTGCTTAATAATATATTTATATATATATATATATACATATTATGGGGTTACTTATGTACATAAGTAAAGTAATTTTTGTAAATTTATTAATGTATTCCTTTAACTAGCTTTTGTTTATTATTACTTGAAATAATCCTTAATTCATTCGTTATCAGTTTTATATATTTCACAAAATTATTGATAATTTTATTGATTTATGGCTTTTTAAGTATTAAAATAATTTTATGGAATTTTAAAAAAAAAATTATCATTTGATATTTACGGTTTCTATTAAGTTTAGGTTTATATTTTTAAAAGTATGCATATGTAAGGATTGGGGTTTTCTTGCATGATTAGGGTTTTCAAATCATATAATAGAGCCTTTCAAGTTCGTTTTAAGTTCTGAGTTTAAAATTTTAGTCGGTTTTCATTTTATGTGGTCTTATTGACTTAGGTAAAATATCTATAATACTTGAGTCCAATACCATATTTAGAAGGTTAAATTTACAGAATCTATATGTTGCTTATGATAGTTTAACCTTCACCACCGTTATTGTTGTTAATTTCCAAGTTCTCCATTAGCCTCTACATAAACCAATTCCACATGTCCTTGTTTTCTATTCGAATAACAGCCTAGGCTATTGAAAACATTTGGTTATTTGCATCTCGAACAATTGCGAACAACACCTCTCCGTTGCGAAGCAACTGTCAACATCAAATACTCTCCTACAACCATCTAAAAACCCCCTATTACAAGCATAAAAGCAAACATATAATTGGTTAAACATAACCCTATTTGCATTAAAGTCCCTACAAATATTCAAGAAAATAGTTGAATTCAAGTTTTTCCTCTAAAGCTCTTGCACATAATCCCATAATAGCACATACTCTCTTACTTTTGAGCCCATGAGCTCTTGCATGACCCTTAATTTAGCTCACCTACAATGAGATGTCGTAACACTAACACCTATAATCTCCTACACCAACTCCTTCAAAGCATTTAACTTAATGCTTGGTGTGGCCTTTATAGTCGACCTAAATGACTCAACTATTGTTTTACTCTTAACTCGTTTTTTTTTTTTTTCAAGGAGATACCACATGTATGTTTCGATCTATAAGTTTTCAAGTGAAATACACCTTTGTTCCTCCCATATGAACCATACATCAACCATGGGCAATTTTCTTTAAAGCATACTGCCTGTACTTAGGTTTTGTTGTTTTTAACAAAGTTGACCTCTCTTTATTGTGATATAGCATCTTTCTCAATTGCATGCTTAAACTCTCTTAGACTGGCAAATATCATGGACACACAAAACACCTATTCCTTTGCCTTGTTATCATACAATGGAAATTTGTTTTTCTCCCTAATGATGTCCTCCTCACTACTTTCCTCCCCTTACTGTATTTGAAAATCATCAAGGTCCCTAGCTTCACTATAATCAGTTTCGTAACTCCTACCATCATCAACTCCCTTAAATGGAACTTAAACATGATTATTATCCCTAGCTACCCTTAGAGCTCTCCAAGCTTCCCCGACTCCTCCTCATTACTAAGGCCCCCAATATAATCTTTCCCAGCCTCTTCACTAGATTTTTCTTACTCTACTACATTGTTTCTTTACCTAGAAGACTCTTCAAAGCTCCTTGCACTAGTAGAGTGTTGTATATATATCTCAATTTTATCATAAATGCTAAAATGGCTAACCAAACTCATAGCATTAAAGACATTACAGATCACTCTAAGGCCATTTACTAGTATTGTCCCAAGAATCCTATATCTAATAACTTCTACATTGTAGCACCTAATACTTAGTAGTAAATTTAAAATATATTGTCAAGATAACTCATTCGACTAAATGACGAGGTCTATGTTGTTGCCACCTCATAGGAAATGTCATCTTACTGCTTCTGAAATGCTCTGTTGAAGAATACCATAAGCAACCTTTTGGCCATTTGCATACTTGAAACATGGTCAGTGGAGCAAATTTGTGCTTAGTAGTGATTGTATTTTTTATTTAAAAACACATTTAGTAATTGAATGTCAAAGCATTTTTAATACAAATCATTGTTTTCAAAGTTGGTGGCATTTTAATGGGGTCATAAGCAAACCCCCTGATTTCATGAAGCATCCACCAACCATGACACTTGAGTTTTTATCGAAATTGGAAAAAAAAACAAAAAAAACCTTGTTTGATGAACAACAAAGCACCCACAACACTTAATCCTTAGAAAATAAATAAAACCATCCAATTTGTGAACAAGACAATAACATCAACATACAATCTTAACATCAACACACAATCTTAGGAAACATAAAATACCCCAATTTTTCCAAATAATACAATAGCAGTTACAAACAAAACATTTAAAAAAAAAAAAGAAAGAAACATGAAGCCCTAAACTGACCTTGTTGAGAGTATATGGCTTTGGGTTTATTAGTATCATGTGCTTTTATATATTGATAACGTCACTTTCCACTAAATCCTTTGCGTATGAATCTTGATTTGCATTGATTTTTCCTACCACAACTAATGTAAACTTAAATGGTAGGGATTTATTAGATGATTACATATTAAAGAATTTCTTTAGGAGTGAGGTGGGCAATTTACTACTATTAAGTGTGTTAAATGGGCATCAATGAAGAGGAGAAGAGTTCAGTAGGTGTGTTAAATGATGGACAGTGGTTAGTTTAGACGTAAGTATGTTTTTTGTTTAAGAGATGAATATTTCCCTTTTTTTTTCCAATGTCATAATTGCTTTGCTTGTTTAATATCATAGTCAACATATCTTAACGTCTGTTTCCATACTTTGTAATGAAGAATGCAAATTGAACAACTTAAAGAGTGTAAGGCTAAATTGAAAATAAATTGAGTTCAGGTACTAAAATGAAAATTTTAAAAAGTTCAAGTACATGTGAGGGCTTTATCTCGGCTCAACATGAGTAAATACTCAACCCTTAGGATTATAATATTTCCATCACATAGTCATTGGTCGAGCAATGCATGCAATTTTTCCCATTGAACATAGGTATGCTAAAGATGGTTTAGTACCCGTAAGCTTCTCATTTTTAGATTTGTTAGCTCCTTTAGGATTCTCCTCTTTGGCTAAATTCATTGATGATGTGCACTTGTTAATTCTTGCATTCTCATCTCTTTATCGTTTCATTGAGTTGTTTGTCCTCCACACATTTTCAACTAGCATTGCAAATGAGGCAAGGGAAAGGTTTTTTAAGTATACAACATACTCAATAAATATTACCTAAATGCAAATCTTCACCAACTCCTTTTCATCACAAGCATCTTACATATCAATTAAGCCTCTAAAACGTTCAATATATTCCATCAAGTCCTCTTTAGGCTTCTGTTGAATTCGGCCCATGTCAATAAGGTAACTCTCCCCTCAGTAGATAAAAACTTCTCTAAAAATATTTTGTACATGGTGCCCCATAAATCAACTAACCCTAAAAGGAGATTAACATATCAAGTTTATGCTTTCTCTATGAGTAATTTACAAAATTCTTTCAAGTTCAGATCATCATCTAATCCTTGCATTTCTAAGGTCTTAATGAACTTTAGAAGGTATCCTTTAGTACTCTTCTTCTTGCTTTTGAGTAACATGAATTTTGAGCTCACATAATTCTTGAGGTATGGTTTCACTGCAATGTACTAATAATATGAGAGCTTCAACTCCAACACCCTTATTATGGACTTCTACAAATATTTTCTTTAAGTAAATATCCAAATCCTCCTTAGTCACCAATAAACCTTTTTATAGATGTTTCAGCCCCTAGTGACATTGTAGGAATATGATTCATTGGTGTATATTTCATACATATAGAGTTTGCAGGTGCAAGATTCATGGGTAGAGGATTTGCAAATTCAATTATTGTAATACATGGAATAATAGTGAGGATAAAGAGCCCCCAATTGGGTCCCTTGATCACTTACTTTGAGTAAAGACATATTGTAGGCATAGGCTCCAATGCAAGAACTTGCTTCCTAACTCCAAGACTGTCTTGTTCATTAGCAATTGAAGAATTGATCAACTAAAAAGCTTATAGAGTATGTTGTTGCACTACATTGGAGGGCTTCAAGGTAATTGTACTCTGTTATGCAATAGTGAAGGTAGCCAAAGCAAGTATAGAATAGGTAAGCTCCATCATAAGTTCATTCAAATTTCGACTAATCTCTCGAAGCTTATGCACAAGTTACACTTTATGAGGGACAAATTCTTACACACTAACTTCTTAATTCATGCCTGCAGCTGGAGGTGGATTTTGGTCATTAGTTATAGTAGTAGCATCTTACTCTTGATTACCACCATTAGTAGGATCAATGGGTTTTCTCCTTAGAGGTACCATGTTACAAATGTCAAGTCTCCCTTCCCTAAAGGAGCCACAAAATATATAAGTGTAAAGGTATTGATGTGAAGATTACGTGTGTACTACATGACAAACGCGCTACATGTGACTAAGGGATATGACTTGACTTAAATAGTACTTATGGGATAATCAAGTGAGAAATGATAGGGAGGAGGAGTAAGTAATCTTAATAAAACTCTAACATGGAATATTACAAGTAGAGAAGCTTAATGACATCAAATCTTACTGGTTGTTATTAATATATTTGGTATTCTTCACTAATTGAAGTGTTTGATTCATTTGAGTAGTATATCTAGTAGCACAATGGCATTAGTAAGGGTTTTTTTGTGTCCAAATGAGGGAAGGGATAAAGTATTTATAGAAGTTGACCATTGATCTCATTCATTGGATTGTAATGATGATCAATAGATAGAGTTAACCCATTCTTTTATGAATCTCAAATAGACCCTTTTTTATGAGATAAGGCCCAATAAAGCCTTATTCTTAATGTGTGAGCTAAATTGAAAAAAGTTGGTATTATACGAACCAACCTAATGAACCCTTCTCTAAACTTCATCTCGAACATATATGGATCGACTCTTTGAGCATTATCTCCTCAACTTAAAGAATCAAATTCATTTTAAATAATGGGCTTAAAACTCATAACCAGATTTAGCCCTCTATATCTATCATAAGGCCCAACCGGTTCCAGCCTATTTACAATTTTCGTCCCAAGCCCACTAACAACCACTACCCTCCGTGTCCTCTCCATAGTTCTCAAAGTCCCCTCTATCGTACCCTAAATCTACAATCCTCACTAAGTTACTAAGTCGAAGTGTTTTTTAACTCTCAGATGTTATAGACCTATTCGTGATACCCACATATTTTTAAATATTACTCACTGATGTATTTGTTCATGTCTACGAGAGACATGATGAAATGTCTGTTAAAGTATTTGGATGCAGCAGATGAAGTGATGCGTTCTTTGAGTAAGTGTTAACCTTTCGAGCAAGGGTTAAAGCTACTATTGCACGAAGGCAACAAATTCTTTGTGCAAGCAGATTTTTCCAAAAGGGTCATAAGATTCCTTCTCGTCCATGATGTACAATTCTGAGTGTTAACGAAACTAATAAAACTACTTTCTTCTATCTCTTCTATTTTCTGTTTACTATACGTGCTAAAATTTCTATTTGTGATAAATTAAAAAAAAAAAAAAAAATCTAACATGCAAAATCTTCCCGACCCGTCGTAACATTGTCGTGAATAATCGTTGGGGGTAAAATCGCGAATACAGAGTAAACATAGAAAGCATATTTGCACTTTACCCTTAGTTATTATTCCCTATAGCACCATCGTGATCTGGATGCATTCATCCAGCATGCAATTTGTACTCGGAAGTTGCAGAATTCCATAATGCTTTTCCTAGTGTCGGTCCGGTTACAGAAAAAACCACTATTAGTCATTCCACGACTTTTATAACCAGCCCAGTTTCTCTATATTTTAGTATTACAAGCTATATGCTACTCATATTGTGAAGTCCAATAAGAATTACTGTTATGGGGTGAAATAGTAGAATGGATATTGTTGATATCCAACCTCCACGACCCTCATACGAAACGTGTGAAGAAAATCTTAAAGATAAACATGTGAAAAGTTTGAGCAGTAATATAAGAGCCATACATCTATCATTTTAAGAGCTATTACTCTAAGATACCGAAATCCCTCCCATCCATCTTATTCATAAAGACAAAAACAGTTCTAAAGGGGGGAAAAAAGGTACAAGGAAGAGAAACTAGACCGATTTGAGGGAGGGGAGTAACATATTTCTCATTTGCCACCATCCTAAAGCTTCCAGCTCAATACTTTGTGACAGGTTGTTTCTTACATCAGTATCTAAAGCGAGTATTCTAAACTTCCTGCAAAACTCGATAAAAGAATGGAATAAGGACAGCAACAAGGATTGATATTTTTGTGAAATTAGTATATATTGAAAAATCTCTGAAACGACCCAACAATGCTAGGCAATTTCATAAATCAGACAAACACAAGCAGTAATACAAAGATAAAGATGCTAAATATTATTCTATAGCATAAACATATTAACACTGACAAATAGGCTACTACCTCAATTATAGCTCATCTTTCTCATCTTCTTCTTGTGTCTTAGTTTCTTCCTGCTTCTTAGTTTCTTCCTGCACAGTTTTATCACGGTTCTTCTCAATGAAGTCAATAATCTCTTCCTTACTTCTACCGCCTTCATATTGCACAAGCTTCCCACTTGATGACCTAAAATAAAGAGTGGGATAACCCTGGACATCAAAGGTATCGCCCGGGATGTCATTCACAGTTGCATCCTGAAAAGTAATAAGAGTAAGCATCAATAAGACGTAAAATGTCAATAAGTATCTATGACATAATACAGCAATTCTGCTATTTCATGTTTAGCTGCTTTCAATTCTTCCTAATTGTTATTTCTTTTTAAGTTAAATTTTGAAATTACTTTCTTACCTCTGCAAAACCAGTTACTTGAATAAGGCAATTTTATGAGATAATGCCACAATTATCATGTTAGCCACCACAGGCAAGGATACTTACAAACTTGGCTATGACAACATCAGCATTGCTTTCATACGACAGAGCTACTTCATCCAATATTGGAGCAAGTTTCTTGCAATGACCACACCAAGGAGCATAAAATTCTAGAAGAACTGCAAAAGACAAGCAAAGGATACAAAGTAACGTCAGTAAATTATCAGTGATAATCTTATAACAGCATCTTTATAACACATGCACTTGTCACTGCAAAGATAACCCTGAGAACCAAATTAAAGTGACTCTAAATAGGTGTTGGAACAGATAAATAAAATAAATAAATTGAAAAAAGAAAAAAAAAAACGATGGACGTGAGATTTGGTTCAATGTATAGGAGGAGCTCAGACCACATCCACTTTCTAATCTCACTGCATCTAATATCACTCCAAGAATCGGATAAGCAATTTGGAAAGAATAGAAATAAAAAGCAGTAAACTTGGCAGCTGCTAGTGTACATCAAGACTGGTATGTGTACATCAAGACTGATCAAGTACCAAAAAACGATGCCCATTTAGCTAAAGCACAGACCATTTTAAAAGAGAAATAGCTGATTATAATGCTAAGTGCCACAGAGAAATAGATTATCATCCATACCATTCTTTCCAGAGTTAAAAACCATGTCCTGCAGACTATCTGCAACCACAACTTTCACTGGCTCGGTGTTTTCTGTCGGGATAGGCTCAGACTTCTTAAATGGAGCCACGTTCCCAGCCTACAATTGAAACTAGTCAAAACAGATCTAATGCTATCAACATAGAAACTACAGAAAAACAAAAATATGAAGGAATGCAATGGTCACAACCAAGCAGACAGAAAGGCACAAGGTCAAAGCATGATTAAAAGCAATTATTGTCTTACTGAGTAGGGACAAATTATGCTGTCTTGAATTGGATAAAATTAAAATTGGAAAAAATGAAAAAGAGAGGGGGAAGAGAAGTGGGTGGGGGGTGGTATGGTGGGCGTTGGGGTTGGGTTGGTGGGGGGCCGCAAGTAAGAAAAGTAGGAGTCACCTTGTACTCTTTAACCCAAGTTGCAATTTGATCAGGCTCTACATTGGATTTCAGATACTTCTTCCCATCAGCAGTCTGAATGATGATAAGAGGCGCTTGTTCCTCTTTAAGTCCAAAATACTGCTCATTTACAACAGACAACATTTGTTATCAGGGATTAAGAATATTAGGTAGCACTCACATATCAATGAAAACAAAGAATATATATCACCTACCTGAAATGCACCTTGACTAGCTTCTAGATCTCCCAAAAGAAAGCTTAAGCCTTCTCCCTTGTAGTTCTCAGCAACCTCACGATAATTTGATTTCAAAGCCTCAGCCACATCATTAGTGAAGTTCATGAACAGCATGGCCTAGCAAGACACACCAATTGAATTCCATAAATACAAGCAATAAAATAAAATAAAAATTTACATGAAATGCAATTTTACAAAATGAAAATTCTACAAAAGCAATTCATATGGGAGGGAAAATGGTGCAGAATGAATTTCCATCTTGATGGAATGAAATGTTAAAATCACTAGTCTTTCCTTATATTCATCAGTTTAAGATACTAGGGAAGAGTACAAAATCATTCCCTTCAAACATGTCTATGCATGAAAGAACAAGAAAAGCAAGTATGGCTACTTGATCTGGTCATGACTCTGTTATGTCAGTGTTTTTGTGTTTTAGTTGTGACCCTGCTGTGTTGTACATGTCGTCTATTTGTGTTTTTGTGTCCTATATCTAGCCATATGTTTGGTGTGTGTGTGTGTGTGAGCATAATTATTTTTGTTTATGGGTTGTTTTATGTAAGTGGCAACAGGGACACATGTTGGATATTAGGAGTCAATTATTAGAAAACTGGGGAGTTATGTATTGTGTCATATTGGGAGTAAAATTAGGAACCATAGTTACATAACTGCTGGTTGTACATGAGTATAAGGGAAGGAAATGGAAAAGAAAGCAGCTAGTCATATATTTTTGCAAAAATTTAGAATTACTAAAACTCTAAAGAGATCATTGGGTTCTCTCTGAAAAAGAAAAAAGCCCCAACCAAGAGATCCTTGGACTCTTAAAGAGCTCAAAATTTACTACTTGAAATCAATCCTGAACAATGGAAGATTTTTGTTCTCTTGAACAACAATTTCAAGCGTTTGTGGCAATGTATCAAGAAAATCAAGCAAAGGATCAAAAGAAGTGAGAATTTTGTGTTTCAAGTGGACAGGCAAGAGGTTTGATGCCAAATAGACTAACTGTCCAAAGAATTGCTGAAGCAGAAGCCGGAAGATCATCATTTTGGAAAAATGAGTCACAACCCACACAATAGAAATTTTGGACAGCAATTTGTCCACATCTAGAATGGAGCAACTGGACAATGCTGCAAAAAAGCACAGCGCCTGAGGTTAGATGCTCCTTAGGAGGGGAAGTAATGTTATGGGACCAGGTTGATTCATCAACTCAAAATCCTGGGGAAGAGTACAAAATCATTCTCTTCAAACATGTCTATGCACTAAAGAAGAAAATAAAGGAAGTGTGGCTACTTTATCTAATCATGACTATGTTGTGTCTATGTATTTGTGTTTTGGTCGTGGCTGTGCTATGCTATATGTGTCATGTATTCATGGTTTTGTGCGCTATATCTAGCCATAAGCTGGGGGTGTGTTAGTTGTCAGTTGTGTATGTCATTATTTATGTTTTTATGGATTGTCTTATGTAAGTGGCAATAGGGACACAAGTCGGCTACAAGAAGCTATTAGAAAAACAGGGAGTTATGTATCATGTCATATTGGGAATAAAATTAGGAACTACAGTAACATAACTGCAGTTTGTTCATGTGTATAAGAGAAGGAAATGGAAAATAAGGCAGCTAGCCTTGTATTATTTTAGAAAATTAGAATAATTAAACTTTGGGGAGATCATTCGGTTCTCTCTAATAAATAAGCCCTAACAAGGAGATTGTTGGTTTCCCTCCTATTGAGCCCAAAATTTACTATTTGAAATCAATCCTGTTCTTCATATCGGATTTTTAGGGCTTTAAAGGCTAAAAAAAATGATGTGATAATGCATAGCAAGCAATACTGTAAAGCCTCTTCCAAGCCCCCAGATACTAGAAGGAAGTATATCACTATCATAATTTGGGAATGCCTAGCTCGATTGTCTTGCAGGTGAATCATTCTAATTAAGTAATGAAATGCAAAGGAAACGGTTCATGATTAACACACTTAAATAAAAATGAAACATTAAGTTTATATCAAGTCAGCCTAAACAAAGGAAATGTGTTCTTAAAAGTCTGAAAGTCCAAGGATTGCCCTTGGTCCCCTTCTCCAGAACAGAACTCTTAAAAATCATATCAATATAAAAAGCATTGAGGAAACAAAAATACTGATATTTTAAATTTGGAAAAAATATGTCATACAGGTTCAAACCCAGGTGGGGGAAACTCCCATCCAATGGACTATAGAAAGAAGTTCTATATACCTTGGCATTGTCACTGTTGAAAAACTTGACAACAAATGGGTGATTGCTGGCATCATTGTCAAAGACAGTAACAAGTGGAACACTAGCTTGTTCCACAAATTTCGTGAGCGCATCCACATGGAAATCCTGAAAAAAAATGTCTGGAACGTAAAAATATGTGCAACATAATTGAACAAGCAACATAAAACATATGTTTCAGAGAATTAGTACTTGGATATCAACAAAGAGTTCATCAAATGGCTTGAAGAGCCTAACAAGTGGCCCAGAAGCTGATGATTCTCCACGAGGAAGGAGTTTAGCATCCAAAGTATGACCAAAGTTGTAATCTGAGCGCAACTGCTCAGCTAAAGCTGTAAAATTCACAAACTCCTCACCAGAAAACTTCGGGAAAACACCAACCTACAAGATACCCAGCCAGCTAATCAATGGAAAAAGAGACACCAAGGGAAATAGACAAACCAGAACCAGATAACCAAGGAATGACGCTCTCACAATGGCTATCTTTTTCTCCCCAATAAGAGTATTGGCATCTTCCAGAGTCTTAATTTCAGCAGAAGCAGGACCACTTTGTTTCTTCAAGTAATCAACAATGCCTTCAGCCTCACGTGGACCTTTATACTCCTGGATGTTCTTCCCTCCACTCCTCAAGATTTTAAGAGTGGGAAAACCCCTGATCTCAAATTGATTTGCGAGGTCCTTGTTTGCTTCTTCATTGGCATCAACTTTTGCCAATACAATTGGAGGGTCATACTTACTCAATATGGATGCAGCTTTCTCATACTGCAAAGAAGCACAAGATCATCATCACTCAATAAGAAAAATAAATCTATACCTAAATACATAATTCCATCAAAAAGCTAGAAAAGAAAATAACAAACTCACCTCTGGGGCTAGGTTCTTACAATGCCCACACCTGTAACAGAAAGTGGGCATTAATAAACAAATGCACAACAAAACCCATGAATATGGATTACCAACACAGACACCTTCATATATCACTGTTATCCATACGATATCACTTCCATTGTCTTTTAAACACGTAAATCATTTCATTTAGAGGAAATCTACTCATACAAATCAATTACTGGTTGCAAAGTTCTGACTCATATGTCATGTTTACCCAATAGTTGACATGTATCATAATCCAAAGATCAAAAATAAGAACTTTACCCCTGGTTTTCGGAATTGCAATCCTCCAGAGATCAGATATACAGCACATACAAGAAAAGCACTGAATTCAACATGTAAAGATGACTACATGTACGGTGTTGCATGTAAGATCTACATTACAAAATCCAAGCAGATCGACTGGTTCATACCTGAGCTAAACCGAGATAAAGATTCATAAATCAAGTCAATCAGTAAAAAAAGAACAATAACAGACCAATGCATGAACACAAATTCATTCACATAATC
Organism: Lumnitzera racemosa; assembly: GCA_024138005.1. Taxonomy (NCBI): domain Eukaryota; kingdom Viridiplantae; phylum Streptophyta; class Magnoliopsida; order Myrtales; family Combretaceae; genus Lumnitzera; species Lumnitzera racemosa. Next base: position 89,338,502 of record JAMXBC010000010.1, on the reverse strand, counting down.
ATCAAATCCACATGCACGACGACAAAACCTCACAGAAAGAAAGAACGATGAATAAAATCTTCAATTTCTGCAGAAATGATCAAATTCACAGTTTATATCAATAAAGAAGACGAATTTCCGAGATCCAAAACGGAAATCGAGCGAAAAAAAGGACAAAAAGAAGAGAGAGTTTACCAAGGAGCGTAGAATTCAACGACCATGAAGTCATGCTTACTGACAATGTCCGAGAAATTGGAGTGATCCAATGTCAAAACGAAATCTTTATCATCAGAGCCGTAAACAGGAGAAAAGGATAGGGCAACAATCGTGAGAAGGAACAAACTCAAGACCCTAGTCGCCATTGTTGATGCTGAGACCTGAGAAGTTTGGGAATTTTTGGTGTCCGCAAGGCGTTTTTGGGTTAAAAAAGGAGTTTCGAGGAGGGGTTACGACAAATATCGGAGCATCGCGTGACTAAGATTTCGAAGATATTTTCCGTGAGAACTTCACACGCGCGTATGATGTGCACTCTACTCGCTTTGTAAGTGGATGGAAGTCCATATGGAGGGTCTCTATTGGTTTAGTCTTGTCACTGCAGTGGTAAACGGTGGAAAAAGGAGGTATATTCAAAGAATCATGTTTTCCTCTTTTTATGCCTGTAATAATAAGGGAAGTTATCCCTGAAAATTTTTCATTCTTTTAGTAGGGATACGATTTTATTTTACCTTATTAATAAATTAGTAATTTAATAATGGGTTATGACATAAACGCAAGCACGTAATCTAATAAATAAATCAATGTGTAAATATTATATTACTTAGGGATTGAGAATAATCAAATATACATAAAAGCTAATGTTGTACAAGGATCTTATTGTAAAAGTTACATCATACATGAGTATCGTGCCCCATTATAATTAAGGTAGTGTTTAGTTATAAAGATTGAACTGAATTAGATAAGATAAAGAGAATTGAATAGGACAAGTATAAGAAGGATTACGCAATATAAACTTACTGTATTATGTTTAGTTTGTACAGTACTGTATATGGAATTTATATTAAAAGATCAATTATTTATATCATAAAATAAATAATTGTTTGTAATATTTAATAAAAATAATACTCATTAACTTAATATTATAAATAGAGGGGTATTTTTGAAAATGCAAAATAATTTTTATTTACGTGAACAAAATTTAGACATTTTGTCCAATTCATCAGTTTATTTTTTATTCAGTCACTAAGCAAATTTATAAATCAAACATAGAATAAAATTTTCTTTTCAGTCTAGTATCATGAAAATTATACAACCAAATACTATCTAAGAGAACGTCTTGGCTTAAGTAGTATTCATGGAATAATCAAGTGGAGAATGGTAAGGAGGAAGAGAAGGAGGAGTAGTAAGGCTCCAACATAGAATGTGACAAAAACACTTTCTTTCAAAAATCTACAAGCGCCTCTCGTTATGATGAGATGCAATCATCATGGTCAACCTTCTTGTTCTTTTGTTCCTTAATGAAAGAGTCCATTACCTACCTTCGTAGTCTCAAATAGTACGTGTAACTACAAAGGTTTTGTTCTTACAAAATAAACATAATCTATAGATTGATCTCCTTATGGATATCTTTCATTGTTTGTGACGAACAGGGTGCATATTCTCAAGGAAGTTGAGTGTTTGATTCATTTAAGTAGTAAATCTAGTAGATTAACAACATTAATTGGGATCTCTTTTATCCAAATAAGGAAAGAGATGGGGTGTTTATAAAAATTGGCCATTAATCTCATATGTCGAATGCTCGTGATGATCAATGGCTAAAATAAACTCCTACTTTTTATGGACCTTAAAAGGACTCTCATTCATGAGCTTAGGCCTAATAAAGTCTTATTTGAGAAATGTTAGTCTTAGGCAAGCAAATCTAGTGAGCTCTACTCCAAGCCAAATATACCTAATCTCTCTTGATCATCTTAAAAATATATGGACTTGACTCTTTTGACCCTATTACCTTACTAAAAAAAATCAAACTCAATTTGTTAATAAATTTAAAGTCTAATTTTAAACTTAGCCCTTTATAGTTTGCCCTCTCACCAAAGTCCTTTAGACGAAGTCAAATAAGTTTAGGCATTGAACAAACCTTTCAAATAGCTAAAACTCTACCTAGTGCGTATATACTATAGAACGGCTACATTACTATCGAGCACGTTTATGTGTCTAAGAACTTTATTTTAGCCTAATGCCAATGCTATAGAATAAGTTTAATAATAACATAGTAAATGAATTGAAGCGTCATTTAGTTACTCGCATTACTTTAAGCTGGTTAAAGCTTTACTACCCCAAAAGACAATTCGTCGAATATACATTTTTTTAATAAATCATACGAATTTATTCTCCTTCTTCGCTATACTTATGTAAGTTCTTAAAGTAGTTCAAATTTTATTTGCTTATGTCTTGGATAATATCTTTAACATATGTATCTTGTTCATCTTAGACTTCGTATATAAATTAGTTCTCGGACCACCCCATCATCATAAACTTTCATAAATCAAGTCATGGGTTGATTCAATGCTCTAATGATCCATGAATGGGGTTTTATCCCTTTTAATTTGTTCAAGTAACTATTTTTGTAAAATGAGCAACTTTTAATATAGCACTTAATAGGGGGCTTAATTAAGTAGATTGAAGTACACCAATTCCACTTTGTTAGTTTCATAAAATCACTTGAATTTGGTTTACCAATCCGATCTTGAAGGGTAGCACCATATGAAGTTTAATCTCTATTATGCGAAAGCTTAACTAGTCTGGACTTGAGATTTATCACACATATACATGTAGTTTTTTGCCTCTTTATTGGGCATCGCAATTTCTTCTTATATAATTAATTATTGACTTCATTCTTTTAATCCTAATGTAAATTGTATTAATAAGCCACCAATTTAACAAAAGGAAGGAAGGAGAAATTTTAATTTTTTATTCCTTAGCTAGTAAATGAATTATTAGCATACTTTAGCAAATCTGGAACATCCTCGACCACAGAACAATATCCAACCGGTTAGCAATATTTGCTTAAGCATCTTTCATAAAGAGAAAATTGATATATGCTTATGATCATTTACCACCAAGGCACTTTTGTCCCTATCTTCTTCTTTTTTGCTATCTTCAAGGTAAACAACTTCATAGCCTTTTAAAATAAAGACACAATAGCCATATACATCCTCATAGCACCTTCATTTCTTCTATTCTTCTACATATAACCAATTTTTTATTTTCTTTTTTCTTTCACATACATTTAGCATCCTTGTTTAGGCAAAGTGGAATAATCATTGAACAACCCACTATGTTTACTTAAATTTTCAGGCCCACATTTAAATATTCAATTGTAGCAATAAGATACTCACTACTTCAACTAAGTAAAAGACAAAGATGAGATTAAGTATATTTTTCCTCCCACAAAATTACAAGATTGACAAGTGTCCCTTACCTTTTTCTTTTTTTTTTCCTTGGTAGTGAGTAGACCAAGATATCTCATAGCTTCCATTTCTTTTCCTTCTTCTTCTTTAGTTCTCATTTTAATGCCATTTATAGGTTCTTAATTACAACTCCTATCCAAAAGAAGAGTAGAGGAGAAAGACCAAGAAGATAGCATTTGTCCAACAGTATTGGGGAAGAAAGTGATGCAACTAGTAGCTGTTGAAGGCTAATAGAATCATCCATAATCCCAAAGGTGATGCTAATGGTGATTCCATTCATTGTGAAGGCCAATAGAACTACTCAAATACCTGAATGTAGTACTAATAGTAGTTCTATTCATTGTAAAGGTCAACATAAACACCTAGAGACTCAAGTGTAACAGTAGTGGTGATTTTGTTTATTGCGAGATGGTGTTTCTTATGATTATTCTTAGAGATTCTTGGGGTAGGGAGGTTAAAGAGGGTAGAATTAGTAACTGTTTAAGTAAGTAGAACCATGATAGAACCCAAAACTATGCTTGGAGAAGGAGAAGAGAAACCAAGATTGTTGTTTAAAGACTAAAGCAACTATGAAGAAGATCCAACAAGAAGTCCATCAAAGGTCTTGAGGTGTTGTAAACTCTACTTTTAGCGGGCCTATGATTTGACTAAGAGTACTTTGTAAACGTTCTTAACGATCAACTAAACTAAGAACTCAAGTTTACAATTGAAAACGAACTTACTTTTCCAATTTGAAAGGCTATTATCGATAAAACCTGAACTTGAAAAACTACGAGCTCTAAAGTCAACTAAAACCTTAAACCTTAAACCTTAAAACAATTAAAGACTTATGACCCTAAGCAATTAATTGATAATTTAATTTGAATAATTTTATTCAACTCTAAAAAATTTCATAATTTTATAAGAATTAAATCATCATTTACAAAACAATTCAACAAGTAAATCCTAAAACAATTTTTTATAAGACAATTCCCTTATCTTCATATCTAAGCCTTACACATGAATAAGTAGACCAACTAATCACCTTAAATGACTTATCAATTAAAAGATGAAGTCATTTATCAATTGAAAACTTATCAAAATCTAATGATAAAATACTTTCCTTATTACCACTTCACTTATACTACATATGGATAAATTATCATGAGATTTCACATGCTTCACTTTAATAAAGGAGACAAGACATTTCCATGCCTAAAAGGACACCTAATGGCTAGTTCTAACATGGATTTAAGGGGGGCTATACTCTTGTTTTTCATTCATTAATCACTTTATGTTATACTCCACTATTCACCCCTTAATGCTTACATCAACAATCAACAAGAGTTGCAATTGTTGAATTTTGTATATGCTATAAGACAACATAATTAAATTCTCTTAAACACATTTCTACATCCATTCCAACCTACTACTCTTTTCTCATTTGCTCTCACTTTCACTTTGTTTTCTCTCACTTTGAAAACAACACAAAAAAAAAGAAATAACCAGACCCTACAAAATCAGAAACAACCAGACCCTACAAAATCCTTCACTTGTCGCCACATTCCAAGCATATACTCACATACATAGCACTTTCAACTTCTTCTTGTCTTGCTTTTACCAACATTTGAATCCCCTTTAGAATCCTTAGAATACTCCTTAAATTCCACTTTAAAGGACCATTACTCAAGTTTCAAAAAAGGGGCAAGAAGAAGAAAGTAAGATAAAGAGTATAAGTGGAATCTTAGTATACAACCATTATATTTTTGCTTTGAGGACTAGTAAGTATATCTTGTGTTAGTTGGTTAGTATTCATGTTAGGAAACTATGATTTCTTAAAGATATGAGTATGATCATAAGTTGCTATAACATCAAAACCACCTTAAGGAGCAAACTCATAACACCCTTACATGAAAATTGAAGTAAGAGTATGCAAAGTTAATGTTTTATAGAGATACTTATTTAACACTTGGAATAGAAGATTTTAAGTTGAGAAAATCTTAAAATGAGAACTTGAATGAAAGAGAAGCATGCTGGATGTAAGGGTTTAGAAGTCATTTGGATGTTGTTTTCACTTTCATTGAGTTAAACATATTAAAATCTAGACTTAGGTAAAGGAAAAATCCATCACATGAAGTTTTATGAGGAAACCAACTTTGTAAGACATGAACTATGGTATGAGAAGTATGATAAAAGTGAGATCCTCTATTTTCATGTAAAGTATAAGTCAAATAATCATCTCATGGAAATGAAGTCAAGTTAAGATTTGAATACAAGTAGCTTAAGTTCATGATCTAACACCTAAACTTAAAGAAATGATGAAACAAGTTAAAAAACCAAGTTGGAAGCCCTCATACTCAAACTGACCAAATTTGGAACATCCCTAAAAGGTACTTAAAAATATGATAAAAGTAAGTAAAACAAAATAAAAAGATCAACTAAGACAAGTACGATAAATGTATTAAGCCTAAAGCTTAAAATTGAGCTTAAAACTTCTAAAACAGGCCTTAAACATCAAGTTGAACCACCCTTAAGTTTCTGACCAGCAATTTAACACATCAATAAGAGTTGTTTTAGGACTCTCAAGAAGCTCATAAGACACTCCCTAAGCTCAAGAAAGTGACCATTTTTGAATTGAATAAAAAACAAGCCCATTTGGTAACTTAAACCCACTTAAGAGCCGAATAAGTCATTAATAGTGTTACGAGTATAAATCAAAGTTGTAAATCTGACCTTAAGGAGTATTTTGAGCCTAAAATGAAATCTTAAGCCCAAGCCCAAAGGGATTCCTAAGTTACCAAAAAGCCCATTAACCAAACAAATCCCAAAAGCACTCCAAATCATGAGGACCACTACAGGAGGAGAAATTTTGAGTCGTATTCGATTCTTAGGCCACTGCATGTGTTGTTTGGTACAGCAATTGTTCGTACATTCTATGCATCTAAAAAAATTTCCTACCATATGATATTGACAAAGGTATTTATCTCACTAAGCTTAAACTTATACCTCAATAGATTTCTTTTGCTATAAGAGAACCTCTTTGTTCATCTGGGTCAAGGGATGCCTAAGGTGAGTCTCGTTTGGAGATGGATTGGAGCGATTAAGGAGTTATGAAAAGATTTTGTAATAGTTTTATAGATGACCATTTACTTTTATGTTTTTGTTTATATTATAGATTGAAGCTCCTAAAGTAGTTCCCTTTATGAATTGCGTTTATTTGTAATATTCTTTTGGTGTGGAACTTATGAGTCCACTCGTTTATTTAGTTAATTTATACCATAGAAGTTAATTTTAGTTAAATTACTCTATATTACTTATCTATGAGCCTAGTAGTAACGTATAGTGAAAAGAGCCTTGTATATTGTATGAAAGGCCTACAATTTGTAAGAAGGTTGATAGTAGACTTTTATATAATACATGATAACCTACCACGACAACGGTATTGTTGGGTCATGATAGGTGTTCATTATTGTAATTTAGAACTATCATAAGTTAGTGACTACATCTCACCCTCTTGGTCTTATAGTTCTAGTACTATTTCTTTTTCCTCAATATTCACTAATTTTCTTGTCTTTTAACTGTAGTGTTGAAAAGTAACCTTATACATTAAGTGAAGTGTAGTGAAGTTACTCTTGACCACTCAATAGGGAAAAGATTCAAGTGGAATTGTTAAACTGTAGGGGTTATTCATCGAATATGAGTGGCCTTTTACTCTACCTTTGTCATCTTAGAGCATTATGTAATAATGACTTTGTCTAATTATTCTCTTTCTCTTTCTATTCTCACTTTTCTTTTTCTTTTTTTTTTTCCCTTTTGTTAGGACTTGGTATTTGTGTGGCTTGCTTCATTATCATATGATTATTCTTGCATTGATGTTAAAGTTACTGTTCAGCTTATGTTGTGACGTATCTTTGTTAGATATTAATGCATTTTGACTTTCTTGTCGCAACTTTCCGTTTTAGTTCCCTCATAAACACATGTGTAGCTATATCTTTTTCTTTTTCTTTTTCTTTTTTTAAGAATCTGATTTCTATTATGGTTGATAGTTGTGCTATTTTGTTTATTGTTGATGGAGGTGAATACTATTGAAACGAATTCTTATGCAATGTTTCTCTCCTCCCCATATTGTTATTGAACTTTAATTTTGTTCTACATCCTTTTATTGTATGTTGTGTTTTACCTTGTCTCAAATATACTACTATACATTTTAAGCACTTCGTCATTGTTAATACAAATTACATGAAAGTTAAGTTGCTTTGCTTGTGTTCATATTTGATGAAGACATTATTTAATAGCATTTAACCAGTATTAAACCATGTCGCTTTGCCAAATATCTCTTCTTAGACCTTACTATCAACCACTACTTTTTCCTTTTGAATTCTTAACACTACCACTAACACTCTTCACTTTTACACTAGAAAACGTGCACAAGCCATTCATAACCATAGCTTAGAAATTTTCAAGTTATGATAGTAGATTACAATAGACTCCCATGTAGTTTCATTTTATGACATAGGGCCAAACTCTATTATTCAACCAATAGGGAACCATTTGTAATTATTATCACAACCTCATAACATCATAGGTTAATAGGTAATAATATATTTTGCCTCAATTTTACTAACTAATTTACAAACTTTGCTTATTCCTTTGCTTCTTTTTTTTTTTTTTAAACCATGAATTAGTGGCTTGTATCTTTCTCTTTGTGAATGGAATTTCTATAACTTCAATTGCTTATATCTTCCTATTTAGCTAATTTTTGCTTTATACAGTCACTAAGAAGTGCCTTTAACAAATCACTGGCTCTAAGTCTAACATCTTAAGGCAAAGGCTTATGTTCCCCTCTTAAACCTCTAAAAATTTTCTTTGTTAATGCTTATATATTTACAAAAGTATTTATTGGGTGCTTGTCATGAACAACATAGTCTGATACCATCCTCTCTTAAGAAAGTCTACTTTGCTACTTGTTGTTCCTATGTTGTGTTGTCTGTTGTTGTTTTGCTCATATATGTATTGAAATAAATAGTTGCCTCCTATCTGAGTTGCTCACTTCTTTTATAAATTTCATTTTGGCAATCAACTTCTCAAGCATGTGACTCTGATAAAAAATTTCATTTTTCTGGTGAAAACACGCTTCTTTGATCCATAACAGTGATAAACAAGCAAATGTTATGATCCACTGTATGTTTATTTGTCAATTATGTAAAGCCCATATACTTTACTTCTGACAAAGAAACCTTAAGGAGTTACGATTTCTCATCCTCAATGGTCTACTTCCTCTTTATACCATGAGCTACTATGATATTTTCTAGACAAAGCCTAAGTGATATTGTATAGCTCTGATCAAATTAAATTAGCTGCATGTGTAGGATGAAAACTTTATGTTTATGTAAGTTTCCTTTGTTATGCCCTTGGCTAATCTCTTGTTTCCTTTTATAAGTCCTTGAACTCATAAAGTCACTAAAATACAAATGATGGAGCAAGCTATTAAATGAGTGTCTCAAATGAAGGAACAATAGATTGGTTGGATGTTACACATGTGTCTTTGAATTATGTGAAGCAGCATATCGATATCTTCTATGTTTACTTCTTGATGAGACTCTTAAACTTACCCCATACATCTATTTGAATTGATATAAGGTCTTAGGAATGTCTAAAATTCTTTATAATTGCTTGTAATTCCAAAGCCACCATGAAGGTAGTTGTTATTTTTGCATTCCCATACATTATGTACGTGTACTTTGTTGCTTTGTTTATTATGTGCTTGAATAAGTAGATGTCTGTATATTTTCATTTAAGCTTATGGTCTTCTTTTTAATAGGCCAAACTAAACCACAATAGAGCTTGTCCATGTTGCTATGTGCTGGTATTTCCATTATACACATTTTGTTACAGTATTGTTGCCCAATTATCATATCTTTGTGTTTTGAACCCTTTTTGATGATATAAATTATGTTGTCTTCACCACTATTAATGAGCCACTACATGGATTGATCTTACTTTCATGCTTATAAGGATGAGGTCACATTCTTATGTTAATCCTCTTATGAGATTACGACTACTCTCCTTAATACACCTTTCCTAACAATTTGCTCCTTCCTTAGTCATCTAAATGTATCTAATCATCCATTAAAGAGCCTTAAAACAACACACTTGCAAGCTTACTTTGCTTCTAAAATACCAACCAATTCTTTAATGAGTGAGAGTAGACTCCTTATGCTCAAACCCATTGCGAGAACTACCTAAATACACTCCTTTTAGTTTAAGTGCTCTACTTGCCTTAATATAGCACCAAACCCATATACTGAATCAAGTAGGTGAAATTTAAGACAATGAGGGATTAACCTTAGCAAGTGCAAATATCGATTTTATAGCTCGTTACTTTTCATCCCTACACTATCTTCCCATTGCTAATACGACCATTGTGGATGCAACTTCATTAAGCTTAGGCTCTTCCTTCAATAACTTGCCAAAAGGCTTAATAGCCCCTATCTCAGAGCCATATATGAAGTTCATTCATCTTACATTGTGCACTTTTTCTTTCTTCCCTTTTCTTTTTTCTTCAGTGAAAGAAAAATATCTCTCTCTTCCCCATTAATTTCTATACATACTTCCAATAATATAAGGTAGTCTCATTGCATAGAATTTAGGTGGCATAGTTCTTTCTTAAAACAGGTATGAAGACCTCTAAATAAGCTCACTTAAAGTTGCACAAATATCAGATAGTACTTTCGCTAAATAGACTCAATCCCTCTTACACATTACATCGAATAGCTATCGTACATATTAAAATTAGAATTATCTTTCACAACATGTTAGTCAAACAGTGCCCATCATACACTTTATAATAGACTAGTCCACATTGTGCCATAACTCGAAGAACAACATATCAAAACAAATGGAAAAGAATAAACCCCATAGCATATGCTATGCAACAACCCTAATCAAGTCAGTGTAGAAAAACATAATTCCTTAAACTAAACACACCTTTGTCACTACCAACTAGTCATTTGTAAATAGCCTTATCTAGTGAACTAGGTGTGGTGTTTGAAGTCTAGTGAGAGAGAGAGAAGGTTAGAGACTTAAGTGAAGGAGAGAGAGAGATAAGAGTATTGGGTTTCAGGGGTTTGACTAGTGGAAAGAAGAGAGGAAGAAGGCATTCGAACTTTATGAGGAAGAAAGTCTAGACATTTTTATTTTTAACTTTGTAATTTTTTTACTTCTTGAGTTGTACATTTGATATGTGTTAAGCAAAAACTAAGAATTGAGCTTAAATTCCTTCAATTCTAAGTTACAACTCCAAAGAAAATTGAAGAGCTCACTCCATTTTTAGTAAAACAACTAGCAAATGATTCCACATGTGACTATGCTTACGCCTTTTGTAGTCCAAATAGAGACTACCTATGTTCCTTAGTATTCATACCTCCCTTATGTCATGCGTGCTTCAATAGTGTTATCACTTGTAAATGTAGTTTTAATTTTGAGCACTCCCTTTTATGCCTTTTTTTTTATGCTCTTGGTATTAACTCTTAATTTAATTCCTTTAGACATGAGATCTTCTACCTTCATAACATGGCTTTGACTGGATGGTAGAAATATAATTAATCCGATCAAAGTCTTGAGTGTTATTCATCACTCATAAGTCAAGCATTAGCCTTTTCATTAAACTTTAATTAGGCCCCCTATAAATTAGAGCTCATTTCTTCAATTGCTGTATGGTAATCTTATAGGCTACATAAGATTTACCAATTGGACTTTTCTTTCGTGGACATGTATGTCTGTATGTTCGTAGGGTTCTGAGCTCTTTATCTTATGTGACTTCACATGCATGATGAATGTTGTATATATTTTGACCCCACAAAATTTTCATATATATAATTATATATATCATGCCTTTCATTTCTACAAAAGTGTTTCAAATGCTGATAGGTCTTCCCCAACCAACCCCACCCCCACCCCCCCTTCTTTTTTTTTTTTCCAATAGGTAAGTATCTTTCTATTCTTTTTTTTTTTTAATACTAATTCACCTTCATTCGCTATGTGCTATAGGTAATAAGACCATCTTACTTCATCTCTTATCCTCCCCCAAGTCATAGGAACCATATTTAATTTCCCTACCACTTTAAGTGCTAAGTGATACATGGGTAAAGATTATGAGAAGGGTAAGTCATGCAGTAGTAAGACTAAGAAGAAGAAGGAGAGTGATGAGCTATCATTTTCGGGTGGTCATGTGCCTAAGATTTCTTTAACTAGGGACAAATGGATAGATAGGACTATTTCAAAAGATAATTTTTAGGTTGATAAGGAATCGGAGTACATGTACATAGCAACATATAAATGGCTCATTGTATTTCATCATACAGGGGTTGAAACTAAGTAAAAGGCCCCCTTTGAAAGGAAGCTCTATATTACGGTTAAGAAATGAGAGAAAAGAGCTTCCACTATCTAAAATCTAATTCCTTCATCCTTAGCAACCTATAAAAGGGTGGCCTCAATAAGTAGATTATGTTTTGAGGGATTCAACATATATAGGCAAATTGTTGAAAGTTGATGTCTATCTTTTAGTGCTCATCTCCTTAAAGTTGATTTGTAAAACAAACAATGTGAATTTATGGTAGGCTATTGTCTCTTGCTGGAGCATTTAAACTCATACTTTATAACCTTATGGGGTGAGATTACTCTAATCTTAGAAGACATATTCATGTTGTTGCAATTACATAACTTTGGGTTAACTAATATTACCAAAGCTTCAATGTCTAAAGAAGATCAAGAAACATTAGTAGCCTTAAAGGATGACTTAAAAGTGGCTATTAATAGCCGAAGATATGTTACATGCTTGGTATGGCTCAAGTAGGGAAATGGAACTAAGAAGGAGGGACCTTGCTTCTAGTGCGAGTAAGTACTCATATACTTCATGACCTTCCTTTCTTTTATTATATACCTTATTCATGATTATGTTTAAGTCATCACTTGTAATTAACTCATGCATTTTGTTGTAGGTACAAGCTCAAGGCATTCATAGTTTATTGGATTTCTCTTTAGATATTTCTTAGAGGTTCAAAGCACGGAGTTATCCAATGGTTCTTTCATCTAACCATTTGTATTACTCATGAAGAGCATTTAGCATTGGGCCTTTATTACTTAGGATCTTTACACCAACTCTTAGATCCTTATCATGAAGCCTTAGTACTTTTGAAACGACATTAAATAGTGGTTTCGCATGTAGATTTAGTATTCTTAAGGTTGTTCTTTTGTGAGCATTACAAAAGTTACTTTAATAGATCTTTAAAGAAACCAAGTCCTCTAAAGCCTCGTGCTTGGAAGTGGGTGGACAAAAAGCAAAAGTTAAAGTTCCTTGAGATTATTAATAACGAGAGTAAATTTATGTTCTGCCCTTATACCAAATGAATAAGAGGCTATTAGTGGTTTATAAGGTTCTATCCCTTAAGATCCTAAGATTTTTTTACTTTAGTAGATGCTCGTTACAAAATATTTCCCTAATGGCATGATTGGGAAGAGCCTTCTAGTTGTTTTTTGGAGAAGAAAGTTATGATCTATTCCCCTCATTGAGTTGCCCACTAGTTTGGATTTGATCAGGGTATCGCTTGTTAAGTGAAGATCAAAGAAGACTTTGACACATATTATATAGACTTATACCCTAATAGCTTCTAAAATATCTGCTTAGAGGTGAGCTAATTGTATATTCCTTCTATTGGTCGTTCTAAAGTTGCCTTTAATGGGTAAACAACATATTAAGGTAATTGCTTAGAATACTTTAAGTGATTTGTGTTTGTAGCTATAAAGAATAGCCTACCTGAAATATTTCCTCGCAAGTATAATTTTTATTTGTAGCTTTCAAGAGATGAGGAGAAGTCTTCTAAGAGTAGGCAAGGAAAGACACAGGGAAGTGACTCCCTCTTACTTGCCATTATGCAGGCCAAACGTACTCCCATTCTTGAGGTATTACTTTTGCTCCTTAAGACTTTATTGCTTACAAATTTCTGTTCTCTAATACTTTTATTATTCAAGCATCCTTCATACATCGCTCTTTTGTATGCTTCTCTTTGTAAGACATAGAAGATGACAACCATACTCCAATTAAGTATGGGCTTGAGTAAAAAGGCTTCTGATGCATCAAATGGTATTAGCTCATCAAAGGCTACTTCTCAATTATCCAACCTTTTCCAAATCGATATGGTCTAGATAAGGCGCCTCAAACTACAAGCTAGCATGATATTAGTAGAATTGAAAATCAAAATGTATTGGCTAAGTTGGTTAACTTGGAGTAATCTATTGAATAAGATAATATTAATGATATGAGATAAGAGTTCCCTATGTGGGATGATGGCAATGGCACGAGAGAAAACTCCTTAAAGTAGGATAATGGTGATAATATGAGAGAAAGCCCTTCAAGACATGTTGTAGTTGAACAAGAGAATAATAATGATGAAGAAATAGATCCTCTGCCATAAGAAAATGACAATGCTCATGGTTAATCACAATTTCTCAAGGATTGAAGAATGTGAACAGATCTGATGATCGTGAAAAAGGGGGCATCTATGCATATGGGGATGTCTTGTTAAATGTTGTTCTTTACTATAGTCAAGCAAATACTAAGCATGAGAGTGTTGTTATGGATGCTATAGGAACAGATGATATCTCCCTCCTTTAGCTGGTGTTACTTCACTTATAGTGACTCTGAAGTCCCTCATTAACCATGGTTGGAACATCTCAATAAGTTGAAGGCGAATGCTTAAGCACAACTATGGTAGGTTCTGAAAGAGCTAGTTCATTTCATGGGTTTTTTGTCCATTCGTCCCTTTTGGATTCATCATAGTGCTTGTACAATATAGAGGGGGAGTTTTTGTTAGATCACTTTGCTAAGTTCCTGAGTTAGCCAACATTACAATGTTTATGCTTGGATAAGATCTCATTCTTTTAAACAAACCTTGGAATTCATCATCCAATGTGCAATTGAAACTTCTAGCAGATGGTGTTATTAGTATACAATGATAGCATGGAGATTATTGCCTCCAAAGTGTAAAAGATGCTGAATAATAAGGATTTGAGAAATCAATAGACAAAAGCCTTAGTTGCATTCCAAAAGATTGACCATGAGTTAAAAGAAGTCTTGGTGACTTAGATGTTGATTCACTTATAGCATTATCTAAGGGTCCTTAAACTGATATGACTACTTAGCTCTTGTACTTATTATTGCTATTTCATTTCTTCTTCTTTTTTTTTTTTTAATCTAAAGTTCTAAATATCAAGAACCTTGCTTGCTTCTAGCCATCCTAGCTAAGCAATTATCAAACCTAGTCAAATTGTAGGAAAGAAGAGAGGTTAAGAAGGTGGTGAATATAGGTAAGCTAAAAGCGAAAGTTGGAGAATACTGGGCCACCAAATAGTTCATATGTGACTAGTTAAAGAAAACTAGAACGATCCAATATAAAGTGCCAAACATGTTTAGACATGAGATAGAGCTAGAAAATCTCTCATTGATCGAATAGGCATACCGAGATACAATATAGGCCACGATTGAGGTCTAGTTTCAAGAAAGCAAGAAGATCATCAATTGGTTGAAAAAGGAAAATGAGAGGTGGTTGGAGGAAAATAGATTCTTAAGAGGGAAAATTAGAGAGAAGGATGCTACTATTCAACGGCTCATAAGAGAAGTCGATGAAGCATACTCTAGCCAAATTTGAAGACTTTTATACATTTAGAATTAGCCTTGTAATTAAGTTGTTTTTCTTTTTATTTTTTTTAAGTTTCAGAAATTGTTAGGAATTTTAAACTTACATTAGTTTGCTGTCTAAACTCAGAGTTTTCGAGTATTAATAAATTTGTAACTTCTTGAAATTCATATCTTCTTATTGTATAATCTTTTCTACGTGCTTTTTTTTTTCCCATTTACAGATCTTGTAAAATTTGGAATAAGGATAAAAAATGAAAAACAAAAAAAAAATAAAAAATAAAAAATAAGAGTGGCTAACGAGCTTAGAATTTTGTAGGATCTTAAAGATAGCTCCCAATCGTGCAAACTTTGTCAAAAGCTCAATATTCACTTATGCCAAAGCTTAGATGTCAACTTACGGTAATGATAATGATAATCGTAGCAACAATGTTGAACTTGGTCTAAGAATTGTGACTCTAGAATAGAACATGCTTAGAATGAATTGAACAAATTGAAGCCCTCGCCAATGCTATTAAAATTCTCAATGATCACCATACATCTCAAGCTAATTCGAATTGGAATGCAAATATGACCTTACCCCCTAAACTAGAAGATGTGGAATTAAGCTTAAATGTTGAGATATGGAAGAAGAAATTTGAAGAGAGGCAAAAGCAGATGGAAAGTAAATTCAGGTGGAAATTGATTGAGAAGATGAAAGCCTTACACATTATAGATGGGCTAGAAAAATGGGAATGGTTAATTTGCCGACCTACCAGGATAATGCTTTTCTAGAAAAGTTTAAGGTACTTAAGTTTGAGAAACATGATGGCACCTGCTACCCACAACTTCACACTAATCTATACATCAAAAATATCTCTAAGTGCATTAAGTACGATTACTTGATGGTGCAAACTTTCTAAGATAGTTTAACTAGGCCGCTCTAACTTGGTATACTCAACTTGATCTTAATGAGATTAATGCCAAAGATAAGTTAGCTAATGTCTTCTACAATTAGTTCAAATTCAATATTGAAGTAGCCCAGTTTACGTAGGATTTAAATAACATGTGCAAGAAGAACAATGAAAGTTGTTGAGCTTAGTTTTTTTTTCTAGGTTTTTATAAATTAGTCTTTTTTAAATCAATTAATATTAAGCTCTACCCATTTAATACCAACCTTCGATTAGGGTTTAAAGAAAACTAGTTCTTTTAACTTTAAAAACATTTTGGAGTTGCCACTCAACCATAGTTAGGAAAGAAAGTTAAATTATAACCAATTTGATAGATTGGTTACAATTTAGCTACTGGTCTTTTCAATAAAATCAATTTTATAAATGGTTTTAGGAATTAGAAAATCAAGTTAGGGGTTAGATTCTTTAAACCCTTATGGTTAGTATTAATTTTCTAATTTTGGATTTAATTTCTAAAATCACCTTTAAAAACTATCCATTAAAATGAGACTTAATCATTAATTTAATAAATTGAACCTTATCTTATTGAATTGGAGAAATTTAAACTAAATAATAGTGGAAAAACTAAAAAGTTATTATTTTTTTTACCATTGCCCTATAGATACCTACATACCGGTTATTTGGGATTAGACGTATGTAGTTATTTTTGTAAAACTTTAGTGGTTTGGATTTGTTTTAATTCAAGAAAATGGCTAGGTTTATGTTTCTTACCTAATTCAATGTAGTTAATGAAATTTTCTAAAGGGTCCTAAAGTCGGTTTTTGAAAATTCTAAAAAAGGTCCTAATTTTGAAAAAAGGGTAATTCTATTTTATCTCTATTGAAAAACTATTTTATAGGTGATAAAACCCGATTTATTATTATTTTATTTTCATTTTTATTTTATTTTATTGTTCTAAGTTTTAATCAGAATCGAAAACAAACTAATATGTCCCTTTTTGTTTCTCATTTTTTTTTCAATTTTTTTTATAATTACATTTACAGTTACATAAGTAATAAATAAATAATAAAAAAAGGAAGTAGATCGAGTTGAGTCAGCTTCGGATTAGCTTAGGTTAGTTCGGTCTTCTCCAACAACAACTGCGATGATGTATGCTTTTGGATGCTTTGGAAGCCGAATTAGATGGGGAAGAGGAGTTTTATAAGTTTCCTATTGGTGAATAGGGGGGTAGGCTTGATGTTACAAGCTATGGTGGTGGTTGTTTGCACTCGGTCGCTAGTAACAGTAGTTGCCTCCTTTGAGTGATGGTTGTTGGATACATAAAGGTAGTGTGTCTAGGGGTTTTAAATGGTAGCGAACATGATGGAATAGATGAATTGCTTTGGGACTAGCCTAATTGATGAGAATTTTAGAGAGAGAAATGGTTCGAGCTAAAGAGAGAAACTTGAGATCAAGTTCCGGTAGGAGATTGTTGTATGCTTTTGTATGTTTCCCGACCCCTATTTATAATGTTTGATCTTTGTTTAAGCTTAGAAAGTCTTGAAATTGAATTAATTTAAAGATTTGAATTAATGGGTTTTTGACCTAGAAAATGATTTTTTTCAAATTTGAAGCTTGATTTTGGTTATGTAGGAAGATGAATTTAGTTGGGTTTTAGGTTTAATTCAAAAGCAAGCCACAAATATTAGACAATTTTAACATTAATTCAGTGAAATTGTGTAATAAAATTAATAAAAAATGGTCCCAAAATGTCTTAACCAAAGAGGAAGGAAACTGGAAATTGAGGAAGAAAAATTGAAGAGGAAGAAGAATTGAGGGGTACAGGTCACGTACAGGGCATGTGCCTCCCTTACTGCTCTTTAATCAATCAGGTCTTCGTACCTTACTATAAAAAAGTGCAGATCAGTCTTTAGGGCCAGTTCGTCTATCGAGTGCTTTAAGGAATCGTATTGAGTCAGCAATTCAACCTAATAGTAAAGTATGCATTGTCTAAGCCAATGCATTACCTAGATCAAAGCACAACAGGTTCTTTTAATTTTTGAATGTTTATGTTCCCTTTTAGTAAATTTCTTACTCAAGTAATATACAACCCATTCTTTTCCTTCCTCGTCCTTTTGGCTAAACATATACCCCATGAATTTTGGTAATATTATCAGGAATAGAAATAAAGGCTTCCTAGGTTTAGTAACTACCAAAATTGGAGGGCTCATGAGGTACTCCCTGATCATTGTGAAGGCTTGCTCACATTTTTCATCCCAGTTTATCTTGGTGTTCTTTTTCAATAGCTTAAACAAGGGATGGCATTTATCTGTGAGTTAAGATATGAACTGGGCTATGTAGTTTAAACAGCCTAATAAGCCTCTAATTTCTTTGAGTATGTGTAGAGTGGGCAAGTTGACTATTGCTTTGACTTTGTTTGGGTCTACTTCGATGCCTCTTTGGCTGATTATGAAACCCAATAATTTCCTTAAAGTCACTCCGAAGGTACACTTCTTTGGGTTGAGCTTTAATTGGAATTTTCTCAACCTATCAAACAATCTCCTCCAGTTATCTACATGATTTTCTCCTTCCTTGGACTTTGTAATCATGTCATCAACATATACCTTAAGTTCTTTATGTGTCATGCCATGAAAGACTGCAACTATGGCTCTTTGGTAAGTTGCCTCAGAGTTGTTAAGTCCAAAAGGCATTACTTCATAGCAAAATGTGTCCCAAGTTGTGATAAATGTAGTCTTGGCTTTATCTTCTTTAGGCATTCAAATTTGATTATATCTAGAGAACCTATCCATAAAGGAGAAAAGATGGTTCTCGGCTATATTATCAACTAAGACATCAATATGGGGCAAAAGAAAATTATCTTTAGGGGTTGGTTAATTAAGGTTTCGAAAATCCATGCATACTCTAACGTTTCCATTCTTCTTCATTACTAGCACAATGTTGGTTACCAACTCAAGATAATCAGATACTTTAATGAAATTAACCTCCAGTAACTTTCTAACTTCTTCCTTAATTTTCAACAAGATATCTGGTCAAAATCTCCTTAGCTTCTACTTCTTGGGTTTGACATCTTCTCTTGTGGGTAAGCGGCAAACCACGATTGATTGATCTAACCTGAGCATGTCTTCATAAGACCATGCAAATATATCTTGGTATTCAGATAGTAGTGTGGTCATTTACCCCTTTTGTTCTTCTTTCAAATTCCCTCCAATTTTCAATGTTTTAGAGTTGTCGTTAGTCCTAATATTAACTGTCTCAATTAGCTCGTCAATGAAAATTCTACTCATTTCATGTCTTTGCTAGCATTCTTGCATGTCACTATAGTCATTGGCATCACTCTTGACGACTAACTCAGTAAAGCCGAAAGTGATATTAATATTTTCATCTCCTATCTGCAGGATGTATTCATGGCCTCTATTCGAAGCATTGGATTTGAGCAAAAAGTATGTAAAGGAAAGAGTATGAGTAAGGAAGAAGTGAAAAGAAAGAAGACTGATTCTTATTATGTTTGAAGAAATTTATTTCAAGTTTAATATTGTAGATCAAAGGTAATTATTACAAAACTCTATGAAATACTAAGCCATGATTCATCCCTTACCCTAGAGAAGACTTATAGCCATTCATAAGGATAGGGACCCAATTATTCAGGAGTTGGAGCTTGTAGGACGAGTCAGTTATTTTATTCTCGTAGGAGGTGTCCTCTTTAGTAGGCTCTAAAGTCTGTACATTAGCTTGGATGAAATTTTTTGACAATGATGGGAAAGTCATTAGGGAGTGATATAATTTGTCACCTTTATTACCCCTTACTTGCATATTTTACAACTCATCTACTGGAGTTGGGACGTAATAGAGCCCATAAGTACTAACCTGACCTTCTTTAAATTTGGGCCTCTCATCTTTCTTTTAATAGGTAATCATACATACTTCTTCAAACATTTAGAGCCTAAAGTTCTCCTATTCCTTAATGCCAATGTAGGGTATGGCTATTTTCTTATATATTTCATAATCCTGGTCACCTAAAATCATTATGACCTAGTCATTTGAGATGAACTTAACCTTTTAATGTAAGCTTGAAGATGTGGCCCCTGTTAAATGTATCTAAGGTCTTCCCAATAACAAGGTTGAAGGTCCTTGGGATGTTTAGGACTTGGAATCAGATGTTGAAAGTTTGTAGGCTAATGTTAACTAGCAAGTCAATCTCTTGAATAATTTCTCTCCTAGAATCGTCAAAAGTCTTGACTATTGTTTAACTCGACTTGATTGCAGTCATTGTAATGCCTAATAGATCTAAGGTAGTGAGAGGGTACATATTTAATGATAATCTATTGTCGATGAGGACTCTTACTATGATAATGTTGTTCACTCTCATTATTATGAAGAGAGGCCTAGTGTATTGATTACCTTCTTTGCCTGATTCCTCGATGGAGAAATGTAAGCCCTACAATCAGTTACTCAAGGCTTCAATCGGCTGAAAAATCCGATCGAGCCTAAATTATAAGTAAAGCTAGAAATATTAGTAAAATAATCCCGTAAGTTTGAATTTAAGAAAATAAGCAATAAAATAAAAGAATATAAAAATTCCAAATTTTAAGTATATAACTCGATATTTATCGAAAATACGTAAAATGCATTCCGATAATTAACGAATCGCTACAAATAAATTATATGTAAATAAAAATCATAAAAAACTTAAATAAATTTAGAAATATTTAAATCCTATATTTGAATTTAATGTATATAGAAATATCGTAATTATTAAATACACGTAATGTGCTAAAATAATATAATACTTAAAGAAAATTCATAATTAATTAAAAAAAATTAGGAAAAAAAGGAATGATCAGAATTAGGTCGTGGTAGCTGGAAAAAATAGAAAAAAATCATCAATTAATTAGGCAACTCAAAAACCATAAATTAGTTGGAATGTCTTATCCAATTAAATAATAATTTTCTAAATTCTTAATGGGAAAAAATTCAAGACTCCTATGATCGTAGGATTTGGAAAATAGAGAGACAAAAATTAGAGAAAACAAAAAAAAGAAGAAATTTTGCATAAGGCCACAAAGGAGAACCTAAATTATGGGCGTGAGTAGTGGACAGCCAACACCACATACGGTGGTAACGCAAAGGTGGACACACACCTATGGCCACCGACGGTTAGCGGCCACCAAATCGCTGAGTTCGATTTCCAGCCGATTTTGTGTAATTTTGTAACAAATATTAATATCCATAAATATGAACTTGTTATCTAAGGTTTTATGTAGTATATTAAGGAAAAATATGATTAGTTAATCATGTCTGAATTATAAGGTTTTAAAAATTGAGCAAAATGAGCATATTAGAAGAAAAAATAAATAGGCTAGAAAGTAGTTGGACTCAATTTTTTTGTGAAGCTTATGTGAATAAAACAATTATATGAAGCCATTTTTTAAATGAATTTCCAAAATTTTTAAGTTAATTTTTACGCCTAGATGGATGGAAAAATTGGTAATTTGTTAATTAAGTGGATAAGACAAATCTATTTAGATAGTTTTAGATGTTTAGGATGTTAATCTTTAGAAAACCTAATTTAGCCTTTTAATATTAAGTATACTTTAATTAAGGATATTGGTATTTATGTAAGTATTAAGAATATGTAGAATTGAATTAATAAATCTAAAATTAGGTTATTTAAATAATATTAGAAAATCAAATCGAATTAGATTATTTAGGTAATTGTATAAAATGTAAATTGCTTAAATGGGGATCAATTTTTTGTAGCCAATTTATGTGATATAACAATACTTGAAGATATTTTAAATTAATTTAAATTAAGATACCCAAATGATGGAAATTTGAATATTTGGCTTAATGTGATTAAGATATAATTAGATTTAGATATATTTAGAGTTAGGATAATCGTATGCGGAAACCGAACGCCGAACTTAAGTATAACTAGAATTAATTTGTAAAAATTAGATAGATATTAAGAATTAAAATTAATAAACAATAACAATTAGGGTTATTTAAATAATATTAGAATAATACTAAATCTGAATTAAGATTTAATTTTAGGTAATTGTATTAAAATGTAAGATTTTCTCACATCGGGGATAAATTCGATACCCCAATTAGGAATAACAAGTACTGAATAGTTTAGATTATTAAATTAAGACCCAATAGGATATTTGAATACTTGAGCTTAATGTGATTAATTTCACATTAGGATTCGAGTATATTTAGGACTTAGAAATCGATGCGGAAACCGAACCCGAACCTAAGCCTAAACCTAGAATAATTGTAAAAGACTTGAGACCTAGATAATTAAGCATATTAAACCCTAAACAACACATAACAATAAGCGTTATAGGATAAAATGAACCTATAATAGTTATATAAAAAACTGAAACCACGTTTATGTTATAGGGATGATCGGCGATGACCTAAGCAAGTCAGACCTCGAGTAAGTGAGCAAGGAATCGGGGTAAGTTGGGATTAATACGTTACTGTATTTTAGAGGCTTAAGATTATGTTTGGTTGTGCTTGTTAGATAATTGGATGTGTGCATGTGCTTGATTATGAGTGATGTTATGATTCTGTCTGTTGTCCTGGCTTGTATTGTATGGTTTGTATGAAATGTTTGATCACCTTAAACTAGACTTAATCAAATATACAACCTATAATCATAATCGGACCTACATGGCAACCCATTAGGGGAACTTAAGACTCTCCGGCTAAATACCGACCCCTTCGAAAGGAATAATGCAAGATTGCAATTAGTCCCTTCTTCATCTTCAGTCGAACTAAGTGACAGGAGAAGAAGTCATGGCGAGGGTAAAGTCAATGGTTCGAAGGTAGTCGCGGAAGGAGCGAGGTCTCCATTGCACAAGCTTGGGTTTGGTCGTGAGATGTTGCATTAATGGCAACTTCTCAACTCGGATTAGAGCGAGAGCAATTTCTCTAATCTCACAACGGGCCAAACAACGTCATGCGATGGCATTTGCTTGCACATGCATTGTACCTAATAAGTTGATTGAAAACCTTATTGTATTTATGGTATAGTTTTAAGTCCTCCATCTTAACTTACTAAGTTATGGTTGCTCACATCCCTATAGACGTCGTACAGGTGCTGGCTAAGAAGCGGTAAACAACTACTCTGAAGCTAGCAACTGCTAGTTCCTGGGGAGTGAGGAAAAACATTTGAAGAATAGACATATATTTTTAAGGTTTAAGCTATTATCGTTGAAAACACTAATTATAATAATTGAATTCTATTATATCTATATATATATATTTTTCGTCACTTTCTTAGGTAAATGATTTATTTAAATTACAAACTGTTTACTTCAAAGCGGGTTAGTCGTGGATGCCTTGTATATATCAGGTCTAAAATAGCGGTTGTAAGGCCAACTTCTATCTTAGGATGGTTTACACGATGGGGCTATTACCACTCTACCGCTTCGGGGCGTGAGAAGAAAGAAATTTGATCCATAGTGAAGATAGAGTTGGTGATAGACCCTATTCTTTCAATAACTATTTCGCAAGGGACTTGACTTCCCTCAAAGTTCTAAATAAAGCTTCCTAATACGATTTTGATGCCATCAACAAACTCATGAGAGATATTTCTGTTAGAATCTTAGTGAGTTGATCCATTATTTTATACTCACTAGACTTGATTATTTTAGTGAAGGTAGATAATCCTTCTTCATATACAGTTGGTTCATTATTTCGCCTTTCTAGTACAGTTTTCTTTTTCAAGTCTTCCTTTGGGTAAAAAATTCTACCAGGGCGGGTAATTCCCCCTATGAGTAAATTAGATTGCCCTTGATTTACTACTGGTAGTTAAGAGGGCCAGTTTGTAAATTTTGGGGTCTAAAGGCACATGGAAGGTATACTTTTTGGTTTGTGGAATTTCCTTCTCCTCTTGTTTGTAGAATTTATAGACCTTAGGCTCTTAATTGGAATTGATCATGTTGATAGTAGGATTTAAGTTGTGAAATATCATATTTTTGGTTAGGCAAGGGATTGTTGTTGGCATTTGGAACTAGAGCCTCTACGAAGTTTAGTTTGACTATGCTATCGTTGATTAAATCCTGAATTTTATTTCTTAATCTCCAGTATGAGTCTATCGAATGGCTTACTTGCCCTAGATGATATTGATACCTTACATTGGGCTAAAAAAATTCTTGGCTTGTACCTTTCATTGGGAGGCTTAAAATGGAGCAAATTAACCTTTCTTAACTTTTCAAGGATCTAACTGAGAGGGATAGGTATTTTGGTAAACTACCTTAAAGCCTTGTTGACTTATAGTTGGCTTTTGAACTATTGTTGAGATGGTAGAAGATTTGCCCTAAAAGACACCCGAGCATTAGGCTTGGTATTTGAATTAACTATACTAACCGTAGCTTCTCTAAGCGTGCTAGTGGTTGGTTTAGTAGAGGGTAGTCTTTTGTTTGATGGTTCTTGTAATTTGCTGAAGGAGACAACATTTTCAATTTGACACCTTATTACCACTACCTCTCCACATACTAGAAGAGGCTTGCCCAATCAAGTGAAAGAAGTAAAGTCTCTCAAGAATGTTGATAAAAATAAAAGTTAGCTCTTTCTTAGTCATGGGGGTTGATACCCTTGCAGCTAGGGACCTCCACCTTTAGGCATATTCTTTAAAAGATTCATTATGCCTCTTCCTTAAGGAAACCAAATCCATCATAGTCGATGCCACTTCAACATTGAACTTATACTGCTCATAAAATGCTTTATCCGGCTTCTTCTATATATTTACCTAATTCAGATCCAATTAGGCATACTAGGTCAAAGTAGGGCCAATTAGGCTGTCCTGAAAAGTTTGGACCATGAGCCAGTCATATTGCACATATTTACCCATCTTTCGCACATATAGTTTAGTATGTAGTTTAAGGCACTTAGTTCCATTATACTCCTTAAAGTT
Source organism: Lumnitzera racemosa (assembly GCA_024138005.1). Taxonomy (NCBI): domain Eukaryota; kingdom Viridiplantae; phylum Streptophyta; class Magnoliopsida; order Myrtales; family Combretaceae; genus Lumnitzera; species Lumnitzera racemosa. The sequence goes on along the minus strand of JAMXBC010000010.1, from coordinate 89,313,575 downwards.
AAGTACTTTAACTTTCTCTAGGAGGCTTCCATAGTCATAAGTAGAGAAATCTATTATACTAGCTTGCTTGAATTCATCATACCCTTCAAGAATTTTCATCTTCTCAATGATCTGTTGGGTCAATTACCTCAAAATCTTTCAATCTATCCTAATCAGCTTTAAGCTCTAAGTTTACTGGAAATGGGTAAGTGTTTGGCTTGAAAGTTGAGTTAACCTTCGAATAGACCCCTTTTGTCTCAATGGATACAACTTAGTTAACTTTAGGATAAACTTCTTCTTCTTAAAAGGGTAAGGCTTCAGCAGTCTTTCCATATTAGGCTTTGGAGTTTTCTTCATTTGATGGAACTGTAGACTTGAGTAAGGTAATACTGTCAACAAGGAAGCTTAGTTGATTTGCAATCTTCCCCATTATTCGTTCTAAAGAGTGGAACCTCAACTCAGTAGGATCAATAATTTCAGGGTTGACACTACTATTGTTAGTGTTGATGTTGTCATTTCCTTAGCTAGCTATTCTGGTTTGAGAACAGGTTCAAATAGGACTTCTTTGGAAGGTTTGATGCTTGGAAGCTATCTTGGCAATCTAGTTTAAGATCACTTCTTAATAACTTGGCACATGTATTTTAATTTTTGAAGACATGGAATTGAAATAAATGAATAAAATGCAAGTGTGCCAAATGGATGAAAAAGAGGGGATTGATGATTAACTAACAAAACGGTAAGTTTATTTATTATTTCTCAACTCCCGGAGTTTTATTACATTAAAAAGGAAAAATACAAATTCATCTAAACTAATCTTCTTTTCTTTTGTGGGCTAAATGACATTTTCTTCTTTTGGTTACTGGGTTTGATTGCCATTATTTTACCTTTGTTTTGACCATGCTCGATTGCTTCCTGAAATTCTTAGATTCTCTTCTAGGCCATCTTTAATTAGTGCTCCAAGGCACGTGATCTTGCTTAGACTCCCGAAAGAGGTTTTCTTACACATCTTTTTCATCATAGATGACTTCTATATGAGCTTTTACCTAGTCCATATAGGTCACCATTTTAGAGTTAAGATTTGTAAAGGAAGGTTGAAGGAACTCTGGCGCTTAACACTATATTATGCCTACCTTGTGAAGTTGATTATATAAGTATTCTTTAGTGACCCAGTATTTGTCTACTTTTCCTATGAATTCGCTTAAATCGATGTTAGGGCTTATGGTCCTGATGTTCTACTAAGCCTTGATCTTGCGAAGCTTGGATACCTTTTCTATGAAGTAAGGCTCTTTAAGGTTAAGAGAGAATGGCTCCAATTAAGGCTTGTGAATTATGTCTTGGATGCCTCCATACTACCTTACCATGTTGTTTAAACAGTAGCCCATACACCAACTCATTCCCATTAATGGTACAACATGATAATTTTTATAAACCAATATGACCTTAGTGCAATTGCTCCATCTAATGGTCCACAATATGTCTTTGACCTGAAAATCTTATAGAACCTCTATCCAAAGAAAGGCAGGGATATCTTTTGGTAATTTAATTTTATCAATGGAAGAGTTAATAAGATCAATCTTATTAGCAAATGCACCCTTTATCAAGTCTAACTCGAAGCATTTGTTGTGGCTGATAAACCATGCCATTAACAGTGTCATGCTTGACTTGAGATCTCTACAGCCTCTTTTCTTAAGGCAATTAAGGTTCCTTACTTATTTAGCAACTAAGGTAAGAATATAAGACTTTCCTTCCCAAAATTGAGCTACCTAATTCAGCTACCCTAAAGTGTATAAGAAAAGATCCACTTGAAAATAGGATGGTGGCAAATACTGCTAATATATAAACCTTGATTTGGTTCTCCCTCTAATTACCAAGAAATAGAGCCCGTTTGTTGGAGCTGGGTTTAATCTAGAACCAATGGATTAGAACCCATATTTTGATAGCATACTTGTTGCAATTATTTAAGGCTTTATTTATCTTAGACTTACGAATCCCCAAGAATTTGGAAAAAATGTTGGTTAGGCCGAAGTTGAGCTTTGGAATGTATATTTCATCTAAAGGAGGAGCTTGAAGCAATTAGGTGTATTCTTCTAGAGTTAGGCCGATTAGGTGTGGCCAAAAATGGAATGTAACTTCTTTGGGCTCCTAAAAATGTACCAAGGTGCTTACTAGCATAATGTTAACATTCACCTTGGATGGTGAAAGTATGGGTCTAATCTTATTGGTAATGAACTCTTATTCTCTTGGGTTGAAGGCTTGAAACCATTGATTGAGTATGGGCTTTAAGTTTATAGGCTTGTAGATGTGAATCTTTTTGGTGAAGACCTTGGCATTGGATGAGTTAGCTATTTTTGAAAGATTACAAAGAAAACATAAATTACAAAGGGAAGAACATTTACATAAAAAAGAAATTACAAAAGATCTCCTTTGTAAAAGAATTATAGGAAAAATATAGGAAAAGAAACTCTAGGTTTGTCGTTTTTTCTTCTTCTCTTTTGTAACAATGTTAGCTTGTTAGCTATTTGCCATCCTCGACAAAATGTATGGAAGAAGGGTGAGTTCTATAAGTCTTTAAACTTTGTAACCTTATGCATTTATAAAAAAAACCGTTCCTTTGTCACATCAAAGTTTAAGTGGGGTAGCTTATCAACCTCGAGCAGTAGTTACCCCACAACACCCGGAACTTACATAATGGCTCCCTATCCTAAGGTCCTAAGATAGCTTTGGTTTGTTTATGTCTATCATGAATTCATGGTGCAAAAAAGTAAAATTCATCTATACATATATATATATATATATCTATAAACTTAAACAAGTTTATCCCTACAAAAAAGGGTTAGTGCAAAAATAATAAATAAACTAATAAATAAATCACATATGGTAAGGTGATTTTAAAAATTAATTCTAAATTTAGAAAGTTAGATAGCTAACCCTCTTGATATCTCTAATGTAGTCGTTAAGTTATCAAACTTGGGTTTTTTTCCCAATTTCTATAAATTAGTCTTCTTTAAACTGATTAATATTAAAGCCTACCCATTAAATACTCACTCTCGAGTGGAGTTTAAAGAAAGTTAGTTCTTTTAACTTTGAAAACATTTTAGAGTCACCACCCTACCGTAGTTAGGAAAGAGAGTTAAATTATTACCAATTGAGTAGATTAATTACAATTTAGCTATCAGTCTTTTCAATAAAACCAATTTTATAAACGGTTTTAGGAACAAAAAAATTGAGTCTGAGGGTTAAATTTTTTAAACCCTTATGAGTACCATTAACTTCCAATATTAGATTTAATTTCTAAAATCACCTTTAAAAACTATCCTGTAAAACGAGACTCAATCATTAATTTAATGAATCTGACCTTATCTTATTGAATTGGAGAAATTTAAAATAAATAATAGTGGAAAAACTAAAGAGTTTTTTTTTTTTTTTTACTATCGCCTCATAGGTACTTATGTACTCATTATTTGGGATCAGATGTACGTAGTTCTTTCTGTAAAACTTTGGTAGTTTGGATTTATTTTAATTCAGGAAAATGGTCGGGTTATGTTTCTTACCCAATTCAATGTAGTTAATGAAATTTTCTAAAGGGACTTAAAGTTGATTTTTGAAAATTCTAAAAAAGGCCTTAATTTTGGAAAAAGGTAGATCTTATTTTTCTTTACTGAAAACTATTTTTTAAGTGATAACACCCGATTTATTTATTAATTTATTTTATTTTATTTTTTTATATTCATTTTTATTATATTTTATTGTTCTAAGTTTTAATCGAAATAGAAAAAAACTAATGTCCCTTTTTCTTTCTCCTCTTCTTTTTTTAGTTTTTTTTTTAAATAATTACATTTATAGTTACATGAGTAATAAATAAATAATAAAAAAGGAAGCAAATTAGGTTGGGTTGACTTTAGATCGGCTTAGGTCGGCTTCAAATTGGCTCTATCTTTTACAACAGCAGTCATGGCGATGTGTGCTTATGGACGCTTTGGATACCAAATTAGATGGGGAAGAGGAGTTTTATGAGTTTCGTATTGGTGAATGGGGGGGTAGACTTGATGCCACAGGCTACGGTGGTGGTTTGGTGGTTGTTTACGCTCAATCACCAATGGTAGTAGTTTCCTTTTTTATGTAATGGTTACTAGAGACATAATAGTGGTATATCTAAGTGTTTTAAAGGGTGACGAACACGATGAAATAGATGAATTACTTCGAAACTAACCTAATTAATGAGAATTTTAGAGAGAAAAAAAGTTCAAGCTAGAGAGGGAAACTCAAGATTAAACTTAGTTGGGAGATTGTTGTATGCTTTCATGTATTCCTTGACCCCTATTTATAATGTTTGATCTTTGTTTAAGCTTAGAAAGTCTTGAATTTGAATTAATTCAAAGATTTGAATTAATGGGTTTTTGACCAAGAAAATGATTTTTTTTTTCAAATTTGAAGCTTGATTTTAGTTACATAGGAGGATAAATTTAGTTGGATTTTGGTTGTAATTCAGAAGCCAGTCACACATATTACACGATTTCACCATTAAGTAAGTGAAGTCATGTAATAAAATCAGTCCAAAATGGTCTCGAAATAGCCTAACCAATGAGGAAGGAAAATGGAAATCAAGGAAGAAAAATTGGGGAAGAAGAAGAACTGAAGGGCGTAAGTTACGTGCGGGGCACGCACTACACTCGCGATTAAAGAATAATGGGGCGTGCCCAGTGCATCCCCCCTACTACTCTCTAATCAGTTAAGGCTTTGTGCCATGTTCTAAAAATCTGGTCTGCACTAAAATACTTTTTATTATTATTATTATTATTGTTGTTTTTATATATATGAAAAGAATAAAAAAAAGGACACTTTGTGCCTAATAAGATTTGAACTCCAGACCTCTATGTCAACTCCAATGCTAAACTTAAGTGCTCATCTATTAAGTTGTTGGCCTGTGCCTTTTTTAAATATTCAATCAAATTGCACATACGGACTAAGTTAGCCTAGGTTAGATTCAAATCTAAGCCTAACCCCAACAATCCTACTCTTATTTTTATCTAAATAAAAAAAAAATTGCCCTATTAAACTATCTCAAAATTTATTATTTTCTAAATTTCCCAAATCCTCTATTTTTTCTATTTTTTATGACTTTTCAATTTTTTTTAATTTTTTTCTAAATTTCTTATTTTTTGGTTTTTTATAAATTAGAACCCTTTACCATATTCTAAAAATTCTAAAAAAATTAAAAGGGGAGTAAAAATGAGGTATATACAAAACTTTCAAAGAATATGTCTAAAGTTGCAGGGGCATAGCAGCTAAGGTAACTCGCCCATTACCAAAGAAGGATTTGACCTTTGTCTTTGTCAACACTCTCAGCAATTCATATTACCAGCATCCGGTAGGTCACACAACCTTAAACTTGTATAAATAGTAATCGCAAGGTATAGAATTAAAGATGCCGTTGCTATGAAAAGGCTCCTTAACCTTGAAGCGCCCAAGAAAAAGAGACCCCCTTCAAAGTTTACTAGTAAGACCAAGGAAGCCACTATTGGTGTTGTCAATATTAACAACTTTATTAAGTCCATATCCTTAGTAACTACATTGGGAGGTCAGAATTCTATAACAAGCTCGGAGTAGGCCAACCGTCCATGAAGAAAGTAATTTACTAAGATCCCTGTTCCCTTAAGCCAGGTCTTTTTGCGGCTAAGGGAGGAAAAGCTTCTAACATTTGAAATACTAAAGGAGCATCAAAAGTCAGAGGACTATAATCTAGAACTCTGATGTGAGTATCACTTAGGGCAAGTTAACCATTCTATTGATCAATGTTGGAAGCTAAGGCATAAGATCTAAGATCTTATTGATGCTAAGTTACTGCAGCTGGACTTTATTGAGTTGCTAATGCTGAATGTTGGTAATAATCCTCTACTGAATCATACTTATGCTATCAACATGACTACTACCAAAGAAGCTAGGCCAGAAGTGGATCTAAATAACCTCTCTATCACAATGGAGCCAGTAGTATGGAACTTGAGGTAGGTAGGCCATTAGTAAAACATGAATCTCCAAGATAAAACCAAAAGTAGACCTATAATATGTTAGTTATTGAAGGAGGGAAAGGTAAAGAAGGATGGTATCATAGCTATGTTGGTCCTAAAGCCATGAAAGAATGTACCCAAATAGAGCTTATGAAGAGATATGAGGTTGGAGATTAAATAGTTGACACTTTAAGAGAACCTTTAGGCAAGTTTAAGCATCTAGTCGATTATTCCTTTACACTAAGGGTATATGTAGATACACCACCATGTGGATGAGGCCTTGAGTTTGAGGAGGAGGACAAACTTATTGAGGGAGTGAAGAAAGCCGTAGGGATGATAGTTATGTCAAGGATAGTCCCAAACCTTTGGCCTTTGAATATCTTAGGAAGAATGAGAAGTTTGGAGAGATAGCTAAGCTTAACAAGATTATCTCTAATATCTTGCTAGCACTGGAAAATTACAAAATTGCTCCTCTAAACTATCAAGAGTGAATCAGCTTGTAAAGTCTCTGTTGCCTATAGTTGGAGGGCTTACTCACTCGGGCCAGGTATATGATCAAACCAAAGAAGCTAAGAGGATGGCTACTATAAAAGAAGCTTCTCAAAAGATTTTGGAACTATAGATAAGATAGAGGAAAAGGATTAGAATTCTATTAAAAAGATCATGAAAGCCATTAAGTACAGAATTATTGACCAGCTAGTTAAGGTACTAGCTTAAATTTCCTTATTGAGCTTGTTACTATCATTAGAAACTCACTAAGAAGCCTTAATCAACAATCTCAAGGATGTTAAGGTATTTGAGAGTATTTCCACTAAGAAATTGGGACTAATAGTTAACTTTGTATTTGCAGTAAATCAAATAGCATTCTCATAAGAAGAATTGGAGAGGAATGTAATTAGCACAAAAAGTTCCTCTTCATAATAGTTAAGTGTGAAGGAAGAATAGTGGCTCAGGTTTTGACCGACAACATGTCTTCCTTAAATGTGTGTTCGTTGGTGACATTGAACCTGCTTAGAGTAGACCTCATCGACATGAAGCTTAGTTTAACAGCAGTTTAAACATTTAATAGGTCAATGGGGGATATACTTGGAGAAATTGAGTTGTAAGTTAAGATTAACCCACATGCATTTACTATCCCCTTCAAAGTTTTAGACTTACCTAGGACTTTCAACATCTTGCTAGGTTGGCCTTAGATACAGGGGCCATTTCATCAAGCTTACAACTAATAGGCAACTAGGTATGATCCTCAAGGAATAAGATTATGAAGTGCATAAGGAGATGACTATTTTGTATATCAATAGTAAGGAATTTGAAGAACTAAGATTATAGATCTTTGATAAGGTCAATTTAGTTGAAGTCTTAGAGTAGGGGGTATAGGGTCATTCAAAGCACTCGGTGTCAAAGTAACAGATCAAGACATTTAGGTTAGGGTACGAGCTTATTGAAGTAGAAGACTAAGAAATGAAGATCAAGATGAAGAGAGAGAGAGAAGAGATCAACTATACCATACTCACATAGATTTTCTTAACATCTATTAAGCTATTCTAGCATAAACTAGAAGTAGTTAACCTTATCAAAGCCTTCGCTCAACAATGTAACATCAGCCTAGATGAGGAGAAAAGTAGCAACACCCTCATTCAAGGGCATTTAGTAAAAAAAACTGATATTAATTGAGAGAATTTCTAAGTAGCAAATGTTGCTCTTTGAATTTGATATAAGATATGTAAGCCAAAAGTTAATCAAAGGTAAGCCTTGGTAAACTAGTTAGTAAAACATCCAATCGAAGGTACTGCCAATGACTCTAAAGCCTAATTTTCAAATGAGGACATAATGATCATAAATGAATCGGGTAATAAGAAACTTGAATGGAAAATGTATTTTAATGGAGTAGCCAATGTGTTTAGATGTGGAATAAGGGTAGTATTAGTGTCACTTAAAGGTAATCATTTCCTTATGGTAGCAAAGGTAACATTTACATATATGAACAAGATTACAGATTATGAGGCTTGTATCTTGGGGCTCAAGATGGCTTTAGGCATGAGAATATAAAAGCTTGAAGTATATGGAGATTCATCTCGTGTAATTCTCTAAACACTTTGAGAATATAAGACTAGAGATGGTAAGTTGATACTGTATCATGAACACCTTAGAAAGCTAATATAATGATTCAAGAAGATTTCTTTTACCTATATTCTAAGAACCCAAATCAGTTTACTGATGCATTGGCAACCTTAGCGTCCATGGTACGAATTAAAAATGGGACAGAAGTTCAACCTTTAAAGATTGAAGTAGAGGAGAAATCAACCTTTTGCTTAGCCGTTGATGAATGACAAGAAAAGAAGCCCAAGTGTTATGATATTCAAAAACTCCTACAAATAAGTAAGTTTCCAAGAGCTGATAGAAAAGACTCAAAGCCTTAAGGAGATTGGCTGCTTACTTTCTGGTAAGCGAATCTACTTTGTACAAGAGGTCATTTGATACCATAATGTTGAGGTGTATAGATGGAGGTGAAGTAACAAAAGCTGATGAAGGAAGTATAATGGAGTTTGTAAACCCTACATGAATGGGTATATGTTGGCTAGGAAGATTATGAGAATAGGATTTTTCAGGATGACTGTATTAAACATGTAAGGCACTGCCACTTGTGCTAAATATACACAAATAGAGGTAATGCTCTACCTCAAGAGTTGTACGTATTATCAGCCCCATAGCCCTTTTTGATGTAGGGAATAGATATAATTGGTCCAATATCACCAACAGCTTCAAATGGACATAGGTTCATTCTAGTTGCAATTGATTACTTTACAAAGTGTTTAAAAGTAGCATTGTATGCTAATGTAACCAAGGGAGTAGTGGTCAAATTTCTAAAGAGAGATATAATCGTAAGGTAAGGTGTATTAAAGTTTATTATTACAAACAATGGGTCAAACTTAAATAATAAGTTGATGGTAAAGGTATGTAGTTAGTTCAGGATCAGTTACAAAAGCTCAACTTCATACAAAACGTAAATGAATAGGGTAGTTGAAGTCGTAAACAAGAATATTAGAAGAACCATAAAAAATATGGCAACTATTTATAAAGATTGGCATTGGATTCTCTCTTTGCTCTAATGGCACACAAAACCTTAGTCAGAACCTTTAAATGAGCAACTCTTTATTCACTAATATATGGGATCAAAGCAATACTTCCTGTAAAAGTAGAGATACCATCTTTTTAGGTGTTACCCAAGACTTAACTCGTTGAAGTAGAATGGGTAAGGAATCGATGGAGCATTTGAATCTTATTGACGAAAGGAGACTAATAGCAATGTGTCATAGGCCATGCTACTAGTAGAGGATGGTTCTAGCTTTTAATAAGAAGGTGTGACCAAGATATTTCAAAGAAGGAGATTTAGTACTAAATAAAGTACTACCTATTGTGAAAGACCCTAAAGGGAAGTTTGGTCCAAATTATGAAGGCCTTTATGTTGTGAAAGGGCTACTATCAAGAAATGCATTAGTATTAGCTGAAATGCTAAATTTAATAAGATTCTAATTCTTCTCAATTGTTTGTGGTTAATCTTGCATCATTTGGAAGCAAAGTTAATATCTATGATGGTCATCGACATTGAAATGGTCATTGGTTGACAAATGATACACACCATCAATAAGATTTCATATTCCTTTTCATGGTCCTCAATACTTAATTGCCACACAATTATCTTGGTATAAGAAAACCTATACTACCAAATGATAATGGTTAAGTTTCCTTATGATCTATTCTTATATTTAAGAAAGAGATTTATTTTCAAGGCTAACCCAATTGTTAAGGTTGAAAGTGAAGATTAGATATGATTGTTATGGAATTAAGACATGTAAGTGTTATGGCTAAAGAAACAAAAGAATTTACAAAAAAAAGTCTTGCTTCTCGAACAAGTGAATATTAGGAATTGGTACAAGCTATGCTAATTGGCTCATATTTGTCAAATTCATCATTAGTTCCTGGTAAACAAATGTAAAAGTTTTTAAGTTCTTGAAATATTTTATCAAATTTTGCTTAAAACCTAAAGAGATCTATCCTCTTAGGGTTGACTCCTTAATGGACTCTTCTTGAGTAATAGATTCTTAAGAGATCCATCCTCTTAAGGATACTCGTGAGTTCAAGTTGGTGTTGTCTTTTAGATTCTTAAGATCTATCCTCTTAGGGATACCTACCAATTCAAGCCGGGGTTCTCTGTTAGAAGCTTAAAAGGCCCATCCTCTTAGGGATACTTGCCAATTCAAGCTGGGGCTATCTTTTAGATTCTTAAGAGATTCATCCTCTTAGGGATACTTGCCAGTTCAAGTCAAGATTATCTAATAAATTCTTAAGAGATCCATCCTCTTAAGGGTACTTACCAGTTCAAGTCGAGATTATCTAATAAATTCTTAAGAGATCCATCTTCTTAGGGATACCTACCTGTTTAAGTTGAGTTGTCTTTTATATTCTTAAGAGATTTATTCTCTTAGGGATATCTGCTAATTTAAGCCAAGGTAATCTTTTAGATTCTTAGGAGATGTATCCTTTTGAAGATGCATGCCTTCATAAGTCAAGCCCTTTACTTAGCTGATCGATTAGGTTAAGTTTCTTTCACCCTGCTAGTTTAAGCCGGGGCTTATAAAAAATGAGTATGTCTTTTGTCTTTATAGCGAAATTTTATTCAAAGTTCTCTACAAAGAGAGGTAGCTATAAACACTTTAGTTTTACCATTCTTCATTTTTTATTTATGGTTATGTTCATAGGAAAATACAAAAAAAATGAAAAAAGATGAAAGAAAAACAAAAAAGTTTTGAAAAATTGTAAAATACCAAAAAAAAAGGAAAAAGTGTCTAAAGCACCTAAGTCAGGTTAGTAAGTCACTCAAGTTAAATCAAGAAAATTTTATAATCAACAATATACATGCGATTGAGTAAATTATGAATCTTTAAGAAATTGGGTTTACTTAAAAAAATATCTTTTGGCAAAAGTCTAGTAAAATTTTGGATTTGTAAAAGTGGACTTTTATTAAGGAAAAACTAGGTAAATTAAAAGTAAGCTCATAATTTATTAAGTGAAATTAGTGTTGAAAATCCCTTTGGCATGTATATATATTTTGGTTATTTAATTATTTAAAGTGCATTAGGATCATTTTTAAATAAGTTGCATTAAAATGCATTTGGATTTGAAAGCATAAATTTAAGTTTAGGCCAATACTGATAGTTTAAATGTAATTTAAGTACCTAAGATATTGAGAAATTGAGCTTAGTTCAACTAGTTAGGTATAGGGGTATAGAAGTGAAAGTGATAGGTTCAGATCCATTAGAGCTTGTAAAGAGTTTGCACATTGTTACGTACCTAACAAGTGAAATACCTACACAGCACCCACCCACCTTCCCCTCCCAAAATCTTGTTCCTTTGTTTTCTTCTTGCTAAGAGGAAGGGGGAAGAAAATAAAAATCTTCTAGAACCTAAACTATTAGCCATAAATTGTAAATAAGATTTTTTTTAGTAGATTTGATAGAATCAATTAAGCCAATAGTGAAATTATCAAATCTAACTGAAAAAATATTAAAACTCATTGAAATAAGATTTGAAAAGATCTACAAAAACTCAAACTCAATCCATGTGTGTGATCAATTCAATCCAAGTTTTTAAAAAGATTTGAAGGGGAAATTCATAAAAATGAACTTTGAAAAGGACAAAGAACCCATTAGAACTTGAAGTACCCATATATACGCATCTACCACATACTCTCTCTAAACTCAACACCACCTTCTCCCTCCAAAATACACTTACGCATACACTATGACCATCATGCCTCAAACCCAAGGAATTGTAACAACCCCATTACATAAACCAACCTAAATTGGAAGTTAGCCACCTTAACAACTAATGCAGGTATAGTCTATACAAGACAATCATGACTCAACTAGCTTTGAAGTAGTTATAAGAGCACCTATATTATATAGAACCTATGGAGTAACTTTTTGTAAAACACCCATTCTTGTAATACTGGTAGTTAACACCTTTTAACATGATTATATATACATAAAAACTTAAGAGTTTTAAAAGAAAACTATACAACTCCATATGTAGACTTATTTACATATACTTATTACACCAGTGAGCAAACGAAAACTACATGGACTCTTAGGAAGACCCTTATAGCTTTCCTACAAAAAGAAAACAAAAACAAAAGAAAAATGTAATTAATCCATTAGTCTTCAAGTCCTCACTCCCCTACTCATTAGAAACTAACCTGTAGGTGATTGTAACATAACATCTTCAAATGCTTATCAACACCTACAAAACAGTCTATTAAGATGTATAAGAAGGGACGAAGTCATAAGAGTACATCAAATAAGTATGGTTATCAAATTATTAATTAGATGAAAATGTAACAAGTAAATGAAAGATCATCTCATAATGTTTAATTGATCTATTATGAAGTTATAGATATTATGACTACTCTAACCCAAATTGAGGAGTTTTAATGTGACATTATCAAACTAAATCCAGGCTTGTGCAATGGAGAACATTCTCCTTACTAGGCAACATCTAAACTACGATTCTCAACCTTATCGCGATCTTCTCTTCTGTTACTTTGTTCAATTAAGGATAAGTAAAGGACTATATCTACTATCCTCATCAAAGTGTCAGTATTTAGTCTGACACTTTATCCATTACTCTTATAGGGTCATCATGAATGTCTAGTTAATATTAAGTAAAGTTAAGTTTAGTCCGATTTTAAGGTGAGCAACCAAGTTCAAGACAAGCCAATCATAATAAGATGAACAAAAAAACAACACTCAAAGATTATCTCCTAATCACAAATCAATATTACAAGTACACATATAGCATACATACATGCAATTTAACTATAGCCACAAACAAGCACTCTCAATCCTCTAAGTATCTTGAAATGATACTCTAACATGCTATGATGTATCAATCCTAACTTACTTGATATCGATGTATGTTAGCCTTGTGTCTCACACTTAATCCCCTTACAAATCCTTAAACATTCAATATAAATATTTCGATTTTTACTAAATAAATAGTATATGGATTTGTTTTAATGTTTTATGTACTATTTTAATTTAGTTTAGGCAACTTTACTGAGTCTTTTATTAAGTTTTAACTTATTATTGAAGTCTCTGAATAAGGTTCTAAACTATAGACTTTACATAGTTTTTGTCTCAGAATCTTCTAACAAAGTATCCAAAAATAGTCTTACTAACTAAGAACTCTCTAATCAACCTTTTGATGTTATATTAGTTAAGTTATTTATATTAGTCAACTTTTTTATCAAGTTTTTAATCCTAAGACTAACTTTCCCTTTCACAAAATCAACCCTCCAAAGAACTTTATGACAAATCTTTTGAATAGATTAAATTTACATGTTTACACCATGCAAATCACTCCACCATCACACTTCCAATTATAAACACATCAATACGTGGTTGTACACCTTTTTTGCCATCCTAACTAATACTATATCACTAAAATTCTTAACTCCCATAGTTTTCCTTTAATGCATTAAGTTCAAAACTACTATCTTTTTACATATCTCAACTTCCATTCAATTAACTTAACTCTAAGTCATTATCTACAATAAAATACAACATAAATTAAAAAATAATTACATAGAAACCTTAAAAAATAACATTTTTCTCTTGATTTAAAGGCTAAAAAATTCATAAAAGTCATAGAAAATGTTTTTATATGAAATTTCTTAGCATTCTTATATGTAATGTAGGGATGTTCTAAAAAAATTCTAAGCTTAAAACTATAGCATCAAGGTTATTTAAAATAACTTTGAAATCAATATAGGTTTAGGTGATTTCTTAAGGACATTTCACTTAAAATTTTTACAAACTGAAATAGTACATGCAAAAGTAGTCCTAAATAAATTTTTTTTTTTCAATAATTTTTTTGACTTAATTTAATATTTTTAGAAAATAGAGGAAAATCATGTTGAAATTTGCACTTACTAGAATCAGGCTGTTTGGTTACCAACTCCAGCTACCCTAGTGATGGTTAAGCTAGGCACCACCTCTATTGTGGGAGTAGTGGTGGTTCACACCTAGAAACTTTCCAAACCTGCACTGCTAGAAGTAAATCGGTTTGCAATGTGTTGATATAATTTTTCCTTAAGTTTTCTTCTTCCTTTACAAGTTTTTCTATAATCTCAAGACACCAAAGTAATTGACAAAGGGCATGGTGATATTTCTTCAGTTGTATAGGATGAAATGAGGATTTTTCTCTCTCCTAAATGCTTATATACCTCCCTAAGCTTGCATGTTAAGGCTTCCTAAGGATAATTTTCTTAGTCAAAACTTGTGCAAAGGATTTTTCCATGCCTAAAGCCTTTTGATCTTATTCGTTTGATAATTTTAATTATTTTTCTTATTAATTATCTATATATTCGAGTATTTTAAGTATTTACAAGTAAATATTTAAATGTAATAACTTTACCCAAAGTGTCTATACTATTTTTACTTCTCATTTTATGTCATTCTATAATTTTATCGTTTAAATAATTTATCTCCAAAATTTAGTTAATTTTTGTTATCTAAATCATGCATTTCCAACACATTAATTATAATAGAACATAACAACATAAAATTGACTATTTTTAGTTATATTATTATTATTATTTTATTATATTTTCACATTCTAGACATGTAGGTTGTCCTTAAGTAACTCCTTAAGCTTACTTGCAAATTGTCGTAGTGATTAAGCTACTTTCACGTATACCTTAAATTACTCGCTCAGAACCGATATGTAAGACTTCAGGGCTCACATTTCCACCTCCGTTTTGAAAAGTTTTGTCTTCGAAACTTCAATTACTAACCTTACTTCATACAACATCTATATGCTCCAAAATTATTGGTTATCATTGATTTAGGTAAGGAGATTCGCTAGCCTAGTCTCTAAGATAACTAAAGATATTTCTTCTGCATTGCTGCCTTTAGTTCTTAAGTCAATTCTACTTGAAGGCCACTTCCCCAATGTACTTTTATGTACACTACATCTCTATTCCATAGTCTTTGAACTTGTTTATCAAGTATTTGAATGGGTTGTTCTTCCACTGTATAGTCCTTTTGTAAGTCCATCAGCTTTATCTTTATTATTGCATTCAAATTTTTCATAAATTTCTATAGCACCAATACGTAGAACACATCATGGTATCCTGATAGACTTGGGGGTAAGGTGAGTTGATATGCTACATTTCTAACTCCTTTTAGTACTTCAAAGAATCCAATATATCATAGACTTAGCTTCCTAATTGCACCAAATCGTTTAAACCCTCAGAATGGACTTATCTTCACATATATATGGTCTTTAACTTGAAATCACGGGCATTCACATCTCGGTCAAACGGAACTATGCGCAATTCTCTCGTGAAAAAAATAATATGCCAACAATAAAAATTATGCCACCAGAGATGGAAAAGCAAATCCCGCATAATAATGAAAGGATGCCGCCATCGAATCGAATCCACCTAGCTTTTATAACGATCTCGAGCTGCATTCATTCTTTACTGAATAATCTTCACCTTATCATTTGTTTGTAAGATCAGATCAAGTCCTATCATCATGTGCTCTTCACTTTGCTAGTATAATGGTAATTGAAACTTCCTTCAATACAATGCTTTGAATGGTGCCATTTTTTTGGTTACTTGATAACTGTTGTTCTAAGCAAACTCCACTAGTAGCAAATATTGATCTCAATCTCCTCTAAAGTCCTCTATACAGCTTATGAGCATGTCTTTTAATATTTGAATCATTCTTTCTTATTGACCATTTATTTATAGGTGATAGGTTATACTAGATTATAACTTTATTCCCCAAAATTAGTGTAATCTCTCCCAAAACTTTGATACAAATTGCCTATCTCTATTTGAAATGATACTTTCTAGCAAATCGTACAATTAGATAATCTCACTTATATATAACTTAGCTAGTTTCTCCATTGATTCACCAGTTCGATAAGCCAAGAAGTGCATACTCTTTGTTAATCTATCAATAACGACCCAAATAGAATCATATCCATCCTTAGTTCTCGGAAGTGCTACCACAAAATCGATCATGATATGATCCACTTCCACTAAGGCACTTCTAATGACTACAACATACTACTAGGTCTTTGGTGTTTAGCTTTCACCTGTTGACATGTAATACAACTTACTACATAAAGAATTACATCCTTCTTTATTCCTTTCCACCAGAACATGGTTTTTAAATCTCTATACATCTTATTCCCTCTAGGGTGTAGATTATATTAAGTAACATGTGTCTCATCCATGATCTCTTGCTTTAGATCTTTATTATTGGGCACACAAACTCGATTTTTAAATCTCAATAATCCTATCTCATCAACATGAAAGTCTGGTACTTTCTCTAAAATCAAATTTTCTTTCATTATCTTAAAACTTAGATCTTCTTCTTATTGTAAGTTAATTCTCTCCAACAAAGTTAGTTGAACTCATCAATTGTACATTGGTGTCATGCTACTTAAACTCAATCTTCATCTTCTCAAATTCTCGAATTAAATCCTTTTGAGTCATAAGCAAAGAAGCCACTTTCTCATAGTTTCTATGACTTATAGCATTTGCCACAACATCAACTTTATTGGGGTGATATTTAATAGTCAAATCATAGTCCTTAATCAGTTCTAACTAACACCTATGCCTCAAATTTAATTCCATCTAAGTGAAGAAGTATTTTAAACTCTTGTGATCAGTATAAATCTCACAATGTTGACCATATAAATAATTTCTCCATATCTTCAAAGCAAATACAACAACCGCTAACTCTAAATCAAATGTTGGGTAGTTCTTCTCATGAGGCCTTAACTGCCTAGAAGCATATGCAATCACTTTGCCTTCTTGCATCAAAATGCATCTTAACTCATTTCGGGAAGCATCACTATAGACACAATAACGCATACTCAAATCTAGTAGGGTATGTGTTAGAGCTAAGATAAAGCAATCTTTTAACTCCTGGAAACTTTGTTCACACCCTTTGTCTCATTTAAACTTAACATCTTTTGGGGTTAGTTGAGTTAAAGGTCATGCTTCTATCATGCCCCAAACACTGTCAAGTCGTAATAGTCTACTATGCATATTAATTTTATGCTAGAAATTATCTGCTCAGTTGCTAGCATAACTTTAATATACATAAGACTCATACCACAAACTGTTCTGAAGCATTCACAATTCCATAAATATACTAACATTTATATTCATAGTAAACTTTTATTTACAATAAGGCTAAGTATAGAGTATTTATTAAAGTATATAAATATGTGATACGACTCAGAATTAGGAATCCAACTTGATTACTTAGATGATCTAGTTAATCTTACAGAAGAAAAAAAGTTCCAAAAACTAGTCTTCATCGGTTCTGTTATACTTAGGCCCAAATACACCATTTTTGCACACTTGGAGGAAATCATCACACGATATGATTACTCGAATCCTGTAAGTAAATCTATAGGGGAGTGAGCAAACTACAACTCAATAAAGAGTAGGAGGCAAAAAGCATATGCAAGATGAACAGTATAACCAAGTTATTATGAAATTATTATGTATAATGCATGAACAATCAATATATCATTCGCACAACATTATCCAATCTGTTGAGAGGTTAGAGAAATTTCACCTGTTCTAACCTGGATTAAGGATTTATGATATGATGGCTATAATGCCAACCATAAAGGCTATAAGGCCTTCCTATGGCTAATTGCAAACTTGTCTAATGGAGGCTCCTGTTCCATCACAACTACCTTTAACCCAATACCTCTAACCTCATTGCAACCTCCTCTTCTGTCACTTAGTTTGATCGAGGGTAAGGAAAGGCCAAATCATGTTGAAGGCATCGAAATTTACCTAAAGAACCTAATTGTCCCCTAGTAAGCTGCAATGCATGTCCATTTATAGTTTTAGTTCGAGTTTCAATTAATCTGGTCAAAAGTGATGAACCAATTTATAAACATTAGACAAGGCTAGCCAACATAGTAAATCATGTAGCTCATCTACCAATCGACATTTTAGTAACTAAGCACAGGCCTAACATGCATACAAACAACTACTTATAACCATAAGTGAGCATATACTCTAGTCTCCATAAATCCCACTTACTTATACTGAAACTTACTCCAATAGCTTTGGAACGTTAGTGCTTCATTCATTAAGAAATCTTATATATACTAAAGCTCATATTTAGCTTTCATAAAATTTACAAAAATATTAGAGTTTTATCTAGTTCCTTATATTATTATATAATTGAATTGAAATACCATTTATATAGTCATTTAAAAGACTTGTTTATATAGAGAAAGACACACACATACACATTATATATATATATATATGTACTTTATGTATCTTATAGGCTTATTATCCCTATTTTATTGTACGAGTATCGTATCTTTACTAGAATGTACACACATATTTACATATATATCTACATATATTTAAAACTTCTACAGTATATATAGACACATACATACATATATCTATATACATATATACTTCAAGTATCTATTTTACTATATAGGATATAATCCAAAGTTATTCAATTTTAATAAGGTTAGTATTACCGAATTTGTATAAACTTGAAGATATATATTACATGTTTCATTCAAAAGATGATTCCTATAAGGTATTTTTAATCCTAGTATATAGACAAAGCTATATAACAAATAATATCACATTGATATCGTATTGCATAAATACAATATATATTTATATAATTTTATGATAAACATGATAAATCATATATTATCTAGTCTTAGCATGTATATGTCATAACCTAATGCAAATAATATTGTAAAATACAAAACAAAACAATAAGTACGCCTATTTGATCAAGGCATGTTTTAATTGTAATTTAATCAAATAATTAACATCTTTTAACAGATTATTACTAAAAACAAGTCTTGGTTCCTAATTTAAGCTACAAAAACTAGGAAAATTCATAATAAATAGCTTGGATTACCAAATAATTCCATTAAAATTTCTATGGATTTAGAAAAATATATGTAATTCACGTAGAAACTTGTTTCATGCAATTGGATTTATCGCCTATATGTAAAATTACAATTTTACCCTTAAATCACGGTTAATTAGGCAAATAATATGATTTTAAAACCAAATTAATTCCAACCTATCCTGACATCATTTCAAACATCTAGAATTAATTGGATCCTAATTTCATCAATTATGTCCCCTAAAATTAATTTATTTCATAATTTAACCTATTTTAACTGTTTTTTTAGGGCCTAAAAATATAATAAATACTAAATATATGTAAAATAAAAATTGGGCTACATAGAAATAAACTAGATGTAATATGTATTCTATATAAAAATTTTGAGCTTTAAACAATATCATTTACTATATTTATTTTAAATTTCAAAATTCAAATGAATGGTACAATTATTAAGCAAGTATACAAAATATTCATAATTTTGCAAAAATAAAATTACAGCATGAAAGTACATCTAAAATAAACTAGAATCAATTTTTTCATATTTTTCCTATTTGTTTAGTATTTTTAGAAAATAGGGAAAAAACATAAGAGAAGTAAATATTGACCATTCATTGAGGCTTTAGCTACCATTGATTGGTTGGTGTGTATCGGGTGGCCCAGGCAATAGTTAAGTTACTAGGTAGTGTTAGGGTTTAATAGCAGATTTAGGTTCACTTAAGGAACTAGCGTGGGTTAGTAGATCCTCTGTTTTTCTATTTAATTTTGGCTAATTTCTAATAATTTCCTTTGATTTTTCTATAAGTGTTCTAGGGTTCTATAATGTGTAACTAAAGTCCTAGTGTCCTATTTATAGTGATTAAGGTTATCCATAATTTTTTTCTTAATTATTAAGTAATTTATTATAATATTTTCCTTGAAAAACAAATAGTAGGAGGTGTCTTTGCTTGGTGAAATTAGCTTTTGAGTCATCCTTCAAAGCTGTTGTTAGGATTCTAGATTTTTTCAGGTTATTTCTCTAAGTTTTGGATGTGTTTGATGGCCATTTGGATGTATTTTGATAATTTACATTTAATATATTAATGTTTAATGATTTTTGTTAATATACAGATATATATACTTTGTATATCATATACGTAATGAGTAATTATATACATATAATCATGTTTCTAGCATATCTTTTATTTTTAAGATATATTTCCTCTTCAATCTTACAAATTTATCACTTATTATGTATAATTATATAATTTTGAGTTAATTTACGAGTATATTTATTATATATACCAAGTATATTCGTAAAAATACATATATATATTCGTATAGTATATTATGCTATATTATTTCTTTTTATAACTCAAATAATTTATCTCTAAGTCCTCATTGCATTTTGGGTTCAGTTTTAAAGGTTTTGACAAGTTTTATGTTATATCGAATAATTATACTTTTAAGACTAAAATTAGGTTTTTATAATATTATTTTTAAAATCTAACTTCACTAGATCACTTCAACTAGCTTTTCTAACCTAGTCATAAAGTTTAAACTCAATTGAATAAGTGTTTCTAGAGGCCCTAAATTTGGGTATAATTGCCTTGAAAGCAATTTTAGGGGTTCATATTTCCATCTTACCTCATAAAGAGTTTTGTCCTCAAAACTTTCTTATAACTTGAATCATAGAGTCAAATACTTGTAGGATAATTTAGGTTTATAACAAAAGATCACTAATCTGCGATTCCGTAGAGCCATGGATACTTTTGCTCCATCGCAACTCTTAATTCCTAAGTTGTTTTTGCTTCTAAATCGTTGCCCCCTTGCACTTTGACGTAATCTAGTTTTTTGTTTCATAACTTCTGAACTTGATTATCTAGTCTTTTGATGGGTCTATCTTCAAATGTCAAATTTTTTCGGAACTCTACAAGTTCTAATTCCATTATCGCATTAAGGTTCTTTACAAATTTCCTCAACATTGAGATATTGAATAAATCATGACATCGAGATAAAGTTAGGGGTAGTGCAAGTCAATACGATACTTTGCCCACTGTGTCTAATATTTCAAAAGGTCTTATGTATCTTAGGCTCAATTTCTCTTTAGATCCATATCACTTAAGTCCTTTAAATGGGTTTATCTTTACATATATGTGAACTCCAATTTCGAATTCTAATGGTTTTCTTTTCATATTTGCTCAACTTTTGTATCTATCTTCAGCTTCCTTCATCTTTTATCGAATTATCTGCACTTTTTCATTCATTTAAGATATCAGATTAGGTCTTAGTACTGTACACTCTTCATCTTCCCAATATAAAGGAGATTGACATGTTCATCTGTGCAAAGCTTCATATTGTATGGTAGTTTAGTAACTGTTGTTATAAGCAAACTCTATTAACAATAAGTGTCTATCCCATTCTCCACTAAATTTCAATGCGCATGCTTGAAACATATCTTCAAAAGTTTGAATAGCCATTTCAGATTGACTATCCAATTGTTGATGGTATGCAGTACTAAACTTCAATTTGGTACCTAAGGCTTGATGTAAGCTTTCCTAAAATTTAGATACAAATCAAGTGTCCCTATTAGAAACTATATTAAGTGATACTCCATGTAGTCTAATGATCTCCTACACATATAAGTTAGCCATTTCCTCCGACAAGCACCCTGTACAATATTAAATCATGTCCAACTTGTGTTCTAATGAGGGTGATAGTAAAATCCATTATAATGTAGTCCTACTTCCATTATGGTACTCTCAAGGGTTATACTGTGCCTCTTAGTCTTTAGTGCTCAACTTTAACTTACCGACACATTGTAGATTCTATTACAAATTGTGATACATCTCTCTTCATCCCATGCTATCAAAAAGTAGACTTTAAGTCTTGATACATTTTGTTTCCACCTACATGCAGTATATATCTAAAAGTATGTGCTTCATCCATTATTTCTCTTTTTAGGTCAAGAACTTGGCTAATAGATTCATCTTTTAAATCTTAACACTCTTGTTTCATCTATCTTGAAATCAAGTAATTCCTCCTTATGCACTAATCTAAACTTGATTAGAGCCAAGTCTTTAACTTTATCCTGTAACTCCTTGATTCTATAAAGCAAAGTTTGTTGGATTGTCAAACTCATTAAACACATGTCAGGGTCATGCTACTCGAACTCTATTTTTAATCTTTCAAACTCTCAAATCAATTCCTATTGTATAATGAGAGAAGATATGACTTGCCCATAGTTTTGGTGGCTGAGTGCATTAGCTACCACATTAACTTTCCCAAAGTGGTAGTTGATGGTCAAATCATAATCTTTAATCAATTATGATCATATTTGTTGCCGTAAATTCAACTCTTTTATAGTAAAGAAATACTTTAGATTTTGATTATCAATATATATCTCACAATTTTTAGTGCAAAAACTATTACGGCTAATTCAAGATCATGAGTAGGATAATTCTTCTCATTTGCACTCAATTGTCATGATGCATATGCTATAGCTTTTCCATCTTGCATCAAAACACATCCTAACCCGTTATGAGAAGCATTGCTCTATATATTGTATGGTTTGCTTAAGTCTAGTAATGTTGATATTAGGGGCATAATCAGTCGATTCTTAAGTTCCTAAAAACTTCTTTGACATTCTTTATCCCACTCAAATTTTACATCTTTTTAAGTCAAGCAAGTTAAAGGCTTAGCTATCTTTGAGAAGTCCTTTATAAGTCATCAATGAAAATAACCACAAATTTATCCAAATACGGCTAGTATATCCTATTCATCAAGTCCATAAATACTGTTAGGGCATTGGTTAATCGAAATGGCATAACTTGAAATTCATAATGCCCATATCGCGTACAAAAAGCAATTTTGAGGACATCTTTAGGTTTCACCCTTAGTTGATGGTTCCCTGACCTAAGGTCGATTCAAGAAAATATAGACGCTCCTTACAACTGATCAAATAAATCATCTATCTGGGGTAATAGATATTCATTCTTGATGGTAAGCTTGTTAATTTCCCTATAATCTATACATAATCTCAATATACCATCTTTCTTTTTCACAAACAACACAGGGGCTCCCTACAGGGATATGCTCAGTTTGATAATACCCTTATATAGGTATTCTTATAGTTGGTTTTTCAATTCTTAGAGCTCAGTAGGTGCCATTCGATATGGCGCCTTAGATATAGGTTCCTTCTAGGCACTAGTTCAATTGTGAAATATAACTCTCTATGCGGAGCTAATTTAGGTAGATCCTCAGGAAATACATTTAGAAACATCTACACAATAAGTATAGCCGATATTTTTAAAGTTTCCTTCTTTTCTTCCATTGCAAAAATCCAAAAAACTACTAGTCCCCTTCACTTTCCTTAACATCCTCATCGACTTTAATAACTGCTAGCTTGGTGAGTCTACCTTTGTTGCCTTTTCCTTACAACACTAGGCTTCCCTCATTCAAACTAATACACTTTCTTTGACATTCCACCTTTACCTTATGTTTTGATAACCAATCGATTTCAAAAATAATATTATAGCCTTGCAGAGGCAATACTATTAAATGAATTTGGAACTCCGTCTCTTGTATCTTAATTTGATCATTATTTGCAATCTTTTGAGTTGATACTTTTTCTCTAGTAAGAGTTCTAATTCAATAGGTTATATCTATTGCATTCATATCAATTCCATTCCTTAATATAAAGTCATAACTAGCAAAGGATTGTAATGTCCCTATATCAAATAGGGCATAAGCAGGTTGTCCATTTATTTGTATTTCCCTTGAAATATTTAACTATCCCAATCATTTAAAATTCACCTAAACAATATCATCATACACTTAGTCAATTCATGATTTTAAAAGTATGCATCTCCCCAAGCACAAATCATTTCATATTGATCATATTATAAATCAAAAATTGAAGTTTAGGACAAGTTACATACTTGTCATCAATCCTTCATTTATTTCAACCTCTAGATTCATAAATTCTTCTAGTTCATCTTCTCCATAATAGTCATCTAGTAAGTCTTCAAATTTCTCCCCTTCATCCTCGCTCTCAATAGAAAATACTCTTATAATGGCAATAGCCATGCCAAATCCACCTGAATACCCAATTCCTACCTATTAGGTGGCATTCTCTCTTTCCCAAAAACCTTGGCCAAATTGTAGGCAATAGTGATTAAAATGTCCCCTTGTCCACATCATCTACACTTAATATTCTTTAGCTTGGGACAATTTCTAACCCTATGACTCGCTTCACTATACATATAGCACTTTCCCTTTAGTTGCTCACAGTATCTAAGGTAATGACCAACATCACACTTCCAACACTTTGCTTTATCACTTCTATCATAAATCTTCCTTATCAGCATAGGTTGAGTAAGATTACTTGCCACAATAACCAATCACTTTCGTTAACTCGAACTACTAGCACCTAGATAAGGTCTTTTAAAAGGAAATTTGGATTAGGATCTACTACCTACTTCTCTATTTAACTGTGATAGCATTTTCAAGCGATTGTTCTCTAATCTCTGAGCCTTCTCTATCACATCATTATAGGTAGGCAAATCACAATCCTAAAGTCTACATTGGATTATTGGATCAAATCCTTAGATAAATAAAGTTTTTTTCAAATGCACATTATCCTTATACAAGGATGGTACGTACTGAAATAATCTATTAAACTCAGTCTCGATTGGGTTACACTCATGTTCTTTTTCTTCAAGGAAAATATATCCTCAAGCATCATTAACTGAACACTTTTTTGAAAGAATTCTTGTCTGAATTTATCCATAAATACCTCCTAAGTAATTGGTCCTCTAATTGACCTGACTTTTAAATCCCACCAAAAGCAAGCTCGTGGCTGTCAATTTCCAGTTAGTTGTTCCTAAGGGGGGTCAGTTAGTGATTATATTTGGTTTATGGTAGGTTGAGTTTGGTTATTATTGCCATTTCCAGCTTTAGCCATGATTTTACTTTTAGGTTATTATTTTTTATGAACCCTACAATTTCGTAAATTTTCCATAAGTTCATTTAGTAAGGATCGTATATAATTATTCACAATTAATAAATGTTGCTCTGCATATATTATATGATTAACGTACTTAATAGATATTCATTCATAATTCATAGGATGAAAAGATGTTAACTGTCACAAACTGAGGATGGCTTAATCGTGACAAACGTCGTATATTGTACAAAGAACCCCTGATTAGTTACCCTTCCAATCAAGAACTCTTCATACAATATACAAGGCTCTACAACCATTAGTTTCCCAGGAGCACACAAATTGACATGATACCATCACATTAACATATTTATATAGACTTTGAACACAAAGCTTATATTATATAGTAAGTGAATACATCTAAGTCTATATTGCTAGTAAAACAAAAGTACATAAGTAAGAGTCTACATAAACTGTTCTCTCTCAATACACAGGATAGCTCGCTCTTGCCCAAGTCCTCAAGATAACCTGGGGCATCCCTTGACCAGCCTCTACAAATAGGCTATCCTGCAGTAAAAGTCTAAAAGGGTGTAAGCCTAAGCTTAGTGAGCAAAACCTTCAGCCACACCACAAGCAAGTTATAAGTACATTGTAGTCACACATATGAATGGATGATCAAACATAATGCTAAACAATATGTATAAGTAACTAATTCATATATGTAACTCAGATTTAACACCCTTCGAAGTCAGGGTTAGAGTATACATGGCACCAATCAGATCCGGGTATTATACTAGAACTTTCTTTACTACGAAACCCCACGCTCTGTACTCAAATCAAATAATTCTTTTATTTTCATAGAAACCAAGTTTTAGTATAATTGTGAGTGGGCCCCCGCAGTCCAGACTCAACCTTAAACAGAGGCCTCTAGACTCGACCCTTAGCCAGGCTGTTGGTGCCTCCAATGCTTAGTGTTCTAATGGGCCAAGGTAAGGTCATTTTGTACAAATACATCGTACAGAACCAATAAATGAATAATAACAACCCTCGAATAGCCTCTCTTTACCTCCATGTGATGTGATGGCCAAAATTGTATCTATGCGATGCATGTTAATGTATGTTCCAGTTTCTTTTTATAAGCCAAGTATACTTAAGTTCAAATTATGCTATGACCATCCAATATTACACACAATCATTTTCTATACTACTATGCAACAAATAAGGCATTATCTATACTTAAGGTAAGTTCATAACTTAGTATATAGCAACATACACAAGCATTTCCCCAAACCCCATACAATAGTCAATTAACAATAATATTTAAGTCCACTATCTACAATCACAAATAAGCATGGAATCATAGGGTAAATACTCACTTGGCCATGGCGACTCGCCCTAATCGTACTAATCAACCGGGAGATCCTCGCTCACCTCAAGATCACTTGATCATTGTGATTTGATAACGTTAGTAAGTACTTGAATTAACTAATAATTCTAAACATCTAATTACCTAATTTTACTTAAATTACCATCAACTTTTATCCGATTAGACCTTATTCTTAATCATCTGTAACTTTTTCATTCTATTTCTGATATTTATGAATTTATAGTCGTTTTTCATCATTTTCGAACGTACGTTCACAATGCCCGTTTTGGACGTTATGACCCGTGTTTTACAATATGAACTAAATTTAGAGAAATTTTAACTATGAAAACTTAATTACTCTTATTACTTATATTTATATCTTTTGTTTATACTTAATGATTTAGTTAACCCTTAAATTCTTATACTTAGAGGATTTTACTTTGCTATTACTAATTCATGTACTTAATTAAGTATAATCCAATTTAGAAAGTGTATTAAGGTTTACTAATTTAGGTATCTAATTATTATACACTCTTCTTATTTTCTTATTTTATAATCTATGCTTATGTTATCGCTTATGTCATCGCTTATGTCATTACTTATGTCATCACTTGCTTATGTAATTGCTTATGTCATCACTTGCTTATGTAATTGCTTATGTCATCACTTGCTTATATAATTGCTTATGTCATCACTTGCTTATGTCATCATGTGATTACATCATCCCTTACATTATCTTTTGCTTACCTAAGCCTTATCTCATGATTATATGTGTTATGTACACTTATGTACACCTATACATAATGTACATATACTTATACCTTTCCTCTACTTTTATGTATACTAGCATACTTATACATATACTTATACCGTATTTATACTTGTATACTTACTCTTATACCTATACGGTCATATACATATTTTTGTACAATTTCGTATGCCTAATTTTCCTCTTAAGAAAATCTTCTTAATTTCGTTCTTTCATGTTTTTAAGTGTGTATTTAGTATAGTATAGGTATGTATAGTTAGGTTTTGTCTTAATTTAGGTTATGTACATGGTAAATACCCATGTACAAAGATTCCCATACTTGTATTCTTTTAGTTTTCCCTTATGTACACATACTTATGAGCATATACTCATGTATTCCTTTCTTCTTCTTCATGATTCCTAACTTCCTATACTTAAAGATGAGAACTTTATGTCTTCTTCTTCAAGATCATACTTAACACATGTCTACTTCTCTAATCTACCTATTTACCTAACTAATGAATAATATAAAGCAATATAAAGTAACTTAATCACATACCTTAGTTTTATGTTGGAATTAAGGCGACAAAAAGGAAAGTGATGAAAGTGAAATGGAGAAGGAAAGCTCACGGCAATGGACGAACTTTTTGTTTTGTTTCTTTTGCTTTGTTTTGATTATGGAAGAAAGCAAATGGTGGGGTCTAAAAGCGAATAAGTGGACAGCAATTAAGGAAGAGGAGGAGAAAAGAAAAACCAAAAGAAAAGGAAAGGAAAGCCATCATTAGAAGTTTAGATATTTTCTTTATGCATTATTGTCTTTTGTTAAATTTTCAAATTGTTGACTTTAGTCAACATGTGTTGACTTGGTCAACCCTTTAACCTTGGTCAACATGTGTTGACTTGGTCAACTTTCCTTTAACATATATAATTTTGTACACATAATGTAGTAATTAAGAGAAATTAAGGGAAAATTAAGGAAATGAGAGGAAATGAGATATTTGGTAAATTGATTAGTAAAAATAGTTGATGAGGTCTTACTTTAGGTATTTATAGCCTATATACATCATTTGATAAACTACTTTGTGTAACTAGTGCAAAAAGTACTAATTAAAGTATTAAGGTTCACTACATTTAACCTGATCTTCAACTATACCCCTAACTCTATGTAATACTATCTTAATCATATACTTAAGAAATAAATGTAATCTATGATTCATTATCTTAGTTTCTAAAGGACTACTTGAGGATTCAAAACATATATGCATGATTGAAAGTCATCTCTAACCTTTTACTAATAATTTGGCAAAATATGAGGGTTATATTATCAATTAGGGTTTTAAGGTATATTAGGCATATTAGGCATATTATCATGAATTAGTGCACATATGTCTTTATGATTATCATTTTGAGGTTTCTATCACTTTTGAATGAAATATGTAGCATTTAGATACATTTATGGTGGAAAAGTTTCTTACACGATTGATTAATTCTTTTAGGGTTTTCTCTTTCATTAGCCTTGTCAACTCCTAAATTTTTTAACATAATTGAGTTTATTTCAAAAGCTAAATCAAAATTTTAGGGGTTTACATTAACTACTACATATCCCTTAATAACATAATCATTATGTAAATCGTTGGAGTTCCACAATGTCCTAGATGTCACTCCTCAATCTAGTAAGGAACCTAAAGATTATCCGTACTAATAGTTCCTCCACTTTATAGTAGATCATAAGCATTTGGGATTCTTAGACATACTCATCAATAGTTCAGCCTCCTTGTCTCAACTCTTGAAGCCGAGTAAATGTGTCTTATAGATAAGTATCCAACATAAATCTGATTCTACGTATTCTCTTCATCTCAAGCCAATTATTAATCTCTTCGTATCCTTCTCGTCTCCTCATAACTTAGAAATTCTTCCTCCACATAGTGGCATATCTAGAGAACTTAATAATAGCAGTCTTCCCTTTCTCATAATCCTCATCTTAGTAATAATAAAAAACATGTTCCACCTTGTCCTCCCAATCCAAGCATTGATCTACACTTCTTAACTTATTGAAGCTCAGAATCTAAGGCTTCACATGGTTGAATGCTTGGGGTGCTCAAGCCCATTCTTCTTCTTCTTTGTACTCTTCTTCCTTGACATCGTCCATTTTTCTTAAGTCAATTCTTCTTCTCACTCGTCCACCTACTCCTCTATCTCAAACTTATTGAGTTGGTTTCTAATCTCTAATAAGTCGAGCATCTTATGGGCTATTATGGGCAGCTCTAACAAGTCAATAAGCTAATGCAGAAACTGCTCAAGTTAAATCCACTATGAAGTTAGCAACCTTATTAAGTCTCTCATAAGTACTATTGGGGTTGCCTTAGGATTATCGACCATGGTGGATAGTACTACTATTGTCATCCTTAACACTAGTGTTGATTCTTAGTTCAGTCGTTTTCTTTAACAAACTAAACCCTAAATCTTCAAGCTAGAGTTATAACTGACACTACTTCTCCAAATCTAACAACATACGGTCCCTTCAAACTAGAAGCTCAATATTTAGCAGATACGGTAGCTAAATCAATATAGAAAAAAAGTACTCTGTTTTACATGCCTAAAACAAAATATGGATAGAACTTCAAAACAAACTCCTACAATCCAAATGAAACTTCTACTCTGATACTAAGATGATGTGTACCATAACCAAGAACAAATAAGGCTGATGGTAAGGATGGGTCTAAGCTTGTTGAAAGCTCGAAAAGGGTGATGGGAAAATGCACAAAAGGATGAAAAATGAATGAAAGAATAAGCAAACCCACGAATAGCTCTAAAGAATATGACACACTAGTAGAACTTCTAAGGACTCACAGTACAACTCAATATGATGTACAAGATGATCCAGTGAGGTTACTCCCCCCCTAAGCTTCCTTAAGGATTAGGATAAGAGTAAAATGAGAGTAAACAAACAGTATTTACGAGAGAAAGAATATCCAGCATATTAATGATTATCTGATGTCATGATTACATGTATAAGTGTATATTTATACCCAAAAATTTAAGGAAACTAACCTAAAAAGGAAATGACCAAAAAGGTATTATCCTAAAGGAGTAATTTACAAAGTATACAAAGGGTGAAAAAGAATATTCATGGAAAAAGCAATGATTATAGTAGTAAATTCTATGAGTGGTCCTAGACACATGGCAACAATACATTGGTGGCGTTATTAGAGGACACAGACAAAAGAGTACGAGCTAATTGGGTGTTTAAGTAAGGGTGTCGAGCAGGCATGGATTCATCTGAATAGGAGTGACTGAAGATTAGTTTAAGGTAGATCTCTTGGCTTCTCAATAGTAATGGAGTCAAACAAGTGGTCGGCTCAAACATGATCAAGCAGGCACACGAGGTTTGGTTACTGTTAGGGCATTCTTCAAGTCAACACACAATTTCCAAAAGGTGATAATCATTCAACTTGACACATAGAATTAATCGATAGCAAGGAGTAACTTGGCCTCAGCAAAAGTCAGTTAGAGTATGAGGATTTGCCTCACTAGTCCCTCTAGTTCTCAGGCATAACTGTAGGTTAAAGGCTCAATAGCCTAATTCCTATCACATACAGATAGCATTTACCCTTTAATTGTGCATAGTAGTGGGGGTAGTGTTGGCTTCCACACTTCTAACACTTAATATTCGCATCCTTATTATAGAAATTAAATCCTTTGTTTGATTATGTTGAATCACTAGTCTTCACAGCCAACTTCTTTCCTTTTTGACTCGAGCTATTATGTCCAGCACTAGAGAAGGATCTCTTCAAAGTGGGTTTAAATCAATTTACTCTTCTTAATTAGCGAGCCTTATTTACTACCTCATTATAGTTGGTAAAGCCATAATCCATGAGCTTGCACCTCATCATTGGTTCAAATCCTTTAAGAAATAAGTCTTTCCTAAGCTCTAAGTTACTTCGATGCAATTGCAATGCATACTAAATCAATCAATTGAATTCAGTCTCATATTGAACCATGTTCATTATACCTTTCATTTAAATCCATAAACTCTTTGGTCATTTGATTCCATACACTTATAGGGAAATACACCTTCTTGAGCTATTTTTTCAATGTTTACTAAGTAATTTGTCCTAACAAAGCCCTTGCTTTCAAGTCCCACCATATCTGTATTCTCGACTTCAGCACAAAAGTTCCCTATGAGAGCTTTTATGCTTCTAGAACTTTAAAGGCTTCGAAGTTGTGCTCGATTTGATCTAACCAATCATTAACCACGAATGGTTTTCCTATTTCTCCTTTGAAATGCCAATTGGCTTTGATGAATTTCATGAGCTTACCAACTTTTGATGGTCGATGCTCTCTTGGCTCTACTTTGGGTTGCCTTTAACCCATAGCATTTCCACCTGTTATAAGTTATTGAATTAAATCTCCTTGTTATTGGACTTAGGGTGCACATTGGCCATTATTTTTGTCTAAATTGAGTAAGATCCAACATATCTAGAAGAGGTAGGGGTGGTGGTAAATCATTCCTTGGTAAATATTGTGGTGCAAGCGGAATTAAAGGTGGTTCTCCATTTCTTAGCCATCCTTTAACATTTCTATTTTCATTATCAACCAGGTTCCTTAATTACCACAGGATTTACTTTAACTTGCACTTAAAGTCCATTATAACTTATTGGTTAGCATGGATTTTTGAAGTCTTTGAATGACCCTTTGAATGCGCATTTCTTATTCATTTAATACAACATAATTCTAACCATACATCTTTTGGTGCCCATTTAACATTCATAAATTGCTTAAGCTAAGCACATCCTATACATACATAACAATATGAAATAATTCCTTATAATATCCAAGTCTTTGCTCAATTAAATAATAGTTTATCAACACCTATAAATATTGTATCACTTGTAGTGTACTATAATATCACTTGTAATCTCTCGAGGAAATGATAATTATGAAGAATGACTTGTCAAAAATATATTTACATACTACTTTTCCTATTATTAGCCTACTCAATTGGATCTCGATATGTATATATTCAACTCGGAGTACATATGATATTATACAATATTATACACTTACTAAATCACTAGCTTTCATGATTTGACTTTACAACTCAAAAATATACATAAGAACTTAATTTTTACATTAGAAAAGAATTACATCAAAACTTAGCCTTACATCAAATATAGTAACATTAGAAATGAGCTTTTTACATTGTAGATTACATATAAACATAATTACACAAGAAAAAGTTACATCATAACTTCCTACTACATAAGTTCTAAGTACACCATTTTTACCTTAAGTACAAAAGTATATTTACAATTTCAAAAAACTATTTACATAAAGAAGAGGTTAGAACATTCAGACAAAAAAGTACATATTACAAGTCACACGATCCGAAGATTCCAAGAGCAATCAAACTTATGTTCGCATTCATCCATTTAACAGGACTATTCCATTGCGAAGTCTTTCCAACTCCTAACTAATAACTTTCCCAACCATTCGACTAGTTCGATGCCATAACACCTTTCGAAGGAAATAAATTTTCGTAAGCATTCTACATTCTTCTTTCCTACCTCTAATTCAAAACTTACCACTACATACTCAGGCATTTCGGGAACATATATCACTTCTTATAGATCCTTGTTATCCACATTTACCAATTCTAGTTCTCCTACTTAGTTCACTTCTTATCCCTCATTAGCTCGTATCTAAATCCTTGTCCTTCAAAATTAGCCATTTCCTTTGTTTCAACTTCTTCCTTGATCTCATCTTCTTCTACTTTTACATTCAGGTTTTCATTTTCTACTTACACCTATGCTATTGTACCTTCTAAATTATACTTTAGATCTTCCTTAAGGTCTTCTTCAAGATCTTCCTCCTCCACTTTCTCACCTACATTTTCTTATAGGACTTGGGGTGGGATCTTCTACAAGTGGTTCAAGCTTATGAGACTAGAAGGGTACTTTAATACCTACATTCTTACTTGATGGAAATCTTTGAAACCATTCTGTAATTCTAGTAGGATAGTCTCTAGGTATATAGGGGACTCCTATAGGTATTTGGTTAAAACCAAGTAGATAATTCTTACGTAGTTCTATCGCAGTAGGAAAAGTACAACACTGGGATCATCATAGATACAATTTCTTTATCATGCATAGACTTCTTCTCAAAAGCTGTGATGGTGATATATTCATTATATAGAGGACCCAATTCATCTTCCATAACCCTCCAATAATCTTTTATACTCCAAGACAATCCCCTCTTATAAGTAGTTATAATATTATCTATGGTATCAAACATCATCTAATTTGCCAATTCCAATAACATATTTTGCAATCGAACTTGATAGTCAATAGGTGACTCACCTCCTTCCCAACTAAAATGCAACCAAGCATAAATAAGCCTATGTTTTCAAATATGAAAGTAAGCAAGGCATAAATTAGATTAACATTACCTAATACTTGTTATCATTTTATATTATATATGATCTTACACGTAGATAACTTATATATACGCCTACAAGTCTAAGTCTTTTACATCTCACTTAATTTCTCTAACTCTCAATGTTCCTAAAGTCTACTTTGTTTTAATTAAATGTTTCAAAGCTTGATTTCTTAAAAACTATGCTCTGATATCAACTTATAATTAACATGTGCCAAACCGGAGAAGTCATAATAGTCCCGTTATATAAACCAACCTAAGTTAGAAGCTAGTACCCTTAACGCTAATGTAGGTGTAGTCTACATAAGGTGATCACGACTCAACCGGTTTTTAATCAATTAGATGAGCACCTACATTATATAGAACCTATGGAGTAACTGTTTGCAAAACAGAATTTCTTATAATATTGGTAGTTAACAACTTTTAACATGATTATATATGCAAGCCCTATAAACTCACGTATCAGATTCCGAAAGCCTATAGTTTTACGTATTGGATTTTAAGCAAATAATTCAAGGCATACGTAAAAGTTAACTGATTAGGGTAATACTTCATGCGTAGGTCTTAGGAGTTAAACAATGGCACGTCATAAGTCCGAAATATTAAAATATAATAAAATAATAGAATTATTACTAAGAATAAATAATTTTACTTAATTACATTATATTATAATTTAGCCTACATAAATACGTAAATTTAGTAATAGAAAATGATTAAACATTAGAGATAAATTATTTAGATACAAAAAAATTATAAAGTGACCTAAAATAATATATAAGTATAATATGTGTAGCTGGAGTATAATAATTATATATATTTATATACCTATAAATGCTTAAAATACCCTTAAATAAGTATAATTACCCTAATAATCATGAGAAAAATCATAAAAAATTACAAAATATTATATTTGAAATGGTTTAGGTATGAACAATGCTATGGATAACTATTGGTGAATGTATATAAGCTTAGGACACTTAGCAACACCAAAAGACTAAGGGATTTAAGATTATTAGAGAAAGAGAATACCATTTATCATTCTATAACTTTGGATTTATCACCAACTCTCTTTATAATGTTATTTGGTTCCTTAGTAACCTAGGAAAATTATAGGAATAGGAAAACAAAGGAGAAATAAATTCAAGGAAAAATTAGAAGTAGAATTGTGCAAACCGAGCTTAATCTGTGAACACCAGTCCAAAGAGCACTTGGGTATAAACCACAACCACCACTACCACCTAATAGTGGAAGTAGTGGCAAGGAGGCCCATTAGGGTAGTAGCCGAAAGCCCAATGTTCTAGTGAGTCAAGTTTGTACCTGATTTTCCTTAAAATTGTAAAAATATCAAATTAATATCGAAAATTATGGAAAATTTTATTTTAACATATATATATGTATAATTTTATAGAAAAATTTTAGATTAAAAAATTTTTAAGTAAATGTAGGGCCTCCTTAAGAAACCGAGCCAAATTGATCAATTTTTTAAGCCGATTTGAATAACCCTATTGACGTAGTTTCAACGCCAAACTTTTTCTAGAGAGTCCTTATATTCCATGTGAACATTGCACGAAGAGTTTTCTAATAAAAAGGATTTCTATAATTTTTAGGAATTTTCGAGCCTTTAAATTAGGTAAAAAATACAATTTTCTTGAAGATTTTGTGTATGAAGCTTAATGAAACCCTTAGTGTCAGGTTTTGAAGTTTACTTAGATCATATTCTACTGGGAAGAATAATCTAGAGTTGTTTAGTTTGAGTTGGAGTTAAGATATGGGTAAGTTGGTAGATATGGACTTAGTGCACTAATAGGCAAGTATGTGAATTTGAGGAATTTAGTATTATCGTATTACTTAGTTTGATAAACCTTATATACGAACATGATTTAACATGTCTATCATCTGATGTATGTTGTTGGATGAGTTATTTCAAGTAAACTTGAAAAATGACCCTATTTAGAGAGTTTTTTAGAAGGTTAGTTTATTAGAAAAATGAGTTAATTTCAAGACCAGAGACTTAATAAGAGAGTTGCCTGATATGAAATACTTGATTGATATAGTATCAAAAGATTGATAAGAGAGTTCTAAGTTCATAAGAATATTTTCAAATACTTCTTCGTAGAGTTTCTAATTAATAAGGATATTTTTAGATACTACTTCAGAGAGTTCCCTGTTAACGAAACTGTTTTCAAATACTTTCATAGAGTTCTAGAATAAAAATTGTGCTAATACTATTGATTGGATACTTGTTCAAAACATTCCAAGGCAAAAACTACATTAAGTTTAATGTTCAAAACCTTATTCAGAGACATTAATGACAAGTTAAAACTTAATAAGAGACTTAATAAACCTATCTAAACTATATGTAGGATATTAAAAAGTAATCATATACTTTCTATTTAGCAAAAACTAAAATATTTATATTGATTGTTTCGGGACTTACGAAGGGATTGAGCACGAAAAGCAAGATTAACTCGTGTTGACATTAGGTGAGTTAAGATCGATGCTTAGCGGCATATTAGAGTATCATATTAAGATATTTAAGGAACTAATAGTGCTTATATGTGGTTGTAGCTAGATTGTTTGTGCATATGCCATATGTTTGCTTATGATACTAATTAATGATTGGGAGTTGAGCTCTAAGTGCTATTTTTTACTTCAACATAACATGTTTAGCATATATGAGCTTAGTTACTCACCTTATAATCTGGACTAATGTTAAGATGATTAAGATCTAACTTGACATTCAAAATAACCCAATAGGGCTAATGATTAGGTTGTCAGACTAAATACTGACACTTCGATGAGGATAACAAAAATAGTCTTTTTCTTACCCTTAGTTGAACTAAGTGATAGGAGAGGGGGTCGCGGCAAGGTTGAGAACCATAGTTCAAATGTTGTCTATAGAGGAGGGCATTCTGCATTGCACAAGCTTGGATTTAGTCTGATAGTATCACATTGAAACTCCTCAAAATTCAAGTTAGAGTGGATAAAAGTTTTCTAACTTCATAATGGACTGGTCAAGCACTATGTGATGAACTATCATTTGTTTGTTGCATTTGCATTTTAATAATGATTGAACAACCATGCTTATCAATGTACTTTTATGATTCTGTCCCTTCTTACTGAGCTAATTAAGTGCACATCCCGATAAATTGTTTTGCAGTTGTAAAGTAATACTCAAAGAGGCCTTGTTACAATAATCTGTAGGTTAGTTTCGAAGGGCCAGGAAGTGAGGAGTCGAAGACTAATAAATGGCTTAATGTTTATGTTGTTTTTCTTTTTCTTCTATGGGAAAACTATAAGATCTTCTTAGGAGGCCCTATAGTTTTCATAGGCTCGTTGATGTATTTATGATATGTAAGGTAGTTTCTTTTAAAGTTGTACAGTACTTTTGGAAACCATAAGACTTATGATGTATATAAAGATATGTAAAAGAACTAAACTATCTATAGAAGTGAGAAATTGTATTTTATAAAGTGTTACTCCATAAGTTCTATTTACTACAAGTGCCCATTTAATTACTTCAAAGTTGGTTAAGTTTTCATTCTCCTTGTGTAGGCTACACCTACATTAGCAGCTAAGGAAGGTGGCTTTCTAACTTAGGTTAGTTTACACGGTAAAGCTATTGCGACTCCTTGAATTTAAAGTAAGATAATATAGACATCAAAAGTTAAGAGTTTCAAAAGGAAGTTGCATAAATCCATAAGTAGGCTTATTTACATATATTTATTACATTAGCAAGCAAACAAAAACTATAGGGCCTCTTAGGAAAACCTTCATAGTTTTCCTACAAAAACAAATGAAAAATGTGATTAGTCCATTGGTATTCAAGTCCTCACTCCCTTGCCTATTGGAAACTAACCTGTACGTGATTGTAGCATGGCATCTTCAAATGCTAATCAACACCTACAAAACAATCTATTGGGATATGATCAAAATTTTCTCAATAAGAAGTGACGAAGTCATAAGAGTACATCAAACAAGCATTGTTATCAAATCATTAATTACATGCAAATATAACAAGAAAATGAAAGATCATTGCACAATGTTTAACTAATCCATTGTGAAGTTAGAGATATTACGTCTGCTCTAACTCAAATTGAAGAGTTTTAACTGGGTACTATTAGACCAAATTCAAGCTTATGCAATGGAAAACACCTTCCTTGCTAGACAACATCCAAACCATGCCTTTTTAACCTTGCCATGACCTCTTATCCTATTACTTAGTTAGTGTCTATATTTGGTCTAGCACCCTATTCATTACCCCTATAAGGTCATCATGAATGTCTGGTTAGTATTAAGTTAAGATTAGTCCAGTTTTAAGGTGAGCAACCAAGTTTAACATAAGCCAACCATAATAAGATCAACTAGAAAACAACACCAGGAGATCATCTCCTAATCACAAATCAGTATCACAGTTACATACATAACATGTACACATAAAATCTAGCTATAACCACAAGCAATAGAAGAGTTTTCAAGGCCAAGTGAAAGGCTGTTGAGATGGTATACAGTAACTGGGAGAAGTCGTATAATGAGTTTCCGAGACTATTAAATGTAATGAAGTTGAGAAATCTAGGGACACAAGTGGATTAGAGCTAAAGTACTTCACCAAAGCAAGGTCAATCTTAGTTCAAGTGGGTTTTTTGGACATTCGGGCCATGTATAGAAGCCTTCAAATACTATCAACCCAATGTATGTATTGATGGCACATTCTTAAAATAAAAATATGAGCATAAGTTGTTGGTAGCTTGTAACATAGATGGGGACAATTCAATAATTCCATTGGCATTTAGTCTTGTTGACATAGAATCGGTAGAAACCTGAGGGTAGTTCCTACAAAAGCTTAAAGTGCATGTAGTTAGCTAAAAGGGGGAAACCTTATGTCTTATATCCAACAGGGCATCCGGTATTGATTCCGTATGCAAGGAACCATTAGTAGGCTAGCAACTACCGTTTGCAGTTTGGAGATACTATCTACAACACATTATTAGTAGCTTCAAGAAGATCTACAAAAACTAATTATACAAGAAACTTACATGGTTTGTAGGTATTCAAGTACAGGAAAGGAAATTCAAATGTTTCATGGAGAAATTAGCACAGGCGAAGGAGAATGCTCTTGCATGGCTCGATAATGTTGATTTAGACCGGTGGAATCTTACATATGATGGATACTACCATTTTGGATACATGACATCCAACATTATTGAAGGTTATAACTTCATTTTGAAATCAGCACATAGATTACCCTTCACTACGTTAGTAAAAAAAGATATCTTACAACTGTCACCTATTGGGAGGAGAGGCATAAGGATGCCAATGAGGCAACTGATTCTGGCAAGATCTATACTAATTACGCTCTAAAGATGTATGAAACTTACAAGGGGCGGGTAAGGGCATATAAAGTCATTTCATTCAGCTTCCAAAATGGTCTTTTTGAGATTTTAATCAATAGTCGAATGATAAAGACATGCTTGAAAGGAAGAGGAAGGACACATACAGCTGACTTCAAGGCTCACACATGCACTTATTAGAAGTGGCAAATATATAGGATCCTCTACTCCCATACATATGCTGCTGTAACAAGTATGAGAATGGACAGCAAATTGGAAATAGGGCCATGGTATAAACGGGTAAACCAGATAAATTGTTACAGAGCTCATTTCTACCCGATTGGTGATGAGTTGAACTGGCTGCAAGTCAACTTCCCTTATCTCCACCCAAACATTGACTTACTATGAAAGAAAGGTAAACCTAGGCATAAACGATATCACATGGAGATGGATGTTTGAGAGCGATCAGACAAAACTAGATGTAGCGCATGTGGTTGAGAAGAACATAATAAGAGGAGGTGTTCGGAGATTAATAGGGCTAGTACATATTCCTTTTCTATCTAAGCATTACATTATAATGCATGCATAAGTATGATGAGATGTACAATATTTTTTTTTTGTCTACTAAACATGTTTTTATGTGTTCACAAGATAGATGGAGTTGAGACCTATTGATCCACGCGTACTTATGAGGCAAGATAGTCACTATTCATAGGCTGTCTAGGAGGGCAAGGTGAGTAATATCATTATCATTTACAATCAAAATTTTCATTAAAGATGTGTTACTTGCTAGCTTAATTTAATGTTTGTGTAGGAGGCTACCTATGCACTACGATTTAGGCGCAACAAAATGTCATTATGTAAGGATGAGTGGGATATTCCTATACATTCTCAGGTGGAACCTTATGTACGAAAAGATGGGTTCTAAGGAGTTGCATAGCTTCCGTTTATTATGTTGGGCTAGCATTTGATTACTACTCTAGTTAAGAGATGGAGGCTCGAGACACACACGTTCCACCTACCAACTAGAGGCAACCACCACACTATAGGATATTGAGGTCCAGTTCGGACTTCTAATTGAAGGTTTCGTGGTAGTAGGTTAGACAGAGACGGATGATGAGGAGAGCTGGGCTAATGTAAGGGAGAGACTATTAGGTACGCGACTTGCTTGGATGAACGGTGCTCATTTATCTCTAACATAGTTGCGGGACCACTTCTAGGTACTTCCTCATGGGGTAGACAACGAGATAATTCAACAGTATTTACGTACGTATATTCTCAACCTAATGAGAGGATTCATATTTGCGAATAAATCCTCTAGTCTTATTCACCTGATGTTCATGCCATTGCTAGAAGACTTCTCTATAGTTGAAGCGATACTTGCTTAACATGGTTGTATCAACAGTTGTACCCTGCTTCCTCATCCAAAGTTCATGAGATTAAAGGGGCCACGATTCTACTTCTGGCCTGGGCTTGGGATGGATTCCTACATGTCACCTCCTTCAGTTGATACAAGTTTTTTATTGGTAGGAATAGGCCATTAGCGGCCAAATGGAATGTAGTGTGGGATATTACTCAGCATCTAATGCATGTAGTAGATGCGTACTACACAGTGTTTGATATGCATATGATGCAACAGGTATTATATGATAAGTTATCCTCTTTGTTATCCTTCTATCGAAAGTAAGTACTAACTCTCATTGTTTCACTGGTTATTTCGCCAATTGTTTCTTCTTTTCTATGCCCGTTAGGTTGTTTAAGAGCCTTATATAAAGGAGTTGTTACAGCTACTACCTCACTTCTTCATTGCTAGGCGACATATTTGGACTACCCGGGTGCCACTCATATGTTTCCACATCATTGAGTAGTGCTTTTCAAACCATATCATTCGGCAATTTGTTAGATATCAGTATATACTATAGGACATCGACACCTTTGAGCAGCTCCACCAGCTAAACCTTCAAGGTAAGATAGATGTTAACTGGATCAATACGCACTCTGTGTACATCCAAGCTTGAGGATGAAGCCATGGATTCTTAGTGCACATCTAAGGTCCTCAAGGGGTCAATGAGAGTTACTGGCAGTAGTACAAACAAATCACTTGGCATTACATTACACACCAGGGAGCGATCATCAGTTAGTTGGTAAGTACATCTAAAATCATCCATTAGTTTTTTGCACTTGTACATACTTTCTATTATATATACTGACAATTGTTTTTCTACTTATTTTTGGTGGACTCCCTCAAGAGTGTGCAATTGGCACTTAACTATCCTATAGCACGAGGTATTGCAGATGGGACATTTCATTTTGTTGAGTAGCACAATGGCCTCATCTTCTACCCATAGTAGGAGGGCATACATGAGCCAACCCATGAAACCACAACGAAGAGCAGGAACCACCTGCAGATGAGGATGTGCTGGCTCTTTATACACCACCTAGAGGTAGGGCTAAACTTTGAGGAGGCAAGGCTTGATCAAGACATCGTTGGGCAAACCTTGGTGACGATATCTTACAACATAGGCATCATTCTATTGACTTAAGGCAGATTGGCAGGGGATACAATACAATCCTCAGGTTAGGAGTTACCTTTACTTCAGGTACCGAATCCAGCTTTAAGGATGGATCTAGCTTTTGCATGACTCTTGAGTTCTAGCAACGCCTTGATCTTCCCACTCTACTGGCACCTCAAAAGCGATGTTTTACCCCTACACATTTATTTATGGGTAAAGGTGTCACTCAGTTGCATCTGGCCCCTCCAGCCGACCTAATTCCTCTTAGGGAACTTGATCTTGAGGATCCAGCACCTCAGCCTATGTTGTCACAAGATAAACGAAGGTGTTCACTTCTTTCTCGTACCATACGGACCTTCATACGGCGTAGGCAATAGTAGATATGTTTTGTCTATTTTTTTTCTTTTCTCCTTTTATAGCCATTGTATTGACCTTTTGTATATATATTGATTAATTCCAAATACAATTTCCCTTTCATCAGAGATTTCAATTCAATACATTGTTTATTTACCCAAGCATTACAATTTCCAATTATTTTTTCTTGTAACTAACTCGTATGATCATTCCGTATGCATATGTCTTTCCTACTACCTATATTTGTTGAAGTGTTCCACTAATTACGATTTTATGCAATTGATTTATGTATCGAAATTTCCATTTAGTTTACAGTTTATGGTTAGAAGTACATTACTCATCATACTTGCCGACCATCGATGGACTCAATATATAAGTGTAATGAAGACACTGTGCCTTCACTATACTTGTTTTTTCTTTCAACTGAAGGTGCACGCATTACACGTGCCTTTAATTGAAAAAACATAGGTATAGTGAAGGCATATGGAGTAGATTCGCCTTCACTATACCATAACGGTAATTTTTTAAAAAAAAAGCCCTTTTCCATAATATTTTTCGCAAAAAAAAAACCCGTATTTGTATAAAACTCCACTTAGAGTGCCTAAGTTCAACCTGACCCACATGCAAGTACCCCCTGGATCTTACTCGCTCCTGGTTATGGAAGGAAGGAAGGTAGGTTTGTTTGTCTCTTTTAGTTTTCTTTTTTTCATTATATTATTAAATTTAGTAAAAGTATACTAACTTATTTTATTTATTTCTTGTGCAGGTTTTTAGTAGTAGTTCTTTATTATTAGTTTTTTATTTATTATGTTTATGGCTCTTTTTTAGCATATGGATGTTATATATATATATATATATATATATATATGTATGTATGCATGTATGTATATTAGTTTTACTTAGAATTGTTCAATTATTTAGGTACTAACTTGATTTTTTTTATAGGTTTTTATATTACTTCCTATCTGTTAGCAATATCTACATGTGTTGCATATTCATCATAGAAAACATCTTTTGGCATATTGAATAAAGTGGATTTATTTTAAAATTGCATGTTTCCCAAAAATTGACAAATTATTATTAATTTTTTTCATAAATTTGCGTCGTATTAGGTAAAATTGCATTTTCAAAAAGATTGCATTTTTTTAGAAAACTTCATTTTAGAGTACAATTGCATCTTTCATCGAAATTCATATTTTTTAAGACAAGATTTGCATCTTTCCACAATAATGTTTCATTTTTAGGAGTTTTTTGTAAAAATTGCATGTTTTGTTAAAT
Organism: Lumnitzera racemosa; assembly: GCA_024138005.1. Lineage (NCBI taxonomy): Eukaryota > Viridiplantae > Streptophyta > Magnoliopsida > Myrtales > Combretaceae > Lumnitzera > Lumnitzera racemosa. The sequence goes on along the minus strand of JAMXBC010000010.1, from coordinate 89,270,649 downwards.
TTTCATTTTTAAAAAATAAATTAGGCATTTTAGGGATTTTTCTAGAAAAATTGTTTTTGTCACTTAGTTGTTTTCATAAAATAAAAGCTCAATTTGAGATCTTTTCAGAATTTGGTTTTTAGTTTTTTATTTTAAAGAGAATTAAAAATTAGGTTTTTATGGATTTTTCTTAATAAAAATAAATTGGTTAAAAGAAAGTTAAAATTGACGCATTTTTATAAGTAAAATTTTTTCTGAAAAAAAAAAATTTAAAACTACGTTAGTTTGATCCTAACTAACAAGTACCTAGGTATCTTTGGGTCAATTGTGAAATTTGGAGAAAATTTTATTTTTAAATTTTTAAGAAAATTCATAATAGAAAATTTTAAAAAATCATTCTTTATGTTTTTTTGCAAATTTTTTCATGTTTTCACATTTTCAGAAAAATTATAAAAATAAAGACTTGTTAATTATTTTTTTAAATTTTAATGGTCACAAATGCCTTAATAAGTTAGTGTTTAGACCCAGCTTTTTAGTTAATATTTTCTAAAAGATATTCTTTTTTGGAAAATTAGCAAACTAGTGACTTGGTTAAGATTTTCTCCACCTAAGAAACCTTAATCCAATGTTTACTAATTTTACTAGTTGGCAATTCCAATTGTTTTTCAAAAATATTTTTTAAAAAAACATTTTTTAATTTTATTTTTCCTTAATTTAACTTTAAATAATCTATATTAAGCGGGCTTGGTTGAATATATGTTACGTTAAGGAAAACTAAATTAAGATTTAACAATCCTTTGAAGAACCATCTAACAAACCCCCTAACTAGATTAAATTTACATGTTTACACTATGCTACTCACTCTAATGTTATACTTCTAGTTATAAACACATTAATACATGATTGTACACCTTAGTTGCCATCTTAATTAATACTATATCACTAAAACTCTAGGAAAAAGGAAAAAGGATTATAAAAAAAATTACAAAAATATGGTGCTTGGAAAAATATTCCAAAGAATATGGCACCAAAAATCGCCTCTTGGAAAGACAATTTCAAAACACTATAACTCAATGAGTCTCCTCTTCTTCATCCTTGTGAGACAATTTCAACACTCATTACTCTCTCTAAAAAACAAAAACGCATATAACACATATCTAGAGAAATTTCCAAAAAACAATACCAAGTACACGGGATCTCATCACCTTCTCTCTCTAAACACCAACAAACTAAAAGGTAAAATTTTTTCTCATTGTGATTCGTTTTTGGTATACGTAATTGTGAGAAATAGCATTTGTTGAAAATACTGAGATTTACTTTTGTTTATTGTGAGACACTACAAAAATTAGCAATTAAGATTTAAAACCAAGATTTAATATGATATCATGAGTTATGCATTTGAGTAAAAATGTAAACTCGCAACGTGATAAATCGAGTTTATCAAGCTAAATTAAGCCAATGGTAAAAGTTATTTAGTTAAGGTAGAATTTTACAATAGGATGAGAAAAATCACTGGAAGTAGCCTTGCAAGTTCGAGTTTAAAAAAACTAAAATGATGAAAATAATAATATGGTTAGAAAATTAATTATAAATACATTAATATTGTTTATCATAAACATACAAAATGAGCTCTAATAAATAACGAGCTTTTAGAGATAAATTATATAGATATTGTCAAATCTAACTTCCTAAATATTACAAAGCATTGGAGATAAATTATTTAAGCAATAAAAGTGAATAATATTGCATAAAATAATATATGAAATATATATTCACTTACAAATATACCCAATATATATAATAAATACACCGGTAAATTAATCTAAAAACCTTAAAAATATGTAAAATAAGTGATAAATCAAAAAAATTAAAAAGAAAACATATATTAGAAATAAATAACATGGGTAAAGCAAGATTAAATGAATATGATTACTCATTATATGCATAAAGTATATAAGACATATACACATATATTAACAAAACCACTAAATATTAATATAATATACTTAAAATACCAAAATTTCACTAAAATACTAACTTAAACTTATTTGAAACTTAAGGAAAAATCTAGATTTGATTAAAAATCACATGGCAACTTCAAATCAACTCTACTACTAATTCAAAAGATAAAATAAAAAGAATTTGACATTAACTCCTTCAGAAAATGTGAAAGAAAAAGCAAAATAATTATAAAATAAATTCCTTAACCCTTAAGCATATTTTAACTGACCTTATTTGTTGATTACTGGATTTTGCCTTGACATGTTACTCGACATCTCAACTGCTAAGATGTCAATTGAAGTTATTTCGGTTAAGGCTAAGAAAGGTTTAGCCCATTTAATGGGCCTTAAAGCTCGACCTACTTTTAAATCTAGTTTGAATTTGGAAAATGATGCAGACAGTTGTGACTTTACATAATCTCATTATATAGTGCTTAATTACAAGATCGTAACATGATCTATGACCAATGATTATCTGTTATTATAGACACCCAGCATTCAACTATAAATAAAGGAAAGAAAGTATTATAAGAACTCTCTTACGCCCTTCAATACTTTGCTTACTTATTTGTTTACCTTTTCATAAAACAATCGCTACTAGCCTTAACACTACTTTAGATTTTTGTTCTTGCTTTTGTAGGATCGAAGCTCTACACCAAAATCACCTGACAACATTTAGCACCATCTATTTTTCCATAACCTACTTACATGGCTAAGAAAAGAACGACAAAAAATGTAGGTTTTGGCTCTTTACCCTAACATCATTTAGGGGCATGAGGGTAGGGTTAGGCATGCTAATGAATAGCATTTAGCTAAATTAGAGCAACTTGATGCTAATTTAGCCAAAGAAATTCAAGAGCTCAATAAGAAACATGACAGGATCCTTATTCTTCTCCATAAAGATGTTCAAACAAACCAAACTAGGGACGTAACTACAATGATGCCAATAATTTTGATGATTCAATTTATTCCCCTAAATTTCCTAAGAAGCAGGTCAAATTTACACTTGGACCTTTAGCCCTTGCTCTTAGAAAGGGTGACAAAGAAAAACAACCATAACAGGTGCACCATGTGGGACTATTACATATTAGCCCCTTTGCTTCAATGTAAACAATTTCAGAGAAAGAGGAGTCCTTTTGTTCTCGAAATTTTAGAAGAAGTAATATCACAAAACATCAAGTTGTCACAATTTGGGACTTACGATGGAACAAAGGAACTTGAAGATCATCTTGAGTACTACTACACCATAGTCAAGCTTCACCGCTTTAAGCGATGATGTGGCTCATCAAGCATTCCCTCCAACCTTAAGGAATGCGACGAGTACATAGTTTAAACATTTGAAGCCAAATGTGATTTCATGCTTTAATGATTTAGCAAAAGTGTTCCTGCAAAACTTCCTTCCAAGTAAGCTTCTAGTTAAGGATTCTTCTATCCTTAACATCATAAAACAAAGATCAAACGAGTCTATTAAGGACTATTTGGCTTAGTTTATGGTCGAGATGGTTTAGATTCCAGAATTAGACATGACTATTGCTCTCAACATAGTAATTGATGGAGTTAAGGTTCATGGAGAATTTTTTAAGTCTTTGAACAAAAACAAGCCTAAAACTTTCACTAAGTTTAAGGCTAAGGCCACATCCTATATTTAACAAGAAGGCAACTTTAAAGCTCGGCTTAAGGCAGGGGAGACTAAAAGAGTAATAAGAAAAAGAATGTGAAAGATTGACTTGGTGCAAATAATGATCAGTATTATGAAGGAAACAAAGGTGAGAGAAAGAGGCCATGCATCCCAACTTATTCTTTTCATACACTACTCAATTGTCCAATTGTAGACATTTTTATGGAAGTACGTAACCAGAGGAGGGTCTTGCAATGGCTAGAAAGAATGAGAGGAAATCTATCATGAAGAAATTCTAATAAATATTGCAATTTTCTTCGTAATAAAGGCCATAATACTCATGAGTGTGTTTAACGCAAAAATACAATTGAGGATGCAATCCAACGAGAATATCTAAGTAAGCTCATAGGCCATGACTTCAAGAATATTAAAAAGCCAACTCAAAGATGATGTGGTGAGTAAGAAATATAATGTGGCTTTCTCAAGCTAAAAGAGATGTGACGGATAGAAGTAATAATAGAGCACCAAATAGTATAATAAACACTATTGTCAGTAGACCTTCTACCTTAGGCCAATTAAGCTCTTCGAGCTTGACTAATGCCATACATTATGTTTATAATGTGCAGGGCAAGAAGGTCAAGGTCAACAATTCCATTTCTTTTATGGAGGAGAATTTCAAAGTTGTTCAAAGGCCCCACAATGATGCACTCATAATCAATGCGAGAATTGTCAACTTCGAGGTCAAAAAGATTTTGGTTGATACTAGGAGTTTGGTTAACAATTTTTTCCAACATCCCTTCAATCATATGAAGCCAAAGATCAAAGCATAACTAAGATCTTACAATTATGATTTATACACTTTAATAATTGACCCATTTAGGTTACCAGAGTTATTTCCTTTCCTAATCAAATTAGAGACAATTGTGATCAAGTGTTGGTCCTCATATTATATGATCATGGACTAACCATGTCAGCATTTATTTGACATGGTTCCTTCAATCACACATCTAAGGGAAAAATTTCCTACTCCCACTGGAGTTGGAGTATGTAAAGAGGACCAGTAATTAGCTAGATCCCTATATTTGAGAGCACTATGGTGCAAGGAAAATTTTTAAGTCTAAACCAATCCATAGTAAAAGTTAAGTGACATTAAGAATGCTAAGGAAGAAATAAAGGAAGTCCCATTAGAAATGATCCTAGGAAGATGACAAAGATAGGGAAAGTATTACCGGCAAATATTCATCAAAGTTTAATAAACTTTCTATTAAATAATGCTGATGTATTCTCTTAGTCTCTAATAGGAATCAGATCACCAAACCCTTGACTCGAGCTCAAGCTCGAAGGCTAAAAAGTTTGACTAAGCAAATTCTGTCCTTATGACCTACCATTGAAGAGTCCAAGCTACTGCAATCTATTGACCTGATGCCCTGGTTGAGCCGAACCCTCTCACATTCATCGTTCGTCTCCAACTACCAACCTGAACTATACACGAGCATTAGCTCAGCTCATCCGACCGTTAGCTCAATCAACCTAAATCTAAGCTATACTGAAGACGTCCGGGGCGAATTCACCTTCGAAGAATCAACTACTTGACTTAGTACAGTCGACCTACCACATTTACTCGGTACCTCGGCATGGCAGATACTAAACTGATCATACAAAATTGTCTTTTTTACTAAAAAACCAACCATCTACAAGGAGCCATGTGTCTGATACTCATTTTTGTTGTAGTTCCAATCATACCCTTATTATTCCTTGTACATTACTTCTTTTATATATTACCCTTTTTATTTTTTTTCATTTTTAGTTGGTTACACTAATGTTTCCGGTATAAATAACCATGTAAATGTCGCCACAAGCATCATCACCATGAACATACTAAATATACTTCTTTGTGAATATTACTCTCGTTAGCTTGTTTGCTTACCTCACTCTTATCCTGACCCTTAGGTAAGGCTAGGTGGTAAGTATCCATATCGAATCATCTCGTATATCATATCAAGTTGTTCCATGAGTCCTTGGAAGTTTCCTAGTGTATCATATCCTTAGAGCTATTTGTAAGTTTTCTTGTTTTACCTTTTTAGTGTTTTCACACAATTCCCATCACTTTCTTCAAGGCTTTTGCAAGCTCAGACCCATCCCCACGACCAACCTTATTAGTCCTTAGTCCCAGTTTGAACCATCTTGGTATTAGAGCAGAGGCTTAATTTGAGTAAGTTGTTCAAACTTTCTTATGAGTAGTGATTGTTGTGGTAGTATATTGTAATTTCTTGGAAGTTAGCTATAAGTGTTGGAGCAAATAGAAGGGTAACAATTCATTTTGGTTACATACTTTGTTTTGCCCTGTTTTAAGTATTTGAAAATAAAGAAAGTTTCCTTTTAGGTTTGTTGTTCTTTTGAGTGATTTTATGTATAGTTATGTGGTTTACAGGATTAGTTTCTATTGTTTTATGGATTCTGAGTTTGTTTACTAAGTCTTATCAAAAGGATGACTAATCCTAGTGTCAATGCCAATATTAGAGATGATAATAATGGTGTTGTCCACCATGGAAAACAACCCCAAGGTACCCTAAGATGTATAAATGAATGACTTGATGAGATAGATAACCCTATAGTTGACTTAATCAAAGCTGTTCATGAAATAGCTCATAAACTTGCTGAGGTCGTATAGAATAGTCCATAAGCTACTCAACTTACTAGAGGATAGAACCCAGCTCGACAAGTTCGAGGTGGAAGAGTGAGAGGAAGAGTGCAAAAAAGGATTGATTTGGGTGATATGGATGATGATGAAGAAGAAGAGTATAATAAGGAAAAAGAACAAGCTTGAGCACCTCAAGCTACCAACTATGTAAAGATTCAGATTCCAAGCTTCAATGGTTCTCAAAGTATGGATGATTATTTAGATTGGGAGGAGAAGGTTGAATGTATTTTTAACTATTACTAGTATGAGAACCGAGAGAAGGTGAGGATTGTTGCTGTTGAATTCTCAAAATATGCCACGAAGTGGTAGAAGAACTTTCAAATCATAAGAAGACGAAAGGGGTACAAAGAGGTAAATACTTGGCCTAAGATGAAGAAGATATTCAAAAATAGGTTCATACTGGATATTTATTTATAGGATAACTTTACTCTGCTATAAGAGTTAAGATAAGGAAGCCAAATTGTTGATGAATATGTTCAGGACTTCCAAATACTCATGATTCGCTATGAAGGAAAACAGCCATCAACATGAATAATATCTAGGTTTGTTATTGGATTAAGGAGTGACCTATGAGATAATGTGGAACTTCAGCAATTCACCACAATGGATGAGGCTATAAGAATAGCCCAATGAGTGGAATGGCAGGGAAGAAGCAAAATACTGACCTGACCACTGATGACCCGACCTAATTGGTCGAGCCGACCTGTTCAGGGAAGTCAATAAGCTTAGTTAAGAACTAAGCTAACTAGAAGGGTAGATGTTAAGTCCAAACAAAAGGGCTAACTTGATGGTGATGTATCAATAAGAACATGTGAGAAGGGACAAGGATTTAGGAAGAAGACAAGCTAGATCAAGTGTTTCAAGTGCTAAGGGTTTGGGCACATGGTTGCTCAATGTCGAAACTGATGTACCATGATTATTAAAGGAGATGCCCTAGAGATTAAAGTAGATAGCTTAGATGAGGAGCTAGAGGAGAAGAAAGAAATGGAAGATGCAATTAACGTTAATGCTAACTTGATTAAGGAAGATGTGTTTACATGGGGTCTGGATAATTTAACCTTAGTTATCCGACATGCAATGAGTTTAGAGATCTCTATAGAGGTGGACTAGAGAGAGAACTTATTCTACATCACTTGCAAAGTGAATGAGAAGGTTTGTGCTCTCGTAATGGATAGTAGAAGTTGCATCGATGTAGCATCCATTGATTTGATTAAGAAACTCGAGTTGTTGACTACTCCACATTCGAAGCCATGTAAGTTACATTGGCTGAATGAGAAGGGAGTACCACATGTCATTCTGCAAGTGCTATTGTCGATCTTAATTAGGAACAATCCTGATGAAATTCTTTGTGACATAATACCTACATATGCATCTCACATATCATTAGGCTGAACTTAACTTTTTGATCGAAGGGTTATTCATGATAGCTACACGAATACCTATGTATTTGAGAAGGATGGGAGGAAAATTACATTGAACCCTATGTTGCCGAGTCAAGTTCGCAAGCTACAAACCAAACTCACTCATACATCAAAGAAGGCCTTGGTATTCAGTAGAGTCAAACTCTGAGAAGCTATTAAAGCTGACGTACAGACTTTTATATTAATTAGGTGATTACTAGAGCTAAAGGAGTGAGGTGAACTACACATGGAATTTAAAGAGCTATTAGAAGAGTATGTCGACCTATTTTGAGAACAATTGCTTAAATGATTACCTCCTTTCATAAGCATAGAGCATTGTATAGACTTGATACTCAACATTACCTTATCGAACAAACCAGCTTATGGAATGAATCTTAAGCTAACTGTAAAACTTTAGATACAAGTCAATGAGTTGTTAGAGAAGGGATATGTGAAGGAGGGCCTCAGCTCATATGTTATACTTACGTTGCTTATACTAAAGAAGAATGAAACTTGATTATGTATGTAGATAATAAAGCTATCAACAAGATTATAACCAAGTACAATTACCCCATCTCAAGGCTGGATGATATGTTGGATGAGCTAAGTGGTGCAAAAGTGTTTAACAAGATTAATCTGAAGTTTGGATACCACCAAATTTGAATGAGGTGAGGGGATGAATGGAAAACCACTTTTAAGACCTAACATAGCTTATATGAGTGGATGGTCATGCCTTTTAGGCTATCGAATGCCCCAAGCACTTTCATGAGACTAATGAATCATGTATTGAGAGATTTAATTAGAAAGTTTGTTGTCGTCTACTTTGATGTCATCTTTGTTTACAGTACCAACCTGGCAATGCACAATGAACATTTAGGGCTATTTTCAATGTCCTCTAAGTAGAAAGATTATTTAGAAACTTGAAGAAATGCTATTTTTGTCAGGAAAAAGTCATCTTTCTAAGATATGTAGTTGGAGGAAGAGGATTGAGAGTAGATGAAGAGAAGGTACGAACTATTATTAAATGGCTAACCCCAAACTCCTGTGTTGAGGTGAGAAGTTTTCCTGGATTGGCATCATTCTACCAACACTTTATCCAAGGATTTAATACGATCGTAGTGCCTCTGATTGAGCTAACAAAGAAGAATGTAGAGTTCAAGTAAGGAGAGAAAGAAGGAAAGAGTTTTGCTGAGGTAAAAGTAAGGTTGACCTTAGCTCCGATCTTGACTCTAACAGACTTTGATAGAGTATTTGAGCTTGAATGCAATGTGTCAAGTGTTGGCATTAGAGCCATGCTAATACAAAAAGGGCGACCCGTTGCTTATCATAGCAAGAAGCTCAAAGGAGCACAATTGAACTATTCTATTTATGACAAAGAACTTTTGGCCCTGATCCGAGCTCTTCATGTGTGGTAACATTACCTTTTGCCGAAAGAGTTTTCCATATATACAGATCATAAGTCCTTGAGATATTTACAGACGTAATCCAAGCTTTCTAAATGCTAAGCTCGATGGATTGATTTTTTAGAGGGATTTAATTTTTTTCATTAAGCACAAGCAAGCAAGAATAATGTAGTTGCTGATGTGCTGTCGAGGAGACATATTCTACTCACTGAATTACAGACTAGATTATTAAGATTTGCAAGCATAAAAGAGTTGTATCAGAATGATTCTTATTTTATGCCCATATGTAGGCATTGTAGAAAAGAAAGAGTAGTAGACGAGTACCATGTAGAGGATGGTTATTTGTTCAAAGGTGGTAAGTTGTGTGTGCCAACTTGTTCGATAAGGGAATTATTAGTAAGAGAAGCCTATAGTGGAGGGCTTTTTAGACACTTTAGAGAACAGAGAACGTATGAGCTATTGAAGGACAAATTCTTCTAGAATGGAATGAAGTGTGACGTACATTGTGTGATTGAGAGATGCACCATCTATAAGAAAGTGAAGAGTCAAGCAAAGTATGGGAAAGCAATGCCTTTGCTTGTTTTGACCAAACCATAGGCTAATATGAGTATGGATTTTATCCTTGGACTACACCGAATTGCATGAGGTAAAGATTCTACGATAGTTATCGCAGATAAGTTTAGCGAAATAATACATTTCATGCCCTACACCAAGACTAATGATGTCTTGGCTATTGCTTCTTCATTTTTGCAAGAAGTAGTTGGCTTACATGGATAACCAAGGAGTGTGTTGTTGGACTGAGACCTAAAATTTCTAAGCCATTTCTAGAGAGCCCTCTGATGTAAGATGGGAACCCAACTATTATTTAGCACCTCTTGTCATCCCTAAACCGACGCCCAGAATGAGGTGGTCAACCGCACCCTAAGATCATTGCTTCGAGCTATAGTGGTAAAGAACTTAGCTAACTGGGATGTTTTCCTACCCGTGGTCGAATTTGCTTACAATACGAGAGTGCATGTTGCTACTAAGCATGCCCCATTTAAAGTCGTCTATGGTTTTAACACCAAAGTACCCCTCAATCATACCCCGATGTCACCCATTCACTTAGAAGATCCAAAAGCCAAAATGGAAAGAACTTAGCTAACTGGGATGTTTTCCTACTTATGGTCGAATTTCCTTACAACAAGAGAGTACATGCCACCACTAGGCATGCCCCATTTGAAGTCATTTATGGATTTTACCCTAAACCCCTCAATCATACCCGATGCCACCCATTGACCTAGAAGATCCAGAAGCCAAAATCAGAGCCTAGTCCATCCAATAGGTCTACCAATGAGTCACTTAGTAAATTGATTAAGCCACTAGAAAATTAAAAGAGAAAAGAAAATGAAGGAAGATCAAGCAATTTCAACTTAGAGGCCAAGTGTTGTTACACTTGAGTAAGGAAAGATTCCTTAATAAGAGGAAGAACAAACTATCGGCCAAAGCTAAAGGACTGTTTAGGATACTCCAAATGATCAATGACAATGAATACCAACTTAAGCTTCCAGAAGACTTCAAAGTGTCAGAAGTGTTCAATATTGCAAACCTTAGCCCTTATAGACCCGAGGAGAACTTGGACGAAGACCAGCCAGATTTGATCCCAAATCCCAATCAACCCAGCAAAGATGATAGGAATTAGATCACCAGACCCTTGACCCAAGCCTAAGCCTAAGGGCTAAAAAGTTTGGCCAGGTGAATTCTTTCCTTACGACCTACCATTAAAGAGTTCGAGCTACTACAATCTGCCAACCTAATGCCTTAGTCAAGCCGAACACTCTTGCACTCATCATTCATCTTTGGCTGCTAACCTTAACTACACCTAAGCAGTAGCTCGACTCATATGACCATCAACTCAATTGACTTATATCCAAACCATACGGAATATGTACGAGGCGAATTCACCCCGAAAGAATCAATTGCTCAGCTTGACATAGCTAACCTACCACCTTTGTTGGGTACCTTGGCTCAATAGATACCAAACTGATCATATAGAATTGTCTTTTCTACCAGAAAACCATCCATCCACAAGGAGCCACATGTTTAACCAACCATGTGATAGAATTCTTTGTACAAGATACTCATTTTTGTTGTATTTTCAATTGTACCCTTATTATTCCTTGTATATTACTTCTTTTAGATACTACCCTTTTTAGTTTTTTCCATTTTAGGCAAGTTGTCCTAATGTTTTAGGTCTAAATACCCTTGTAAATGTCACCACAAGGCATCATCACCACCAACATACTAAATATATTTCTTCATAAACATTACTCACATTAGCTTGTTTGCTTACCTCACTCTTATCCTAACCCTTAAGTAAGGTTAGGTGACAAGTACCCTCACCAGATCATCTTATACATCACATCAAGTTATTCCATAAGTCCTTAGAAGTTCCCTAGTGCGTTACATCCATAGAGCTAATCGTGGGCTTGCTTATTTTACCTTTTTACTATTTTCACGTGATTCCCATCACTTTCTTTAAGCTTTCCACAAGCTTAAACCCATCTCCATGATCGACTTTATCAATCCTTGGCCCCAGTTCACACCAGTCTCCCTCAAATATGTCGAGCATCCTTAGAGAAGTGATAATGCACAATCTTCAAATTAATCCCAATGCAAAGATAGTTTAACAAAGGAAAAGGCATTTCACCCCTAAATAGCAAGTGGCTATTGAAGAGAAAGTTCAAAAGCTATTAAAGGCAGAGTTCATAAGGGAAGAGCCTTATCTAACTTAGCTAACTAATTGCATGCTAATCAAGAAGTCAAATGGAAAATGGAATACGTGCATAGACTTTACAAATTTAAATAAGGCTTGTCTCAAAGATTGTTTCCCCTTATCAAGAATATATTAGATGGTTGACTCAATTGCCAAAGATGCCTTACTCTCTTCTATTTATACATTTTCTGGCTATAATCAAATTAAAATGGAGAAGGATGATGAAGTTCATACATCCTTACAAACTTTGGGACTTCTTGTTATCTAGTGATGCCCTTTAGGCTCAAAAAATGTTGGTACGACCTATCAAAGACTTATAATCAACATGTTCAGGCCCTAAATCCATCGAAATGTCAAAGTTTATATCAATGATAAGATAGTGAAGAGTAAGACAAAAAGTCGCCATTTTTTCAATCTTTAGGAGACATTTGACACCTTGAGGAGATACAACATGAAACTAAACCCACAAAAGGGTGTTTTTGGTGCTACCTTTGGAAAATTTTTAGTATATATGGTCACTTAGTACTGCATTGAAGCAAACCCTAGGAAGATTGATGCTATTTAGAACATGAAGTCCCTTAGAATTGTTAAGGAAGTTCAAGAATTAACTGGGTAAATTGCCACTCTAAACAAATTTGTATTGAGGAGTGCAGATAGATGTACGAAATTCTTCAAAGTGTTGAAGGATCTGAAGGAATTTTGGTGGACTGATGAGTATGAAGAAGCATTGAACAAACTGAAAGAATTTCTTGCATCACCCCTCCAATACTCTAGACACCTATCCCCAAAGAAGATTAGTTTTTATATTTGTCAATCATTAACCGAGCTCTTTCATCTATATTGGTTTGGTTAGAAGGCAAGGAGCATCGGCTAGTTTATTATTTATGCTATGTCTTATAAGGGCTGGAATGACATTATATAAAGATTGAAAAGTTTATTTTGGCAGTATTCCTCTCAGCAAGGAACTTAAAGCCATATTTTGAGGTATATCAAATTATTGTTCTTACTGATCAGTCTCTACGACAAGCTTTACCACAACCATATTCCTTAGGGAAGATGATGAAGTATGCCTTAGAATTAAGTGCCTATGGTGTACAATACAAACCCATAACAACATAAAAGGCTCAAGTATTGGTAGATTTTATGGTGGAGTTTACTAGAGAAGAAGACATTATTTAGATGGCCAAGAAACCAACATGCAACTTTTATGTTGACGAGTCTTCCACCAAAGAAGGATGCAATGTAGACCTGATTTTACAAAGGCCCCATAATGTAAATGTTCACTATACATTAAAATTTAGGTTTCCAGCTAATAATAATGAAGCCAAGTATGAAGCCCAAATTGTTGGGCTTAAACTAGCTAAGGAAGTTGGTGCAAAAAAAATTGGAGTTTTTTCCTCTTGAATTGGGCAAAATTATCATCTTTTTTGGTAGAGCTTAGGATCTTCTTAGAGTTTATTTCTCTATCGACACTAGGGTCTTGTTTTAGGAGCTAGAGGTCTCTTTATGAATATAAGGGGTCTCTTTTGATTATGGTTCCTTAGCATCGATAGGAACTTCAACACTAGCTTGAATATTGTAGCCGTACCCTTGAACCTTTATTTCCACTTCTTCGCCGATTACTTCATCGTTACTGTTGGCATCACCATCATCAACATTAGCAAAGTAAAGGCATGATAATTCATAGTTAAGGTGAACCTTTAAAATTTCTTTCCTTGCTAGTTATACCCCCTTATAAGAACTTCTTTCAGAGCAATACTAGAAGTTATAATTAGCAATGCTTCCTCAATAGAAGGCTTCCTTTTCACCTCCTACTCTAGTTCGGCAACACAAGCTTCGAGTTTATAACTGTTTATCTCCAAGTTCTTTATTTAGACTCTCAATTTGTCCTCTTCGTCACTCATTGAGGTGATCGTTCTTCCTAACCCCTAGCATTCCTCTTAATTTTTACGTAGCTCTTCCTTCAAGTCCTTGATCTCCTTGTAGAGCTCCTCATTCTTGGTCTTAAGGTACAAGACTTCATCAACTACCAATGAATGTGCTAGCTTCTCAGTGAGAGCTACTCTCATAGCTTCCTAACCTTCATCTCAACCTTCATCCTTACATTCTCGATAGTGATAATTTGTGCTTTTGAGGAGTTATAAGCCTCCTCTACCTTTAGCAATAAAATTAATGAAGTCGAATAAGTTAATGAGTTCTCAACAATGCAAAATAAATTTGAAGATGCCATTTTCATTTCTTTTTCAGCCTCATCTAAGGCTGTTAGAACATGGCTACTGATTTGTATACAGACAAAATTAGGTCAGCAATAGGACATAAACCATAAATGGAAAGGTTACGATCATAGACTTATGTCATACAATTTGGCTAAATTATGGCCTTTGTTGCAACCGCCAACCATCTTTACATCCTTCTTTGCTATCACTTTGCTTATTGAGAGAATGGCCCCCTCCATTAAGGCTAAGGACTTTATCCTATTACCTAAAGCTGAATTAGTGTCTAGGATGTTGCAGCTCTAATAAGGCACAAAATATTCACCCACCCCATGGTTGGTAACAAACTTGGTAGAACTAATGTTGAGAGCTTTATTTGTTAGAGCCTTCTTTGTCTTCTTATCTAAGCCCTTGCTTTTCTTGGATGAAAGTTAGTCGGCAAGCTCTTTCCTACTTCTCTTTTTACTACTCGGCTTCACATTTTAGTCTACCAAATTGTCTACTGCTTCTTAGGGGATACCCTTGGCATTATTGACAATGGCAATATCATAGCTAGCTTCTCCCAACACTTCCTCTTGAAGAGTGTCTCTAATTGCAAAAGGCACCTCAAGTTGCATAATCCAAACAACCTCCATCTATTCAGTTCCTTAACCCTTATCAACATGAGGGGTTTCCTTTTTCTTCTTTAAAGCGATGGTCTCCTTCACAAATTCTCTTCAATAGTCTTTTTTGGTGCTGGTAGCCAACTAACAAGAACTTTGGTAGCTATACACTTTTCGAGTTTTTGCTTTTTGGCTTTGCCTTAAGCTAATAGTTTCCTAAGATCTACATCCCCTATACTTATGCCTACATAAATGGAAGAGAGTACTATAAATGGAGGCGAGGGGAATAATTGAAAACTTACAAATTTATGCCAAGTGAAGCTTAAAGGTGATAATTCTCCCCCTAAGTCATGAGAACAACTTTCCTCCTATAACTCTATTTGGTACGGTAGGTAGACCAACACCTACCTTTGTTGTTAGAAAATATTGGCTCCCCCTTTTCATAGTGAGATATAATCCTTTTGGCATCCCAAAAGAACATCTTATTCCCTCATCTCTCTTAGATCTTCTTAGCAGCAACTGTATCATTTGGTAGTAATTCAATGTCCTTGGTACAGATGGGCTTGTTCCATTGAATCCAAAAATTCAACTCCACATCCAACCTAATTAAGACATACTTGTTGTGTCACTTGTGAATTTTAGACTCTGACCCATCCATGAATTTACATCCATTATGAGCCACAAAAAAGTACTAACTATCAGGTTGCCTCCTTATTGAAAAAAAATATCAACTAATTGGAGTGTAGCCTTAACCTCAATCTCTTCACATATGATTTTGAATGCGATAAGAAGCCTATAAGTATTGGGAGAGAACATACTTGGTGCCACATGGAAATAATTAAAGAACCGTTTTTGAAAAGCGGAGAATGAGACACATAATCCAAAATCAAGATATTTTAAATATAAATGAAATTCTCAATCTATTGGAAAGCACACTCTCTCATCCTTCCTTGGCCTACATAGATGTCATGCATTGGGGAGATCTTGCTAATATTTATTATATTTCGCAACAAGTTCCCTAATAACGCTACTCACTACTCCATCTAGAAAATCAATGTTGTAGACTACATTATTATATAAATACCTGGCAGCTGACCTTTCTTCCCTATCATTCGAGTAATTATCCATAAGAAGAGCATCAATATAGGTAAGTTTTTCCCATTGCTCCATTGTGCTATTTATTGAACTACCAAAAGGTGATGCTGAATTGGTCCTTCGTTAGGGGGGAGAAGTGGCCTCAAATACAGTTGCTTTAGAATCTAAAGAAAGAAGAGGATGAATGACACTTTAGACCATACCTGTTAAAGTTATGTTGACGAAGATCACTCAGCTGCACAAGAAAGTCAATCACTATCTAGACAAGAACTTACAGTAAACAAGATCTTATAGAAAGAAATCTTGAAACTAAAGGAAATTCTAAAAGGGGGATACAAACATAGAAGAGCAAAAAATGTTAATCAAAATGAAGAAGCTTTTTATATGTAAGTGATCCCCTCTCAAAATTCTAATGCACTTTTGATAAGGATGTGAGCTTTGATTAGACTATTGGACTTAGATGGATGATGCATGTTAAGGTTAGATATTTAAGGGATATCATACCACTAACAATTAATAAACCCTGCAGTGCAATAATAGCTAGAATGAGAACTATTATCCATGTCATTGTAGAAAAGTAAATGAGTAGGAAAATTAATAGGTTGTAACCTTTCGCTTAGAATTCGATTCTACTCATTTTAGATATCACACGTAAGTTAGTTTGGAAGATAACCCATATTAAGTATTGACATGTTACTCGACATCTAGAGAACGCTTGACTCTAACCTTTGCCATTTGACTGCTTAGACTGAGTATTGAATCTTATTTAGTCCCATAGTCGAATCCTCAACTACAAGAGTTAGGAGGCAAATGTTGATAGCTAGATTTCGCCTTAACATGTTACGCAACATCTCGATTACCTAGATGCTAATTGATCTTATTTTCAGTTAAGGCCAAAAAGGGCTCAACCCATCTAATGAGCCTTAAAGCCTAGCCTACTTATAAATCTAGTTTGAATTTAGAAAATGGCATAGACAATTCTGACTTTACACAATCTCATTACATAACCACCCACTACTCCTATTTTTTAGACATGTCCTTAATTATGGGATCACTACGTAATTCATGACCAATGATTATCTGCTATTACAAACATACAACATTTGCCAGTAAATAAGGGAAAGAAAGCATTGTAAAAACTCTCTTACAGCCTTCAATACTTTGCTTACTTATTTACCTACTTTTTTAGAAAAACAACTACTTACATGGGCATCGGAGTGGTTGCACAAGACTAACCTCAACACCACTCTAGCCTTTTATTCATGCTTTTGCAGGATTAAAGCTCTACATCAAAATCACTTTACAACACTATTCAGTATAAATAGGACCCTAAGAATTCTTTTTGTACATTTTAGAGCCACAAAATACATAAGGAAAATTAAAAATATATATATAGAAATTTAGAAAATAAAATAGAAAAAAAAAAGCAAGCACCAACCTAAGCTAGTTTCCAACCCAACTGGTAACTTGTTATTGAACCTCGCCAAACCTAAGTAAAGCACCTCCTGCCTTAGCCAACTGGCAAACCCCCGACTGTTGTCTAGTCTCTGAAGTTTCAATGAATGCCATGTTCCAATTTCTACCCTGTTTTTCACCTAATTTCCAAAAATATTAAATAAATTAGGAGAAATCTGAAAAAATTTATTTCTCAGTTATTTTAAATATAATTTCATGTGGTAAATTTATCTTGATGAAATTTTAATTATTTTATATACTTCCTTAAAAAATGTTATTATTCATCCGAATTTTCAAATCTAATATATATACATATAAAATAATGTTGTTTCAAGCTCAAAATTTTTATATAAGGTCTTTATTACACCAAGTTTAATGGTATGCAACTCAATTTTGATCTCATACATGTCTAGTATTTATTTTATTTTTTATCCTAAAAATTGTTAAAACTGGAATTTTCTAAAATAACTTTTTTTTTTTGTGAAAATAATAGATGAAAATGAGATTTGATGACTTTTGGACACTTGTAGTAATGTTAGGATAGTATGGAAATTATTTTGCCTAAAAATGATATTATTTGATTAATTAATCTTAATTTAAGGGAAAAATGTAATTTTACATATTTAAGCGATAATCCTCATTTCATGAGACAAATTGCTAGTTCAATTCCATATATTTTTCTAAATTTACAACAATTTTCATAGAATTATTTGATAGTCCTAGCTATTTATTACAAATCTTCTTAGTTAAATGGCTTAATTTACTAATCGAGACATGTTTATAGCAATAGTAGGCTAAAATATGTTAATTATTTAATTAAATCATAATTATATTTACTCTAGTCAAACATGATTACCCATTGTTTTGTTATATTTTATAACATTATATGGCCCCGGAATTAGGATATACACAGGTTAGGAATAGATAACACATGTTTTATCATGTTTTATTTAAAAATTCTATAAAAAGATACTTTATTTAAATAATATGATATTAATTGATATTAATTTTTACATGAATTTATATGTATATTAGGATTAAAAATATCATTTACAAGTTATCTTTTAAAATATAATATGTATTACGTATCATCAAGTTTATACGAACCCAACGATATTAATTTTGTTAAAATTAGATATTTTAAGGTAATAAAATAGGTATTTTTATAATATTAAGGAAGTTATCATACTTATCATCCTATGATAACCTTTCTATAATTGAAACATAATTGATCAATTAAATGTACATTTCAATACAATCAAAATGATATATTATAAGAAATAGTATAATTACGTATATCAATTAATATTAGCTAATTTAATATAACTTATATAATAAAACTATAATAATTAAATACATGTATCAATATATCTATATTTCATAATATATGAATAAGATATTTTAAGTATATATATCAATATATGTATGTGTGTGTATCTATATTAGATAACTTATATCAAGTAAGAGTATTAAGATTATAATATACCTTAGGTATATAAGATAAGTGTGTATATATATGTATAAATGTAACTTCATTAAAATAACTATCTAAATAATACTTCAACTAAGTTATACAATAATATATAGAGCTAGATAAAAAACATTTTTGTAAACCTTATGAAAACTATATTTCCATTTTGGTATATATAAGATTTTTAAGTGAGCGGAACATTGATGGTAAAGACCTACCAGAGTGAGCATTTGTATTAGTAAGTAGGATCAATGCCTCACAGCATTTTGGAATATTATTTCAGAATATCAAGAGACTTTGGTGTGTATTTTCTTGTGATTATAGTCAGCTCTATGTATGTGTATAGTGCTTACATTTGAGATTCGATTTACTAGGGTAAGAGTTGAGCTTTATGTTATGATTGTTCAATGAATATTGCTATGCTTAAATTGTTTGATCTAAGTTGACCACCCTAAAAATAAATTAACTCAAACTCAACCTAATATCTAACTTGACATACATTATAACCCACTAGGGATAATGACTAAGATTTTAGGACTAAACACGAACTCCTTCGATAAGAATAGCTAAAATAGTCCTTACCGTACCCTTAGTCAAACTAAGTGACAGGAGGGAAGGTTACGGCAAGATTGGGGGCTTCGATTCAAAGGGACTCTCCAGTAGGGGGGTGTTCTCCACTGTATAAGCCTTGTTTTAGTTTAGATTCATAAGTACATGGTTTTAAACTACTCAATCTGGATTAAAGCAGGTACAATTTCTCTAATCTTATGATAAATCGAATAGTATCATGTGATGGCAATTGCTTGTACTCGTACTATATCTAAGTAACTTAGTTGAAATGTTTGCTTATGATATGCTAAATTCATACTTTTATCTCTGTCCTACTTACTGAGCAAGTTATCCCTCATTCTCGTATAGTTTATTTTGTAGGTGTTGAATGAATTATAAGTACCTACCTAAAATCAAAGTACTAGCAAACTAGGATGGGGAGTGAGGTTTACTGTTCTTATTGTTAATTTTCCTAACTTTTAAGGAAGAATACATAGGACTCCTCAAGGGCTCTATAGTTTACAATATTTTGGTCTATATATGGAATGATATTTACTTGTGGATTTTACTATCACTCTTTTGTAAAGTCAAACTACAAGTTGACTTTTAATAGTTATTTTAAAGGATTATACCACAAGTCTATATTAAACAAGTATTAAATTAGATGCTTTAAAGCAATAGAGTCAAGTATGCTTAGTGTAAACTAGGACTATGATAACAACTATAAGTTCAACTTCTATTTTGGGATAGTTCACATGGCAAGACTATTGCGACTCCATTTCTTCAGGGCGTAACATTTATATCAACTTTTTTTTCACATACCAATTGACCCATGTTAGTGTATTATACATGTATGTATAACATGTTATACGAACCCAATTAATTATTGCTGAACCAATTAATTATTGATGAAGCAATTGATGAGTTTGTGTAATTTTTTATAGAAAATATTTAAGTACATTACTGTTTATTTACATGTTTTTTATGTACTAATTTGTTTGTGTTAGTATATTATACATGTGAGTACAATAAGTGATACAAACCCAGTTAGTTATTATTGAAGCAACAGGTTGAGTAATTGTATTTTTTTTTTTTTATGAAAAAAATACAAAGTTCCTAAGTAATTATTGTAATGAGAATGTATTTGTAAATTCAATTTAGTTATGTCAATGATATCCAAGAATGTATAGCTATACATATAAGATATGGTTTATTTCGACATTGTAAATTTTATGGAGTTAATGTGACAAACAGGTGAGAATGGATAATTTGAAGGTAGTTGGCTATATTGGTGGAAATATTGTGAAAAGGGAAGATGTGGTGTACTACAATAAGTGCTTGACAACAATAATTGGGGTACTAATTAGAGCAACCTATGATCATTTGGTTGGTTTGATATATTATCATCTAAGGGGTTGACATAATGACTTACTAGGTCTATTTGATTCATAAAAGTCCCCTTATAGGAGGGAGTGAGGACATGTTTTGTGCCATTCCAATTAATGACGGTTATGACGTCTACCAGTTATTGGCATCCTCATAGGGACGTAGTAGACTAATTGGTTTAGCATAAATGTACATTGAAATTCATGAAATTAACATCCCCTTGACAGTTGAGTATGATTTTAGAGGGAATAAAGGTAATGTTGGGGTTTAAGTTGAAGCTTAAGTGTTTGAACCTCAATCGGTTCCATACAGTGATATACTGAATAGCAATCACATGCCCTGTCAAGGTAACATATTGATCACGAATGATCCAATAGGGATCAGATGTAGAGAATGAACTGGCTTATAAGGACATTGATGAAGATTTCAATGATACTGATTCTAATGCTAATATTAGTCAAAGATCCAAGAAGTTGAAGAAGCTTAACGATTGAGTAGGAGAAACAATTGAAGGTAAGGTCTAACCACAGATGTGGATGTAGCTAGAAGGTCAAAACTAATGCCGTTCAATACAGTAAGAGTTAGGGATAGACTTGTATCATTTGAGGAGAGTATACATGATGGTGAGTGGAGCTTAAATGATGAATTTAAGGTGGGCATGCAGTTCCTGAAAAAAGAACACTTACAAACAATTGTGAAGATGTGTTGTGCTTTGAGCCATCACAACTTTATAGTGCTAGAGCAGGTTTATGGAAGGTAGGAGGAATCATAAGCTATGCTCCCACATCTTTTATGTACCATTCAAGAAGCTAATCCAGGTACCATGGTAGAGATGAAGTTGTGAGGCAACGATACTATGGGTCATGTATTCTTTGATAGAGTCTTCTATGTATTTAGACCATATATCAAGGCCTTGATATTGCATATATGACATTGCAATCCACACTTACCTTATTAGTTTAATAGTTGTTTATCTCTTACCTAAATAGTCAAAACTAACTACTATGTTGTTTTCAAGCCTGTAATTACCATTGATGATACATTTCTCTATAGGAAGTCTAAGCATAAGCTTCTTATTATGATTGGAGTTGATGGTAAAAATCATATCATCCCACTTGGATTTGCTTTGGACGATAAGGGGTATTAGGATAGTTAGGGCTGGTTCTTGAAGTGTTTGCTCATGTACATGATAAAGGATTGTACAGACATTTGTATGATCTTTGACCCTTATGCTAGAATACAGTTCGTAAGTAAGGGATAGAATGTAGTGTGGTTGTAGCGATAGGAGATCCACTAAGTTGCTAGTAACTACAATGAGGCCAAGATGATGAGCCTTCACATAATGACGTACTTTAAAATGTTTCATCCAAGGATATAGGCCCTATCATATGATGATGGATCTCACTTTGGTCATGGGACCACAAATATTGCTAAGAGTTATAACAATGCACTAAAGGACATTAAGAGCTTACCTATTGTGACATTGATGAAGAAAACCTTTTATAACTACAATGACCACTTCAATCAGCGTCGGATTGAGATAGCGAATTAAATGGGCATAGGTAAGGTATTGACTAAATTTGCTGAAAGAAAGTTTGATAAATGGCGCAAAGTAGCAAGTGGCCACCATATTATCATCTTCAACTAAAATGAGCAGATCATTAAGGAATAACTGTGCCACACCTTACAATACATGGACAAGAGGGGGGAAATAGTCACATTGTTGCACTTAGAACTCACCATTGCACTTGTAATAAGTGGCAAATGTACATGATTCTGTGTTCTCACGCAATAGCATTTATAGGAAAAATGAGCATGGTTAAGGCCAATTAGCCTTCGCTTGACATTCCTATATGGCACCTAATATAAACTATAGATAAGATTAGGAACAATGGAAAGCCTTAGGAGAAACAATTTTAGAATGAGATGGTGTAGACACTTGATTTTTGCCTTTCCATAGTCTTAATTTTTATTTTTGCAAAAAGGGTCCTAATTCAAAAAAATAATAAAATAATAAAAATTAACAAATAATGAAAATAGCAAAAAAATAAGAAAAGGAAAAATTATAAAAATTTTGTAGATTTTTAGGAAGTAATTTATATTAGGAACAAAAAGTTTTAGTTTAGGTTTAATTAAAAAATTTTATTTTATTGGATAGTTTAAGTATAGTTTAATTATATTGAATGTCAAGGCATAGGCCAATAGCCTAACGAATAAGTAATGAAATATTTGCGGTGGATTTAGTTGGAGGTCATTGGTTCGAGTCTAAGCAAATACCTATGTCTTTATTTTTCTATCTTTGCAGAAGTGAGACAAAAATCAGATTCATATCTAATTAAATCATATGAGTTTAGTTAAATCAGATTTGAATTCATTTGAATCTAGTTTAATTACCGAATCATGTATAATTAGATATGATTTGATTTAGACTTTACAAAAGAAAAAAAACCACAACAACAACGACATGCAGCATCTTCCATATAACACCAAAATTCAACGACATCCAGCATCTTTCATACAACACCAAAATTCAACGACATCCAGCATCTTCCATATAACACCAAAATTCAATGACATCCAGCATCAAATTCAACGACATCCACATCCTAAAACATGCAAATTTCCGAAGCCTAGCTATCCAACGAATCAAAGGAAACCAACGTCGATCCAATTTTCTGAACCAACGTTTACATCCAATGCCAACCGATGAATGCCCTTAAGTCCATCGCTTGATGCAATTCCTTTCATTACCTGACACATGAAAGTCGACACCTCCTCGCCAAATTCTGATCCACTTCTCGATTACGATGCACGATCATGCGATATTCAATTTGATAAAAAATATTATTTTTTTAATTTATTAGTTAGTTTTATTGTTTATTTTACTAATTTATTATTATTATTTTTTGTTTAAAAAGAACAGCAGTACTCCTAACTCGCTTGCGACGATACAACGTCCACTACTTCACCACGAACCACCTACTATTATTGATCGTCACTGTTCACACAAATAGGAAATCCAGGTACTTTCTTACAGTTTTGATTCCTTTTATTTGTTTGTTCATATTGCCATTATTATTTAGATTTTTAGTTTTAGGAGATTTTTATTGTTTTATGTGAATAGTTGTTAACTAAAGCATCTTAGTTTTATTGATTATGTGGATTGAGGATTAATTAGATTATATTGGTTTAATTGAAGATTTATTTAATAAGTAGTGATATGTTTTAGTATTAGTTATTATATAGGGGTATCATATGGATTATTATTTTTTTTTGTAAAATATATATATATATATTAGTTGAAGAGTCGTTAAGATCAGTTTTACTATATATATACATTATTATGTTTTATCAGTTAAAATAGTATATAATATATGCATATGTTAGCATAAGAGTTTTAGTGATAGATCTTATATAAATGTATTATATGGAATTATATTATTGGTGAATAGCCATATATATTAGTTTAGGGATTATTATGATTGGGCATTTATTTTTTTAGATTTGGCTTTACTTAAGGATTTGTCACATAGAAAGTTGTTTTTTTTTTTAATAAAATCAATAAAAGACCTTTTTTAAAAAAAAATAGGATTGTTAGAGTATTTTTTTTTAAATAACAGCACTCAAGAGTTAAGACCCTTTTAGATTTTTTTTAAAAATAAACCAAATAAATTAAAAAACGTAAACTTAGACAGTTTTAAAATTAAAATAAATCAACACATTAAAGATTTTTTTTTAAAGAACTACGATCGTCCGATCCCGGCTAGTGGGTACATAGGCACCTTCGGGGTGATGATAAAATATGTAGAAACTTAAGTTCCTCTTTTTTTTCTCTCTCTTTTGATTTTATTTATTTATTTAATATTATAATTAGAAAAATAATCCAAATTTCGGTAAATAAATAGGGGTACCCGTTAGGGTTTAATAGGTTAGCCCCCAAATTCGGAACCCTCTAGTTCTTCATTTAAAATTGAAATCAAAAACCGATAGCCAAATCGTAATCAATCCACCCAATTGGTTACGGTTTCTTTTCTTTTCTCGATTTCAGTTGAGTGGCAACTCCAAAAAACTATTTTCAATAAAAAAACAGGAATTTCTCAATTTCTTTAGTCAAAGATTAATATTACATGGATTAGGGTTTAGTATTAATCAGGAAAAACAAAAATCGAAAAATCAGACTCGACATATGGACATTAAAGATAGGCCTTTACCATATACGTATGAACTAAACAGCATGGAAGGACATAATAGGAGAAGATGCTCTCAAAAAAGCCGCCAGTCTACATCTAATGTATCTACTGTTAACGTCGTTGTAGCTTTTACAAATAATCTATTGATAGTTATATATTGTTTACAATTTCCTTTTTTTCCTTACATACCTTTTGTACTTCTCATTTTTCTTCTATCAAATTAGCCTTTACCGTTTCATTGTGAAAATGTAGGTGCAAATGGATCCATGATCAGCTGATAGGTCACTACTTCAATTGCAACTATCCCATAGGTTTGGGCTAGATGGGGTAGTCAAGTGAGAACCTATAAGTTGCAATTTAGTTGTTGCTAAATTTCTTATATTCGAACTAACATTTGTTCCCCTTTATTGTAACTCGAAAGAGATCACTAGCTTAGATGTTATAGACGAGAGGCCATATTTAAATCTAGAGATAGATAGGAGATAGCGATAGTTCTACAAATGTCTCCTTTAGCTTTCTTGGTTCGAGGCAGATACCATTCATACAGCTTGATTGGCATTTAATCACTGCCTTCGTGGAGCATTAGATAAATTCCACTTCCACATAGGGGAGATGATGGTTACACTTTAGGATGTTTCTATGCTGATTAGTCTACCAATTGATGGTCATGCTATGACGAGCGGCTTATAGTTAGGTTGGGCCAACATGTACTTACAATTGCTAGTTATTCACCCTCCTTTAAGTACTATTAATAGGGCTCGAGTGAAGCTGTTTCAATTAAAGGATAACTTCGATGACCTATTGGTGGACGCAAATGATCTTATTGTATGTGCTACACCCGAGCTCATATTATGTAACTGATTGAGGAATACTACAAGTCAAATAACTTAGTGCATCTGATGTTCCTTCCCCTCCTTTTTGACCTTATTGCAGTCGAACGATACGCTTAGGGTGTTGCATGCTTGGCGTAGCTCTATCGTCAATTGTGCCTTGCCTTATGAATGGATGTAAGTGAGATTAGTAGGCCACTTATCTTGCTCCAACTATAAGCATAGGAGTACTTCCCACACATAGCTCCACTACATCATCCGAACATGGTAGTAGTAGACAATCGACCGCTGATGAGTAGATGGGAGGCTACATTCGATGTTACTGAGCTTCCTATGCATGCTATCGGCTTGTACAAGGATGCATTTGACCACCAACATCCAAAGCAAGTACATATGTTACTAACTCAAGTTCTTTTATCTTTTTGTCGCTACATATCCTTAATTGCTCATTTTCTAAGTTGTATGGATCCCTTATACCCATGATGACATGGCTAGGTTCCTTGCTTCTTGTCACACCAATAGTGATATCTCGCCATTAATCTGCTTCTACATAGCGGAGTTGCATTTAACAGTTCTTGTCACATGACAGTTTATGGGATCGAGGGGCTTTAACGACTATAGAGTTATACGATATTATCTTACGAGGTTGGATAGAGATGAATTGGGTCACTACATATTCTACCTAGCTAGAATAGTGGGTGAATCAATGTAATAGGATAGTCACTATACTACCATCGCCTGATGTAGCTCCAAACTACCATACCTAGTACTAGCAGGTTACTCATTGATATACCAGCCAATCAAGAGCCTCCTAGATATATATGGTACAGGCTGAGCTTCATTGTTCTTGATTGCAATTCACCTACGCCATTTGTAACATGCAGGGGGATATTATACATAAGCTACCTTAGATGTCATATGAAGATATCATGGCAAAGTAGTCAAGTGTAGATACTGTCATTTAGCTGCTTTGGCGTATCCACCTCAACAATGCGCTAAGTTTAGGACCAAATATTGAGTAGGGTAACTCTCTGCCATACAAGCTGCAACATGGAGGGCAATGTTAAGGGTGGGGACGGGGCCGAGGTAGAAGGAGAAGATGATAATAGGTTAAGTTAGGCATTAGGGACTATCCCTTTCCTAAGCAATAGTCACTGGCAATTTCTCTTATAGCACCTGCATTTTAGTTTTAGACAATTTTCACCAAAGTTAGCTTCGACAGTCAAATGTTTCAAACATCCTTCTTAGAAGAGAGCTTTAATAGTCAGGTCTGTATTCCTCCTACTCCATTGAGGAGGCTATTTAGAGGTCGTATTGAAGATATGTGCAAGGAACTCATCCAGATGGACCTTACCCTAATCCCCATGCATGCATCATACTCTGATACTTATACTAAATATAAGGCATGGATCATATAGTTGGATATAGACCAGATGGTATAGCCCTAGTTTTGCGAACCATGACCAAGAACAAATAGGGCCGATCACTGGATGGGTCCAAGCTTGTAGAAAGCTCAAAAAAGGATTAATGGGGAAAGTGCGTAAAGGGCAAAAATGAAGAATGAAACAGTAAGCAAAACCTGTGAATAGCTCCAAAGGATATGACGTACCAATGGAACTTCCGATGACTCACAGCTCAATTCGATATGATACACGAATTGGTCTGGTAAGTTTACTCGCCACTTAACCTTGCTTAAGGGAAAGGATAAGAGTGATATTAAGAGTAAACAAACAGTGTTTACGCAAGGAAGAAAAAAGTACTCCAAAAGTGTATCAAGAATGATCCGATCTCCATTACAAGTACAAGGGTATTTATACCCATAATTTGGGCAACTTACCTAAAAAGGAAAAGACACAAAAGGTATTTCCTAAGGAAGTAATGTACAAGATACAAAAGGGTAAAAATGAATGTACAAGAAAAACAATGATGAGCGCAATAGATTCTACATATGATACTGTATACGTAGTGATGCTACATTAGTGAAGTCATTGGAAGATGCAAGCAAAAAGTACAGAAGGATGAGCTTGTGCGAGCAAGGATGGCTTAATTAGTACAGACTCTTTCTCTCTCTCTCTCTCTCTCTCTCTCTCTCTCTCTCTCTCTCTCTCTCTCTCTCTCTCTCTCTCTTTCTTTCTCTCTCTCTACTTCTCGGCAAGGAAGATGCTGAATAATTGGTTAGCTCAGCGCTAGAGAGTAATCATCAACTCGGCATATTACAGAAAAAAGGGTAGTCATATGGTACAACATAAAAGGTGACTTAGTAAGGAAGTACTTGTCCTTAGCAGGGGTTAGTTAGAATAAAAGGATTTGTCATGCCAACCCCTCTAGTCCTCAGGCTCGACTGCGAGTCAAAGGTCTGGCAATTTGATTCCTATCATTCCCTTCGAGTTATTTTATATTTAGGATCAAATCCGAATAGTGTTCGCTCTGTTCTTCGTTAGGGTGTTATGAACTGAGGTCAGCAATATTGAAGGTATCAAAAACCCCATAATCCTCAGGCAATTCCAACCTATAGGCATTGTCATTGATTTTCTAGAGGATTCAAAAAGGTCATTCCGCTCTTGTAGATAATTTGTTCCTCCTCTTCTTCAGGAACCGTTCCTTGCTAAAGTACAGCCATATCAAGTGATAGGAATCAATCCACAATGATCTCCAAGTTGACGCTGACCTGTCGGAAGCTGAAGCTGACCTGTTCTAACTCGATGCCAAATTATTTAAAGCCAAGGTCGAACAGCTTTTGTCAAAGCTGAGCTAATACCAGAAGGCCGAGGGGAAGAAAAGGAGCTACTCGGTCTCATGTCTGTCGTCTACTGAGAAGCCGAGAAACCATACGATCGAGTACCTAAAGCTATAGAACAACTCAACATAGCACAAGAGAGATCGTGTCAAGCAATCTAGGAGTACAGCAATTATGGGCCAACCTTACTAGGAGCTCAGCTAAGCACAATAAGACTTCCAAATATCCCACCCCTTCTTGGATACCCAACCAACCCCTACTCGAGCCCATAGATAGCTCGGATGACCACATGCTGACCACTATGTTAAATGCACAGTTTTGTATACTTTGTAAATGTTTTTCTTATTTCAATTGTAGGCCATTCTTTAAAGTTTAAGGCCTTGTGTATTATTTATAGTTTTGCCATAAGGGCTTTAGGACTTACTATAAATAGCAACTTTTGCAATTATCACAGGAGGATAGACAAAAAAGAATATTCATATAATTAATTTACACTTGAACATTCCTTCTGAAAGTAAGGACATTCTTGAGCCCTTTGAGTTGGCGTTTCAGATTATTGAGTGTACTTTACTCCTTAATCTCTCTTGTTCTTATCAATCTAGCTTTTAAGATTGTGGTGAACTCTTCATTTGAGCAAGTTAATGAGTCGCATCTAATCCTTCATTTGAAACCCGAGTGACATTCGATGTTTATGAGTTACATCAAACCCTATTTCAAGCTCAACCCTGATTGTTTTTGTACCTTAGTATGTGATATCCATACATATTCACAGTCAACCCTCCATTCTCACTTCCCATTCCTTGTTCCCCCTTCTAGCCCCATTAGCATCAAAGACCCACTATGTGGATTACGCATCACCTAGGCTCCTGGCTGAAATTCTTTAGCTATTCTACACTTGGTCTCTTCTCACATTCTTCTAGTAGCCTAGTCGATGTATCGAGTAACCATGTCATAGATGTGCCGAAGGGATTGTAATATGGCCGATACATTAAGTATTAGTACAAGGGCATAGTCGAAGGGCAACTTAGGATTGAATCCATAGACTACCTCGAAGGGAGTTAGCTTAATGGTGTCATGTACTGTTCGTAATATGGACTTATGGATGAACATATGAACCCAATATCACATATAACCAAAAGGGGTGGGTTTAAGCCACAAGATGGCTTAAAAAGTAAATGATAGTCGAGGGAGAGCAAGGGTCTCGTACACCGACGATGGATATGACATACCAACACATCACACGAACTCAAGTCACATTTGATATGACGTATGAGTGTGGCTGAAGGTTACTCACTACTAGTCCATGCTCAAATAGGCTAGACAAGAATAGCTTAAGAGTAAGCAAGAGGACACTTAGCTCAAAAGAAGGTAAAAAGTTCAGTGTATTCTTCTGTATATCTTGATGTTGCGGCTGTTACATTATGTATCTATTTATAGTGCCTTGTCAAGGAAAATTCTATGTTACAAAAAAGATAAAGGAATTCCTATTTGCTAACTAAAAGAAAGATAATGTACAAGAAATCGTGAAATTGTACACGGTGAACATCCTCTGTCAAAAAGGACAATACGGTTGTTAGAAAGGACATTGCGTACATGTTTGCGTGTTTTAATTCTGTAATTCTAATAACGTTGTAAGCCAAATAGGGGTGGTCCTCTTATCAGGTCTATTTGGCATTGGTAGTTTGGTGCCCTAACGGTTGGAGGTAGGTAGGGGGATAGGTCAGGGACAACTCACATTCCGATTAGCTTCAGATGGTCGGCCCTTCATAGTTATCAATTCGACCTCGGCACTCTAGAGATGGATGTTTTTCCTAGTTTGGTGCTTAGATTGGGGTACGAGGAAGGGTTGGCTCTAAGTGTGGGCTAATCACCTTGGTAGCTTCCTAAATGGTGTGGAGAGCAAAGTAGCTTGGCAGATTGGACTAAGGCGAACACTACTCCTCGATGCTTAACTCACCTCGGACAGCTAGATGAACCACCTAAGAGAGCCCTCAGGCTCAAAAGCGTATAATCGGACCTTGATCCCTATCTTCCCCTTCGGGTTGTTTGAGATTTAGGATCAAGTGTGGTTTAGGTTCAAGTTGCTCCTCTTTGGGAATGTAAGGTTGGAGGTCGACAATATTAAAAGAGTTTGAGACTCCATATCCTTCAGGTAATTTAATCCTATAGGCATTAAGATTAATCTTTTCACGCACTCAGAATGGTTAGTCAACCCTAGGAGACAACTTGCTCTTCCTTAAGTTTGGGAACCGATCCTTATTGAGATGTATTCAGACTAAATTGCCTAGCTGAAATTCTCTCTTTCTTCATCCTTAGCTCTACTTCTTCAAGTTAGCTTTGGCCTAGCTTAGTTTCTCTATAACCTTTTGGTACATTACTCTGATGGCCTTGACTCATTTTGTGGCTAGCTAATCATCATCATTAGTCCTCGATTAGGGTGTTTGGTCCAATGGGAGCTTAGGGTTGAACCCATATGTGATTTCAAACAAAGACATGCCTATACCGCTATAGGCGGTCCAATTGTAAGCAAATTCAACAATTGGCAAACATAGATCCAATCGGCCATGTTTCAATAAAGTTCCCACAATTCGGTTGACAACTTCAGTCTACCCATCGGTCGATAGATGGCAGGACGTGCTATACAATAACTTAGTTCCCAATTGCCTCTAAAGCGTCCTCCAAAAGTGGCTGATCAATTTTGGGTTGCAATCCGAGAGTATGGTCCTAGGCACACTATGAAGCTTGATCACCTATTATAAGAAAAGAAAAGAAATCACCGAAGCATCATTAGTTTTGGAATGGGGCATTAAATGTGCCATCTTACTAAATCGATCCATAACCACCATGATAGAGTCCTTCCCTCGGGACGTCCTAGGCAATCCTAACATGAAGTCCATACTCAATTCGGACCGTAGTTTGGTTAGGATCGGCAAAGGTTGGTAGTGTCCTTGCTCGTCTTGACTCTTCGCTTTTCGGTAGGTCATACATTTTTCCAACATGGATTGGACATCTCTCTTCATCCTTAGCCAAAAGAATCTGGAGGATAATACCTCATAAGTTCGGCGCTGCTAAAGTATCCTGTCAATCTCCCTCCATGCGCCTTGCACACTAGCAATTCTCGCAAAATTGGTAAAGATACATAACTTCCTCTTCCTAAATAAGTATCCATCCTTCCTATGATAGTCGTCCAATATCCATCCTTCCTTACAACAGGTGTAGATAGGACCAAAGTGTAGGTCCTCAACATACAAATTCTTGGTGGTTGAAAAACCAAGTAGCCTCATTTGTAGTTTGGTCAAGAGGACATGTCGTCTCGATAGGGCGTCGGCCACTACATTGTTCTTTTCATTCTTGTATTTTATGACATAAGAAAAACCCTTCATTAACTCAACCCACTTAGCTTGTCTCTAAGACAACTTTGGTTGGCTCTTCAGATGTCTTAAGTATTCTTGATCAGTATAGATCACAAATTCCTTAGGCAGCAGATAATGTTGCCACACCGTTAGGGCTTGAATTGAGAAGTAAAACTCCTTGTCGTAGACGGAGTAGTTGAGTTTGGCTCCTCAAAGTTTCTCGTATAAGTAAGCAATAAGTCAGCCTTTCTGCATCAATATAGCACCTATGCCTAGTCTAGATGCATCATACTCTATTTCAAATACCTTGTTAAAGCTCGACAGAGCTAAGATGAAGGCTATAGTTAGCTTTTCCTTTACATCTACAAAACTCCTCATCTCTTTCTCACCCCATCTGAATTCAACATTCTTCTTTAAGAGTTTGGCGAGTGCAGCCACAATCACATTGAAGTTCTTGATGAATCGATGATAAAATAACACCAGGCCGTGGAAACTTCTCACATCGGTAGAACAGGCCATCTCAGGCTATTCTATGATCGCTCTTATCTTCTTTTCATCTACTCAAATGCTACCTCTACTCACAACAAATCCTAAGAAGATCACTTTGAAATGACAAAAGTCGAACTTCTTCATATTGGTGTAGAGCTATTCAACTTAGAGTTTTGCAAACACTTGTTGGAGATGATCTCGGTGAATCTCCAGGTCTGTACTATACACCACAATGTCGTCAAAATAAACCATGACAAACCTTCCCAATAATTCTTGCAGCATATGATTCATAAGTCCCATGGATGTGCTTAGCACATTGGATAGTCCAAATGGCATTACAAGCCACTCATATAAACCATATCGTATCTTGAATGCAGTTTTTCGCTCATCTCCTTGACACATTCAGATATGATGGTATCCAAATTTGAGATCGATCTTAGAGAACACTCTTGCTCCATTAACTCATCTAGCATATCATTAAGCCTAGTTACGGTATACTTGTACTTGATGGTGATTCGATTGATGGCTTAGCTATCCATACACATCCTCCAAGAACCATCCTTCTTTGGCACTAACAGGGCCAGCATAGCATAAGGGCTTAGGGACTCACATACATACACATTCTTCATGAGGTCGTCTACTTGCCTCTACAGTTCAGCAGCCTGTTTAGGGTTCAACCTATAGGTAGGCTTGTTTAGTAGTATAGCTCCTGGTTGTAAGTCAATCGCATGCTCAACGCTTCGGATTGGGGGTAAACCCTTCGGTAGCTCCTCTGGAAACAAGTCAACAAGGTCCTCTAATAGGGTTTTTACCTCAGTCAGCAACTCTTCCTCCTCGGATCTCATCTCCAAAAGCCTCCTGATAAGCAGATAGGTCGGTCCTTCCAGCTCCATTTCTCTCTTCAGTTTGGATTGGGTCGATACCAAAGCCTCCATCTTCAAGGTTCAGCTAAGTTGGGACTACATGACTTTTACCTGTTCGGTAATCATGGGACTCAATTTTAATCTTCTTCCTTCATGCTCCACAGAACATATGATCCCCCTACCATCATATATAACTGTTCGGTCAAACATCCATGGTTGTCTAAGTAGAAGGTAGGACATACTTATGGGCAGCACATCACAAAGCACTTCATCTCAATATCTGCCTATACAGATCAGTACAGACACCTATTTGTTCACTTGTAGGGCTCCCTTATCGTTAAGCCAATGAAGCTTGTAAGGTTTTAGGTGGGGCATATTTAACAATTTCAGCTGCTGGACCATAAATGCAAAGGTTGCATTGGTGCAGCTCCTATTGCCAACAATTAGCATACATAATGATTCATTCACCTTGCACCCAATATGGAAGAGATTTTCTCTCTACTCATCTTCATGCACTAGATTAATACTTATTGTCCTCCTTAACACTAAAGCTATCAGCATGAAGTTGCCTTCATCACTGTAGATAACTTCCTCCTCATACAACTCAGTCTGTTTGTCCTCCTTTAACTCCTCTACTTCCTCATTAGTTCTATCGACCTCAATGGTCAACGCCTCTCCTCTAATCACCATTGCTCACCTGTTCGGACACAGAGCGACCATATATCTAAAGCCTTAGCATTTGAAACACTTGATTTCAATCGTCTTCTTCCCTGAACTTTAGTCCTTCTCAAACTTCCTCGGGGGTTTCTTCTCCTCTACTCAGGTAGTCTGAGCAGGATGGGTCTCAATGACCTTACTTAGTTCCATTCGCACTGGTCTGCTCAGAACAGGTCGACTATTGCCAGGACAGTTAACCAGTGGTTGAAATCTTCTTGTTCAGTGCCTTTCTATTCTCTAGGTGATTCAAATTGCATCATCGAGCATTCTAACATCTAGGGTTTCCAAGACATCCCCAATCTCATACTTCAATCTGCTAATGAATTGAGACACAGTTCGGTCTTCTGGCTCTATAACTTCGCACTAGATCATTAGCATTTAGAACTCCTTAATGTAAGCATCCACACTCAATCCTCCTTGTCTTAGTTCTTGCAGTCTCTTAAAGGAATCTTACAGATAATAGCTCGGCACAAACTTACTCTACATAACTCTCTTCATTTCATTCCAACTCCTAATCTCTCACTCTTCTTCCCTTCTTCTAGTGGTTTGTAGGTTCTTCTACCATAAGGCGGCATAGCTGGTGAACTCCAAAACAGCTAGCCTAACCTTTGTTTTTTCAGGCACTTCGTAGCATTCAAATTTCTTTTCAATCTAATTTACCCAATCTAGGCAGTCTTCGACATCACCACGTCCAGAAAAACTTAGAATACACATCCTTAATCCCTCAACTGTAAGGGCTCATATATTCCTTTCCTCAGGTTTGTAGTACTCCTTTACCTCATCACCTCCTTCTACTTCCTCCTCAATCTCTTCAAGCACTAGTCTTCGTTTAGCATCCTTACTAATTCCTTCAACTCGGGGTAGTCGAGCTGGGGTGTTATCTTAGCCAAGCTGACCATTACCTTAACCCTGCTATTCGCGTTCCCTCGTAGGGCTGTTTCTAGCTCATTATCTGTCTTCTTGGATGATAGTCACCAGATTAGCTACTAAATTAATAAGCCTATCTAAGCGATCACCTACTGACTGAGATGAAAAGCTTCCTTTATGTCCTTGACCGTATCGAATACTACCTTCTTGGTTTCCTAAAGTCCTTTACATACTTGAATCCAACATTGATGTTTACTTCACGATGATAATTTCCCAACAAACACACAGTTAACCATATTCTGTTTTAGCTTGTCGAAAACAAGGGAAAATAGAGTACAAAACACTTCTCACTACTAAACCTCAAAGCTAACAATAAAACCACTATCACATGAAAGCAATGACTAACTATTAAAAAAACATAGCAGCAAAATCTAGCTTCAAACGTAGTCAAGCTCTGATACTAAGATGATATAAACTCGTAGATGAACACACAAACCCAATATCACACATAACCAAAAGAGGTAGGTCTAAGCCACAAGATAGCTTGAAAAGTAAATGATAGTCGAGAGAGAGCAGGGGTTCCCGTGCACCAACGATGGATATGACCCACCAACACGTCACACATGCCTAGGTTACACTTGATATGACACATAAGTGTAGTCGAAGGTCACTCGCCACTAGTCTACACTCAAATGGGCTAGACAAGAATAGCTCAAGAGTTAGCAAGAGGACACTTAGCTCAAGAAAAGGTAAAAAGTTAGTGCATTCTTCTATTTATCTTGATGTTGCGATTGTTACATTATCTGTCTATTTATAGTGCCTTGTTAAGGCAAATTCTATGTTACAAAAAAGATAAAGGAATTCCTATTTGAAGGATAATGTATAAGAAATTGTGAAATCTTATGCGGTAAATGTCCTCTATCAAAAAGGACAATATGGTTGTTAGAAAGGACATTACACACGCATTTGCGCATTTTTATTCTATGATTCTGACAACATTGCGAGCCAAGCAGAGGCGGTCCTCTGATCAGGTCTGTTTGGCATCAGTAGTTTGGCACCCTAATGATTAGGGCTAAGTAGGGAGATGGGTCCACGGTAACTCACATTTGGGTCAGCTTCAGATGATCAGCCCTTTACAATTATCAGCTCGGTCTCAGCACTCTGGAGATGGCTGTTTTTCCTAGTTTGGTGCTTGGACTGGGGTACAAGGAGGGGTCGGCTCCAAATGTAGGCTAATCACCTCAGCAGCTTCCTAAATGGTGTAGAGAGAAAAGTAACTTGGCAGATTAGACAATTAAACTGAGGCAAGCACTACTCCTCAGCGCTTAACTTACCTCAAACAGCTCAGTGGACCACCTAAGTGAGCTGTCAAGCTTAAGATCATGTAATTAGACTTTGATCCCTATCAGTTCAATTATAGGCGAACTTAACCACTAATAAGTAGACATCCTAATTAGCTAAGTTCTTGCCTACGGCAACTCAGAGTAGTAACCCCAAAGTACGATTAATCACTTTTATTTAGCCATTAGTTTGGGGGTGACATGAGGTACTAAAGAGTAATTTGGTTCATGGCTGACGCTACAGAGTTCTCCAAAAATGGCTAAAGAACTTCAGGTCTCTATCGGAGACTACACTTCTCGGTACACAGTGTATCCACTCAATCTCCTATAAGAAAAGAGAATTAATAGCCAAAGTGTCATTAGTTTTTGTGCAGGGCACAAAGTATAGCATCTTACTGAACTGATCCACGATAACCACTACAGAATCTTTGCCTCGGGTAGTTCGTGACAGTCTGAGAACAAAGTCTATACTCAATTCAGTCCATGGTCTCGTCGAAACAGGTAAGGGCATTGCTTTCCTTTGCTTAGCTTAGCAATTGGCCTTCTTACACATGATACAGTTTTCAACAACTTGGTGCACATCTTTCCTCATTCTCGACTAAAAGAATCGACCATTTATCGGTTCATAGGACTTCCTTTCCCCAAAATGTTCAAAGAGACCTCCATTGTAGGCTTTCCTGACTAGTAGCTCCCTTAGTGAACAAAACAGCACACATAATTTTCTGCCTTGAAACAAGTAGCCATCCTCCACATGATACTCATCCATTGTCTTCCCATCAATGCATTGTGAAATTATGGGTCTAAAGAGTAGATCCTTGGAGTACTATTCTTTGATACATGCAAACCCAAATGGCTTGGTCTACAATTCTGATAAAAGCACATGTCTCCTCAAAAAAGCATCGGCAACTACGTTGCTCTTTCCCTGCTTATACTTAATTACAAAATTTAATCCTACAAGGAATTTAACCCATCTCGCCTGTTGCTTCGACAACTTAGTATGACTTCGGAGGTACCTCAGCTATTCATGGTCAGTATATATGACAAATTCTCTCGATAGTAAATAATGTTGCCATACTTGCATTACTTAAATCAATGCCAAAAGTTCCTTATCATATACAGAGTAGTTCAACTGCGGTCTTTGAAGCTTATCACTATGGAAGGCAATTGGTTGGCCTTCTTGCATCAGGACAACGCCTATTCCAATGCTCGATGCGTCGCATTCTAGCTCAAAAATTCTATCAAAGTCAGGTAGTACTAACACCAAGGCGGAGGTC
This sequence comes from Lumnitzera racemosa, assembly GCA_024138005.1. NCBI lineage: Eukaryota > Viridiplantae > Streptophyta > Magnoliopsida > Myrtales > Combretaceae > Lumnitzera > Lumnitzera racemosa. Next base: position 89,233,362 of record JAMXBC010000010.1, on the reverse strand, counting down.
AAACTTTCTTTTATCTTAGCAAAATTTCCCTCCTCCCTTTCTGCCCATCGGAAGTCGATGTTCTTCTTCATTATTTCAATAAGTGGAATAGCAAGGGTAATAAAATTCCTGATGAAACTTCTGTAAAACGAAGCCAGTCCATGGAAACTTCTCACATTGACACATATAGTAGGAGTCGGCCACTCGACAATTGCTTAGAACTTCTCATCATCAACTTGCAAGCCTCCTCTACTAACTACATAGCCCAAAAATACCACTTCCTCCTAGCAAAAGCAACATTTCTTTAAATTGTCGAATAGTCTCTTAACATAGAGGACATCTAGGATTGCTCTAAGATGTTCACAATGACTCACCATGTTGGCACTGTAGATCAAGATGTCTTCAAAGTATACCAAGACACATTTCTTTATAAGATGTCTCAGTACATGGTTCATTAGTCTCATGAAAGTGCTCGGGGCATTCGACAAGCCGAAAGGCATGACCATTCACTCATAAAGTCCATGTGGAGTCTTGAATACAGTCTTCCATTCATCGCCTGGTCTCATGCGGATTTGATGGTAGCCAGATTTAAGAACAATCTTGCTGAAAATCTTAGCTCCACTCAATTCATCCAACATGTCTTCTTACCTCAGGATCGGATACTTGTATTTGATCATGATTTTGTTCATGACTCAACTGTCTACACACATCTACTAGGTTCCATCCTTCTTCAGCACTAGAAGTGTAAGCACAGCACAAGGGCTAAGACTCTCTCTTGCATAGCCTCTCTCCAGCAACTCATTGACTTGATGTTGGAGCTCAAAAGCCTACTTGGAATTCATCCCATAAACTGACTTATTCAACAATACAGTATTGGGTACTAAGTCAATGTAGTGCTTTATGCCTCAAGTTAGGGGCAACTCCTTAAGTAACTGTTTAGGGAACAAGTCGATATATTCATCTAGCAACTCCTTGACCTCCTTAGGTAACTTTCCTCATTCCTTCATTTCTAGTAGTCGCCTGACTAACATGAAGGTCAATTCATTAGCATTGACGGCCTCTCAGAGCTCAGCTTTACTCATCACCAGAGCCTTCTTCAATTTACAAGCAAGTTTTGTCTATAACTTATTAACTTCTCTCAGTGGCATCAGATTAAGCATAATCTTCTGATCATCCTTCTTAAACATATACGTATCCCTATAGCCGTCATGTATAACTTTCCTGTCAAACAACTACGGCCTACCCAGCAACACGTAGGAAGCGTACATAAGCAATATGTCAATAAAAATCTGGTTAGAGTAATTCCCTATAGTAATCGATAGTAATATTTTCCAAGTGACATGTAATGCTTTTTTCTCACTCAACCAGTGCAACTTATATGGCCTTAAATGTAAATAGTCGGTAACTTCAGTTTTGAAACAAGATCAGCTGATGCCACATTGGTGTAACTTCCATTATCCACGATGAGGGTGCATATTTGATCATTCACCTTACAGGTGGTATGGCACAAATTCTCTCTCTACTCCTCCTCTTATGAGGGTTCCATGTTCATAGTGTGTTGGACAACCATGAGTAACTAATCTAAGTCCTCAGGAAATACGTCCTCCTCAATTAACTTTTTCTCGACACTTTTTCTCTCGACAGGAACCTCCTCCTTAGGTTCTTCATCTGTACTCTCCACTTCTAGTTTTGAGATGTCTCCCTTGATGACCATCGCCCATCAATTCGGGCACTAAGTAACCATGTGTCCAAACCCCTAGAACTTAATCTAGCTAGTCTTCTTACCAGACCCTTACCCCTTCACATACGTTCGGGTTGGCACTACATCATCAGGTCAGCCTTTTTGTTTGACTCAGACATTAACCTTTTTGCTTAACTCGGTACTCGAAAGTGTTCGGTAACTTGCCTCTCCTAGTCAACTAGTCGGCATCCTCACTAATACTCAACTCCTTCTTTTCCTCTCTACTCATAAGGAAATCTTAACAGTTTCATCCATGGTGTCAAATTGTTGAAGCTCCACAACGTCTCGAATGTATCGTCTCAACCTAGTAATGAATCTTGAGATTGTTTGAGCTGTGGCTCCTCCAGTTCGCAACATATCATAAGCATTTAAAAGTTTTGAACATACTCATCAATTGTTTGGCCTCCCTGTCTCAACTCCTAAAGTCAAGTGAAAAAATCTTGGAGATAGTTTTCCAGTATAAATCTCTTTCTGAGCATCCTCTTCATCTTTAGCCAAGTATGAATCTCTCAATACCCTTTTCGTCTTCTCAAGGCCTGAAAATTCTTCTACTACATGGCGGCATACCCGGAGAACTCAACAGCAGGAGTTCTTACCTTCTCGTAATCCTCATACTGATAACAATCAAACACACACTCCACCTTCTCTTCCCAATCCAGATACTCATCAGCATTCCTAAATCCATTGAAACTCGGAATCTGAAGCTTTACAAGGTTCGATGCTCTGGGGATTTGTACACGCTTCTCTTCAAAATACTCTTCTTCCTCTTTATCAAGCTCTCTTAGGTCTATCCTTTGCCTCACTCATCTACCAACTCCTCTACCTCAAACGGGTTGAGTAGCTTGTAAAGTGTTTTGTATGGTCTCAATGGGTCGGCAAGATAATGCATGAACAACTCAGGTCAGATTTACTAAAAAGTTAGATACCTCATCAAGTCTCTCATCAGTGCTTTTGGGAGTTCCCTAAGTCCGTCATCCATGGTGGATAACTCTACTAACATCACTAATACCAACATTTATATTCAGGTCTATCATTTTTCCTCACAGATTCAAAACTCAAACATATACTTCAAAAAATGAACAGCTAATAATTCAGCAGTTAAATGATCACACTAACTTGCTCTGTTTCACACACACAAAACAAAGTATAACAGAACTTCAAGGAGAACTAACTATAAATTACACAAAACCTTCACTCTAATACCAAGATGTTATGAACCATGACCAAAAACAAACAAGGCCGGATGCTGGATAGATCCGAGCTTACAGAAAGCTCGAAAAATTATTAATGGGCAAAGTGTGAAAGGGCAAAAATGAAAAACAAAACAGTAAGCAAAACCCATGTAATTGATGCGTACCTTATGAACACTTTTTAAATACTTAAAAGAAGTTGTAGAACTTTCCTATTGCTTAAGTGTTATTTTCCAACTTTTCATTTACCGTTTACTCTGCTGTGATTGTTATTAATGTTCATAATTATGAAAGATGGAATTAGTAAGATATTTCATATTATTGGTACAGTTAAGTTTGAATGATAACGTAACGAGTTCGGATCATATTATAAGGGGTTGACTGTGACTGTAAAGCTTAGTTACTTAGGTACCTCGTTGTAGTTAGGGTGTTTAGAGATTTTGATGTAGTTCATTTATTTAGATATATTGTTATAAAATGGGGTGATTTAGCTATGCTGGTTGGAGTTTAAGGGTTATTTAAGTTGGTTGATAAAATTTTAGCCAAGCTTAAAAATCGCCTCTTGGAGAGGCGATCTTAATTCGATCTAAAATTGCCTCCCCCATAAATTTGGGATAATTTTCCTAGACACAATAATTTTGTTTTTTTTTTTTTTTGTAATTTTTTTCCCCTTTTCCCCTAAAACGCTCAACTCCCATAATCTTCCTTTAATGCATTAAGTTCAAAACTACCATCTTTTGTATATCTCAGCTTCCATTTAATCTACTTAACTCCAAGCCATTCTCCACAGTAAAATATAACTTAAATTAACTTTGAAATAGGTGCAAATTATTTTCCTAGAAAATACTTACATAAAACCTTAAATAACAGCAATTTTCTCTGATTCAATGGCTAAAAAATTCATAAAAATCGTAGAAAATATTTTTTTTTTCTGAAATCTCTTTGTGGCATTCTTATAAATAATGTAGTGATGGTCTAGAAAAATTTCGAACTCAAAACACAACATTAAGGTCATTTAAAATAATTTCAAGATCAATGCAAGTTTAAGCAATTTCTAAAGGACGTTGTGTATTCACTTAAAATTTTTACAAACTAATATTTTTCTAAAATAGTACATGCAAAAATATTCTAGAATAAATATTTTTTTCATAATTTTCTGACTTAATTTAACAATTTTTAGAAAATAGAGGAAAATTGGGTTGAAATTTGTGCTCACTAGAACTAGGCTGTCCATTTATCAACTCCAACCACCTTAGTATCAACTAAGCTAGGCAACATCTCTATAGTAAGGTAATGGTTGTTCATACCTAGAAACTTTCTAGACCCGTACTCTAAGCAATAGCTCAATTTGCACTATTTTGATATAATTTTTCTTGGAAATTTTTCTTAAGCTTTCTTCTTCCTTCACAAATTTTTTTATAATCCCAGGACACCAAAGTAATTGATAGAGAGCATAGTGATATTTCCTAAGTTGTGTAGGATGAAATGGGGTTTTTCTCTCTCTTAAATGCTTAAATACCTCTTCAAACATGCATGATAAGGTGTCCTAAGGGTAATTTTCTTAATCAACACTTGTCCAAGGGATTTTCTACACCTAAATCCTTCTAATCTTGTGTTAGTGATTTTGTATTAATTTTTATTTTTTATCTCATTAATTATGTGTATTTTTAGGTATTTTAAGTACTTAAGGGTAAATATTTAATGTAATAATTATACCAAAAGTACATATACTATTTTTATATATTATTTTATGTCATTTTATAATTTTATTGTCCAAATAATTTATCTCTAAATTTTTTCTAATTTACGTTACCTAAACCTCATGTTTTTTACATGTACATTATAATATAACATAATAACGTAGAACTGACTATTTTTAGTTACAATATTATTATTTTATTATATTTTTGCATTCTAGAACCATGAGGTGTCCTCAACTAACTCCTTAAGCTTACTTGTGAAGTATCATAGTGATTGAGCTACTTTTGCATACATCTTGAATTTCCCTCATGAAACCGACACAAAATCGATACATAAGACTAAGGGGCTCACCCCCACCTAAGCTTTCCAACATGACTACTCTCAAGCCTAGTTGTGCCTTCTAACCTAATTTGAGAAGCAAACCTTAACCACCACCACATCCAGACGCTACCCTCCTCCAAAACTAACCATTGATCGACTAGCAAGTGTATTTATCAAGCTATAATGTAGTAGACTAGTAGAGTCCAAGTTGTTGATCCCTTGTAGACTGCATAAACTGCTCACTCTCACTATAATATTCTACTTTTGAAGAAATATTAAATTTCAATTATGAACCAAAACAATTAAACCCTAACAACTAAGAGAAATAAAATTGAATAACTACTAGTAATGCAATAATAAAGAAACAAACCTTAATTAACCAAATAGATATCTAAACTCTTCTTCACTAAGAAGTTAACATGCAATAAGTCAAAAGATTTCTAATACGTTCCCTACTCTTATTAACTAGAGAATTCAATTAGTAAGCTGATAGAATCACTTCACTTATTAACTCTTAGCCCTAACCATATTTTATTTGAATTGCTTCTACAATAAAGTAAATTGAGATAGTATTAAGAACAAAAATTCCCTTTACAAATATTATAATAAAATCCAGAAGAATCCTATGACTGATTGCTAAGATTATAGAAAATCCAAATTCTCTTCAATAGTGGTAAATCTAATCATATACTGAGTCTCGTAACCTCAATGTACAATATCAAATAATTAAATTGAGACTCTAGAAATAATAACCTAATTAATTGAAAAATATACAATTGAGTTAACCAAAAATAGGGAATTTCAATATAATCAAACAAAATATGCACATCACATGTCAATTTAAGGATTCACAAGTTTAGATATCTATAACTTATGCAACAATCACACCGAAAAGATATAAACTTGCAATATAATCATGAAACTAAAAATGAAAACCCTAAAGAACAACGGCCTCTCTTCATGTTTCTTATGCTTCTCGTTTGTCTATCCCTCCTTGAATGAGTATCTGACTTCCTATTTATAAGGATGCATAATAATAACTCAAATATGGAAGTTTTAAGTGTCATGGTATGACCATGCCCAAGGAATACGGGCATGTACATGGGAATGCGTATTCTTTATACAATATTCTTTTAAGAAATCCTTGTAAATTCTTTGATGAGGCGATTATGACCAAGGAACATGAAGGTATTCTTAAGCATGTTCTTATCTAGACTCTAATCTTCAACAAAATCTTCTTCTGAAGCTTGTTATCTCTGTCTGATTCTTTAAATTAAGTGACAATTTTTCACTCTTTTTGCTTCAATAACTCTTCCAAGTCTTGAAATCTACAAATTACTCATCTAAGTACCAAACCATTAGAATTTCCCTCAAAAATAGAAGAAAATCACTATAAAATGCCACAATAAATATAGGTAAATTCATACTTATCAAATCTTCCTACACTTAAACATTTGCTTGTACTTAAGCAATTCGATTAATCCTTATCAAGAATTGATATAAAGAAAAATGGACAAGAAATATTAACTCAACCCATTACCATTCAAGATACCATCAAAAGATAACATCTAACCTAAAAATAAATTAAGGATAAACTCCTCACAAGTCTATGCAACCCTATAAGGATTCATTAAGCACCCTTAACAACTTGCACGATTTCCTCCAAATCACTTTCTTAATGCACGAAAAACACAACTATCAAAATTCAATATCTAATCACGTAATCAAAGTTTACCCACTATTTAACTAAAGGTTCATCCCTTAATTAGTCCCTTTTCACATGATTGAGTAAAGACCATACATGACCCCATACACTTAGCTAGTATGTATACAAGTCTCTTCTCAAACTTGCTAAGTACTATAATCAAGAGCAGACACAATTTGTATCGATTCATCTCTTGATCATTCCCATATGTCTATAATGTCAATGGAAGGCTTTTTTATTTAATTTAATTCCTTAATTAAGCATGATTGCGTTAGCATTAAGAAAGAACCTTACTCTTCTGATAGACCAAGGTCAATTCTTACCATTTTAATTCTCACATTAGCAACAAGAAACAACCTTACTCTTATGATGGAAAAAGGCCGATCCTTACTAACTTAAAGAATTTTCTTACTTTGGTATCAGGCAGGAACCTTACTCTTTTAACAAACCAAGGCCAATTCTTAGCATTTTAGCCTAATTTCTTTTTGTTTTTGCCCTCAACTATTTCAATTTTTCAAGGGATATACAAAAGATAAGTTTCATCTACTTGTTTTCTTAACATTATAGGATAATCATACATCTAAGTAAGCTTAAAAATAGCATATGACAATGCTCAATCAACAATATTATTATTTTGTTTACACCTTAGAATCCTAGGCTAAATAGTATGTAACTTTGCCCTACATAAATTCTACCATTTGATTCTAACAACGTATAAAATTCGCAACAATGATTTAAGGAAATTTTATACGAGCAATATTCATCGATCACATAGCCAAACAAAATTGTGTTTTAGACTTAAGAGTTTAGTAGGTAGGGAGCTATTCAAATAAAACGTAATTGGTTTCCTAGACGGTAATGAGTAATATATTTGCATGCTATACTCCTTCCTTACACTTAATTTAGCACATTATTCCCAATATACTCACAATAAAGCCACAAAGAGTATGCAATAAAATAGTAAGTGTAACAGAAAAAAAAAATATGTATATGGGAAAGAAATAGGACTCTCTTGGGATAAGTGCAAATGGCTAGTTTACAATCCATATGAGCCATCTTTGAAGGAAGTCATCGATTAAATATTTAAGAATCTAAAAGAAGCTAACAAAAGAAAGACAAGTGTGCATGAGAAAAAGAGGATTTATTATTTCATTATTAATAGCAAATTAAAGACATGAACAAAAAAAGTGCAACTCATAGAAAACATGAAAAAAAAAACTAAGAACTAAAAACAACGAAAATTAAAATAAAAGAGATAATCAACTTAAATAAAAAACAATCAAAAGAAATCTAAGTCATCCTCTTCAGTGATATTCTCTTCCACTTTAATTTTATCTTCATCACTGGAATCTACATTAATGGTCTCCTTCTTCTCAAAATCTTATTCATCTTCCTTATTATCATCCTTCAAATCCGTTTTCTTAGCCACATTAATCAAGTTATCTTCTGTAGGTGGAGGGATTTTGATTTTGACTTAGTTGGCTAAGATGCTACAAAAGTCCATCAAACAAGTTTGTCTTTGGAACATGGAAGAGTTCTTGAGATTTCACTAACTTGTAAACCTCACCCTTTAATTTCTTAACATGGTAGGCCAAACTCTCTTGTTTAGTAGAAGTGCCATTGTCCTTTCTCTTAGATGTTTCCTTATTGGAATCATCTGGCAAGAGATCCATCTGGTGGAAAGTAAAAATTGACATCAGTGTAACATCCCTCACCGTAGTCAATAAGGGATTGTTGACAAAGAGTTTCAATTTCTTCACCAAAAGTGCAACATATAGCCTACATCTAATTGTTTAACTCTTGTATCGATGGCTTGGTGTCTTATGTAAAATGCTAATGCCATGCCAAGTTGATTAGTTATCCCTCCACTAAATTATAAAGGTAAAACATCTCATGTATCGCCACTACCTTGGTACTTTTTCCTCTCTCATTAATTGTATGGGTGAGCAACCAATAGAGGATAAGATGTATAAGAATTTTTAGGTAACATCCTCTAGCGAATTTAGGGTTATATGTCTTTTCTTCAATTAACTTTTGCAAGTAGTTTGTAGGGGTGACTCTACATAGGAGTTCGTAGGATAATGTACATAAATCAGGGGATAGGACATATTCCTTACTACAAAGCCCCATATCATAAGGACTTACTAATTTTATATATAAATCCATTACATAACTCTATAATACATAAAATTTTTACCAAATATATGTATGTATAAGAGTATATAAAGATGATTATTACAAAATAAACATAATATACATACTAAATACTTCTTCCTTTGAAATATCTTGAATTAATAACCCCAAAGATCCTTCTTCTTCTTCTTCTTCTTCTTCTTCTTACTTACTTACTTACTTACTTACTTACTTACTTACCTTAATGAAATTGAAAGAAAAGGAAATAATCAAAGGGAAAAGGGGTTCACGGTTTAAAAAAAAATAAAATAAAATTGGTTTAGCTTTGAATTGGATGACTTAGAAATTGGAAGAGGAAGAAGACAACAACCATAAAAGGAAAAGGAAGTGGAAATGTCAAAAGTGAAAAGTAAAAAAAAAAAAGACAAATGATCAAGATATAAGATAACATAAGTGATTAGACGTCAACCCATATCAATTAATCTGCACCAAGTATTTATTTTATCACATAGGCTGCTGCTAATGTAGCAAGAAAAGAAAATAGGTGGAGGAGAAAGGGAAAATAAGAAAGGGAAAAAAAGAAAAGGAAAAAAGGGAAAAAATCTCTATAAATCAAAATTCTAAATGTAGATTATAAAATCATATGTTTAATAACAATTGTCAATAATATTTTAAATTTTATAAAATTTATTAATTACATCATTATCCGTTACATTTATAATATTTAAGAGTTATCTCAATGTATTCATTAATAATTTTACACGATTACACGTATTGGTCGATAATTGTATTCGACTAAGGTTTATTATTATGGGGTAAGTTATCTCAGTCTTATTAACTCATAAAGTTATTTATAGTACTAAAGTTCAATTCTATTCTCAAATAGCTAAATTCATGGGGTTTACACCGGTCACCCATCACAGAATCATCCTCACAAATATCCCATAAAGGCCAAAACAAAACTTCCTTAAGCTTAGGTAGGCGCTTGGGATCCTCAACTGACTCCTTAGCCTTATTTTCCCCTCTAGATGATGCTCAAAGGCACTTACTTAATTTTCTATAACTTCAAATCAATCCCAAGATTGACCTTAAGCCACTTATTTAGATGCCCAGCCTCACAATCTTATTATACAACCCCTTAAACAACCATAACAAGTCAAATAGGCACTACCACCAGCATATCCTGACCTTACCCATTGGCTAGAACAACTACCTATGCCTTTAAAACAGCTCCTTTCAAATTCACTGGCACCATACTAAAAGAAGCCTTCCTCTTCTAAATAGTCTTCTTGGGTTTATACTTCAAAGTACCTAGCCCAAAAAGAAGCTTCTCTATGGATGGATTGTACATCTCCATGCTTCAAAAGGGTAGATCAATGATCATTAAATCACCTAATTAAAGGCAAACATACACCACACTAAGTGCAAAGCTTACGGCAAATTGGTTGACCCTGCCCTTAGTAATACAACGAAAGGCAACTATTCCCCCAACCAACGAGCCTAACCTCATTACACTGAAATTGGCCTTTAACTACATATGATAAACATAGCTAAATATCAAATAAACATGGCAAAAACCTATTAGCTGCATTTAATAAACATAACCTTGTAACATAATAAAAAGTATGCAGTAGAAAGCTCCACGACGTTTCAAAGTGTAAACGTAGCTAATGGTAGGAAATGTGGTAAAACAAGTAAACCATCTATCATGTTTATACATGGTGGCACATGGCTAAATAGTGTAGGTTCCACATGTTTATTTATGGTTAAAAGTTAAATGCATAAGTGTACACTTATAATCTACCACGTTTACACAAAGGTTATATGTAGATCCAACCATGTTTATACGTAGCAAAATATGGTTATTGCTATAAACCCTACTACTTAAGAGACATGCAATTAAGATTACTTCTTAATCATTCTCAAGGATCAACTAAACTAAAAACTAAAGTTTACACTTAGAAAATGAATCTAGTTTTTCAATTCAATAGTTCATCATCAATAAAAACTCGAACATAGGATTAATGGACTTTAAGTCATCTGAAACCCTAAACCCTAGTATAGTTAAGGAATTGTGTCCCTAAATAATTAAAAATATAATTTGAACAATTTTATTCAACTCTAGAAAATTACAAAATTCCATAAAAAGCAAATCATAACTTACGAGTTAATTTAAAAACCAAACCCTGAAAGAATTACATATAAGACAATTCCCTTATCTTCACTTGTAAGCTGCGTTACATATAGATAAGTAAACCAACCAATCATATTAAATAAATTATCAATTAAGAGTTGAAATCAACTATCATTTAATAACTTATTAACAGCTAGTGATAAAACAATTTTCTTATCCTACTATAACCTATACTACATAAGGACAAGTTATCTCTTCATCTTATCAATTTAACTTTTGAACAAGTGGCAAGACAAGACCATGCCATAAGAGGACACCCTATGGCCAATTGTAAGAAGAGGGTATGCAGGGGCATACCTTGTCAATCCACATCAAACCAATTGTCTTTTATAAATACTATTCACCCTTTATTGCTTATATCATCCAATCATGTCAAAGTATAGCTTATGTACTTATTTAAAGACATCAAAAAGGAGCTTATTGGGCACACCACCCACACATGTCCAACCAGCACTCCCTCTCTCATTTTCTCTCCTCTTTCACTTCCTTTCTTACACTTTAAACTCACAAAACAAAAGAGGAAACCAAGCCCTACAAACTTACACTAGTCGCCACATATTTGCACCCATACACTTACAACACAAGCTTGTTTTGTTGCCTTCATTTTGTCCTCTTCAAAAGCTATTTTAGGAAACCTTAGAACATCCCCAAAACCCACCTTAAATATCAAGATCTTGGTTACTAAAAGAGCTTGCAAAAAAGGGAAGGAAAACAAGGAGCAAAAGAGAACTCTTAGTGCATAACCACCCTTTTTTACGTATTTTGGACAAGTAAGTTCATTTCCTTGTTAAGTACTCTAGTATGCCATGTTTAGGAGATTACATTTTCATGAAGATATTAGCATGAACATACGGTGATAAAATAGCTAGACTACTTTAAGTAGTAAGCTTACGAATCTCTTACGGAAAGGATGGAAAATAAGCATATTAAGTAGGTATTATGAAGGATACATTTCTAACACTTAGAATAGAAGCTTGTAAGTTGAGAAAATCATGAAATATATATATGGACAAAGGAGTGGCATGCTGGACATGAAGTGTATGTAGAGTATTTAGATGTTATTTTTAATATCATTTGGTTACATATGCTCAAATCTAGCTTTAGGTAAAAGAAAATCCATTACATTATGTTTTCATGAGGAAATCAACTTTTCACGATGTAAACTAAGGTGTAGAACTTATGATAAGTATGTGATTTATAACTTTTACTTAGTATATAAGCTAAATAATCATCTTATAAAAGGGAAGTTAAGTTAGAGTTAGAATATAAGTAGCATAGGATCTTGATCTATCACCTAAACTTAAGGAAATAATGAACCAAGTTGGAAGCCACAACTCCAAACCGTCTAGATTTAGAACCCTAAGAAAACTCGCTTAAAAATATGACAAAATAAAGTAAACAAAGTGAAAAGATCAACCAAAGTAAGTATAAGAAGTATATAAGGTCTAAAATTCAAAACCGAACCTAAAACATTCAAAACAAACTTAGAACTTGAAGTTAGACCATCACCAAATTTCTGACTAGGACTTAAATCAATCAAGAAAAGTTGTTTTAAGATCCATAAGATGCTTGCATAAAACTCCCTAAGCCTAACAAAATCATCAACTTTAGTTTAGATAAAAAAACAAGCCCATAAGCCCACGTAAGAGTCTAAGAAAATGTTAATAGCACCAAGGCCATAAGAAAAGGATGCAAATCTGACTTTAAAGAGTGTTTTAAGCTTAGAATAAGTTCCTAAGCCCAAGCCCAAAAGATTTCATAAGATAAAAAAAAGCCCAACAACCAAACTAAGCCCAAAAGAACACCAAAAAATGAGGACTGCTTCTATTCTAACCAGTGGATAGAATTATGGGCCTTATCTTGAAAATCTAACCATAGCCCATTAAAGTACACTCGAAAACAATGGAAATTGATTATAAAATCATAAAAATCAAATTTAAAACAAGAAAGTTATACGTAATTGAAATTGTAAGTAAAACTTAAGAAAAATATGAAACTAAGTTAAAAATGTAACTTAAAAGATTTTAGCTTAGTCTTTTAAAATTTATTTCAAATTCTTATAATATTATATTTACGATATCTAGGGGACCTGATCATTGAAGACGACCTAACCTTGGACTATTACAACTAATCCACTATGGTTGAGTGAGTGATTTCCGATACTTAACTTTGTTTGTAGTATAGTTGCATTTAAATTTATATAATAAAATTGAATGCTTGTGAGATATGGGAAATGTATGTGTATGATATTATAATTGAACTCCATGACTTGATAATCAGATAATAATCAGAATTGTTTGTGATGATAGCTATGCATAGCTGTATGGAATGAAATTTGTTTGATCACAATGGAAATTGAATCAATTAAGTATTTGATTAAAAAAATCAATGAGTCATGCATTTCCCATATTTGCATTACAATTATGCCGACTGCCACCTCACATAGAAGATGAGAAGGAGCTTACAGGAGGGGGGCCTCCTTTAAGGATTAGGCAATGGTATGCCATTTATATATTATTGAGTCTATGTCCTATCTATCAGGCTTACTAAGTGCCAAGGGGAGCTAACTGTTAGCAAAGGGCCATATCTTATGACTTTCGTTTAGGGTATGTGATGTAAACTACAGGGGCTACCACACCACTAAACCTAGGATTTTATCATAAATTTTATTTCTCGAAAAAGGAAAGTATATTTTTGTATAAAAGGAAAGATTTGTATATATGATACATATGTTTGAGTTGATTTGACTATGATAGTGCAAATGGGAAATAAAATCTCGGTGCTAGGACTCGATTGATGGTTTATGTCAATTAATTATCTCTAACCCCCGACTATAGGAAGTGTAATTCTGAGTTGCATGTAGTTTCTAGGTCACTGTATGTATTGTTTGATATCTTGATTGTTCATGCATTCATATATTTGTACATTTAATAAAATTGCTATACAATATGACGAAGAGATTAATTAACTAAGTGTAAGCTTACACCCTAATAGATTTTTTTCATTGCAAGACTACCTCTTTGTCCATCCAAGCCGAAGAATGCCTGAGGTGAGCCCCATACCGAGATGGGATTATGAGCTTCAGGAAGCAAAGAGGGATTTTTGCAATAATGACTCATAGATATTTATTTACTTTGTTTAGCTTAATTCTATAGTTAGACTTTCATAATGAAGACTCTTATAGGATTTTAGCTATGTTGTAATATTTTTTTTGTTGTAGAATTCCATGAATCTACACTCCAACTTTATTGCTTTTGTAATTAAATGATAAATTTTAGTTATTATGCATGATATTACTTATCTATGGGCCTGATGATAACATAAAGTGAAAGGAGTCTTGTACATCGTATAAAAGGCCTATGATCAATGAAGGGGTTAATCGTAGATCTTATGTGGTACACGACAATCTACCACAATAATAATACTGTTTGGGTGGTGATAACAGCTACGTATCCTATGATTTTCCATGTGTAAACATAGCTAAATCTATACTCTGGACCATATGTAAACATAACAAATGGAATTTTGTACATCTTTTCTACAGTTTTCTACATTTACAAGTGGCCTATAGTATATGTTTAGCCATGTTAACACATGGTAAAAGGTATCAAATGCATTTTATAGGTCACATGTAAACATGGCAAAGTTTGTCAAAACTATGATGAGCCATTTGTCATTTGTCAAGATTATTATCGCTTATACATTTTGTTTCAATCACATATGTTTAACCATAAGTGGCATTTTAGTCACACATGTTTAACTAGTAATTTATATCTATTATTTCATCACACCTGTTTAACCATAAGTAGCATTTCAATTACACATGTTTACCTTATAATTTACACCTATTTTCAATCATACAATTGCATGCTTTGTAAATTCATCATATATCACTATAAGTGGCATTTCAAATTTGCAACACTAACAATTGACAAAAAGTTCTTAAAACTTCATTAAAAACGAACTATATCTTTTTATATAAGCATACTATAATATAAATTACTCAAAGTTCTTGACAATATTCATATCTATACTGTAAATAAAATAAATATGCCTAAGATATAGATTAACAAGTTGTTGAAACTTCATTACATCTAATCTTAATTATTAGCTAAGTACATGTTTGAAAATCTATATATATCCTTAGTTTACCTTATCTCTTCTTACATCATCATCCTTTTCGCTATGGCTTCCATCTAGAAGTCTTGTTATACTAAAAGCAATAAGCAAATGTGATAATTGATGGGGTGCATACCATGGTAATTAGGTAAGTGCTCCTGTCAAGTAATAGTATAAAGGACTTCTAGAGTCTAGGATTGTCGATCTCACAAGGACTAAACACATACTCACTCGTACTAAATTACTCTAATTAAAATTATAGCCATAGTAATGATAAATTAGGTAAAGTTATGAAATAAAGACTAATTAACAATTCTCAACTATGAATGCAAGTAATAGACAAAACCTAATTAACCATGAAAATGATATCTAGACGCTGATCACCAAGAGATTAACATGTAATATGCTATAGTTTCTAATGAATTCCTTATTCTTATTAACTAAAGAAAGTCAATTGCTATCCTCAACTCGTTCTTCACAATAAGTAGAAATGCCTTCAAAAATCGTTTAATTTCTCACCTTTTCACCTTATTGCTTCATCTAAGTCCTAAAATTAAGAAATGACTAGTAAATTCAACAAAATTACATAGAAATGAATCAAAATATTAAAAAGAATAGCCTAATGAATGAGTGTAAAAGCACACTCATCAATAATATTATAGAAAGAGACAGATCACTCATACACCCTAGTATACTAATCAAACATTCATACACTATGACACACTTGATTAGACAGTCAGATAAACAAAACCAACACACATACTAGTTGCAAAACACACAACACATCATACAAACCTCTTAGTTTATGTAGTTGATTAAAACTAAAAAAATCCATAGATATATATTTGTTAAGAAAGAGAGAGCTACAAATTATAGTTATAGTTAATAATGGTTTCGTACGTGATTTTTGAAATTGCAAGCATATTTTTAGAGCATGCATGTTTTGTATGTTCAAAAATTACATTTTTCTTGATGAAAATTTTTAGTCAAGGGATTTTGAGAAACTTTATTGAATGAATAAATCAAATATATAAGAAAATGTCTAATAAGTAAGATTACTAAACTACTAAAAGCTAGAAGTGTGTCAAATATTCTAACTACTTTTCTTCATCAACACTCAAGAACTACTAAACAAAACAAGGCAAAAGGGGGGCAAAGCCCTGCATACCTACTAAATAGACCAATTGAAAAGTTCTTTGAATCAAATTCCTAAAAGAATTTTTGTGTTAAAAATAACAACTCCACATGAAACTTTTAGCTCCATTAGTCTACTAATATGTAACAAAGATGGTCAATCAACTATTCATACCTGAAAAGAGATAAGGGGAGGATTCTTAAGATTAAAGCAAAAGTGCATCTTTTTTAAGACAATTGACTAAACTAATTAGACAATAAGCATTAAGATATATATATATATATATATATAAACAAAGCTTACAAATTAGGTTGGTTTGGTTCCACAACCACTGTACCTATCTTGGAATCAATTTTGGCATTAAGCTTTAAGCCTTAGATGAAATTAACAATCTATCTCTTTACCTCCTTATAAATCAAATTCAGTTTTTCAACAAGAATGCTACAATATATGATCGTTACTATTAGCACCTAAAGTCCAAAAGGGCACCGTAAAAAGTTTAACAAATAATGGGGAGGTAATTAGAGAAAACCAACACAAATTAAAGGCTAGACCCTTTTGAGGTAAAAAGATCATGTGTACATAAAGTATATAACATGTTCCCATATAAATCATGCTTTCTAAAATGGTGCTAATGCCTATCAAGGGATACAAATGTTTAAGCAAATCTTCTCTAAAGTAACCTAAACAAAAACTAGAATTTTTTACTTTTATAGATACTTAGCTCTCCATATATATATATATATATATATATATATACACATACATACATACATACATATAAACATACATATATACATATATATATACATAGTTATCAAAATCATGATTCTATCTATGTGTTTCTATGAGTCAACGATCTTAAGAAGCTCTTCCAAGTAAATACATGTATGAAATCATTTTCTTATAAAAATTTACGTTTTAATCAATTTTATATGTCAAATTTAATAGAAACTTATATTTTTAACCCAGTTTACCGATTCTATATATATGAGTTGAATGGACTAAAAATAATATACATATATATATGTATGTATGTATAACTATGTTTGTACCATCCCATGGGCTATTATGGCATTAAATCATATTCTCTATCATATTTTAATATTTTTTTTTCCTCCTTATCTCCCTCCCAATCCCTTGTTGGATATTCATAGCTTTCTTTTGAGTACCAGCTTCAATTGAAAAGCTTGTAATAAAAATCATATATTTATATTTATACCATTAATAACTCAAAATAAGTTGAACCATTTGGTTTTCTTCATTTCATCATTTTTTTTAAACAAAATAATAGAAAAAAAAAATTGGTTTCAACTTTACTTATCTTTCTTTCAAGAATATTATATTTTAGAAAAAAAATTAATTTTTTATTTCTTTATTTTCACCATATATTTCAAATTTCTTATAACTATTATGAATATATCTATAATTTTTTAAAAGTTATTTCACATAAGTAATAGAAACTGATATATTTATGTTTTGATTCTACAGACCGTTTAATGATTCTAGTAAAATCGCGAATTTAATAACCTTATATATATATATGTATATATACCCCAACTAAATTTAATTATGCAACAATTATGCATTTCCTATCATTAAGTATATACCCCATGTCAATCTACCCATAGATATGGCAATAGGTCTCAAATATGAAGAGCCAGCATTTTCAAGAAACTCATCTCTCAACGGTACAATAGAAAAGTTACCTCCTTTAATGCGTTTACCAATGAAAGGATCTTTTATAAATCGCCTGAACATTAATTAAAAAAAAAACAACTATTTAAAAAATAAATATGAATATGTAAAACATTCGCCATTAGACAACAACTAATTATTCAATAGCACATATTTTTGACATGAAAAGGTACATTACCACAACCCTCATAACACCTATTGATAGGCCTTTTTTAAACTCTCAAGCTTAGGTCCAAGCCAACCTCACTAAAAGGGACAAAGCATGAGCTCAATACACTATCTCCTTGGCAATACGGCCATAGTCCACTACATGTCTAACCGTACGCATTGTCAGACCCATTTGGCCAACCTATAACATGTCCGCCATTGACAACCAGCGATGCCGAGCTTTAAGAACTAGTGTTATGAACAAGTTTTATGATTTATTTTGCTAAACTAAAGCATTATTTACCAAATGAATGTAGCCACTTCAACAACCACTTTGCCAAAACTATACGGCCAATCTAGGAAGCAATTATCGAATTTATCTTAGAGCACTTTTGTAATTTGAAGATACGATCAGAAAATATGGGCAACTCGTCTTTCCCAAAACATCATGGATTTATTCCCAATAAATAAGGACAAAGACTTTTAGGTACGTATGAAACGTTACTCTGCTCCATTGCCATTTAATTGACTTGAGCGTAAAAGTGGCCACGTTAGAGATCCCTTCAACATATTTGTGCAAGTTTCGATTGCCTTAAGCCTAGATTAAAGACTTGAAGATTTAAAGTTAAGCTCATTGGCTCAATTCTTCTCCACTAGAAAATTCAACTATAAACAATTGGCACCATTTATTTATTGTTCTCCACACCATCATGGCTAGACCTAATAAGAATAGAGGAACTATTTCTGTCGGCTAAGTTGTTGGCTATGGTAACCCTCAACGTCCAAAATGGGGAGAACACTAGTCAGAAATAGAACAAGAACATCGTGACAATAACAATGAAATCTTATAGAATACCAAGCAAGCCAACACTATTGACATGTCAGAATCCTTAGAGACGAAGAAACAACTAGCCCAACTAACTGCTCAAAAAGAGCAAGACAAAAAAAAAAAAAAAAAAAAAAATGGTCAAGTTGCTGGAAAAGTTGATACAAGCTGATATTGATCCCGACATGCCATTGCTTGAAGACTCCGTCAACTCACCAGCAGAACCTCGATTCTACCCATAGAATTGGTCTAAGAACCCAGAGCAAGTGAACTGGATCACTCCAAAAAGAGGGTCCTATTGATTACAATCCGTCACCGACAATATAGCAAGTGCAAGTCAACAAAAACGCTGCTCCCCAAGCTGTTGTCACTATCTACGCCGTGCAAAATAAGCAGCTGAATTCAAAACCCAAAGAGGACCTAAAATTGGCTAACTTAAGCCGTGCCTAGTTGGAAACCTACATGCAGAGACTTAGTGCGGCAAAGTGGGATAAAGAAGCCAAGCGAGAAGGAAAGAGTTCGGCCATGCTAAGGTCTTCAACGATAAAAATTCCCTTCTCCCAAGTAATCTTAAACAAGGTATTGTTGCCACATGTAAGGTTATCAGCATTGCGTTTCTATAATGGAACCAAGAATCCCGTCGATCATCTTGTCCACTATCGCTCTAAGATAGGGCTACACAAATTTCAGTGATGCAATTATGTGTAAAGCTTTCCCCAGCACGCTAACCGATATTACACTACTTTGGTAGAATAACAATAACCTTAAGGATAAATCCATATCCTCGTTTGAGGAGTTAGCTACTCAATTTCAATGATGTTTCATGGTGAGTAAAGTTTCGAGTAAAGATTGCTCGATGCTATATACAGTAAAGTAGTGGCAAAACGAGCCACTCCACAAAGATACAAACCAATTCAATAAGCTTACGTTGCAAGTGTCTAACTAGGATAAGGTTGTAGCCTTACACGCCATCATTCATGGACTTGACCCAGGAAAGGATTTTTTTTCAAGCATCTTACATTGGAAAAACCACTAGATTTTGAAAACTTCCTGGGCAAAGTAGAAAAGCTCGTAAATCGGGAGGACCTGATTACAACTCTGAAGGGAAACACACTCCCACCAGTATGACGACACTAGGGACAATTCTAAAAGTAACCCGAGAGTGCATTTCAACTCAAGAAACCTGCCATGCTCGTTCGCTCAACGTGACAACCCCAATGACAGGAATCACCAAACTAGGTCTTTTTCTAGCTACATTCCCTTAAACAAGCTGATCGAGGAAATGTTTATGGAAATTCGTCATTTAGGTATCGCGAGGGAGGAAGAGAGCTCTGCACTTATTGCGAGTATCACAAATAACTGGTCCACAACACCAACCAATGCTGGACATTGAAAAACGCAACTGAAGTCCCCATCTGATGTAGATAATTTCAAGAGTTTGTTAGAGACACGAGAAACAAGAGGCAGCACTCTAGCCAATGGCATCGAGAAGACAAAATTGACGACAAGTACAATCGTGAAGACGAACAACCAGATAATAATCGGGGAAACGGAAGTGTATGGCCTAACCGCCCAAATGGGGTGATCAACCTCGTTGTAGGAAGGTCTAACATCAGCAACTTGTTACATCTTAAGAACGCTACTGACAGGTCGGCTAACCATCTTGTCTATGCAGTACAAATAAAGAAACACAAGATCGATAGTACGATATTCTTCTCTAAGGCCGATCTAAAAGACATCGAGTTTCCTCATGCTAACACCCACGTAATAAATGCGGACAACGTAGATTTCGATTTAACAAAATATTGGTCGACACCAGAAGCTCGATCGACATACTTTTCAAGCATTCCTACAATATAATGATATGCTTTACAATAAATTGGAGGAAGTCCCTTTGAGGCCCTATAGGCAAAGTCTGATAGGATTCAATATCCAACCGGTGAGAATTACCATACTCATTGCTCTTCCCATCAAGCTCAGCGACGACCCCAACCATATGGTAACCTAACAGCACGAATTCATGATCGTAGATTACTGGTCACTATATTATGTTATCCTCGATAGACCAAGTTAAAATCAGCTCAAAATGATCATGTCCAACAAATATCTAAAAATCAAATTTTCCATGCCCAGTAGCATTGGCCAAGTTGGCCAAAAGCTCTCTAAGCTGTTATACCTAGCCATAATGAAACGTAATGAAGTACTTCACATAGAAGGACCCTTTAACACAACTTAGAGACCATGTCACGACGAAGTACGACATCAGAGATGTGCAGATAGGCCCAACTTCTGCACATAATACCAAATTGGGGGCTCATCTATCCCCCGACCTAGAGACTTAGCTTACTATTTTCCTCCGTGCAAATGTCGACATGTTTGCTTGGTCCATAGACAATATGCCAGGCATCATTGTAACCAGAGACTCGGTACACTACTTGAACATTAATCCTAATATAAACCCTGTACAACAGAAGAAACGCCACTTTGCCAGTGAAAGATAGGCCACCATAGAAGAGGAAGTATAAAGGCTGTTAAAACCGGGTTCATTAGAGAGGAATAATGCCCCAAATGGTTGGCAGACTGTGTACTCGTCAAGAGGGCAAATAGGAAATGGAGGATGAGTATTGATTTCACCAACCTTAATAAAACATGCCTAAAGGATTGCTTTTTCCTCCCCAAAATTGAGCAGCTCGTCGACTCCATTACTAGTCACGCTCTATTAAGCTGCATGGACGCCTTTTCAGGATAGGATCAAATTCACATGATGCACCAAGATGAGGTTCATACGTTTTTTGTCACAAACTTCGGTACATATTGTTACTATGTCATGCCATTCGGTTTGAAGAATGCTAGGGCAACATATCCACAACTTGTAACCAACATGTTCAAACCACATCTCCCTCGAGACCATGATACACAGCAAAAGTAGTGGATTAAGCTTAATCCCTAAAAGTGTGTTTTTGAGGCAACTTCAGGGAAGGTCATAGGGTATATGGTTAGACAACACAGGATTGAAGCTAATCCCGAAAAGATAGCTATGGTTTTGCATATGCAACCGCCCACTAACAGACCACATTGTCTTCCTCAACAGGTTTATCTCCCGTAGCGCTGATCGCTGTATCAAATTTTTCAAATTATTGAAAAATCCTACTGATTTCAAGTGGACCCCGGAATGACATAAAGAATTTGAAGATCTAAAACGATTCCTCACCTCGACACCAATCCTTTCAAAACCTGTCCTAGATGAAGAGCTCTTCTTATACATCACCATCAGCCCTTGAGTGTTGTTCTCTATCCTTGTCAAAGCCGAAGAACATGAGAATAAGCTTGCATATTATATCAATCACGTCCTTCAAGGGTCAAAGATGAAATATTCAAAACTAAAGAAGTTAGCCCTAGCAAAATTAATATCGGCATTGCGATTAAGACCTTATTTCCAAGCACATCAGATAATAATCCTCACGAACCAACCCCTTTGCAATGTCCCCCATAGCCTGGATTCCTCAAGACACATGGTTAAATTCACCTTAAAGCTCAATGCATGTGGAATACAATTCAAACCCAGATAAGCTTACAAAGCACTAATTCTTGCTAACTTTATTCTCTAATACACCGAATCGTTGATGCCCCTAATACTGCTGACGTAAACCTTCTACGTCAATGGAGCCTCCAATCAAGGGGGTGTGGAGCAAGATCAATCTTAAAAGGTCTATATGGCATCAAAGTATGGTACTCTTTGAAATTTGTTTTTACGATGACCGATAATGAAGCTGAATACAAAGCGCTAATAGTCGGGCTAAAGGTCGCCAAGGACATTGGTGCAGAAAAGGTAGATATCTTTTCTGACTCAATGTTAGTTGTACAGCAGGTCAAGTGGAAGTACGAAGCTAAAGAAGATGCAATAGTGAAATACCCCCAGACAGTAAGGAACTTAACCACAAAATTCCTTTCTTAGAGCATCTCCAGAGTCTGTTAAATCAAGAATGAAGAAGCAGACATGCTCTCCAAGCTCACATCAGCAAACATGTTACACCCACAAAAGAAAAAGAAGATCTTCCTATAATACCTATCAGAGCACATAATAGAAGAAAAGGACGAGGAAGTGTTGAAACTTAGTCCCTTCAGAGTCGTGCTGGATAGCCTAGATAGTTAACTATCTTATTGAAGGGAAGCTCCCCGCTAACAGAAAAGAAGCTCGAAAGTTGTTACACAAAACGACTTATTATACCATAATAGACAGAAAATTGTATCATCGAGGAATCACCTCCACTCTATTAAGATATCTTCGACCAGAGGAAGGTTAGTGAGCTCTAGACAACTTCATGCAAGGATTTGTAGTAACCACATTCAAGGCCAAGCACTCTTTGTTTGGGCCCTACGCCTAGGCTACTATTGGCCGACCCTGAGCGAAGACGCTAAGGAACTGGTGTGTAGATGCCCTAAATACTAGAAACATGCACCAATCCCGCATGCATTGTCCAACGACCTTCTCCCACTATCTAACCCCTGGCCACTTACCTAATGGGGACTTTATATTCTTAAACCTTTCCTGAAAGTATCAGGAAGCCATCAATTCACTATAGTAGTCACAAACTACCATATGAAACTAGAAGAGGCCAAAGTTATTGCAACCATCATCGTGCTGCAATTAAAGCATATGGAAAATCCTCACCCCATTTGGCACCCCTTATTCTTTGATAATCAACAATAGGAAGTAGTTTGATACTGAAAAATTCCAAAATTTGTGTAGAAAACACAATATCATGTTGCATTTCACTTCAATGGCCCATCCTCAAACTAATAGCTAACCTGAAGCAATAAACAAAAATATACTTAACAATCTAAAGAAAAAGGTAGACCGTACTGAAGGAAGGTGGGCAGATGAACTCTCGAACATATTATTAGGATACCACACAATGCACAAAACCACCATGGTTGAAATACCCTTTTGATTAACATTTTGCGCGGAACTTACCCATTGAGCTCAAACTAACCACCAGCAAAACGTAGGCCTATGACTCCATGGCCAATCACTTAGCCTTAGTAGCCAGCCTTGACACCATCAACGAAGTTTGCAACCCAGCTAAAATAAGTCACACAGCGTTCCAACAAAGAGTTCCCTGACACTATAACAAGAAGATCAAGTACAAAATGCTTCGACTTAGGACGTAGTGTACCACAAACTCAAGGCCACTGGCTCTGGAGAAGGGCAAGGAAAGTTAGACCCTAACTAAGAAGACCCGGTTAGAATGAGGAAAGACCTTGAAAACAAAGCTTACAGATTGGAAACTTTAAGCAGCGAAACAATACCAAGAACATGGAATGCCAATAACTTGAGGCTATACTTTTAGTAGGGAAGTTTATAAAGTTCTTTGAGGTAGTCGTGTCTTAGTTTCGTGTCCAAGTCAATAGTCTATAAGGTCTCCTCCTTACTCTTGTTTTCTTGGAAGCATATTACAGTTAGTCTCATTTACTCTTTCTAAAAATGGTACCTCTATAGTCTAGTCTTTATATTAAACAAAGTCTTATTTCTTCCATTTTAGTTTAATTACACATTAGCCAAATGCACGTGATCTAACAATTAAGGGTGGCATCCCAACCCTAGGGGTAAAATAGAACACGTGCTACCCCTAGGGGTAAAATAGAACACCTCAAATAAGATGGTCTCACCACCTTGTCCATAGGATTTCTCGTATTAATGAGACAGTGGCATCCTAACCCTCGAGGTAGACCCAAACACCCCAAACAACGTGGTTCTCACCACCTTGCCTTTAGCATCCTTGAACTCATAAGGTTTTTTCCGGTGAAGGGCAGCATCCTAGCCCCCGAAGTAGTGTCATATACACTGATCGAGGTGATCACCACCACTTCTAACATAGGCCCCATACAATCGTTCCATTGTGCTCATAACTAACTATCACCTTACTACATGAAACATCTTTTCAACAAAACTTCGTAATGATATTTAGGCTACCTTATGAGGTGTCCTTATCAAAGCATACTTATTTACTATGCTAATAGATAGGTTTGTTTTGCACTTAGCCACTCTTAGGATGCGTTAAAGGGATTTGCCTTAAGGATAAAGCCTACACAACTCCAAATGAGAACTATAGCACGACACACATTAACAAATCATAACAACATTAAGCTAGAGAGAAAGAGAGAGAGAGAGCCAAAAGAAGTGTAAAATATGACATCCATTCATAACAATCAAACAACACTTACAACAGATAATGGACAAAAAGTAAATAAATAAAGGGGAGAGAGAAAAACAGATGGGAATAAATCCTTGAGGATCTTGAGTTGCACCACCTCGTAAGGTGCTCGCCTTAGTTGATCGCGCCATAAATAAGGTGATGTAAACCGTAACTAAAGACAGATAAGGCTTGTCACTGGATGGATCTAAACTTACTGAAAGCTTGAAAAGAGTGGTGAGGAACACACAAAAGGAACAGAAAATAAAAGTAAATGAAAGGTAAGCAAAAACCCACAAATAACTCTAAAGGATATGACGAATTGATGGAACTTCTGAGGACTTACTGTACAACTCGATATCACACACAAATTGGTCCAATAAGGTTACTCGCCACCTAGTCTTACTTAAAGGTTAGGATAAGAGTAAAATGAAAGTAAATAGTCAATGTTTACAAAAGGGAAAATGTCAAGTGTATTAATGGCAATCTGATGATTACGAGTATAAATACAAGGTATATTTATACCCAATAAGTTAGGGCAATTTTCTTAAAAGGGAAAAGACAAAAAGGGTATTATATTAAAGAAATAATGTACAAGAATACAAAAGGGTAGAAATGAATATTCAAGAAAAGTAATGATTAGTATAGTAGATTCTACATGTGGTCCTATATACGTGGCAAAGATACATTAGCAATGCCGTTAGAGGATGCAGACAAAGGAGTACAAGCAAATTACTTGTCCGAGCAGGGGTGATTAAGGACTAGTCCAATGTTATTCTCTCGACCTCTCGGCAAGAATGAAGCCGAGCAAGTGGTCGGCTTAGGCATGAGTAAGTAAGTGAGTAAGAAAGCAAGGATTGGTTGTTGTCTCAACATTCTGCTATTAGAAACACATTCTCCAAGAGATAGGCAGTTATTGAGCTGAGCATGCAAAGTAGGTGTCAGCAAAAAGGTACTCGTCCTTGACAAGAGTCAGCTAAAGTAAGAGAATACGCCTTGCCAATCCCTCTAGTCCTCAGGCTTCAAAGGCCTAGTAATTTGATTCCTACCATTCCCTTCGGGTTGATTCCGATTTGTGATCAAATTCGAATGGTCTTTGGCCAGCTCTCCATCAAGGCGATATGGACTAAGGTTAGCAACGTTAAAGGTACTAGAAACCCCATAATCTTTAGGCAGCTCCAAACCTATAGGCATTGTCATTAATCTTCTAGAGAATTCTGAAGTGTCCTTCAACTCTTGTAGATATCTTATTCCTCCTCTTGCTCGGAAACCGTTCCTTACTGAGGTACAACTACTCCAAGTCTCCCGACTAGAATTTTTAGCCATTCTACCCTTAACCTTCTCTCACATTCTTTTGGCAACTTAGTCAATTTGCCGAGTGACTTTGTTATAGATGTACTGAAGGAACTATGCTCAGGCTCTCAAATCAAGGTCTTCTTGCTTGGACTCAGTTACAGGGGTGTGATCGAGGGGCAACTCGAGATTGAAACCATAAACAACCTTAAATGGGGTCTGCTTGGTGTTTTATGTATTGTTTAATTGTAAGCAAAATCGACCACTAGTAAGCAGACATCCTAATCAACTAAGTTCTTGCCTATTGTAACTTAGAGCAGTGATCCCAAAGTACGATTGACTATCTCTATTTAGCCATCGGTTTAGGGGTGACAGGAAGTACTAAATAGCAATTTAGTCCCCATCCATCACCATAGAGTTCTCCAAAAATGGCTAAAGAACTTTGAGTCTCTGTCTGAGACTACACTTCTCAACACACAGTGTAACCTAACAATTTTCTACAAGAAAAGAGAAGCAATAGCCGAAGTATCGTTAGTTTTAGAGCGAGGCACAAAGTGTACTATCTTGCTGAATCTATCCACGATGACCATTACAGAATCTTTACCGCAGGAAATTTGTTGTAGTCCGAGAACAAATGCTATGCTCAATTCAATCTATGGTTTCATCGAAACAAGCAAAGGCATTACTTTCCCTTACTCGGCTAAGCATTTAGCCCTCTTGTATACGGCATAGCCTTCTACAACTGGGTGTACGTCTCGTCTCATTCTCGGCCAGAAGAAACGCCATTCAACAATTCATTGGTCCTTCTCTCCTCAAAATGCCCAGAGAGTCCACCACTATGGGCTTCCCTAATAAGTAATTCTTATAGAGAATAGGTCGACACGCACAATTTTCCCCTTCGAAACAAGTACCCATCTTCTACATGGTAGTCATCTACTGTCCTTCCATCGAGACATTACGCAAATATGGGTCCAAAGTGTAGATCCCTGGAATACTGCTCTTTAATGCTCACAAACCTAAACAATCCGGTCTACAATTCAGTCAAGAGTACATGCCTCCTCAAAAGAGCATTGGCAACTATGTTGCTCTTTCCTTATTTATATTTTATTACAAAGTTGAACCCGTCAAGGAATTCAACCCACCTCGCCTACCGTTTCAACAATTTCATCTGACTTTAGAGATACCTTAGAGAGTCATGGTCAGTGTAGATGACAAATTCTTTCGGCAACAAATAATGTTGCCATACTTGCAGTGCTTAGATCAATGCTAAGAGTTCTTTATCATATACATAGTAGTTTAGTTGAGGTGCCTTAAGCTTCTCATTGTGGTAAGCAATTAGTCGGTCTTCCTACAGTAAGATCGCACCTATATAATGCCTAACGCGCCACGCTCTAACTCAAATATTTTCTCAAAGTTAAGGAAAACTAGTACAAGGGAAAAGGTCAATCTCTCCTTCACCTCGACAAAACTTCTCTCTTCCTTTTCTCACCATCGGAAGTTAATGTTCCTCTTTATCGGTTCAATAAGGGGTACGGAGAAGGTACTAAAATTCTTAATGAATCTTCAATAGAAAGACGCCAGTCTATAGAAACTTCTCACTTTAACATAAGTAATAAGGGTCGGCCACTCGACGATGGCTTAGATCTTCACGTTGTCACCAATAAACCTCCTCCACTAACTACATAGGCTAAGAATACCATTTCCTCTTGGCAAAAGCAACATTTCTTAATCTTGCCAAATAATCTCTCAGTACGGAGGATATTCAGCATGGCTTGGAGATGTTCACAGTAACTCAGCACATCAATACTGTACACTAGGATATCGTCAAAATACACTATGACACACTTCCCCATTAGATGTCTCAGTACATGGTTCATCAGTTTTATGAAAGTGCTCAGGTTATTCGACAAGCCAAATGGCATGACCATCCACTTATAAAGTCCGTGCCGAGTTTTGAATGCAGTTTTCCACTCATCTCCTGGCCTCATGTGAATTTGATGGTAGCTAGACTTCAAATCAATTTTACTGTAGATCTTAGCTCCACTCAATTCATCTAGCATGTCTTCTAATCTCATAATAGGATACCTGTATTTGATCGTAATCTTGTTCACTACTTAGCTGTGTACACATATCCGCCAAGTTCCATCCTTTTTCGATACTAAAAGAACCGGTACAACGTAAGGGCTAAGACTTTCCCTAACATACCCTTTCTCTAGTAGTTCATTGATTTGTCGTTGGAGCTCAAAAGCCTATTCGAAACTCACCCTATAAGTTGGCTTATTCGGTAAGATGAAGCCGAGAATTAAGTCAATGTAGTAATCTATCCCTTGGATTGGGGGTAACCCCTTAGGTAATTGTTCTAGGGACAATATCACATCCTGGCATAGCACAGAATGTACCATCATACAGGAATACTTGTTTATACTTAACACAAGTTATATTTATAACAAAAGAATACTGCAACGGAGTTCAACTTAACACCTATTTATACAAAAAATTACATTTGACAAACTTAACCGAACCAAAAATACAATACTTTTTTTTATATGTACAAATCATTTATAGAAATAAGAAAAAAATACAACAAAACTTCTTTAAAAGTAGCTAACTCCATCTTACGCACTCTCAAAGGAATTTTTCCCCTAACTGATGTTGCCCCGTCAGATCTCTTTATAACCTAAGGATACAGAAGTATCCCCTTAGCTCTCTGTAAGCTAAGTGATAGTAGATAAAACAAAACATAGAACACACATACATACATTCACATAGATCAGTACTATAAGACATTTAATCTCGTAACCCGAATTATCAATACAAATTGTTTATATAGAAAATCCATGCTATGCTCATACACGTGGCATGCAACGGTACCAATATCTTATACTTTTCCAATTCCTCATCCGGTTAGTCGACATATCCGGGCATCTAGATAGAACATCCAGGAACCCAAGGCAACAAGAAGCTACTTGAGAGTAGGACCCCCAACGAAAACCACCCTCTGTGGCTTGAAAATCCAATACGTAGTCGGTCACTCAATGTGGCCATAATAAGTTAAGCAATGTATTCTATATATCCCGAAGCCAACTCAACAATTTTCAAGCTTTTCAGAAACTTGACCCATAGGTCTTTTCGTGTCATGCCATGAATGCAATAAACAATACATTATCCTAATATCGAGTACGAATCTCAAGTTCTACATTATAAACAATTCAACTATCTCAACTTCAGTTTTGTTTCTCAACTTTCTATTATATTCCTTCGCATAAGGTTCGCTTGGGCGAATACCCTAAAGAACAGTTCAGTTTCCAAGTTTTCCAAATAGAAATACATATTGATGAATCAGTCATACACAAAGAAACATTTCACTTTTTCAACACACATTCAACATAATCAAGTATCCAATCAATCCAGCATGTCATTACAATTCATAATACAACTAACTTTAAGTCAAGTAGACATAAGTCTACTTGCACAAAAATAAAAATATCCACTTACCCAAGCTCAACAGTAGCATAAAATCCTAAGCTTCATGATGTGGTCGTTCCTTACCTCTCGCACTTAGAAAAATACATACAGACCTCATGTCAATTTCCAGGTCAATACTAAGTTCTTATGCATTTTCACTATTGTACTTCCAAGCTTAATCCAATCGTTTCTTATCTGTTTCTTATCCAATTTTAGTAAACTTTATATGGTCATAATCATTATTTTGAGTACTATTAAGATATCTTAAGAATCATAACTAAACAATATTTTCAAATATCCAAAAATACCCTTTCATGTTACCAATTCAACCGTATATTATTATAACCTCATAATTAGCTTAATTAAATCCTAAATCTAAATTAAAAGTTATAAAATTCCTCATTCCCTGACCTAGTCAACATTCATTATGTACTCCAAAATAATAATCCTTTGCATATTTAATAAATATCACATTAGTACTAATTACTATATCATATATTAAGTTAGTATATAGGTTCATATTATGAAAATACATAATAAATAATATATGAGCTTGATTCATTCCACAAAAAATCCTGTAAACTCACAAAAATATTTATTTTTATTATTACCGATGAATTATACTAAAATAACTATTATATATATTTATAAAAATAACTATTTTAACTCAAAATTAGCGAAAATTAAGCAAACAAGTGAATTTAATCACAAGATAAAATTTAAGTGTCCCAAACATCATTATGAACATCCAAAAATCATAACATATAGGGCTCATACTTTGATTTTGTTAAAAACTAATTAATTCACTAAAATAGTGACATTGCCAGTTTTATCCAAAATAATTACAATAAATAGTAAACATAATTATTTTCAAAAATTCTGGTTACTGAAATTAAATACATATATTGAGTATGTCACATACAAATTTTCAACTTGAAAGAACATTATTTACTATTTCTAAAATTTAATTCAATTTTCGTCCAAATAGAGCCATTTATTAAGGACCTTATATTTTAAATAATTATTTCACTAAAATAAAATTATTACATTATCCTACACATAAAATAACTCTAGAAAACCAAGTTTCATAATTAAATAATATCATTTACTATTTTTAGAAAAATTACAAAGTTTCGGTCGGAAATTTGGTTCACTTGAACTGGCCGCCTCCAACCACCCAACCTTGTCGGAATACCCCCTTTGGTGGTGCTTTCCTTGATTGCAAAAGGCCACCACAACTTGACCCCAGTAGCATATTGAACCGGCCTAATCAAATTCCGTACTCTATTTTTGCTCTAATTTTCTTTTTTTTTAATTTGTTTTGAAATTTTCTTGAGTGATTTTCTATTTTTTTTTCAGACTTCCAAAATGTTTTTTTTTTATGTTTATAAGCCCTATTTATATTTTCCAAATGGATAGGAATTTATAAAAATTGGACATGTGACTTACACATGTCATTTTTTTGGATTTTCAATGCATAAGGTGTCATTTCCTCATTTCTTTGCTTTTGACTCATCATCCAAATTAATCCTAAGGTGCCACATAGGTATGATGACTCATCCTTTCATTTTTTTATTAATTTTCCAATTTTTTATATTAATTTACCTTATTTAAATAATAATTTCTTATTATATATGTGTATTTAATACAAATAATGCATGTTCAATGTTAATACATGTATAATTCATCTTCATTTATTATTTTTATAAGTTAAATAACTTATCTCTAACATTTCGTTATATCTAAATGCTTAAATTTCACATTTTTTATATTTATCGACTTTAGCGATAAATTGACATTTTCTTAAATTAATATTTTTATATAGCTTATTTTGAGAAATTAACTTTACTTCAATGACTTTATCTAACTTTTTAACCTTACTGTAAAATTTGAAATTAAACCGATATCTTATACCAATGTCCTAAATTTAGGGGCTCGAATCCTAAGGTAATCATATGAGCTAGAAATCTAGGGTATTACAGACAGATCGACATATTCATCCAGCAATGCTCTCACTTCCAGGGGTAGTTCGCCTTACTCCTTCATTTCTAACAGGTGTCTGACCAACATAAGGGTTAGCTCGTCAATATTGATGACCTCTCAAAGCTCAGCTCTACTCATCACTAGAGTCTTCTTCGATCCGCGAGCAAGTTTTGTCTATAATTTGTTAACTTCACTCAATAACATCTAGTTTAGTATAATCTTCCAACCATCCTTCTCGAACACATACGTATTCATGTATCCGTTATGAATAACTTTTCTATCAAACAGCCATAGTCGACTAAGCAACATATGTAAGGCAAACATGGGTAGCACATTGTAGAAAATTTCATTAGAGTAATTTCTGATAGTGATCAACAATAGTACTAGTCGAGTTACATGTAGTGCTCATTTCTCACTCAGCTTATGCAACTTATACGACCTCGAGTGTATAATAGTCGACAATTTTAACCTAATGATTAAATCAATCAATGCCACATTGGTATAACTTCTACTATCAATAATTAATGCACTCACCTAATTATTCACCCTACAAGTGATATGAAATAAGTTCTCCCTTTTCTACTCCTCACGCAAGGGTTCTAAGTTCATTGCACGTCGGATAACCAACACCAACTAATCCAAGTCCTCGGTGAACAAGTCCTCCTTAATCGGTTCATTATCATAAAGAACTTCTTTTTCGATGGGGTTCTCCTTCTCAAGTTCCTTATCAGTAATTTCCGCTTCCAACTTTGAGACATCTCCCTTGATGACCATAGTTCTTCAGTTCAAGAACTGAGCAAGCATATGTCCAAACCTTTGGCACTTGAAGCACTTGATTTAGCTCATCTTCCTACCAAACCCTTGCCCTTTCCCATAAGTTTGGATCAATACAGCACTGTCAGGTTGGCCCTTCAATTCAGCTCGAATATCCACCTTTTAAATCAACTCAATACTCGACAAAGCTTGGTGATTTCCCTATCCTAGTCGACTAGTTAGTAGTCTGATCGATACTCGACCTCTTTTTTGCCTCTCCACTCATTAAGCTATTCAAATGACTTCATTCATTATGGTGAATCGCTGGAGTTCCACAATGTCTTGAATGTTACCTCTCAATCCAATAAGGGACCTAGATATTGTTCATGCTGATGGTTCCTCCTTCACAATAGATCATAAGCATTTGAAATTCTTAGACATACTCGTCAACAAATCGACCCCCTTGTCTCAACTCCTAAAACCAAGTAAAAGTATCCTACAAATAAGCATCTGGTACAAACCTATTTCTGAATATTCTCTTCATCTCAGGCCAAGTATTAATCTCTTTATAGCCTTCTCGTCTCCTCATAGTCTGAAAATTCTTCCACCACATGACGACGTATCCGAAGAACTCAACAACAATAGTTGTCACTTTCTTGTAATCCTCATATTAATAATAGTCAAACACATGCTACACCTTCTCTTCCCATTCTAAGTATTCATCCACACTTCTAAACTCATTGAAACTTAGAATCCAAAGTTTCATATGGTTAGAGGCTCTAGGTGATCGAGCTTACCCTTCTTCTTCATAATACTCTTCCTCATCCTCTTCTCCTATGTCCCCAAAATCAATCCTTCTCCTTACTTGGCCACCTACTCCTCCACCTCAAGCATGTCAAGTTGGGTTCCGACCTCTTATAAATCAAGCAGCTTGTGGGGTTCCCTACAATTGTCAGCCTTAATAGGTCAGCAAGCCAACACATAAATAGCTCGGGTTAAATCTACTAGGAGGTTAGTCACCTCATCAAGTCTCTCATCAATGCTCCTAAGGGTTCCCTAAGACTGTCGGCCACGGTGGTTCCGTCATTCTCTTTGAAAGGTTCAAATCTCAAACTCTTCGATTAGGTGTTTCAGCAAACACTTCCGCAAACCAAAAATTTAACAACCTGTAAACATAGCAGTTAAACAAACATATTAACTTACCCTGTTCTACACACGCAAAACAGAGTATAGAAAAAACTTCAAAACAATCTACTGCAACTCAAGCGAAACCCCCACTCTAATACCAAGATGGTGCGAACCGCAGCTAAGGACAAATAAGTCTGGTCTCCTGATGAGTCCAAGCTTGTTGAAAGCTTGAAAAGAGTGGAGGGGAACGCACAAAAGGAACAAAAAAAAAAAAGTAAATGTGCAAAACCCCTTTTGTTGATGAAAAATCTCTTCAATCTTGAAGTTAGGTGTTTCTTTTACCTTTTGATCCTCCTTTTCTTCAAGTCTCTTCTCTTTTAAATGTCCAAAGTTATGTGCAAAACCCTAGTATGTCCTTTTATAATGTATTGTAAGATTTCTTTTTTTGTCACCAGATACAACCTGAAACACAATTGTATCCCCAAGCCATGTGACTTTCTGACCTTGGCAAATCTTCCTGAATGGACACAGCCTGGGGACATAGTTATGTCCCAAACTGCGTAACTTTCTAACCAAAATTCCTATTGTCTATGTAACTTCAAAACTTCATAACTCATTCATTTGAACTCCAAATTGAGTTAAACTTGATTCTTTTTCTTCATTTTCAATCCAAGAACGCGTTCAAACCTTGAAATCAAAATTTTACTTAATTAAGTATCAATTTCTTTAAAAAAAAAAACTAAAGATGTAAGGAAAATACTATAAAATCACCATATGAAATGTATTTAAAATAAGAGTTATTAATCACCATGAATGTAGTACCCATCTATAAATGCAAACCTCTATGCTAGTTACTACATTGGTGGTGATAAACCTAACAACGACCTTAGGAGTGCGCTTCAGTCGAATTCGCCTAAGTAGCAATCCAAGCGTTCCAATCTCCCAACCTCGAAAGATGGAACCAAACTCTTAGGACGTCCCACTACCATGTGACCCATGCAAGTATGATAGCCAAGGCATGTCATCAATCGAGGGGATTTAACCCTTGACACTAAAAAAACTTAAAAGATAGGAGATAGTGTCATCGATAAGGAGGAAACCAAGAACCTTAGAGGGGTGTCATACCATATCCCTCCAATCCCTTCTAGTGCCAAACTCCCCCTCCTTAGCTAGCAAAGCACCCAATGTGGAAATCTAAGCTGATCCCGCAAGTTATAGTCAACCCCATTACCCTCTAGGCATGCCCAACGACAAGCTTGTATAGCCATTGTAGCATCAAAGGACATGAAATGAGATACTAGGGCCTTTTATCTCGTTGTAGAAGGACAACAAAGTTAGCTACTACAGTAGCCTAACTTCAAAACAAAATAATAAGGCTTTAAACTAATCTGAAGCAACACCATAAAGAGTTGATCTTCAAATGACACCAAAAAGCCAACCATCAATACTTAGTGATATATGTAGCATTGTGATGAAAATCCTTCTAGGGATTCATGGAAGTATGAGAATCAACCAAGTTCTAAGAAATTATTGTGCGAATAAAGTGTCGCACCACCAACTTATAGGAAAAGGATATGCATTTTACAAGGAATTTTAGATTCCTACGAAACATTTTCCTTAATTCTCACATCTAGCAATAAATGTCTTATGGTACCTGAAGAGAAGTGACATTTCTCAAAACATATGATGAGAAAATAAAACAACACATTAAAGTGACACTTACCAACGTCAAACTATTTTATGGGAATAGCATTTAAATAGCACCGTAGTAGTATAATTCTATTAACTTAAAAAAATAGAGAGTAAAGAACAAGTAGGAGTCCTTCCCCATTTACATTCATCCACGAAAATACACTGAGAGAAAACAAACATCTAATCACTAACCAAACATCCTGTCCACTCAAAGCACTTACATGTAAGTCAACATACCAACCTCAATAAGTGACAACAAAAAACAAAACAGCAACTACGAAACCAACTATACAAAAACCAACAACCACAAGCTTAAACCTCTAGGGTTTCCCCCTTGATCCTTAGCCTTACCCTGATCCTCTGATCCATCCATAAAGGCATCACCCACCTCGTCTACCCCATCCTTAGCAACTAGAGAGCAAGCCTTAACATATGGTGTACTAGGCTCTGTTAGATCTAGAAAGTCCAAACAACTTAAATCCACCCCTGACTCTTCTCTTAAACTTTTCTCTTAATGTATTTAGCAACCTCTAAGACAACGGCCTATTGACCATCCTCACCTTCTAACTCTTCTATCTTCTTATTCTTCTCTTCAACCTGACCCTTCATGGCAACAATTTTACCCTACAACCCAACCTTCTACTCCTTAAGCATGGTAACTCTCCCTTTCAGCCTCTCTTACTCCTTATCTACATCATTTATCTTCCCTTACAACTCTAAAACCTGCAAGTTAAGGTCAATAGACCTCTTTTGTTCAAGTTCAAGCTCGCCAACCTTCATCTCCACCTTAAACTCAAGCTCCTTAACAGCCAGCTCTTATTGTCTAGACCCCTTTGTTGTTACCTCGAGCTGTTTGTGCATCCTTTTCACCTCTACCTTTGCAACCTCTACCTCATTCTTATACCGAGCCAGTTCATCCATCAACTTTTACCTACTATAACCTTAGTAAGAGACATCTAATGAAAAGAAATAGACATATGAAATGGTTATACTCTCACAATTACCTATTTTCTCCCAATCAAAACCACCTCAAATGCCTTCAACATATGGGCCTCTACCTCTATTCAAAATATTAAGTTAGTAACACAACACAACTCAGTCATTCATTAAGGTATGAAAAATCATAACTCACCTTAGGCATCTTATCACAAGTGAGTCAAATCACACCCACCCTATTCCGACCCGCTTAGGCCATTCCAACATTGTAAGTCTACATCTAACAAGGTCTTACACATCAATTCCACATTGACCTCACAATTGTCTAAATGATAGGAATCAAATAATCGAACCTCTAAACAGAGCTCGAGCTCAAGGCCTAAAGTATATGGCTTTGCGACTTCTCTCTTCCAATCTAACTCTCTCAATTGTTAAGTTGTTCCTAACCTTATACAACATCCAATGTCACAAAATGCCTACATGAACAAACCCTAAGCACCTGAGTAATTGAGCCCCTAAGCACCTCGAACTACTCATCAAATAACTCAGCAAGCCTGTTCAACAGCTTAACCACTCCCTAGTCATAAATAAACAATGCTAACTAAAGCCCGATGACACTAAGTTGACCAGTTTTATAACTACCAACCTGGTTTATTCTACCCGATAGTCACATCCAACCTAACCACAACACCTGTCCTTTAACAACCATACTATATGGATAAAGCTGAGTATTCTTTTCTTATATTTTACCAAATTGTCCTTTTCCTTGTATATTCTCTCTTATACTTTTTCTTTTTAGGTACATGCCTAATTTAGTAAACTCCTTCATTATAGAAGTTTCCCTAGAAATGCGGGTATAAACACCCACCCAACCCTTACACCCCCCACCCCAACTTCATTATAGAAGTTGCCCAAAGTCTAGACATCATCCATGGGGATCCAGGTATTGCTAATGCACTTGATGGACTCCTTACCTCTACCAGTACAACCGCAACATCTCTTGCCGCACCCAATCCTATAATTATCAACACAAGACTCACTTCCCTCAAAATGTCGTCAAGCTCCAATCCTTCGCTCTCACCTATCTCTTCCACAAGATGAACCCAAGCCCTCTTTACTGAACCCCCCGAATCTTTCTAACCTACACCCCTCTTCTCCCCCTAGCCATGTTCTTACAGCACCCTTAAGGTTACCTTTATAAGAGAATGCACCTCCCTAAAGGTCATCTTGTCACTTTGGCTCCGGCTTCCTTAGTTACCTATTTTTCTTGCCTCCAATTGCTTTTCTTTCCTATTTTCCTTCCTAACCTAAATGGCTTTTACCACCTTATGCTTCCCTTTTCCTTAGGTCTTCATCTTGACCTTCTCACTCTCCACAGTAAGCCCACTCTCTCTAAATTTGTTGAGTACTTTCACCACATTCAAAAGACCCATCTTCTGACCTGCAAAACAATAACACCTTTTAACGCTGAATATAATTAGCACATTTAGTCCTAGCCATTTTCACGCTCCCCATTTTCAATGTATAAAGAAATAACTCAACACGACAATAGCAAGTACCTATAGAAGCAACAGCCAATCTGCATACATAAGTTATAGAATATCCTTCTCCTCTAAATACTTATCTACAAACTCTGCCGCATCAAACATTATCCTTTGGTGTTTCCAAAACAAGTCCAGGATTTCCTCCACGCCTTCTCAATCCTTCTTCTATAAAAAGTCACTCATAATAATATGGATTAGCTTCGTCTAGTTTGTTTAAAAGTCAAATTATCGCTGTGACCTAATAACCACGTAACGAGGCATCCAGTTACGTACCTTAGGCATCAAACTATCAAGAATTTTCTTGTTAAGTCACATAGAAACATAGTATCACCCACTTTATCCTATTTCAGTTGGAAAAAAATACCAAAACAGTTTATGGGTTAGCCTATACACCAATAAGGTACATAAGGCCTCAAATGCTATAAGGTAGCGAATGGAGTTCAGCACCAATTGTATTCGACACAACTGATGATATGACAAATATTCCTTGAAAAATTGGGAAAGTGGAAATCTTAACCCAAATTGCATATGAACATAGTAAAAATAGAAAGAACGATCCAACCTAATTAATGCAGCTCACTCATTCTCCAACAGTAATATACTTCCCATCCAGCAGGATATCGCTTCCTAATCTAACTCGATTAGGGATCCCACATACAACACCATCAAAACCATTCTCCTCAACTATTTCCGTGTACAAAGCCCCTACCTTGTTCTTCTTCTCCCCATCATTTGGGTTGTTATCACGAGGGATAGCTTCAATTATCCTCCATCTCTCCTATATAGCATTTGCTTGCCAACCTCCACTACCCTTGCTTCATCATCATCGCTATTGCTTTATACCTTCGTTAAGGAAAGAGTAGCATCCCCACTAGTTAATACCTCATAATTTTCTATTTCTTGGAACATAGGAGATGAAGATAAGTTACCTGAGTCTGCCATAGTTTGTTAATCCTGATGAGAAGAAGTTTAACGAATGGTGCAAGCGTGAAATAGTGAATAAGTATTTAAAATGACAAATAAGCACTCCTCTCTTTATATATACTTTAGGTGGCAAGTTGATGTGATGGTCATGGGAAGTTTAAACAAGTGACATCACCCTACTCTAACACGATCGATTGACATAACTGTTAAAATTTGAAAAGGCACACCATTTCCATTTCCAAACTATCGACTTCCCCAACACGTAAGAGACTCTTTAAGTTCTGAGCCACCTAAGAATCTCAATTGTGATACTTCGACATAAGAGCATAGCTATGAGCTCACTTTGGTCCTTGCAATAATTTAGACACATTCTTTCTTTACTAAGCCTCGCTAAAGAAAGATTGGAGGGGTAGGGGTGTTAGGGGAATACAAAGATTGATAGGCCTTTTTCAAAGCCTCAAGCCCAAACCCAAACCGACCTTACTAAAAGGGACGAAGCATGAGCCTAATACACCAATCTCTTTGGCAACATGGCTAGAGTTCATCAAATGCTTGGTTGTATAGATCGTCAAACCCATTCGGTTGACCAAATAATAGGTCGACCACCAACACCAGAAATGCCTAGCTCTAGGACCTTATGTTATGAACAAGTTTCCTAATTTATCTCGCTAAATTGAAGGATTATTTACCAAATAAGTATGTCTACCATGGCAACCACTTACCAAAACTATACTACCAACCTATGAAGTAGTTGCCTAATTTATCTTGGAGCACTTTCCTAATTTGAAGATATGATTTAAAGATACAAGGCAACTCATCTTTACTAAAAGATCATAGATTCATTCCCTATAAATATGGGCGAAGACGTCTAAGTATGCATGAAACATCTAACACATAGTTACTTTACTCTATTGCCATTTAACTGACATAAGTGTCGAAGTACCCGTATTAGAGACCCCTCCAGCATATTTTTGCGGGTTTTAATTGCCTTAAGCCTTGGTTAAAGACTTGAAGATCTGAAGTTGAGCCTATTGGCCCAATTCTTCCCTACCAAATAATTCAATAGTCAACAGCACCAACTATATCATTGAAAAATAAATTCAAACGCACAAGAAATTAGCCATAATATAACAACATCAAGTTTCACATATTCTTACATGAAAAGGTACAATAAACAACCCTCAAGAACCAACTATATCATTAAAAAGTTAGATTGAACAGGCAAAATATTAGCAATTATAGACTCTTACCTCCCTCACTCTCTTTCAATTTCTTTAAGCCCCATGAAAATCATAGTTGACATAGACACATGCCAAAAACCCAGCGAAGGGATCTTTGTAAGAATGTTGCTCTTGCTAAATGACTTTAATTAAATATTTAAACTATAGTCTTCTCCTCTCGTTAACAATACATGCAATTGCAAGATAACGTAATATATTTTCAACATTTGTTTGAATTGTACTTAAATACCTTAAAAAAATATTTGTTTTCTCTGCTATAGAAGGTACAAGACAATTAGAATGCTTATATAATCTATATAGAGCATAAAAATAAACATGCATTATGCTAATTAAATAGATCAATCATCTGTACCCTCCTATTACCCTTATTAAAGAAGATGAAATAGCCCGATGTATCAACCAAACTTGACTTTAAACCTAGTTTTAAGGTAATGAAAAGCTTTGCAAGGTAGTTATGGAAATAATTAGGACTATGGCTTAGTCTAAATCATTAATTGTCAATAAATGAGTTGAAGCAAAGTTTAAGAGACCTTAGAGTCAATTATTTCCTTCAAGCTATTATGTCCCTTAAAGGTAACATTTTAATCCTACATCAAAATTTCAACAACCAACTTTCCCATAGGGCATTAAGACTCCTTTCTATGTTTAAATATAAAGCCATCTATTCAAAACACCAAAATAATTTCTACATTCAAATTGAAATATGGAATGCTGATACAAAGCTTCTATTTGATCTAGGCCAATATGATAAAAAAGCGTACACCCAACCATTCACGTAAACCAGACATAATTAAGTGCAATAACATAATTAAATCACCAATGAACCAATAATAAAATCAAGAGGTAATGCTGGTGGTAGAACAAGCACTCTTCATAACCCATTTTATGCCAACTAATAAGGCAACATGGAAATGCACTACATCGACTTCTATGTAGTAATATCATAATTATACTATAGCTCTATTGTTAATTGCACCCTAATGCTTCTTTATTTAGATACTCTTGTATGGTGAATTATGTTGTTAAAATATAGTAACATGAATTTGGATACGCATTTTTAATCTAAAAAAACTAGCTACTAAACTTAACAAGTAAAAAAGGATACATCAACTAATATATAATGATACCAACATATAAAGTTATAGTAACAATGCATCCATTAAGCGAGAAAAGTTGACGTAAAGTAGTGCACAAAAACCGTAACTATGGTGGAGCAAGGATGTGATCATGGTAGTGACTAGGTAAACAAGCTTTTTTTCCTTAATAAATGCAAACATTTCTAGGAAAATAGTCTGTAGAGTTTCCCCAAAAATAATCAAACACAATCACTATCAAGAAGTTCATATTGTTGATATCTATATGGCTAACGGCTTGAATAATACAACAAGACCAAAGCTTATTCTAGATGCAATTGATTCAGTTCAAGTAGTCATGATTCACTTTTTCCAACAAGAGAGAGTTAAAGCCCCTAAGCTTACTTGCAATCATATTAAGAGAATTAGTGTTTACAAAGTGGCATGCCCTGAATTGATTCTTAAAAACCATAAATAAATAAAATTTAAAGCATCTTATAGAGCCTTTTTTTTTTTCAAAGTAAACTTAAAGTTGACCCTTGAAAATCGTATAAGATTGAAAATGATTTTATATAATATGAAACAACACACATATGCATCCTACTAGTAGCCAAATCTTATTCCCATTATAAGCTGATGGATAAGAAGATCCATCCTAACTCAAATGATCAACGCATGGCACCAAGTTTTGTAGCATGGATGAGTATAAGGTCGTCTCCACTGGGAAAAGGATTCAAACATTAATACATATTATTCTTCCTATTATTTGGCAATCCAATTTATCAAGTAATTAATTATTGAAACTCTAAATTGCTAACTAGACTACACTAATCCACAAACTAATGCCACTAACACAATGGTTACAAAACAATTACTAATAACACGTTTAACATGTAGACTTGCTTCACTAATTAGTGTGATACTACCAAATTATTTTTTATTCCAATACTTGTTATCTACGGGAAATTACAGTATGTAAGCATTCTTTTCAAAACTACTTACTTCTAATCCTAATTGTATCTATTAGAATTTCTTCCGAATTAACAGCCAAATCAGATTACATTAATTTCATGTTAATGTATCGATTCCCTTAAGGATGTAGCAACTTTCCTCATGATATCTCTATTATCATAAATAAGTTGTTTCAATAAACTAGATCTATTCAATAGAATTGTCTCTCGACATATTATATGGAAATCTAGCCTAAGTCGATGTCGTACATTACACCATACTTAGATTTATTAAGTGCAATTTATTGGAATTAACATTTATCAAGCAACTGCTATTCTATACACTTGATCATACTAAGTGATGTAGCAAGTCTTAGCGTACTACTCGCACATAATGAAATAACAAAGTGTAATAATGCAATGCAAAGATAACAATGAAATTAACATAAGACACAACCCCGTTTGAATTTCACTGTAGAAGTCTTTAGAATGTACAAACAATGAATCCTATCATCCCTCTCTAGTCGTTTAAGGAAATGTATGTTACAACACTTAAACCAACTCTATTGTAAAATGGGAACACAATGGTACAAATGCAAATGATTAGGTGTTCATTTGTAAATTGATGTTCTGATTGATTTTTTTTTTCTCCACAAGTTGTAGTATAGTTATATTCTCCTTATCAAATGACTCGAATCTACCTCTTCAAGGCACCACTTGACGTTTTCCACATACTGGTTCGTGTGAAAAGGTTGAAAAAAAAAGTTAAACCCCTTCCATTACGTTCGTGACTCGAGGCATGATA
Organism: Lumnitzera racemosa; assembly: GCA_024138005.1. Taxonomy (NCBI): domain Eukaryota; kingdom Viridiplantae; phylum Streptophyta; class Magnoliopsida; order Myrtales; family Combretaceae; genus Lumnitzera; species Lumnitzera racemosa. Next base: position 89,190,492 of record JAMXBC010000010.1, on the reverse strand, counting down.
GTCTCAAAAACATAATTCTCTTCACCAATCACAACCGTGATGAATGTCGTGAACTCCTCTTCACTTTATTAAACTGCATCACGCCTATGACTTTGGCCATGATCATCCTCCTACTATACAATCACAACCGTGATTGATAGGGGGATCGTCAATACTTCCTCAATCACAGTCGTGATTAAGGACATGAACAAGGCTAGATTTTTCATTACTTCATTATCATGCCCGTGATTGATACTTCCTCATAATACTTCACTAATTTCTTCTCCTTACAGCCATGATTGACAAAAAAGTCATTGTTCTTATGTATATTTCATCCCCATGCTCGTGATTTTCCTAAAATTAATATTTTATACAATTAAGTAACAAAACTTAAGAATTAAATCACAATTATGATCAATTCTATGCCTAAACATACATTGAAAATTTAAAGTAATTTACACTTATAAGTGCCTAAACAATATATGCCTTATCAATCAAAAACACCACAAACCATCCATATATCCAAATGTGAAATTCAGGAGGGAAATTCGTCAAAGGCTTATAGCTTATGGAGCTAAAAGAGAAGGATGATTCATGAACAAATCTGTTCCAAAACTTAAGGATAAAAAAGAATGTACCAAGCTATCTGCTTAAAAATTGTAAAAGACAAATAGAAGAATAGATGGAGACCCTAAACTCTAAATTCCAAAATAAATTAGAGTTATACAGAATAAATCTCATGTCCTCTAAGAACAAAAGACTCAAGTCATAGAATAGAGTGACATAAATGTTTTATGCTCAATATTAAACCACTTCTCCTAAAGCTTAATGTCTCTTATGAAACAAAGCAACACATCATCTCTCTAAATATATGTATCATGGAAAAAAACAACCATAACAATAGAGTCAACTTTGTAGCTCATGATAACCACCCAAGAAATCCACATTTGACTAAAGAAATCAACATATACATAATAAGTTAGATAGCAACTATTTCAATTAATGGATCAACACAAGGAGGGAAAGAGGGGATGGAGGGGGTTGGGGTATAGGGCAGTGTGTGGGGTGGTGGGTTGTTGTTGTTTGGAATGAACCAAAAGCAAAACACCAACCTTTACCTTTACCTTAACCTAAAATTTCCCTTAAAATTTTACTCAAATAAATTTATTTCTAAACGCCCTAAAAATGTCAAACTTTTTACAATCAAAGAGTTGAGCTGAAAAAAAAATAGAATAATAAAAAATCCCCAATATGAAGAGAGAATCCTTTTCCCTTTAAATGATTAAAGTTCATGTTTGTTTCAATGAATCACCCCCCTAACCTTTTTTTCCAAAAAATAAATTAAGTATATAAATCTCTTTTTCAAAGCTTTAAAAACATCAAACTTTCTATAATGAAAGAGTTAAGCTTAAAAAAGAAAATAATAAAACCTCCAATATGAAGAAAAATCATTTTACCTTTGAAAGATTAGATAGCATGTTTGTTTCAACAATAGTAAAGTCTTTGTTTTCACTTAAAGCAAGTGAAATAGATCAAAAAAGATTGGTAGGGGATCCAAAAAGTTTGATCGTTTACTCCCTATATATGTACATGTGTGTGTGGGTGTGTGTGTATGTGAGAGAAAGAGAGAGAGAGAGAGAGAGATGTACTTGCATTTGTGAGAGACAAACAAAAAGTCAGGGTCAGAGTCATTAAGAGAGATAAGGTGTTTCTTTTGAGGGAATGTAAAAGAATTAGGGTTTTCTTTTACTTTAAGTTAAGTCAGTAAATTTGAAAGAAAGAAATGTGGGATATATGCTATTATTTTTTTCTCATTACCAATTTTTTCCCTTTATTTTCTCAAGCTCTTTTGTTTTCTTATTTGGATAAATGTTAGTTTCATTCTATGATAAACATGATAATATATGATAATAAAATTTGAGAGAAAGGAATTCGAGATATATGTTATTTTTTATCATTACCAATTTTTAGTTTTATCATCTTAATTTGTCCTCACTGCTATCTTATTTTCGTCATTATATAATAAACATGATAATTTATTTTATACTTGACTACAAACTTAGCCAATAATATGTCTTACGCAACATGTAATAAACATAGCAGAAATGATGCACCTAGGAGCTAAGTTATCACTAGGGCTTACCAAAAGATTGAAAATGGGTCCCTCAAAATATCAAAGAGAAAGGCGATGGGAATAGGGTTGAACTTTAAGTAGCTTGGTGAAGCTGTTCGTCGAAAATGACTCACCAATTAGCACAACACGACAAAGCCTTGGCTTAATATGACGCATAAGTAAATGACTAAGGTCCATTCGCTACTAACCTCAAGCTACTAGCAAGATTAGATAAGCATAAGAGGGTTGTAACTTAGAGAGGGTTTCTTAGAAGAAACTGTGAAGGGAATATTCATTAACTGAAAAACTTATTTATTCCAGCTACAATGGATAAGGGATGATTTATAATAAGTCCCTATGGTAACAAAGGAAAGAACGAAATTACAAAAGGGGGTAATTCAAAATTAAGATACCTAATACAAGCTAAAAGGGGTAAATAAGACAAACAAAGCATAAGGGAATATAGTACAATGTTAGAAAAAGTTTCAAACAGGTGGTATGCTATTGTTAGGTCCATATGCTAAAACAACTTAGCAGTCGGCATAGTAGATAGGTCAATTGATCAAGTCAGTAGTTGGAGCTCAGCAATCTGGAGGTTGGATGTAGGAGTTTGAGTTGGGAGTTCCGTATTAGGGTTCCCAAAGTAAAGTAAGGTTTGGCGAGTTGATCTTGCTAAGAATTCAACCATGAGCCATCCAAGTACAGTAACTTGTCTAAAGTAGGTTAACCAATTAACATATGTCTAACCAAGCCCTATAGACCCTTGAGTCGAGCTTGAGTGAGAACTCTCAAGGTCGATAGTTCATCAACTCCACAGTAGTGTTGATGATTTTCCCTCAAATCTTAGTTACCTTCCTCTTCTAATACAAAGGGCATTAGATCAAAGATGTTGAGGGTCGACAACACCCCATTTCCTTCTGGTAATTCTAGTTCATAGTCGTCGTCATTGATCCGTCATAAGACCTTAAGGGGACCATTTGATCTAAGTGATAGCTTCTTCGTTCTCTTTCTTAGGAATTACTCCTTATTGAAGTGAATTCAAACAAGGTCTCTTAGACTATAGGCAATGTTCTTTCAACCTCTACTTCCTTGTTCTTACTGTCGGGCTACTATTTTGGCTAGTTGTTCAGCAACCTTCTTATCTACTCTAATGAATTCCTTATGCACTATAAGCTAGACTAACTTTCTCCTCTAGAGGTTAGGTTAGCAATCATGTCCAATGCTAAGCTTAGGTTAAGTTCATAGACGACTTCAAAGGGTGATTTCTTATCGAGCTGTGGGTAGAGTGATTATAAGCAAACTTGATGATGGGCAGGCACAAATCCTAGTCATACAGATTATTCCCAACAATGGCTCGCAATAAACTTCCAACCCTCCTATTCACCCCTTCATTTTGACCATCCATTTGAGGGTGACAAGATGTACTGAACATCAACTTTATGCTAAGTTTCTTCTATAAGGGTCGCTAAAAGAAACTTATGAACTTTTTATCCCAACCTGAAACAAAATTTTTTGGGACTCCATGAAGTCGCATGATCTCCTGTAAAAAGAGATTAACAACATATGAAGCATCATCAATCTTATGGTAGGAAACAAAGTAGCTCATTTTGCTAAACAAATTGACATCACCATGATAGAGTCATGTTTTTGAGCTACTCAGGGTAGTCCAAGCATGAAATCCATGCTCAAGACAGTCTAGGGCTGATTAAGCACAAGCAAAGGTGTGTACTCCTCATAGGGTTCCTTCCTTCCTTTAGCTAGCTTGCACACCTTATACCATTCAAAGACTTTGTGCACATCTTTCACCACTACTAGCCAATGGAAGTGCTCTTTCAACAATTCATGTGTTCTCTTTTCCCCAAAATGGCTAGCTAGGCCTCCTACATGAGCTTCCTGAACAAGTAGTCTTGAGCCAAGCTATTTGGTACGCATACAAGTCTACCTTTCATCAAATCCTTTGTTCAAGTAGAAACCATCCACAACTCCTTCATAATTACATTTGACCACTATGGGTCTAAAGTATAGATCTTGCTCGTATTAATCAAAGAGAGTACCAAATCTAAGTACCCAAGCTTGTAGGGTTTTCACAAGCACATGCCGACATGATAAGGCATCAGCTATAGTGTTAAAACTTCCCTTCTTATACTCAATCACAAAACAAAAAGTTTCCGAGAATTCCGCCCACTTGGCATGACATCAGGAAAGTTTCTGCTAACCTCGCAAGTGCTTAATGGATTCATGATATATATAGATGATGAATTCCCGAGGTAGTAAGTAATGTTACCAGTTCTAAAGAGCTCGAATAAGAGCATAAAATTCCTTATCGTATGCAAAATAGTTCAGTACAACTCCACTAAGTTTCTCATTGAAGTAAGTAATAGTCCGACGCTCTTGCATGACAATGGCATTGACGCCAACTCTTGAGACGTCACATTCTAACTCAAAGACTTAATCAAAATGTGGCAATGCAAGTACTAGGGTAGAAGTCAACTTAGAATTGATCTCTTGAAAACTCCTCTAAGCACCTAAACTCTGAGTTCTTCATGGTCAACTCGATTAGTAAGACAGCTATTGTACTAAAGTTCCAAATGAACCTTCGATAAAACACAGCTAAACCACGAAAGTTCCCCACATCTACTATATAAGTTGGCATTAGTTAATCAAGGATAGCTTTAACCTTTTCATTGTCAACTCGAATACCTTCATCGGATACAACATACTCGAGAAATATAACTTCACTCTAACAGAACACACATTTCTTCAAGTTACGGAATAGATGTTTAGCTCGGAGAATGTCAAATTATGCTCTTAAGTGCTCAACATGAGATGAGAGGTCGGCACTATATACTAGAATGTCATCAAAATAAACTACAGCACACTTACCAATCAACATTTGCAATACGTGGTTCATAAGCCGCATAAAAGTGCTTAGTGCAATTGTGAATCCAAAAGGTATCACTAACCACTCAAAGAGACCGTCCTTCGTTTTGAAAGCTGTCTTCCACTCATCGTACTGTCTCATTCGAATCTAATGGTAGCCACTCTTCATATCAACCTTTGAAAAGATTCGAGCACCATGTAGTTCATCTAACATGTCATCCAGTCGAGGTATTGGATACCTATATTTGATAGTGATCTTATTGATAGCCCAATTGTCAAAACACATCCGCTAGGAGCCATCCTTCTTTAGTACTTGAATAATTGGCACAATACAGTAGCTCATGCTTTCTCTAACATATCCTTAGTCAATGAGCTTGTTAACTTACTCCTTAAGCTTAGCTACTTGTTTAAGATTGAGCCTGTAGGCAAGTTAGTTTGATAGAGCTGCTCCAGGCTGGAGATCAATACAATACTCAATCCCTCTAATAAGGGGTAACCCCTTAGGTAGTCTATCAGGAAATAGGTTAGCATATTCTCGAAGTAATGCTTGCACATCGGCTAACAATGTTCCAATCTCTTTTAGCTCAAGTAATCTCTTTGTCAAGAAAACAACACAATGTCTTAACTTAATTGTTCTAAAGAATGCAGCTCGAGAGATCACCAAGGACTTCTTCTATAAGGACTTAGAGATCTTGTCTTGTGAATCCTAAACTTCCTTAAAGCTTACAGGAGCAAGTGCAACCTTCTTACCATCCTTCTAAAACATTTAAGTATTCTAGTATCTATCGTGGAGTACTCTCAAATCAAACAACCAAGGTTGGCCAAGAAGTATGTATGAAGCACACATTGGCAAGACATCACATAGCACCTCATCCTTATACCTATCCCCAATGGAGATCAAAACCTTCACCTACTCAGTGACCTAGAGTCCACCTTTGTCATTCAACTAGTGGATTTTGCACAAGCAGGTATGAGGACAGGTCAGCAACTTCAAGGCACGTACCACTCCTTGTGCTATGACATTAGTACAATTTCCCCCATCAATAATCAAAGAACATAAGTTACCACTTACTTGGCAATTAGTGAGAAAGAGATTCGCCCTTTGCTCACTCTCCTTAGCAACATTAGCACTAAGAACTCTCCTGAAAACCATACAGTATTCTCTAAATTTCAGTATCTTCTTGGTACTCATCTGGCAAGTGCCTAACATCTACTTCCTCTTCTCCTTCATTAGTACTCATCTAGTAAGTACCTAACATTTACTTCCTCTTCTCCTTCACTGGCACTTTCTATTTCAAATTGTGGCTTCTAACCCTTGATGGTCATCACATTTCGTTTAAACATTGATTAGCTACATGCCTAAAGCCAAGGCATTTGAAGCATTTAATCTCCCTTATATTCCATCCTAAGCTTTGGCCAATTTCTTTCTTAGCTCTGGGCTCCTCAGCTTAGATGTACCTCAGCTATCATCAAGTTGACTTAGATGGGGTCTACGTCTGTCCACCTCAGAACTATAGAGAGGTCTACTAGAGATAAGTTGCCTTAGTACACCAAGTCAGCTACTCAGTGCTCAACTAAACTTACTTCACCTCTACCACGCAAATCTCTAAGTGATTCGAATGGTTTCATCTAGAGTCCTAACCCTTTGCACTTCTACTATGTTGTTAAACTTAAGTCATATTCTAGATAAGAATCTAGCAGTGGTCCTAAATTCTAGTTCATCAACATCGCATCAGATCATCAATAACTAAAACTCTCAAACATACCCATCCATAGTTTGACTACCCTGCCTAAGCTCTTGAAGATGTCAAAAAGTGTCTTGCTCATAGTACTTAGGAACAAATCTATTCCTTAAAACTTGCGTCATCTCAGTCTAAGTTCTTATTTTATGTTAGGCTCACTAACGTATGGTCTATACCTTCTTCCACCACTTTGTTGCATACCTAGAAAATTCCAAAGCAACCACATAAATGTGCATTATATCCTCACAATCGTAGAAATCAATTTTTTTTCAATCTTTTCTTCCCAGTCCATGTGTTCCTCAACACTGCCTATTCCAAGAAGCTTGGAACTCGAACCTTTATATTCTCAATTCTTCTAGGTGCCCAAACTTCTCACTCATCAAACTCATGAAACTATTCATCCTCTTCTTCTTGTTTAACTTCTTCTAACTCAAGTCTTCATTGAATGAGTCCTTAGCTTGGTTAAGTCGTGCTTGTGGTGCATTCATAACATCAAGAGCTCGAATTTCTACATCAGCCCTCTTATTCTATCTCACATGCCCCAACCATACTCAACATTTCTATCTTAGGGTCGTACATCTATGAACCTCTGTACAATCATAACTAAGTTAGTAGCAATGGTAGTGAGGTTTTGAAACTATTCATCGGTACCTCGAGGAGTTTGTTGCTCAAGATGACTACGCTCAAGTGCATCACTTTCAGCATCACCTATCTCTCTTATACACTTGGATTCAACATTTCCATAGCAAAGTCCCAATAACAACACAAACTAACAAGAGATTCCACAAAACACTGTAACAACCCCCTCCCCCCCCCCCCCCACCCCGTTTGATTATAGTGAGAGCAGAGTAAAATAGAGTATGTATAACAAGCATAAGAAAGTCTAACAATGCCACTGCTTAGCCTTTGCTAGCAACCTCAAGCACTGATACTAAAGATAATATGATGTGCTTAGGAACTAAGTTATCACTAAGGCTTACCGTAAGGTTGAAAATGGTTCCCTCAAAATATTAAAGAAAAAGGCAATTAGAATACGGTTGAACTTCCAATAGCTTTGTAAAGTTGTTTGTCAAAAGCGACTTGCTAATAAGCACAACACTACTTAGCCTCAGCTTGATATAATACACAAGCAAAGGAATAAGGTCCACTTGCCACTAACCTCCAACTACTAGCAAGATTAGATAAGAATGTGAGGGTATAACTTGGAGAAGGTTTCTTGCAAGAAACAATGAAGGGAATATTCATTAATTAAAAAACTAATTGATTCCAACTACAATGGATAAGGGACTATATATATTAAATCCTTAGGATAACAAGGAAAAGAACAAAATTACAAAAAGGGGTAATGTAAAATAAAGATAACTAATATAAGCTAAAAGGGGTAAATGAGACGAACAAAGAAAAAGGGAATATAGTACAATGTCAGAAAAATGTTCAAACAAGTGGTATGCTATTGTTAGGTCCATATGCCAAGATAACTGAGCAATTAGTACAGTAGATTGGTTAGTTGATAAGGTCAACAGCTGAAGTTCGGCAATCTAGAGGTCGAATGCAAGAGTCTAAGCTGGGAGCTCGATATTAGGGTTCCTAAAGTAGAGTCAGGTTTAGCCAAGCTAATCCGGCAAAGAATTCAACCATGGGTCGTCCTAGTACAATAACTCATCTATGGTCGGTTGAGTAGTTAACATGTGTCTAACAAGGCCCTATAGACCCTTAAGTCAAGCTTGAGTGAGAGCTCCTAAGGTTAGCAATCCATCAAGAAACATGAAGGCCAATTTTGTTAGCTAATATATACAATCAAAAGCAGAACTTTAGGAATCCTTGTTGATGTTCAAAATTGGTATTATGAAATGGTAGGACACTTAGTGAAAGATGAATCTATAAAAAAAGGAAAAAAGTTAGGCTATGTAGTGCTAGGACAAATCCGATGCCGTCACTCCAATGCCTAAGTCAAATCAAGGAATTAAGTAAAAGTAAAAGGTAAGTGAGTCGTTGAAGTGTCCAGAAGAAGCCTACTATAATCTTTCGATCTCTATTTATAGCCACGAATCTACCCCTATCTAGTAACCATTACCTCCAAAATATGCCTCCATGCCAAGTCTGAATTTAAGACCACTTCCTAATATTGTAGGATATGGATGGAGTGATAGTAGCTAGTAGGTAGTTATTTCTACAAGAAGCCTAACTGTTCATGCCATATGTTCAAATTCGAATTCTTTAGGGTTGATCGAGTCATAGTTAACTTGGAGACAATCCTTCCAAGTAATCAAGGATAATTTGACCTACTTTGGTTGGGTTATTATATGCTACTCCAATTTATTTAGCTCTCCAACTTACCCAAGCTAATCAACCCTTCAAGAATGGCCTAAAGGAGCTTAGACTTATGGTGGAAATGGAGTTAAGGTGAATAAATAAGTCAATTACTCCTCAGTTTAGGTTAGTACTGACCTTTGCGAATAATTGCTATCAACATTAACCCAACCCCCCCCCCCCCTCCCCCCATCCTCCCCAAAAAAAAAAAAAAAAAAAAAAAACTCAACTTGATGGGTGCATCAAAGGGAGTACTGATATTTATCCGACTAAGTCCTTAAATCGAAGTTCTTACATTATTGTGAAAAAATATTTTAGAGTATATATTAACTCTTGAATCCAAGCTCATCATTCTAACCTCATTTTCAAAGCTGTAATGTATTTTATGGATACCAATCTGCCATTTTGTCTAGCTAGTCACAAAAATCTCATGCCCGCCTGAGTGTCATTTCATGTCCTATTATCAAGATATGTACAATCATGTTAGAACGCATGCATATCCTCAATAATGCAATCTGATGTAGGTCATCAGATCCATGTCAGGCATACACAATCAAACAGTCTACATTAATTGCTAACCGCTGCCCATATGGATTCCAAAAAACTGTAACCTCTTCCATTGTTTTTGTTCTTTCATTTTCATATCCTTCTTTTCTTCTTCTTTGTTTCCCATTCTCTCATTACTTTACGTTATCTTGCTCCCAACTTTCTCTCTACCTATTCTGAGCACTACTCATCTTTCCCATCACTTACTTTTCTTTTTTACTACATCACTAAGGTAAATATGTCAACCACTGAATCCAACAACTCAATGCATGAATAGTAATAGAGCCAAGAACTATCCATTAGACACTGGTCAAATGACTCTCCTCCTCACAGAGAACCCCCAAGCACTACAGGTTTCGATGACAATCATTGCCCCTAGGATTAACTAGGCACACAAGTTTGGTTAAAATTCATGTTATCTAGTCGTGGAAGATTAGAAAACTCCCTTGTGATGATGATCCACCAAATAATGCCATCCCATTGTACTCTGGTATTGAATATGACATGAGCCCCAATAGCATTGCTAACACAAACTGAACAGGAATTTAATGCTCTGAGGCTCAATTTTCATTCTATCCCTCAAAAATTGAAGATAGAAAGGCCCCAACCGCATGAGCGTATTATTATACTCGAAGATCCAAATTTCACTCTTTTTAAGAAATACTTTAAGGTTTGTTTAAGGTTCCCCTTTTCTCTTTTTCAGAAACTGACATACCGCCGTATTTGTCTTTCTATGGTCACCTTAAACTCATACAGATTATTAGTGGATTTTGAATGTATTTGCGAAAATTTAGAAGTTAAGGCCACTATGATGTTGTTTTGATATTTTTTTACATTAATAAGAGATGATGATTGGTTTATGTATGTACCCAACCTTGTAGAAAATTTCTGATAGGATTAGAATCTTCCATTCATGACTGGAATAAAAAATGGGTAGTTGTTAGGTTAGAAGCCAACTTAGACTTCCCTATGGTTTGAAGCCAACTGATCAGGCAATCTGATATTAAGCAATCGTTCCCTAATGATATGAGGCAAGTGTACCTATTAAATTCTAATATAGCAAATATGATTTTAAGTCGATCCCTCAGAGACCTCATGTACTAATACTAACTTTAACTCTATTATCTAATTGAAAAATTGTGATGGGTTAAATGAATTAAAAATACTAAAATTAACAAACTAATCTAATTATGTGACTTAACTAAGCAACTTAGGAAGCAATAAAATTAAGAACAACCTTAAGAAGGTAAATAATGTATTTAGGAATTGTTTCCCCTAATGTTTAACATGTGACCATTAAAAATCTATCCAATTCCATCTCTATTGTTCTCGACCAAAGGAATTTACAATTAAATTTAACACCTTTCTCAAGCATATTAATCCTAATCCTAAATTATTTACCAGAATCTCTTCACTTAGTAATATAATCTAGGATTGCATTAATGTACAATGAATTCCCACACAAAAATAACAACTTTCTAAAAGAATCATGCATCTTATCTCCAAGTATTCATGTAACTCTCATCAATCATGTCAAGACCTCATTACCCATGTGATTTCTCAATCATCATGCATGATATCATAAATTGATACCCTAAAAATATCAATTAAAAATAAAAACATATAATTGAATCAAGAAAAATAGAAACTTTATTGAAAATTATCAATAAATCCAATAGTCACATGAAACCTAGGTTCCACAATCCTAAATATAAGGATCTTAAGCTATCATAATGAAATTAGAAGAAAGTTACAACAAAATCAAGAAATAAAACATGAAAAACCCCTTTTGTTGATGAAAAATATCTTTAATCTTGAAGTTAGATGATACTTGCAGCTTTTCCCCTCTCTTCTCTTCAAGTCTCTTCTATTTTGAATGTCAAAAGTGATGCCCAAAACCCTCATAAGTCCTGATATAATATATCAAGAAATTTCCTTTTTCATCACCTTTTACGGCTTAAGACACAGTTGTATCCTTAAGTCGTGTAACTCATTGACTTTGAGTGCTAAAATCATCTTGAGTGGGATACAGCTTAGGGATACAGTTGTATCCAATGCCATGTAACTTTCCGACCGAAAATGTGTAACTTTTCCTACTTTACGGACACAATTATGTCCCTAAGTTGTGTAACTTTCTAGCCATCAACTTTGTTTTACTTCAATAATGAGCCTCCTAATTGGACATAGTTGTGTCTTACTTTAAAACTTCATAACTCCTTCATTTAAGCTCCGAATTAAGTAAAACTTGATTCTTTCAATTCGAGAATGCATTCAAACCCTGAAATCAAATTTTCACTTAATTAAGTATCGATTTCTTTTAAAAACAACGAAAAATATAAGGGAAATGCTATAAAATCGCTATGTAAAATGTATTTAAAATAAAAATGATCACTTAACAATAAGAAGGTATACAATACTATTATGGAGGCTTATAACCATAATTGGTTCATTTGGGATGCCAATACCATCATTTCTAAGTATTCTTACGGTGTTTCAATCTTTCCCAGAGATGAGGCAAGAGTGGTTGAAGGTGACAACGCCACTCATGATAGGTACCTTAAAGGCTCCAATAAAGGTACTATCGTCGACCAAGGTAAGAGGAAGGACCTTCACATACTTCAGGAGCTAAGTGGTCTTCCTTGCTCGTGCTCGAGATGGTGTCTATAAGTCCTTTTATTTGTATTTTAATGTTTTTCTAACCTAATCCTTAAGTGTTTCCCTAAAAATATGTTACTCAAAGACTATAACTCTAGGGATTTGTTCACCAAGCTAAAGGCTAATAGCTCAAAGAAAAAGGAGGACTCTAAGAAGATCCCTATGAAGCAAGCTCTTGTGAAGCCATCAACAAAACCACCTACAAAGCCTACCACTTACAAGACTACAAAGGAAACTCAACCAACAAAAACAACTGCAAGGAAGGTTATTGAGGCTACTAAGCGAAAGAAGCGACCTAACACCTATGATTATCCCCTACTGAAGAGGGACCCAAATAAGGATTTGACAAAGGGCAAAGAGGTCCCTTTCAGAATACTAAACTCTATTATTCCCTCTAGAAAAGACAATAAAGAAGTTTTGCAATTCTTCCCTTGCTAGAACATCACCACAGCCGACCATGACCTAAGAAATGGTTAGGTTGCTTAGAGCTAATAAGAGGCATTCACCTTCCAAAGGACATTTAGCCTTTGATAAACATTGTTAAGCTCTATCAAAACTCTGGACCGAACAACTTGTTGCATCTAGCTACTTCCAAAATCTATGATGTAGGACTCTTCCAATCTCTTATAAGTAAAATTAGTATATTATCATCTAACTTAGTTTTGATTTCCCAAAATTCCTAATGCCTAACGACGGTTACTGATGCCTTAGATGAGGAGAAAAAGGTCGTAAGCTCCCTACCCCATTCTATTTTTATTTTCCCTTAATTCACTTATTCTAATGACTTCTTTCTCCTCCAAATTGCCAAAGAGGCTAAGAACCAAGTTGTTCGTATTAAAGCCGAGCAAAAGAATCTTCAAGAAAAGTGGGGTATAAAGAAGGAAAAATTGGAGGATGAAATCAAAAGTTGGAAAAGGAAGAAAAAGAGGTAGCTCTGGTGGAGGAATAAAAGAATAGCTGTCAATTGGTATCCGACCTTCAAGTGGCATAAGGTAAGTTAGAAACCCTAAAAAGTAAGCACAGTGAGGAGGTTTCCCACTTGCAGAGCTCATACAAGGAGCTATAGATTAAGATAACAAACATAAAGAAGGAGTAGGGCTTGAATTATGATAAAGCTTATCAAGATATTTAGGAAAGCCAAGGAAGATGCTCAATGTCATAGAAGATGCTCGATGAGATAAACTTGGCTCAAGATGAGGTCTTCATCTACCTTCCCGATTACAACCTAAGTTTTTTAGACTTTGCTAGATGAGGTCATAAAAAATAAGCTCTTGTAGATGAAGTGAATCCTGATGAGGCCAAATTAGAGGACCAACCAAGTAAAGGCACCGATACCCCCATAGCCATCCCAGCTGACACTCAAGAAAGATGTGACGCTCCTAAGGCCTTTGAAGCTCCTGCTCTAAATTCTTCCTGCGATCCTTAACACAACCCTAGTCAAGTTTTTTAAGACCAGACTACCATCACTAACCAGATTATAGAAAAGTGGATTGTTTTTCCATCCATTTGTTTTTTACTTCCAAATTGCTTCTAAGTCGAGATGCCGACCTTCTTCTAATGTAATGAGTACTCGTTAGACTTTTGCTTGGGCCCTTAAAGGACCCTTCTATTTCATTAATCTGAACTTTCAAGTTGTACTTATGTTATTAATGCTTATGTATTCAATCGTTGATCTATATAATGCATTTGCTTCATTATATTTGCAAGCCTTTTAATTTGCTATTGAATGATTTAGGCTTTTGTTTAGCTCATCATCCTTGTCTATTACAAGATTTGGAGTCTTATGCTTGCACTTTAGTAGTTCGGGAGCTCCCCAAGAATTATCCACACCATTAGTTTAGAGTACTTAAGCTTATAGTAGCCTACCTGTCCACTGATTAAGCTTAAAATGTTATGCATGTATTTTAAGGCCTTTAGGTAACTCTTCATTGTTGAATAGACTTAGAGTATTATGCCCATCATCTATTGAAGACTTAAGGATATACAAGTAGCTCGCCATCCTTTACGAGGATTTATATGCCTATTACTCTTAAGCATGTTTAAGGCTTTTGTATCTCGTCATCCAAATTACTTTTAGACGTATAAATTCACATATATCCTTTTCTCGTTGTCTATCAAACATAGCACTTAGGGATTTAGCGCTTTGTAACTTATTCGTCACCCATTAATAGGATTTAGAGGCCTATTAAGTTCTCCTATACAAAAGAGGTCGAGTGAAGATCATGTTCATTATCTATGATTACGTTCATGTACAAATTAATAACTAGACACTTCACTATATGAAACATTGAAAGGGGATAAGGTCGGTTCATCGGCTCCAACCATACACAACAAATTAATAATAGAAATGAATAATCAAGCAAGTCTGTGGAACAAGTCCACTTACAAACATACCTACAAATAAGCAAACAAAAATAATAATAAAATAAACAAACAAACATATCTTCATCTACATATTAGTCATTCAAAATATGGTCTAAGGTTATCAACATTCTACACCCGAGGAATACATTATCCGTCAAGGCTTTCCAAACTATAAACGTATCCATTCCCCATCACTTCCTTTACCCTCACAAGGTCTTCCCACACAAGAGTTAAATTCCCTTAACATTCTCTTGTTCCCAATGCCTCTAACTTTTTGTAAACCAAATCACCAGGTTAGAAGCTCTTATGCTTAACATGTTTGTCATAGTACCAAGCTGTACGTTGCTGGTAAGCAGGAAGATGAGCCTTAGCTAATGCTTATGTTTCATTGATAGTATCTAAATTAGCTCGTAGGCCTATGTCATTGTATTCAGGGGTATAAGCTCGAACCCTTGCACTTTCTACCTAGAGCTCAATCGGCAACATAGCTTCTAACCTAAAGCCTAACTAGAATGGAGTGTAACCTGTCGATGTCCTCTGTGTAGTCCTATACCCCTACAAAACATTAAGCCGTTCATCTACCCATTTGCGACCAATTGGGTTTACCATTTTCTTCAAACTTTGAAGAATAACTTTGTTTACAACCTCTAGCTGACCATTACTCTAAGGATACGCAATAGATATGTAACACAGTCTAATTTTTCGAGCTTCACAAAACTTGTCATTATCAAATTCAGCCTATTATCTATTATAATGTCATAAGGTATCTTAAATCGAGTTAAGATGTTGCTGACCATAAAAGCCTCAATGCTTCACTCTACTATGCTTGCTACAGCCTTGGCTTTGACCCATTTTGTGAAGTAACCCATTACAACAATGATGTATTGTCTCTACTTGGTTTTCTTTGGGAATGGACCAAGTATGTCTAATCCCCATTAGGCAAAAGGCCAAAGGCTAGTGCATGGGATTAAGTATGAGCTCAAGGCTCTCTTTATTAGAGCATTTTTCTAATAGAGATCATAGGTCTAAGCTAGACGAAGTACATCTTCCTTCATTATAGGCCACCAATATCCCAAGCGCAATGCTCTTATTTACAAATCTACAACCCTAATGTGACTACTGTACACTCTAAAATGTAGGTTGGAAAGGACCTGTTTCACCTCCAATGGTCACAAACATATTAACTAAGGTATGCTCATACCTCCTCTTATATAGTTTTCCATCAGTAATTGTAAAATTAGCTACCCTATATACAATTCTATATATCTCTTTACTATCCTGAGGAAAAACACGATCTTTCAAGTAATCTATAATAGGATCCATCCAACAATACTCCATACCCATTTTATAGGTATCCCAAAGTGTAGTAAACAAGCCAATCTTAATAAACCAACTAATGGTTATCAAAAACCCAACAAGCGACGTAGCTCACAAGAAGATTATGATACATGTCCAAGATGTGTCACCAAACGATTATGTAGTCCTACCATGTTAGATAATGTGACCTATGTCCTGTCTAGTTATGACACACACATTAATTACCTAAAGAATTGATTCACTTAAACTATATATATAAAAAAAAAAATAGATCGCGAATATTCCAGCAAGTATACTAGGTTAGAATCAAGTATTACAAAGCAAGTAAGGTTGCCGATCCTCGAAGACTAAGAAATTACTAATCCTATACTGGTTCTTATCAATATTCAAGCAATCAAAAATAAATTAACTAACCTAATAATTTTACTAAAACTATTGAAAAGAAAATAACTATGAAATATTTAAAACTAAGTAATCAATTGAGAATTGTGGAAAAACAGAATCTACCCTAGATTATGCAAATCAAACTGTTATCATGTTATATAGATTAATAGCTATACGGTCATTCAAATAAAATTATTATGCCTTAAAACTTAAGGACTTAAACCTCTAATTAATCGGTCAGTTCCCGTATCTCCAATTAACAATGGACTCTAAATTATAATCATATATCTCCCGATACTATGATTGTCTAATGTCATAAATTAATTATTCCTAATATCTTAATGAATAATAAATCACCGAACATCACATTAATCTCTAGATAATTTCCAATTAATTCAATTAACGCTACTTCCACATTAATCAATCAAATTAATCAAGAATTTCTAACAAACCCTGTATCAACTCCTGTATCACTAGGGTTTCTAACAATTTTAATCAATTAAACAACTATAATTGAAATCATAAAAATTACAATCATGAATCATCCATATATCTATCAATCCTATAATACAAATACAATTCTCATCTTTGCTACCTAGGGTTTCATCAATTCCCATAAATAAAATTAACCAACCATGGAATTTGAAACGAAAGCATAAATACTAATTCAAATTGCAAAGACGTTCATAATTGAAAGTAAGAATAAATTACAAAATTGCATTAATATAAATAAAATAGATGTTACCAATTCTGTAATCTGAAAGAGTAAACTTCAATTGCAACTTCAAAATTAATCTCCACAACAAAAGTGAAATCTTCTCAATGATCCAAGCAATTCTACAGAAGAATTCTTCAAGAACTATCTACTAATTGTTCTAAGACTCTCTAATTATAAAGAAGATATAAAAGTTCTCTAAATTCTGAAACTCATGACTATTTATAGAGAAAACTACGGTTGGCTTTCACAGGGAAATTTTTTCATAAAGGCCGACGATGAAGGCCAACAGCATAGCTTCTAAGGCCAGCAGCGTAGACTCCAAAGCCGTCAGTCTTCAGTGTAGGCCGATTGATAGGCTGGCTATCTTCAATTCTAATAGTACTGTAGCTCACTTCGACTCCTTCATTGGTGTAAAATTCCTCTAAATTAACCTTATTTCCACTTTGAATCCTCTAATACCTGAAATGTCCAAATGAAAATACTTAAATACCAATTCTTAATGATTTCTATAAAATCAATAATAATTTCTCTAATTCGCTCATTAAAATATGAATAAAATATGCCTTTATCAAGAATCACACCACTAACATGATTTTAAATCAACAATTTGCACACCCAACACCTAACTCACCAAACCACTACAATAGTCAATATGAAGATCGACCAATCAATTATATAAAGCAACAAACCAAGCAAGTACTACATATCTTAGAAAGCATTACAACTAACTTCAAACAATACAAAAAGGATATCAAAAGCTAAAGACAAAATTAGAGTATACAAAGATACATTCAACTTCATTCATCACAAAGCCAAATGGTACTTACAATTTCAAGATCAGCATACCATCCCAAGAAGACACAAAAATAAGAAAACAACTACTATTATATTTTCAAAAGTCACTTAACCCCATGACCTTGTCAGCACACTTCAATAAACAATCGAACCCCTTTAATAGATCCTCTACTGCATTTTCAAAGGTTGCTCGAAATTACAGCAAACAGTTACCCAAGAATCTCCATCAACAAAAGAATACATCATAAGTCCACAACTAAGAAATCATTTTAGCATGGCTTTGAGTATAAACAAGGGATCTTTGCCAGCAATAACTTTCTTCAACAATCATGGCTAGGTTTCTCCATCTCCTATCAAAGACAAAGAAATGAGTCGACGCTTAACAAGCTGTCTAACAAGTAAACAACCTTACTTCAATAAAATCATCCATCAAAGAGTTAATCTAGTTGAAACAAGCCTCCACAGTAGACAAGTCTCTCAACATGAAATGGGAAACAAGGACATCTTCACTAAGAATAATGGCAATGCAGATGTGACGTAAGATCTAAGCAACTATATAATAACACTCCAGGGAAAAGAGGCATTGAAGATCAAACGACCTCTTCTCCTAAAGCCAAACTACGAGCTCCTAATCCAACTTGCTGAGGTCATCAAAGCCTACCTTCTTAGCCTATTTTACCTTGACTTTAAAAGGAAGGCAAGTAAGGCAAGATAACCTCGGCTACCAAGCATCAAGCAAGATGATGCCCCTATCATGAAATAAAAAGCAAGAGCCTTTAGAAAGAGGACTAGGAAACACCCCATTTGAGGAAGGTAATCCCCACCCAACGCCCTCCCCCCCCCCCCCTCCCCCCCCACATGCGAAAGCAACCAAGCCAATCAATCAATCACCTCCCAAAAGAGGACTCAACCTTATACCTTGTAAGACCTTTCCTTGACTAGGTAAACCAAGTTGTCTCCCTCAAAAGTTGGTTAGCCGCATAGGTCATTGAACAAAGCTTGTTCTTCCTGCGCCATACCCTCAAATAAGAACCACATACGGTCCGGTTCAATGATAGAGGTGAAATGCAAAGCTTCAACTTCACATTAAGCAGCTAAGAAGGCAACCCATAGCAACAAAAGGAGCTATGGACCTAAAATGCAAAACAAGAGTCTCGACGAGACCTCTGCCTTAGAATCACAATCTAAGGCAGACTAAACCCTCCTTCATAACAGCATTAATACAAAACAAAAGCACCACTAAAGAGTGAAATCATATAAATGCAAGAACGATTTCACAAATGATGACCAACATAGGGAGCAAATACCCCTATTTACAATAATGATAAAGTAACAAAGAAGTCACTCCACATTAAAAGAATAGAAAAACCCTCATTAGCCAAATAGGCATGGGAAAGGCCATCTTTACCTCAACAAGAAAAATAACCCTAGAGATACATGTGGTGATAAGAATCAAGCTACTGGGCCTTTGACCCACAACAGAACCGAGGACTAAAAGAGCTGGCAAGGCGAATCCTCTTGCTCCAACCAACTCCTGCCGAAGCCTAGTATCTCTTTACCAAGTCACTCTATATGCCAAGCTGAATGACTGTCCATCTCTCTGAGGTATGCTGAATTGTTGAATGCCAAGAGAGTTGCCAAACCGCGCGTTTCTACTCAGCTATGTCCAAACTATCCATTTTCTCAATGCCACCTTTTCCAAGAAGCCGAGAGATAGACCCTGAGTTAATCAATCGCCCCTACTTGGACAAGTAGCCTGACCTTTTTGTTTGCATCCTCTAATAACGTCACCAATACACCTATGCTACATATACAGTTCCATGTAAAGAACTTGCTACACCAATCATTGTTTTTCTTGAATGTTCCTTTTTACCCTTTGCATTCTTGTACATTATTTCTTTAGGGAAATACCCTTTTTATCTTTTCCTTATTAGGAAAATTGCCCCAACTTATTGGGTGTAAATACCCCTTATATCTGCAGCCATAATCATCAAATTGACATCAATACACTTAACATTTTCCTCTTGTAAACATTGTTTTGTTTACTCTCATTTCACTCTTATCTTAACCCTTAAGTACGGCTAGGTGATGAGTAACCTCATCGGACCAATTCCTACGTCATATCAAGTTGTACCGTGAGTCCTTAGAAGCATATCCATCGGTACGTCATATCCATCAAAACTATTCATGGATTTGCTTACTTTTCATTCATTTGTTCTTTCGTACATTCCCCACCACCTCATTTTCAAGCTTTTGGCAAACTTAGACTCATTCAACAATCGACCTTATCTATTCTCAATTACAGTTCGCATCATCTTGGTATCAGAGCAAAGGTTTCGCTTGAGTTGTAGTTTGTTTTCGAAGTTCTGTTTATATTATGTTTTACATGTATGATACAAAGCGAGTTACTGTGTTCATCGTAGCTGATATGTTTGTTAGTTGTTTCGTTTCTAGTTTAGAGAAATGACAGATCTAAGTGTTGATATTAGGGCTGGAGATGATAACAGCGGTATTGTCCACCACTACTGACAATCTTAGGGTACTCCAAGAAGCACTAACGAGAGACTTGATGAGGTGGCTAACCTCCTAATGAATTTAACCAGAGTTGTTCACACGTTGGCTTATCGACCTTCTAACATTGCACCTAACACCTTACAAGCTGCTCGATCTGCTAGAGGTCAAAACCTAACTTAACCATTTTAGTTAATTATCGCCAAACAACGTATGTAGTGGCTTAAGAACTACATACAACTCAAAATTACACCTCATGTAGTCGAGGTTTAAAGATAATTAACTGACCCAAACTAAAATCCAAGTTCTAGCCCTTGGGTTTTATTTCATTTGCACTATTGTACATAAGTCAAAATAAAATTATATATATATATACTTTCTTTACCGAACATCAAATCATATTTTCAAAATCCTAAGTCTAACGGTGTGGTGGCCTCCGCAATCCACAAACATAAGCCCTAAGCAGAAGCTACAAGACACGGCCCCTCGCCGACAATTGGCATCTCCCGGTACCTAGTAAGCCAGTTAACTTAGGATAGAAACTCAATAAAATGATAACATAACTAGTACCCAATCTTGCAGGAGGCCTTCCTCTTGTAAGTCCCCGACCATCTTCTATATGAAGCGACAATCGGTGTTATTCAAATGCAATTATGGGGAATGCATGATCCATTTAATTTCTTAATCATACAAGTAGTTAACCCAATTTTCAAGGTGATCAGACAATTTCATTCCATATAATCGTACGTATAAATTATCACAAACAATTCCCATTATTATATAATTAATAAGCTATAGCATTCAGTTCACAAATTCATACACATATATTTCCCATATCCCACAAGCATCCAAATTTATATATATAAGTATAGGTGCATCTATTCTACAAGCAAAATTAAGAAAAGAATTATTGAGAATTTACTTACTCCGCCATGCGGGTCAGTTAAAATAGTCTGTAGGCAAGTCGTCTCTGAATGTGGGATCCCTTGGTCATTGAAATCATAATACTATAAGAGATTGAAATAAAATTTAAAAAAATAAGCTAAAACCTCTTAAGTTATACTTTTGACTAGTTTTCATATTTTTCCTGATTTTATTTAAAAGTTCAATCATATATAAATTTCTCGTTTTAAATCCGATTTTTATGATCTTATAGTTGATCTTCATCTTTTTCAAGTGTACTTTAACGTAGTGAGGTTAGATTTTTTAGTTGAGGCACGTAAATCCACCTGTAGGTTAGAATAGTAGCAGTCCTCATGATGTGGAGTGCTTTTAGGCTTTGTTTGATTAACGGGCTTTTTGGTAACATGGGAATTCCTTTAGACTTAGGCTTAAGATTTCATTCTAGGCTCAAAATACTCCTTAAGGTTAGATTGACAACTTTGATTTATACTCCCAAGACTATCAATCACTTCTTGGGCTCTTAAGTGGCTTAAGTTGTCAAATGGGCTTATTTTTTATTCAATTCAAAGATGGTCACTTTCTTGGGCTTAGGGAATGTGTTATGGGCTTCTTGAGAGTCTTAAAACAACCCTTATTCATGTGACAAGTTACTGGTTAGAAACTTAAGGGTGATCCAACTTGACATTTGAGACCCGTTTTGGAAGTTTTAAGCTTGATTTTGAGTTTTAGGCATAATACACTTATCAAACTTGCTTTGGTGTTCTTTTTACTTTGTTTACTTACTTTTATCATATTCTCAAGTGTCTTTTTGGGATGTTGCAAATCTGGTCAGTTTGAGTGTGAAGGCTTCCAACTTGATTTTCCAACTTATTTCATCATTTTCTTAAGTTTAGGTATTAGATCACGAACTTAAGCTACTTATATTCAAATCTTAACTTGACTTATTTTTCATGAAATGATTATTTGGCTCATACTTTACATGAAAATAGAGGATCTCACTTTTATCATACCTCCCATATCATAGTTCATGTCTTACAAAGTTGGTTTCCTCATAAAACTTCATGTAATGGATTTTTATCTTTACCTAAGTCTAGATTTAAGCATGTTTAACTTAATGAAAGTATAAACAACGTCCAAATGACTTCTAAACTCTCATGTCCATAGTGGTTCTCTTTCATTCAAATTCTCATTTCAAGATTTTCTTAACTTAAAATCTTCCATTCCGAGTGTTAAACAAGTATCTTTACAAAACACTAACTTTACATGCTCAAATTTCAACTTCCATGTAACGTTTTCATGAGTTTGCTTCTTAGGGTGGTCTTTGATGTTATACCAACTTATGATCATACTCATATCTTCAAGAAATCATAATCTCCTAACATGAATACTAACCAACTAACACAAGATATATTTACTCGTCCTTAAAGAAAAAAAATTTTATGGTTGTGTACAAAAGTTCCACTTATGCTCTTTGTCTTGCTGCCTCCTTCTTGTACCCCTTTTGAAACCCGAGTTGTGATCCTTTGAAGTGGGGTTTAAGGAGTGTTATAAAGATCCTAAGAGCTTTGAATGTTGGCAAAAGCAAGATAAGAAGAAGTTAAAAGTGTCGTAAGTATATGTATACTTGGAACGTGGCGGTAAGTGAAGGATTTTGTGGGGTATGGATGTTTCTTCTTTTATGTTGTTTTCAAAGTGAGAGAAAAAGAAGTGAAAATGAAATTGAAAGTGAGAGCAAATGGGAAAAGAGTGGCTGGCTGGAATGAGGGTAGAAATGTGTTTAAGAAGTTTGATTTTGTTTTCTTGTAGCATGCACAAAAATCAACAATTACAACTATTAATGATGTAAGCATTAAGGGGTGAATAGTAGAGTGTAACATAAAGTGATTAATGGATGGAAGACAAAAGTATGACCCTCCTTAAATCCATGCTTAAACCAGCCATTGGGTGTCCTTTTGGGAATGGAATTGTCTTGTCTTATTTATTAAAGTTAAGCATGTAAAATCTTGTGATAATTTGTCCATATGTAGTATAAGTGAAGGGGTAATAAAGAAAGTGTCTTATAACTAGATTTTGATAAGTTATCAATTGATAAATGACTCCAACTTTCAATCGATCAGTCATTTAAGGTGATTAGTTGGTCTACTTATTCAAGTGTAAGGGTTAAGCATGAAGATAAAGGAATTGTCTTATAGGAAATTATTTTAGGATTTACTTCTTAAATTGTTTTGTAAATGATAATTTAATTCTTATAAAATTATGAAATTTTCTAAAGTTGAATGAAATTATTCAAATTAAATTATCAATTAGTCACTTAAGGTTAAAAGTCCTTAATTATTTTAAGGCTTAAGGTTTTAGGTGACTTTAGAGTGCGCAATTTTTTCAAGTTCGAGTTTTATCGATAATAGACTTTTGAATTGAAAAAGTAAGTTTGTTTCTAATCATAAACTTAAGTTCTTAGTTTAGTTAATCCTTGGAAAAATTTGGAAAGTATTCTTATTCAAATCATAAGCCCGCTAATAGTAGGGTTTACAAGAGTTACCCGAAGGGTTACCCCCACTACGACGTATAGAACACTATATTGACTTAATACCCAGCACCACCCTATCGAATAAGCCTGCCTATCGGATGAATCCCAAATAAGCTTTTAAGCTACAATGCCAAGTCAATGAGTTACTAGAGAAGGGCTATGTTAGGGAAAGTCTCAGCCCTTGTACTGTAGCGGTGCTTCTACTGCCAAAAAAGGATAATACCCAGCAGATGTGTGTAGACAGCCAAGCAGTGAACAAGATTATAATCAAATACAAGTATCCTATTCCAAGATTAGAAGATATGCTGGATGAATTGAGTGGAGCCAAGATCTTCAACAAGATTGATCTCAAGTCTAGCTCCCATCAAATTTGCATGAGGCTGAGAGACGAGTGGAAAACAGCATTCAAAACTTGACATAGACCTTATGAATGGATGGTCATGCCCTTTAGCTTATCGAATACCTCAAGCACTTTCATGAGACTAATAAACCATGTGCTAAGACATTTAATAAGGAAGTGTGTCGTTGTGTACTTTGAGAACATCTTAGTCTACAGCATCAACATGTCGAGTTATTGTAAATATCTCCAAGACATACTGAATATCATCCATGCCAAGAGATTATTCAGCAACCTAAGAAGTTTTTTTTTTTTTCTAAGAGGAAATGGTATTCTTAGGCTACGTAATAAGTAGAGAAGGCTTATGAGTGGATATGAGAAGATCTAAAAAACCGTCAAGTAACCGACTCCTACTACTTATGCCAATGTGAGAAGTTTCCATGGATTGGCTTCATTCTACAGAAGATTCATCAGGAATTTTAGCACCCTCACCACAACACTTACTAAGCTAATAAAAAAGAACGCTGACTTTCGATGGGGAGAAAAGGAGAAGAGAAGTTTTGCTAAGATAAAGAAAAGGTTGACCTCCGCCCCTATACTAGTTCTGCCTAACTTGGAGAAAATATTTGAGCTAAAGTGTGACACGTTAGGCATTAGAATAAGCGTTGTCCTAATGCAAGAAAGCCAACCAATTGCCTACCACATTGAGAAGCTTAAAGGACCTCAACTAAATTACTCAGTGTATGACAAAGAACTCGTGGTACTAATCCAATCACTACAAGTATGGCAGCATTATCTATTGCAGAGAGAATTTATCATCTATACTGATTATGAGTCCCTAAAGTACCTCCGAAGTCAGTCTAAGTTGTCGAAACAACAAGCAAGATGGGTTAAATTCCTTAAGGGATTTAATTTTATGATAAAACACAAGTAGGGAAAGAGTAACGTAGTTACAAATGCTCTTTCGAGAAGGCATGCACTTCTGAATGAACTGCAGCCCAATGGTTTAGATTTGCGAGTATCAAAGAACAGTATTCTGAGGATCCATATTTTAAGCCTATACTTACGTGTTGTGTCAATAGAAGGACAATGGAGAAGAATCATATAGAGGGAGGATACTTATTCCGAAGAGGGAAATTATATGCACCAACCTGTTCACTTTGAGAGCTGCTGATCAGGGAAGCCCACAGTAGAGGACTATTCAAACATTTTAAGGAGAAAAGAACATATGAATTACTGAGTGGTCGATTCTTTTAGCCGAGAATGAGGAGAAATGTGCACCGAGTTATTAAAAGTCATGCCATATGCAAGAGGGCTAAGTGTTGAGCCGAATAAGGAAAAGCAATGCCTTAGCCTGTTCCAACAAAACCATAGACCAAATTGAGCATGAACTTTGTTTTTAAACTACCACAAACTACTCGAAGCAAAGATTCTATAATGGTTATTGTGGATAGGTTCAACAAGATGGTACACTCCGTACCCCATTCTAAGACTAACAACACTTTGGCTATTGCTTCTTTTCTTGCAGGAAATTGTACAGTTACATGATGTATCGAAAAGTGTAGTCTCTGACAAAGATCGAAAGTTCTTGAGCCATTTCTGAAGAATCTTGTGGCGTCGAATGGGGACCAAACTACTATTCAATACTTCCTGTCATGCCCAAACTGACGGCCAAACAAAGGTAGTTAATCATACTTTGGGATCACTGCTCTGAGCTGTAGTGGGCTAGAACTTAGTTGACTGGGACGTTTGCTTGCCAGTGGTCAAATTTTCTTACAACTGAATAGTGCATGACACCACTAAGCAGACCCTCTTCGAAGTGGTCTATGGTTTTAATCCCAAGTTGCCCCTCAATCATACCCTGCACCTGTGCCTGCGCAAGAGGACCCTAACGCAAGAGTTAGAGCACAATCCCTTTAGTACATCTATGACAAAGTCACTCAACACATCAATCAAGTTGCCAAACGTATGTAAGAGAAGGCCAAGGGTAGGGTGGTGAAATATTTTCAGCCAGGAGATTTGGTGTAGCTACACTTAAGTAAAAAGAGGTTTCTAAGCAAAAGGAGGAACAAACTATCCCCAAAGGCTAAAGGGCCTTTCAATCTCCAGAAAATCAATGATAATACCTACAGATTAAAGCTACTTTGAGGATTATGGGATTTTTAACACCTTCAACATTACCGACCTCAGTCCATATCACCCCAACAGAGAGCTAATTGAAAACCATTTGGATTTGAATCAACCCAAAAGAAATAATAGGAATCAAGCTATTAAGCCTTTAACCCACAGTCGAACCCAAGGACTAGAAAAGCTGACAAGGCAGATCCTCTTACTCCAACTAACTCCTACCAAAGCTAAGTATCTCTTTGCTGAGTCACTCTGTATGCCGAGCTAAATGACTGCCCATCTCTCTAAAGTATGCTGAATGGTTGAATGCCAAGAAAGCTGCCAAACCCCGTACATCTACTCAGCTATGTTCGAACCATCCAGTTTCTCGGCACCACCTTTGCCGAGAAGCTGAGAGATAGACCTTGAGCTAATCAGTCTCCCCTACTTAGACAAGTAACTTGACCTTTTTATCTGTATCCTCCAACAGCATGATTAATGTTCCCATGCTACTGTATAATACCACGTGAAGAACTTGCTACACCAATCATTATTTTTCTTGAATATTCCTTTTTACTCTTTCTATTCTTGTACATTACTTCTTTAGGGAAATACCCTTTTTATCCTTTCCCTATTAGGCAAATTGCTCTAACTTATTGGGTATAAATACCCCTTATATCTATAACTATAATCATCAGATTGAGACTAATACACTTGACATTTTCCTCTCATAAACATTATTTTGTTTACTCTTATTTCACTCTTATCCTAACCCTTAAGCAAAGTTAAGTGGCGAGTAACCTTATCAGACCAATTCGTGTGTCATATTAAGTTATGTTGTGAGTCCTCAGAAGTTCCATTAGTGCGTCATATCCATTAAAACTATTTGTAGGTTTGCTTGCTTTTCATTCATGTTTATTCTTTTGCACATTCACCACCACCTCCTTTTCAAGTTTTTAATAAGCTTAGACTCATTCAGCGATCAGCCTTGTCTGTTCTTGGTCACAGTTCACATCACATGGTGCCCCTAGTCCAACAATGCACATCATATCACCATACAACAGCAATAATGACTAAACCAATCACTACAAAATCATCATTTCCAAAGACACCTACAACCGAACAAGGTTACATCAACAAGATATCAATACCTAACCAATCAACAAAAGAAGAACAACCGTCACAATAGACAACTCTAGCAAAGGCCCTTGCTAACAACCTACTCCCTATAGCTAATAAATAATTGAGCAAGTAGCTCGATAGGGGGAAGCAGGGAAGGAGGAGGAGGGCAGCATGGGGGAGACATGTGCGGCTTTGTCTCCATTAAAATAAAAAGATAAGTGAAATGAAAAATAACCACAAAACTAGCAAATGGAGGCCAAATGTAAAGGAATTGGAAAAGCCCTCCCCATAATAAATTTTGCAATAAAAACCTGCTTTTGTCTTCGCTACACTTCAGACTAGAGTTGGGGGAGGGAAGGGGGTGGGTGGAGGTTGGGGGGTAAGTATTAATACTAGTTATTGGATATAGGCCAAGAGCTTAAGACCTAAGCTTAAGGCAACAGTTGTCTAGAGGACAACTACCTCAGAAAGTGATAACCCTACACAAGCTTAGCCACATAGCCAATCAACTGAACATCGACCAACTCATTCATGAGGTCAAACAATCCTAGCTAAGTAACCTCAACCTCTATTAAGCCAAAAGGCATAAGGCCAAGTGAAGATTGGATCATCCTAAGGACTACACTAAGTAAGGGTTTGGAATAGAGACGTGCTCTCAACACATCTACTCCTCGTAGTTCATATGCGCAACCTTTCCAAAGGCTTCCCCTAGTTCAACCACGCAACACTCAGTTCACATTGAATGCAATGTGACATTTGGTATCTCGTCTCTTAAAAGCCCATGTGACCAAAGTGTATGATACTGAAAGACATTAATGAGGATAGGATAGACATAAGACCTAAGGATAATCATTCTTTCTACCGATGTCAAAAAATCGCATGAAAGCAACCCACCTCCCCTTAAAAATCTTGGTACTACAAGATCTAACCTGACAAATGACTTCTACACATGGCTTATGAATACTCTTCTTTAGACCTCTCTCAAGGGAAGTTCAAAAGAGACATAGCTCTTCATATACTTGTGGAAGATCTTTTCATGGTCTAGAAAGCTTAACATGATTACCAACCTTACTAACTTAAGCATCAAGTGACCACGCCAAACAACTCTGGTATAGCAACTCACCCTTGCGTGTTTTGCAACTAGCCCTCCTAAGATTGAGAACCTCCTAAACTAGGCCCACTACGCCCTAGGTGACCCAAAAGACTACCCACAATTACCTAAGGTGACATATTTTTTTTACATATATACTCTTAAACATTATTTCATATCATTTTATAAATTTTAGTATGCACATAATTTACCTATAAAATTTTATTAATCATCTAAGCCCAATTCGCATGTTTCTAATAAATACCGATCAATATATTTATAATTAACGTTTTAACTATATTATTACCTTATTATTTCAATTTCTAAAATGCAAGCTTGTGGGGGCTATTTCTACTAACTTTGTTAAGCCCATTGCAAAAGTCAGGTTTCAACGGACTATTTTTCACGAACACCGTAAATTCTACGTATCACACCAGAACACCGTGCTGTGGGGCTGACACTTTGGTTAATAGTTTGTATATTCCGCTACTCTTTCATCATGCCATTGTTTTGAGTAATTATTCTATGCCAAAAGTCAAGCCGTTACCTCAATATCGCTAAATCCGCGATTTTATTTATTTACAATCATTGCGCAGTTTACTTACTGTATCCTAATTTAGTCTGTTCATAATTCTTAACAGCAATTTCTAATGCCTATTCTTTTTGTAGCTTATATTTCTACTTACTGTGCTTATCATACCAATTATCGTCTTACATAAAAAATTGTATTATAATATAATCGTATAATTTTATAAAGCTCTCCTGAATTAACAACCGAACGATTTGATTCTGCCTGCTTTATAAATCGTTGGTTCTCTAAATTCAATTTCCTGATGTAACTAATTATATTTTCTTCTATTTAAGGGGTTTATTAAAAAAGGTGGTGGTGGTGTTTTCGGGGGGGGGGGGGGGGGGGGGGGGGGGGGGGGGGGGGGGGGGGGATGTACGGAAATTCACTCCTGAAATGGAAAAAAATAAATAAATAAAGCTCCCAAATATTTTTAAAAAAAAAAAAAACTAAAAAGTTGATTGAAAAAATGTTGATTTAGTTGTTTTTCCCCTCCTAATGTTACAGTTTCCATAAGGACAACCATCTGATCGCTTGAATCATTGATTACTAATTAAGAATAACTGAGAGACTCATTCTTTCTCCTACTTGTTTATTGCTTCACTGCTGTTAGAAAAATAACTAATTTCTATAAGCATTTTACTCTTTCAACTTTCTCCAAACAATCGATAAGTTAATAAGATAAACAGATTACTATGTCTTGAGAGATGTATAATTTACAATTTACAGTCTGAAAGGAGGTGACGTACCCCAGAAAGGGTCACCGGGTTGTTCACAGCAAAGATAAAAAAATCAGTTTAGAATTTTGAGTTTAATCTTTAATGAGACTCGATTACACTCCCAAGTCTCAATTTAGGTGACGCCTTCACCACGTTGACACGAGAAATACAGTACCGAATTCAATGGTTGTTAATCCTAAACCGTCAGTTGGCGAAATTGAAACGATGAGAGAATAGAGTGATTCAAGATGAGTGAAAAATATCATTGCCTCAGTTACGTGCAATCAACAAACACCTTAATTTCCTAAAAGAGATGTCAAAATTGCCAATACAGCAATCACAATCATTATGTTGAGGAAATAGTTGGACCTGAGAGGCGTATCTGGGCTTCCACCGACGGCTTCATACTCCGCTCGGATTTTCTGCTTCATTGCATCTGAAAGCTCTCTCTGCAATTCAAACATGCATTGAATTTTGTTTTATTTCCGCCCGCTCAATTAAAGCTTCCAAACATTTAATGTATGGATAGGTTCACAGGCATTGCCAATAGCCTCATCTTTTATTATTATAAGACACGCACAGAAAACATGACTCTTGTATCTAATCCTGCAGCAAACAATAAAAATTAAATGTAGATGAATGATTTTGGAACTCTCCTCATTGAAGCTATCGCTGAAAGAAACACTGTTTTCTTTAGATGATAAAAAGAGACCATCAGAATGGTGCAAGAGGTGAAAGGAGAATATTAACCTTTCCAGTGGAGTACTTGGCTGCAGCAAACTTCTCTGGTTGACCTTGTGGAGGAGCCTCATCCAATACAATGCCCTGATGAATATAAACAAGGAAATGCTTCGATTAAATGTAAGAAAATTCCTACTTCGGTGAAATGAATGAGTTCCTGGAAAATGTATTGAATAGAAAAATAAATAAATAACAGCAACAACAATGGACCTACTTGGTTTCTGAAAATCAACTTTCAAAATTCTTCCGGAGGACTACATATTTGAACAAGTGAGTGATAATAATTGCAAAAGAGAATAAAATGGCTCCTATTTTTTATTTAAGAAAAGAAATAAGAAAATGTTCCACACCAAACTATTTAGTTTTGTAACATACTAAAGAAAAATGACATCAGAACTACATTTACCTGTTTTTGGAACTTACACAATCAGAAGGGAAAAAAAAATTGTTATAAAGATTGAGTTTCAAGGAATGAATGATGCGTCCTATTAGGACAGCTTATGAAACCTCACAAGCCTAAGAGTAGAGAAGAATAAGCATAAACAGAGATCTGCAACCAACCTCTGGTGGATCAAATTTGGCACCAAGGTTGCTGAGTTTGGCATGTGCTTCAGCATAGTCCTTGAAGAATGTCTCCTTATCTTCAGCATATTTTTCAGCATATATCTGAATTGCATATATTTCTTTAAAATATTGCCTTCCAGGTCATAAACATAAGAGATTATTCATAGAACCTCCATTTAGACACACTCTTGACATAGTTACCTTAAATGAAGGATCTTCAAACAAGACAGCATCGGTTGGCAATACCAGCAGGTCTTCATCTTTTCTTTCCTTAATATCCTGCATTCAGAAATAATTATGACTTAAAGGGGTGAAGAAGGAACAAAGCATCCTAACAATAAACTTAACATGTCAAAAAAAGCAGTGTCCTAACACACAAACCTTAAAGTAGGAATTATCAAACTTCAACCATTGCACAGTCCAGGACTGCCCCCCTGGTGCCCCTGGTCCATCTTTCTGCAGCACAGGAACTTTTAATTACAATCTAGCAGCCCCCATCAAAGGGATATCTTACTGACCCAACTTATTGGTCCAACATAGAAACATTTCACGTTTGATTAAGGCCCTTTGCAACGTTGGAACATGAGGACACATCCACCAACACTATCCATTTAGGTCTACTCCAATGAATCCCACTCCCAGCAATTTACCATCCTACTACCATCTAAGAGGGTAAAAGGAGGGGTCTCCACTCTCCACAGTGAGGAGTTTCATGTACATAGCCCATCTCCAGGAATAGACCATCATGACATGCACGGTATATAAATTTCTGAACAAAAAGGATATGCACTGCATATCTTATTTACAAAGTGCAGAAGTGGTGTTTTCCTTAACTAAAGTACTTCCATCATCTTTCAAAATAATAAAGGAAAACAGTTTTCTTTTTTATCACATACACAAGTACATTAAGAATCTCATATAGACAACCAAAATCCAGGACTCCATGCAGTAAAAGAAGTGCCATAATTGACAATTACGTGAGTACCATCCCAAAGGGACCAAGCCCAAGGAGAGAATGAACCCATATCTAAGAACTAAGAGACCAAATATTGAATGAATCATTCCTCTTTTTAGAACTTATGTGGTCCCAGGTTTAGACTTGACAGCTCTCTGCAGATACCAAGATCAAGAAAGTTTTAATCTAATTAATTGAAGGACCTGCAAAAGTTAAAACCTACCGACAATCTGATGCCCCATCAATAAATCTCCCTTACTGGGAAGCAAGAAGAGTTTTCTCGAAGCACTTTCTTTTGAAAGTCTATAGATAGAGCATGAATCATTGATACTGGGAACCAAATCAAACACAAAGTTTTGAAGAATGCATGTGTAGTTTATAATTTTCAATCCTCTAACCAAATCAAACCAAAGTTTTGAAGAATGTATGTATAGTTTATAATTTTCAATCCTCTAACCAACAATAGTACTTAACAATTTAGGCCCTGATATTCATTACTTTTGGGGGGTAATTCAGATTTTTTTTTTTCCCCCAAATATTGAAGGTATGTACAAAAAGAGGGGTATCTCCCCTGTGCAAGCAAAGGAAAATATCCCGCAATTCCTAACTACTTAAGAAGCTATACAAGAACTTAGTTATTGAAGAAGCATCAACACAACTATTTCTTTCCACTAACACTAGTAAAGGACGAGAGAGACTATTGAATTGATACACTAAGGGACTCTTCTAGTAACTGTTTGGGGACGAAATGTAGGGGCCCTGTTATTTGATCATTTCTTTCACTCCGTATGTAATAAAGTATTGCACTAGCCACCTTACACCATGTGACGCTTAAACTGATATCTGGACCGTCAAAGAAAGCACCATGATTACGGGTCAAGCATGCCACATTAACTGACCATTAAGTTCCCTTGGAATGGCAGTTCAAATCTCTCCCTCGCAAAAGCACACTCAAAAAATAGATGATTGTGGTTCCCATCCTTCACATTGCACGTGTAATAAGAGTTCATATTGATTATTCCCCATTCTTGCAATTTGTCAATGGTATAAAATTTTTGTTTTGCCATCAACCAAGCGAAAGAATCATGCTTAGGAATATGATTCTTGAACCATGCAAGTCCATGTCATGAAATGTACATCCATTGTCCTTTTGCAACATCATAACCCATCTTGATTGTTAGCTCCTTAGTAGGGAGATCTCGCCACCTTACTCCCATCCTCTTTAAGGGCATTAGGTGATGGAAAATTGGACCAAGTCCCCCTTGATCAGCTCCCAGACATCTCCTACGTACGACAATCAACAAGATTTTCCTATGAGTGAGCATAGATGAGGTCCTTTAGGCCAACCAGAAGAGTGAATCATTCTTTCACCAGGCCAATCAACTAAAGGCCCAATCATCATGCCAAAGATCAGTCTTGTTGCCATTATCCCCTTCCTACTTAAGTAAGGATTCTGCAAGTAATTAGCTTGTATAATTTTCCCCCACATCCATGAAGCTTCAGCTGTTGCTTTAAAGTATCAAAAGTTCTGGCCTTTCAATAGTTCAGCTCATACCCAACTTGGTCAAAGGGCATCCAGATCACCAATGCACAAGTGCCAAATATGCTTATTGTGCTACTTTATTCCAAGTGAAAATATCAATAATTCCTAAACTGTCTTCTTTTTGTTGCAAACTTCATCCCAACTAACCTTTGCCTTAGCTTTATGCTCATCATTTCCATTCCATATGAAGCTTTCAAAGTTGGTTGTCAACTCCTTAAGTATGAACTTGGGAAAGGCAAAGATAGAGGCCTAATATACTAGGAGTGAAAATACAACACTTAATAAATTGGACATGCCCTGAAAAGAAAGAAACTTACTTGTCCAATGGTGTATCCTATGAGCAACTCGGTCCACAATGTCCAAACAATGATGTTTCAAAGGTTTTAAGGCAAAGAACAGTACTCCCAAATATTTGTTAGGTAAAGAACCAAAAGAAAGACCCAATGATTGAAGGGTTTCATGTTGAATTTGTCAGCGAATTCCACTCAAGAAAATTCGACCTTTGGATTTATATGTAACCAGACCTAATAGCACCTTAAATTCATCTTACACTTCCTTAATTAAGCCAATTGTTTCCTTTTCAGCCCTTGCAAAGATGAGTAGATCATTGGCAAAACACATGTTTTAACTTCCCCTTTTTACATCTTTCAATGTAGCTGGAAACTACTTTGATTTTTCTTTCAAAATACATGAGAACAGCTCCATTATTAACATAAGAAGATATCAGGATAATGGATTCCCCTTGGCGAAGTCCACAGGTACAGAAAAAAATCTCTACGAGCTCTCCGTTTCATATTTAGTGAGAACTCAGCAGTGGAAATTCATTGCATCACCAAATCAACATATTAGGGAGGGAAGTTTAGACAAAGAAGCAATTGTTTTAGGCAAGTCCAACTCACATGATTGTGTGTCTTTGCTATATCCACCTTTACCTTTCGCATCTTTATGATAGCCATTACAGAGTTCTTATGCTACTAAGCCATAGTTAATAATGCTTCTCTCTTGAATGAAGGCAGTCTAATCATTCCCTACTAGATGAGGAAGAAAATTCTTAGGTCTCTTTCTTAGGATCTTAGAGTTGGCTTTATTTAATGTATTGCAACAAGCAATAGATTCGAAGTAAGCAAGAGTAGAGGGTCTTTCAACCATTGGCACAAGTGTAAGAATTTTGGCGTTGATAAACTCAAGTAGAGAGCCAGCTGCAAGGAAATCTTTCGCTGCCTAAGGACTTCAACACCCACAATATCCAAAGTATCCCTCAAAAAGTTGACATTATATCCATCAAGCCCAAGCGCTTTGTTGGAAAAAAAATTTTTACTTCATCAAAATTAGGCTTATTAACTCAAGCCAACATGACAAACCAACACATCTCCTAATATATTTCCAAGTGCAAACAGGAGAGCCTTGGTGTTTTAGGTTATAAAAGTAGCCATTGAAAATAAGACATAGATAAATCATTAATCTCTTCCATAGTCGATATTCGAGATCCTTCATTACCTCAATAAGAATACAAAAGGATAGAAGTAAGAGTGATGCATGTTAGCAAAGTAAAAGCTAAGTTTTAATACCATGATTTCTTTGTCATAGAATTATTTGATAATCACTCTCGATCAAATAAGAAGAGGACCATTTGTTGTTGGCAAAATATGAATGAAAATTAAAGAGAAAATAGTTCAACTCATCACGAATAGCACATAGGAGTACCAATTTATAAACACCTCAAACATGATTAGAGGAGGTAGATAGTATTGACCCCACTATAGTATTGACCCCACTATTCATTTGCCTAATACATCAATTAATTTTCATCTACTATATCTAGAAAACATTACTAATATTCCTTAGAATAAATAAGGTTGAATATAATAAGACTTCCCCTCAAGCTCATGAATGAATATCCATCATTCCTAACTTTCTTAAAAGTAGTTGCAAACAATATCTTGGATAGTGATTTGGTAAGAAAGTCTACTTCTTATTGTTGAGAAGAAACATAGGCACAATTGTGCCTCCATTTTCAATTTCAAACTTGTACATGTTTCATCCTGTCATACTAAATTAGTTTTTTAATAATACAGACAACTGTCACTATATATTAGAGTTGTTTTAGAATAGGGGATCTTTAGATCATCTAGCAACCCTTGAAGCCAAATAACCTCACATATTCCTCATAACATGGCTTGAAACTCAGCTTCTGCATCGGTCCTAGTTACCATAGTTTGTTTCTTAATTCTTTAAGTAACCAAATTTCTCTATACTTCCATACAATAGCCTGATGTAGATTTACAATCAAATATATCACCAGCTCAATCAGTATTTACAAAGTACACAATATCTTTATTTGATGACTAGCAGAATGATATACCTTTTCCCAGTGTCCCCTTGAGATGTTTAAGTATCTGGTGTAAGGCATCTAAGTTTTGTTGAGTAGGAGCATGCATCACTGGACATTCAATACTCACAGCATAAGCTATACCAGGTCCTATTAAGGATAAATAAGTCAGATGACCCACTAACCTTTGGCATTGTTCTTGGTCTACTAGAGCATTTGACTTCTAAAATCCCCCCTCAAATTTTGTTCAAGTGCAGTTAGCACCAGTTTACATCCTAATTTTCTTGTCAGTTGTCTCTTTAAAGATCTAGGACATATTTCCTTTAAGAAATAAAAATCCCTTTTATATCCCATGCTACTTCCATTCCAAGAGCGGACTCCATATCTCCTAGCTCTTTCACTTCAAATTCTGATTTGATCTTTCCATTTTAACTTCTCAATTTCCTCACTAGTATCTCCAATAATTATGACATCATCAACATAGGCAATAATTATGGCATTCTTACCTCTGTTGATGACCTTTACAAACAAAGAATGATGGGATTGAGATTAGCAATATCCCAGTCAATTTAAGTTATTACTGAGCCTCAAAAAACCAAGCACAAGGAGACTGCTTAAGTCCATAGAGTGATTTCTTAAGGCTACACTTTTCCTTCCCCTATTTCATCTTTTAATCCTAAAGGAGCTTTCATGTAAAAGTCTTCCTTTAAAGCTTAATCAAGGAAGGCATTTTTAACATCAAGTTGATGGAAAAACCCGTTGAAAATTTGCTGCTAGAAATAATAAAACTCAAGTTAGTTATACTTGGCAAGGATAGCAAAAGTTTCTTCATAATCAATCTCATCAGTTTTGAGGATATTCTTAAACCGCTAAACAAGCCTTTGTATCTTTCAATTTTGCTATTGATTTGAGTCTAACATTGAATATCGATCAACTTCCCATGGCTTTCTTCCTGTTAGGGAGTAGGAATATAAATATTCGAAATAACTTGTATTTTTTCTTTCCTTTTATATTATTGTTTTCTTTCCTTGTTTACATCCTAGCTTGTGTACCTAAATTTGTAAAATGTTGAATCAATACTATAATGAGAAAATTTTTCTCAATTTTACATGCTTTACCTAATACCAAGGCAGGTTTTTCTTTATTTTTCTATTTTCTTTTATGATCCTTTCTCTGTTCCATTGAGTAACCCCAATTAGATCTGCCTTACATGGTTCACCCCTAAAGGGTGACATTTTTTCCTCACAGCCACCCAAGAGAGGTGTGCTACCTTATTTAAAGTGTGTTGCCGAAATTCAACACCAATCTGGTTAGTGCATGAGCCTCATGTGCCACTCGAGGCCCAGGTCACTTTTCCACCACATTAGTACGTATAGGCACATGATAAAATGTTTTTGCTTCTGACTTCCTTTTATTTTTGTAAGTCAATCTTGCATTGAGTGGGTGCTTCTCTGATTGCACTATTTTGGTCTTGTCTCCTTCTTGTTCTAATTTCAATGAATATTTCCTTGCTATTCCGAAGGTTTGAGGTCAGTTTTTAAGGTTTTCTATTTGTGAGACTGCTTGATCTGAATTAGGTATCCATGGGTGATGAACAAAAGACCATAGTAATGGTTGATGACATTTCTGTGTCTAAGATCATGGAACATAATTAACTAATCCTAATTATCTAGGTTGGTGTAAGACTGTTAGAATATACTTATAAAGTATTTCTAAAGATGACCATCTTATTGATGACCCTTCAATTGATGGTACTCATAGGGAATGGTTGAAAGATGACACTGAATTATTTTTGCAAATTAGAAATTGTATTGATATTATGGTGACTAGTCTGATTAAACATTATGAGTATATCAAAGAGTTAATAGAATATTTAAAATTCCTATATTTTGAAAAGCGAAATCTCTATAATTTACATAAGGTGATATGTAAAAAATTCTACCATCTTGAGCAGAATGATCAACCGCTTCAAGCATATGTTATGAGCTTCAAGAAAATATATAAAGAATTAAATGTTTTGTAACCATTTAGTGCCAATATTAATGTACAACAATCACAATAGGTGAAGATGGCAATTATGAGTTCTTAGTAGGGCTTAATCCTTAATTTAAGATTGCTAAATCTCACGTTGTATCTAGTAATAACATTTCCTCATGCATGATGTATTCACTAGAGTTCTTGCACAAAAACAACTACTTCTATCACTTCTTCTACTCTAGCCTCTAGCGCTCCTATCAATCGCAATAATGGACTAAGGGTTGCAAAGTCCTCTCACTAGCATTATAAGAGAGGAAATAATCTAAGTCAAAGATTCAAGGAGAATTGAGTACTATTACTATCATGAGCGTAGCTATACTAAGCACACCTATCAAAAGCTACTAAACAAAGGTCAGAGGTGATATGCCTTGGCCTTCAATGGATAGAGTCATAAATCGAATGAAGTTGTATCATAAATCATGTTTTTATTGAGATTTTCAACAAATAAAATTAATAAAATCGTGTAAAATCATACTAAACTGGTAAAATCATAAGTTTATATAATCATACATCAAAAGTCATAATTCTACCAAAAATCTACACTTAAACAATTTAGCATCCATTTTAACTAAGAAAAATATTATACAACTATAAATTCATAAAATTATATAGTTAACTCGCGATTTTAACTACTATAGTTAGAACGATATGACTCGCAAAACAATCCAACAAAATGAAAAGAATCACCACAATCTACTATAAGATTTGATTGATAAGATTGAAATATAGCTACAATTAGTTAAAAACCCTTAACCTCCACAAAAGAGATGATAACAAGTGTTTGAGATAAGTGGCTGCTTACAACTACAGAAAAGAGAGTATTTATACTACAATAGTGATACTGGCACTTTTGTAATTAACTAAAACAAGAAAAAACAAAAAATAAATAGAAGAAAATAAAAGATGTCAGGCTAGATGAGGATAGCCATCAAGACAGAAGGATGGAAAACCAGCAAGACAGTGTCGACATGAGAAATCGCGCATTTTGAACTGATTACCAGCCAAACAGCTCAAGTAGGGACCAGCCGAGCAGTGCCCCCTTTGGTTCTCCATCAGCAGGCCAATTTATCTAGGATCCGTAGGCCGATCTTGGTATTCATTTATGACACATTTTGTGCCCTTCACAAGCAGGCCGGTTAAGTAAGGACCAACAGACCACTCTGGTCTTCTCCTAAATGAGCATTCTATGAAAATTACTACCAAGCTGATGGTGATGCCTACCATTAGGCTGATGATCTTGTGTTAATGACTTTAGCTTCTTCTCATTTTTATGGATCGGTTGCACACTCCTTAGTTGATTTCAGGTGATGCAAGTCCCTTTCCGACTTGACAACCAAGACTTTGGAGCTCAATTCCTATCATCCACTCGAGGTTGAAAATGATTAGCCCTCAAGTCCCATAATATCTTTGACTTGCAAAAAGAAATATTTAAATTTCAGATACACTCTTGTTGCCTTCCTGACCACTTGATCTCTCTTTATCTCCTCTGGACTCGAGGTTAAAGTAACCTGTCTTCCATCTTTGGCAAACATATAAATGTTTTTGTGCCCATCATACAACAACTTCCTATCATACACCCAAAGTCTACCCGAAAGAATTTAAGCTACATCCATGACTACCACATTACATTGCTGCTCATCCTCATATTCACCACTCTTGTATGGATTCTTAACACGCTTAGTAACATGATTCTTTCCTTTTCCCCCAAACCAATTGAGAGTATAAGGCTAAGAATGTGGAGTTACTTTCGATCCCATAGCATGCACAAAGGCATATGAAGAGATGTTGTTACAGCTGCCACTATCAATCACTAATGAACAGATCTTGTTCTTTACTAAGCACTGGATAAAGAATAGATTTTCTCTCTGCAAGGTGTAAGGTCCTCATCTTAGGTACCTACATGGGCGTCATTTTCAGCTTCAAGCTCCTTCATTTGTGCTTTTAAGGCTAAAACCAAGCCCTTCACATCTTTCCTAATCCGTTAAGCTAAAACAACTTAGTCTTAATTACTGCTCAAGAACTACTATGTCAATAACACAAAGATAGTAAGCGCCCTAGATGTACCATCAAAGTGGACCTTATGAAAGCTTACGATAATGTATATTGGAGTTTCCTACAACATCTTCTTGGAGTTTATAACTTCCCTGAGCAGTTTATAGAGTGCGTCATGGCTTGTGTCACCACTGCTAAATTCTCCATCAACATAAATGAGGAATTTACAGGTTATTTCTCAACTTTGAAAGGGCAAAGACAGAGTGATCTTATCTCTCCTTACTTACTCATTTTGGTTATGTAAGTTTTTTCTAATATTATGAAGGAAAAAAGGAATACGGCTCATTTCAAGCATCATTGGAGATGTAAGAGATTAAGGCTAAACCATCTTTGTTTTACAGATGATGTTTTCATTTTTGCCAAAGGGGATGCACATATGTTGGAGCTTATTAAAAATGGCCTTCGAGAGTTCCATTTGCTGTCTAGCCTCAAGGCCAACACACATAAGAGTCACATTTTTTTCAATGGTGCCCAAGAGAATACCAAAAGTCAAATTACTAATATGTTAGGGTTTAATGTTGGCACTACTGATCAAGTACTTAGGCATTCCACTCTTCTCAAGAGGTGTGTCCAAGAATGATTGTTTAGAGTTTATGCAGAAATTTGCAACAAGGATTAAACTAATAAGTTCTTGTCATATGCTCTCCTCAAGAGGTGTGTCCAAGAATGATTGTTCAAAGTTTATGCAGAAATTTGCAGCAAGGATTAACCACTAGACTAATAAGTTTTCGTCATATGCTGAGAGACTACAACTCATCAAGAGTATATTATTCTCTCTTTAAGTTTACCATTCCTCTATTTTCATTATCCCAAACAAGATTTTAGCTCTCATTGAAACAAAGATGAAAAGATTCTTATGAAATAGTAATGATGAGTCTAAGGCTAAGGCTAAAGCGAAGTGGAAGGATGTATGTAAGCTCAAAAAAGGAGGTGACTTAGGGATCATCGACGTTAAAAAGTAAAATAAAGTTGCCTAATTGAAGCATATACGGTACCTTTGCTTAAACAAAGGTCATTCCTTATGGCCATATTAGGTTAGAGAGGAGTTTTTGAGGGGAAAAGTTTTTGCAATATTAGTATTCCTAATGATTCCTTATGGGCATGGAGAAAGATCCTTAAGTCAAGACCCTTAGCTAGACATCTATTAAAGTAGAAAGTTGAAAATGAGAAACTCATATCCTTTTAGCTCAATGATTGGCATCCTTGTGGACCATTAATTGAGTAGTTGAGTGAGTGGGCTAACATGACATTGGGATACCCTAAGAACATCTTACTTAAGGAGTTTATAGAAAGAAACAAATGGGCTTAGCCAGCTAGAGAAAGGTGGCATTTTATAAATACCAATCTTGGTTCCTTATGGATGAACGCTTTGTTAGACGATGCTTTGACGTAGAAAGCTGTTGAACAAAAGCCTTTATCTATCGAAAATGCCTATTTCTTGGAAAGGGATAATGAGCCCAAAGTGACTTGGTATCCCCTAGATTGGTAAAAAGGTATACCACCTAAAGTTGCTTTCATCCTTTGGATGGCGGTCCAGCATAAACTCTTAATGCTAAACAAATTACCGTAGTTGAGTACAACAAGTGTTTCCTTTGTCTATGTCATGAGGAATCGCATGATCATCTCTTCTTCACTTGCCCCTTCTTAAAGCTAATGTGGAAAAAATTGAAGAAGCTAGTTCATTGGAACAAAGCACAACCCTCAAGTCGTACATCCTTTGGGAATCTTTTGAGACCGCAAAACCTTAAGCCAATCAATATGCAGCATAGGGAACATTTTGCTATCACAACTTACTATCTTTGGAAGGAGAGGAACAAAAGAAAAATAGGAGATACAGCATCATCTATAGAAAATAATTTGAAAATTGTTATTTTTTGTCTTTTAAACACTTGAGCACCTTTGTGATCTAAATACCCTGCTTTTCGATTTGTGACTTGTATATGTTGTTAGTTCCATCCTTCTCATAACTCCTGAACTACGCTCAAACTCAGGCTCTTTAGGCTTTAGTTTTTCCTTAGGTTTCTCTCTAATTTGCCGCTCTTCAAGTCGAGAGTCAAAACCTTATTGCTTATCCCTGCTTCTTTGATTTTAGCACCCAACTCTCATAGCCAACTTCACTACATCATCAAGAGTAGAATATTGCTACACTTCAACATCTGTTATCCCATATCTCAAGGCAATGATAAATCTAGAGACGACCCGCTCAACAAGACCTTTACATTCACATTTCATTAACAAACTCTTAGGCATATCGAAGCAACTTACATACTTCCTCGTTTCAAGGTGTCCATCTAACAATACAATTCTGACTTATCATAAAGTGGCACAAATCTCTTTCTCATCAACCACTTAATCAAATTCTAGGTGGCAACTTTTGCCTCACCATCTTTGTTCTCTAAGTTGCTCCCACAACAACCATACATGAGAACTCAAAATATGCCTACTTTACGTTAGTATGCTTATCATATTCACCATAATCAAACAACCACTCAACTTGAATTTCCCAATCAAAACAATTATCCAGTATCCCTCACCCATCAAACTTTGGCACCGACAATTTAATATTCTCACCACCTCTTAACTATTGATTTCTAACATGCATGCACACTCCACCAAAATTATCTGCTTCATCCACTTCATTATTGTTTCTTCAATTACCCTAAACCCAAAATCTCTTATCACCATTTCTAACTCCACCTCCACATCACCATATTATTTCCTTCGCTCTCTATGTTGCTTCCACCATGACTAAGCATTACTTGAGGACTCTAAAGATGGCAACTTTACGTTAATACGTTCATCATATTCACCATAATCAAATAGCCACTCGACTTAACTTTCCCACCCACAATGATC
Organism: Lumnitzera racemosa; assembly: GCA_024138005.1. Taxonomy (NCBI): domain Eukaryota; kingdom Viridiplantae; phylum Streptophyta; class Magnoliopsida; order Myrtales; family Combretaceae; genus Lumnitzera; species Lumnitzera racemosa. The sequence goes on along the minus strand of JAMXBC010000010.1, from coordinate 89,147,729 downwards.
ATTTGGTGTACCCTACCCATCAAACTCTAGCACCAACAATTTAATATTCTCAACACCTCTTAACTATTGTTTTCTATCATGCCTGCACCCTCCACTAAAATCATCCACTTCCTCGTTCGATTTATTATTTTTTCTTCAATCACCACAACCCCAAAGTCTCCTATCACCATTTTTAACACCACCTCCACCACTCAATTCCTCCTTCAATGTCTCATCATTGAATTAGTTATTCATATTTTGCATGACGTCCTATATCATATTCATTTGATGAGTTAGCATACCATGGAACATTTCTATTAAGACAGTCACTGAATCTCCATTGAATGGGTCATGCACGTTTCCTCTCAGCTATTGTTACCACCATCTCTCTCACCCACCAGTTCGGTATTAATACTAGTAATACTCATCCTTGCACTCTAAATTTTGAATAACTTTTACTCAAGAATTTCAACAAACATTTTCAATGCAATTAACAACACTACTACAATTCCCACTTCAACACTCCAAATCCCCCACACTACAACAATCAATGATTCACAATACTGTCTACACTACAAATGATGCCCCACTAAAGTCACAACCACTTCACCACAACAATCCTTAACTTACTCCAATAGAGAAGCAATTGGGAATGATTGACTTACCAAGTTTGTTGAACTATGAAGCTTTGATACCAAAAAGATGATGTGCCCTAAACTTTGATGGATAGAGTCAATAAATTAAACGAAGTTGTGTTGTAATTCCTAACCCAATATCACTCACGGAGTTTGGAAATATGGCGGGTTTAACTAGGTTAGAACAATATTACACATAAAATAACCTAACTAAACAGAAAGAATCATCACAATCAACAATGAGATTTGATCGATCATATTCAAATATGGCTAAAATTAGCTAAAAACCCTTCACCTCCATAGGAGAGATGACAACAAGTGTTTGAGATAAGTTAGTGGCTGCTTACAACTAAAGAAAAGAGGGTATTTATACTACCCTAGTGATAATGGCATTTTTGTAATTAACTAAAACATAAAGAACACAAAGCAAAAGAAAATAAAAGATGTTAAGCTAAATGAGGAGAGTCATCAAGACGGAAGGATGGGAAACCAGTTGGACAGTATAGCCATGAATAATCGTGCATTCTATGCTGATCATCGACCGAATGGCTCAAGTGGCCATCTAGGTGGTGTGCCTTTAGGTTCCCCACCAGTAGGCCAATCTTGGTATTCCCTAGCAGCACATTTTGTGCCCTTCACATATAGGCCTATTAAGCGAGGACCTGCAAGCCGATATGGTCTTTTCCGAAACAAGCATCCTGGAAAGGTCACCATCAGGTTAATGGTGATGCCTCCCATCAAGCCAATGGTCTCAAGTTACTAATTTCAACTTCTTATTGTTTATATGGACCTAATGCACAATCCTTGGTTAATTTTGGGTGCTTCGAGTCACTTCACAGCTTGACAACTGCAGCTTCAAAACTCAATTCCCATTAAGAGGTGTCACTCAGCTCATATTGCAACTGTTGCTGCTGCTCTACCTAGTCCTCCCTCAGAATAGACAATTAATATACCTGCAAGTGAGTTTGCTAAGTTCACTAAGTTCCTTCAATATCAGGAGACATTGAAGAATTGAGCCCATCCTATCAATACCATAGCACAATCAGGAATGCAGATTAGTGCTTAGTTTCCTCTACCTCATAATGAGTTATTGATACAGCTACCACTCATCATATGATAGGTAATCCCAACCTTTTCACCACTTTAGCTGATGGTCCTACATTATTATTATTGGGTCTTGCAATGTACGACTACTTTATTACTTTCTCTATCATCTATCTTAGATCTACCTGTTTCTCTTTTAAACTACTTTTTTGTAGCAAAATTACCTATGCCCTAAACTGTTGTATTTCATTCTCTCCCAATTACTATCTATTTCAGGATCATTTGACAAAGAAGATTAGTAATAAAGGACATATCATAAGGTATCGACAATCTGGATATTCAAGTGAATGTTCCTAGGCTCATTGCCTGCTCAAGCGCCCCACTCCTTTGAAGCTAGCTACAAATGAGGACATCCTTCTCTCTCTCTACCTTGAAGAAATTGTGTTCTCAATTCTAGTGCGTATCATCTTTAGATTATAAGTCATGTGAGTAGGCATAACACCATTGGCAATCTTATGTTCCTCATGTCGATAAAAGTGCTAGTGCTCCTTTTGAGTTGGTACATTCAGATGTTTAGTGTCCTTGTCTAATTATATTTAAAATTGGATTTCGTTAGTTTGTTACTTTTGTTGATGAATATCTCAAATGACTAGGCTTTATTTGATTAAAAATCGTTTCAAGTTATTTTCCCATTTTATTGCCTTTTGTGCTAAACTTCAAACTCAGACTAATACTACCCTACTAATTTCCATTACCAGCTATCCAAAAAGCTTATTAGCTTACCTTAGTTGAAATAAGAATTCCTATTTGAATATGGGGTAAATGAATGTTAGAAAATATTTGTCTAATGAATTTAAAACTCATATGAAGCAAACATGGCATTTTTCATCAGTCTTTGTGTTGATACACCATCTCAAAATGGTGAGCTGAAAAAAAAAATAGACGTCTTGTTAAGATAGCTTGACATACTTTGAATCCTCCCATCACATATCCAGCTCCAGTTTCTTTTTAGAATTGGATCCAATGGATAATGATTTTATCCTTTCCCTTAATATTATATCCATCCCTTGATATTATATCCAGCAACAATTTCTTCTTTTGTTGCCTCCCTTCATATTATATCCTTCCTTAAAACTGTTCATGAGGCCTTATCTCATCTTAGTTAATGTACAGCACTGGTAGAAGAAATGCATGCTTTAAATGCCAATGGTACTTGGGATTTGATTAGTTTACTTATAGATGAAAGCCTACGGATGTAGATCGGTGTTTACAGTTCAGATCAATCCTGACAGATCTATTATTCAACTTAACGCCCATCTCATTGCTAAGGGCTTTACCTAAACGTTCTAATAGTTTTTCACTAGAGTCTAAATTTATATATGTTTAAAATATAATAAATACACCCTTACTTTTTGCCTATATGGATATGGACATGGCACAAATGGTGATGTGTCTTTGCCACATCATATGAGGTATTCTTTGAATTATTTTTCCAGAATATTTTTGGGATTACTTACTAAAAAAAGAAAAAGCAATATTATTTTCTTTTTCCCTTGAAAGACAGCTTAAAAACCACTGGAAATTCAAATCATAATGCTTTCTTTTAATGAGGGCATTAATTTAATGAAGCAATAAATCCACTAGAAGTATATAAACATTTATATTTTTTAATTTTAGTACCTAAATTTTAAACTTGTTCATTTTAGTAACCCAACTTTTCAAATGAGATAAATAAGTATTTCTACTATAATAGGCATCATAAAAAATAATTATTTGTTTCACTTTAAATTATTGAAGTACCAAAATAAAATTAAAGATACAGTTTAAGCACTAAAATAGAAATAAAATGAAAATTAATATACTTATATTATTATTCTATTATTTTATAACAACAACTATTATAACAGAAATATGAATTTATTTTATTTAAAAAGTTGACATACTAAAATAAACAAGTTCAAAATTTAGGTATTAAAATGAAAAAATATGAAAGTTCATGTACTCATACTGGCTTTATTCCATTTAATGAAAGAGCACAATAAAAAGCATAGAAAATTTCACTTTTTTTTTTTTGGCAGAAAAAGAACATTTAAAAACACCCCAAGACAAAAGCTCATTTTATTTTCCCTCTTTTCAATCTAAAATGGGAAAACGGAATGTGGAAGAAGAAAACAAGAAGTTACAGGAAGCAGTAGTTGTTTCAACATCCAGAACAATTTCTTTTCCTGGGGTTCCCTTTGCTAGGAGGGAAAAAAAATTATGATACCTTGTGTGGGTTTGGGAGGTCAATATTTCGAATGAATGACTTATTTAGGTGAAGTTCAGCAAGTAGAATTTTTCCGGAATCATGTCTAAGCAAATTGGGTCTATATATTTATGCTTTTGGTGAGGCTAAGCAAGTGGAATTTGATAGTTTCTTACACTAGAAGTAGGAGAAAATATGAAGAAATTAGGGTTTCACAAGTACCTGAGCTCAACCTCAGTCCAATAGCTACTGATCCGATCTAACAAGTTTTCTGACCAGCCTCCAAACTTAGACTCCTTCCCTTTTTATATCTTCCTGCTCTTAACTGAAATAACCAACTCTTTTTCTAGAAACTTCTCCCAATCAGGCCCGCTCATTAAGCACCACATCAGCACCAAAAACTTTCACCAACTAACGAACTAAAGAAATCCCCCCTGACTTGTACACCTAACTTACACAGTTATACACAACATACCTTCAAACACAACATATATTTACATGACTCACACAATACTACACGCAACACACACAGCACACCACCGCAACATCCCCAGACAACACACATGACAGAGGACTACACCACGCACACACTTCTACCACTATTTTACTTCAACACCAGCTCCTCTTCTTCTCTTATAAACACATGTAATTGGAGCTGCTACTCTTTGTATTCTATCAGAATTACTCTGGATGCTATTCAGTTTTCTTGTATGCAACTTTGAATCATCATGGTTGCTCAATTTTCTGCCACGGTAGGAGAGTTTTTTTTTGGGTAAAATTGCCAGTTTTTCCTTTTTTCTTTAATTTTTAATTTATTATTATTAATTTATTTAATTAATATATATAATATGTAAAATTTGGGTGCTTTTTTAAAAAAACAGCAGCATTTTTTCCATTTTTTATATTATGAACTTATTTTTTTATTATTTTAGTTAATTAATTTGTCTAGTTATTATATTAAATAAAATTATGAAAATGCTAATGTGGCTGTGACATAGAAATGACACGTTAGCATTTGTGCCATGTAGTAAAAGCCAGGGTGTATCTATTGTATTTTTAAAAAAAGTAGAGTGTCAATGTAATTTACAAACTTTACGGGAGTGATCAGTGTAATTTGCCCCAATTTTTAAGTCATACTAAGACATAACAAAGGTTATACATAAGAGAACCTATATATAGACAGTCCAAATATGGTTAGTAATAACAATTATTAAACTCACCAATCCTAACTATCAACAATATTAATTATACTAACCCTAAATACCAACAATATTAATTATACCATCTTGCAAAATTAATTACTGACTTGAGCCATATTTCCTACACAAATTACTTCAAGATCTTCCAACAGAACTTCCCATGAAGCTTCTAATGGTAAGTAACCTTCCCAATATATCAGGCCTTCTGATATGGCCATTTTTAATTTGTCCATCATGATTGGCTTTGAAACCATAATGTTATAAGGTTGATTTTTAAATAAATTTTCTGGCTCATTATAGAGAGAAATGGAAATCAACTCTCTTTTTAGGGCTCGTTATATGGAGAACTCTACGATCTCTAAGGAAGGGATTAATTTTAAGAGAAAACCCTAAAATCTCCTGAACTCTTATGTTCTGAAATTTTTCTAAAAATAGGACTTGTTCTTCTCCTTACTTTTCTGCCATTTAAAATACAAATGCAAGTGGCAGTTCTGTAACTGGTCCTATTTCCTCTCCTAGTCACTACTGCTACATAACTCCCTACATAATTATCCTCTATTAAAATTCCAACACATGACAAAGTCAAATGAAGAAAATAAAACTACAACACAGATTACATACATTCACTGACATATAAACACACGACTGCCTTAATTGACATAGAAATTCTGCATTACTAAATACACAACACAAACAGGCCAGCACACGCAACAGACTACTGCATAAAACTACAGCCACTTAGGAGCTGCTGCTTTCTGCTTCTGGCATTTGTAAACACACACAAAGGGAGTACATTTGTATTTACCGGTTAAAGAATTGATCAATGTTTTGATCCTAACACACTGTCCTTGAAATTAGTGGTGCAGAAGAAAAGATACATGTGGATTTTAATAAGATGGATGCAGTAAGAAATAAGCTGGTGATTTTGCAGCATATTTTGTAATATCAGATAAGGATTATAAATATATAAGGTAGAACCTTTCAAGTGATTCTAAAGCTCGATGAAAGGTTGGACAATATCTAATCCATAATGAATAATGATCTTGGACAATGACTACATTTGTATGAACTATTCCTTAAAGCTACAATGCCTGAGCCTCATCTCAATATCAACCAATGTGTTGCTTCATTTATTTCTCAACAAAGAAAGCTTGCCCTAGAATTAGGGTTCTTGACCCTAACTTGAAAAATGAAAAGGCTCGCCAAAGAAAATGCCAAGGCTTGATGTTTTTCAGAAAACCTTGGTATCTAAGATAAAAACTATGTGAGATTTATCTGTAATGGGTTCTATAGTTTACAAGTTATGCCAATTTTCAGAACCAATTTCATTAAGCAGGGAAGCAGATTAACAATGTTAGGATATACCTATGAGCAGGAAGGTATTGCATACCGTGTACTTAGTTTCTGGCTTGCCCCAACCACTGCGCTCTGCTCTAGACCTTCCAAGTGTATGTGCACCAGATAATGCTACAACCTCCTGCACAGTACAGCACTTGTTCTTGATATTTGACTTGTATGTTGGGACAGCATAATTTGGATTCACCACATTATGAGTTACCTTATCATTTAATCCCATCCTATAGAAAACATCTCGAAGATGAGCAGCAGGTGAAGGTGGACCAGCATCTGAATGAGACACAGAAAAGCATTCAATAGTGATCACTATGCATGGCAAAATAGATAGCACGAGTGGACAAATTAATCAGGATATACTGATAAGCAACAGAAGGTGTTCCTATTAGCAGAAAGATGATAAGATACTTCTAGTCTTCTACCAAGAAAGAGCAAAGAAAAGGACATCTAGAGAAAGCCAGAAGCATTTTAAGGAATTGTTCTCATAAGCATCTCAAAGATGCAAAAGGTCACTGCACTTTCTAAGAAGGGCTAAGTGGGCAAGAAAACCTACAGCAGACACAGTTGTACAAGACAATCATGGCTTTGGAAGCACAACATCCTCAATAGCTGCAACAACTTTTTCCTTTTTTCAAAAGCTTAGCTATCCTTGTAGCTAATTTTCTTCATTTTTTCAGGTTCTTTCCTTTTTGGGGAAAAAAAAGAGGAGCCTTCTTAACCATGTATTTGTGCAAAAAAAAGATACCACATTAGTTCTGAAGAAACTGCAATGTACGAATGAGGCCCTGACATAAGCCTTGCACATTCCAAATCTCTACTAATAAAACAAATAAGAAAAGGCATGTATGTGATAGATGATATCTAAAGTTATTTCCACTCATCATCTGACACCTTAGGGAGAGGCAAAGGAAGTGTTGCTGCAATCTGGTAAGCCTATAGCTTATTTGAACAAGCTCTGTAGAAATCTAGCCAAGTCGACCTATGAAAGAGAGCTGATGGGTTGGTACTTGCATCTGACATTGGCATCCCTATTTGCTAGGGCACATGTTTGTTGTCCAAATTGATCATAGGAGCTTAACGATCTTCTAAGACCAGAGTAAGCACTCTAGACCTACAAAATTGATTATATAAGTTGCTTGGCTATTATTTTGAGATCAATATAAAGCTCACAATAAGAATAGGCTGCTGATGTGCTCTCATGAAAATCCAAAGAGGTGGAATAAAAGGGAATTTTGTGTCCACAGTGATTGGACTCTGACAAAATCAGGGATGACGTAATGTCAGTGCAATTAGTCAGCTGTTAGGCAGAAGTTGTGGCAGGATGCAAATAGCATTCTTGGTTTTCAATTGAAGAATGGTGTCCTACTCTATATTGATAGATCAGTTATTTCTACCTCATCTCAGTTATTTCCAATTTGTCTCCATGAGTTCTAAGCTAAACACAAAGGTAGGCATTCTGGTGCCTCTCAGACGTATGGGAGTGTGGCTGATAGTTTAAATAGGATTCAAATGAAAAGGACTAAGCATGAGTTTGTAGCTATTAATGGATGAAATGTCGAACTCCTACACCCATGGTTTACTAAAGCCCCTTTCTATCCCTAATACTCTTTTGGATGCTATTGCCACAAACTTCATTGGATTTCTGAAGTTGCAAAGGTTTGATGTGATTTTGGTAATTGTTGATCATCTAAGGATGAAGATTTCCATCTCTTAAAATATCCTTTCACTAGCCATAGTGTGGCTGAGCTATTTATTCAACAATTGATTCACTTAGATGGATTCCTAATTGTACTTTCGGTGATAGGGATCCTAGATTTGCGAGTATGTATTGGCAGGAAAGTTCTCACTTGCAAAGGCATTCATTTAACTATGAGTATGGCTTAACATCTAGAAACTGATGGCCAATCCAAAGGGTTGAACAATGTTTGCAAGACAAGTATTCATTATTTTGCAGCTGAACAATTCCATGAATGGGCTTATTGGCGTCACTGGCCAGAATGTCCACTTAACACCACATACCATAGGGCAACTGGATCCCTTCAAGTGGAGTTAGGTCCAACCACCTCTTCATTGGCCACACTTTTGCCAGGAGAAAAAAAGGCAAGGTAGTGAATGAAGATTTATAGGCACAAGAGGCAGCTTTGCACCAACAGCCTCCGGCTATGCAACAATGAATGAGAAATATGCTAATTAATATCCATGCAGGGTGTCTTTTGAGCAAGATGACTGGGTGTTCTTAAAGTTGAGGTCTCATTGGTGTTAAATTATGTTTAAAAGACAGAATCTAAAGCAGCCTTTAAAGTTCTTTAGCCCATATCAGATCTTGGCTCGTGTGTGTCCTGCTGCTTATCGTCTTCAGTTACTGTGGGGATCTCATGTCCATCCAGTTTTCCACATGTCACGGTTAACAAAGGTTGTTGGCAATCAAAACTACGAAGAACCATGAAGCTGGTTAACCAAGCAAACTACATATTGTCTGATTAACTATTATTTAGCATGAAAACATAATTTGATATAAGCCTTGCTAGAGAGTGAGCATTGGGGATGTGGTGCCCCATTCACACTGAGTTCCGAGCTCGCCATATGCAGTAAACAGCTGCTGATAGGGCAGAAATCCACTTGTCTATAAACTGATTACTTGGAAGATTGTACAAGACCATCAAGAATACCATTCCATGTGGAGAAAGATGCAGAGTAGTTGATCACAGCCATAACTTCTGTCCAGACTGACCAAGAGAAAGCACAACTGAACAAAAGGTGCTCATGTGATTTCCACATTAAAAGAACAAAGATAACATGCAGTAGAGGCAGTCACGCCCCAAAAAGAAAGTTTGTCAGAGTGTATAACTTATGGTTGATTGCAAGCCAAAGGATGAAACTATGTCTTGGAATTGAATTTTTGCTCCATATTATCTTTGACCATGAGACTCTAGCACCAGCAGTACAAAGAGATTTGTTGGCGCTCTTTCTTGAAAACTTGCCTGTAGAGAAAGCTTTCCACACTATTTTATCCTCCAAATGTGGATTTGGATGTATATCTTCTGGGATGGAGAAATTTTCCCAAAAAGGAAACAGTAATCTCCACGATTAATCCTCAATCAAAGAGCATACTCTCGCATTCAAGGGTAATCCAGATGATGCAATTTCCCTTTGCATAGTAAAAGTTGTCAAGGGATCCTTATGGCACCCAGAAATCAGCTCACAAATATATAGAAAGACTATTACAAATAATCCAACTAAAATAGTGACACACTAAAGAGCACAACTTTAGCAACTTCCTCCAAGTCCAGGAACATGAGGCTGGTGTTTTAACAGTCCAAAACTCCAACCTTCAGGAAAATTGAATGTACCCAGTCCACCCAAATACCTAATACCTCTGCTACATATATGCCAAATGTGCTTTAATTGAGCTTCTTGTTAGTTCAATTTTGTTTTTCTTCAATAAAATCATAATCCTGCTTCTATCAATATCAATGCTGAAGCAATTGTTCCCAGGGCATCTGATTCATATCTGCAGAAAAGAGGATATGATTGTTAATACATAGGAGGAGAGTTTGCTCACCAGGAAGTCTCCCTTCTTCAGGACATTCTTCGGGTGCCGAGACATCCACCCTTCCATATTTCATGGGTATCTTGGGGCCACCCGCTTCCTGGAGGAGACCACTATTAATAGACGTTTTCAGAGTGTTTTACCTTAACCGATGAAGCAATTCAAAATGAAAAAAAGGACCTCTATAGCAGTAGCACTGGCCAGCTGGAACAGGTCAGCATATGTCACACTTGAATACTTCTCCTTAATAGGCTCAAGGAGTTTCAATGCATTCACTAGGCCTATATCATAGGTCACGACTTGTCACTTTAAGGCTAAAAAGAAAATTGGCTATACTTGCATTTGAAGCTATACAATTACCAGCATTGGCTGCATGTTTGAGCTCAACTTCAAATCGAAGACTACCATTGGCTCCTCCACTTTTTGGCCATTCCTCAATGTCCTTGTTATAAGTACCAGCATCATGCCATCCCAAGCGAACCTTTCATGAAAACAGTAGAAGACAAGCATGAGCATACGTTTGCCCGGTGATTTTTCTGACTAATTCAGTATATTGCATTAAATAAACAAGTTACATATTACAAAACTGTCCATCCCCTACAGTGAGTAGGATACTTCAGCACACAAGCATGCATTGGCAAATCAGTATAGAAAATCTAGTACATACTTTACCATTTGGAACCTTGTGTAAACTAGATCACAAGTTGGACTCTTAAAGCTAACCAAAATTCTCCATGCCAAATCTGAAGCCTCTGTGACTGATCACCTGGGCATATAGAATTCCATTCTTGCCAAAAGAAGTAAACTGCTGCTGCTAACGCAGCTCACCATTGAATAATCAAAGATTTTCAAAAGCCAAGAGTGAAATGGGTGAGTGAAGCACCTCACAAATAAAATGTTAAGTTAGAGTAGAGGTAAAGTTTTCAGGAAAGTCTATATGCTTTTGATATAGCAGTGATGATTAGACCTTGCATTGCTGCTTGCCATAAATATAAGGTAGGAGTGCTCGAGGAACAGGTTTGTGATCTGGTGTTTGGACGTTCCAGGGTGAAATTCTTGAGTAGTTTACTTTTACAAGACTTTCTACCTAGCTTCCTAATGGTCACAACTTAAATAGGGCTCAGTTAGAGAGAACTTAAATCTGTTGATTTTCTAAATGCAGATATACTTTAGAATGTAGGGCACATTTAGAGACAATCCGAGATCTCTATGGAGCTGTAAACAACCATACCTACGAACCTCAAACAATTGTATCTATGATTTGAAGAAGAAAAAAAAAGAAAGAAAGAAAGAAAGAAAGTAAAGAAAAGAAAAGAAAAACAACTGGACAAATAAACATTGACAACATATGCAGAAATTCCGCCAACTAGTTGATGAAATGGCACCATGCACCACTAGACAATCTAAAGGAATAAATTTCACCAGGTAACATTTTTTGGGTAAAGATCAGCATGTAACATTTCTTTCCCCTCCAAAAAAGATATTGGCTGCAGAGTTCCCCAGCTGGTTGTTTAGATGTAGCTCAGTGTCCTCTGCTGCTTCTTCCTTAATTTCTGCCTCTGCTTGTTTGTCTTCCATTTCCAACGAGAAAAGTTTCTTGCACTTATGGCTAGGAATAGGCGGTTTGTCACAACTAAAAGCAGAGCCTTTTACCCTTCATTCTTCATTTCCTTGCAAATAGCTATTCTCACGGATGATTGCACAGGGCTGGATTTGATAAATTTCCTTCCTTGGGCATCTAGCTTCAACATTACATATCTCCATGGGCTTTGATTTGTCAAAAAAATCCGCAGTTTATACAATTAGGCCCAAGTCATGGCATGAGGCAAATCGCGGAGTAGTGGAATTCCAGTCAATTAATCCACTCCTTCAGCCTACTGATAGAAATGATCAATTCCTCTTCAAAAGTGAGAGAAATTGCTTGAGCCACCAATTGTTGAAAAACACAATGATAACCTTCAACCAATCAATCAGATAAAGTTTTCCCGATTCTCCCAACCAATCCCCTCACGCTCCAAATCTATGATTGCATTGATTCTTAAGATATTCCCACATCAAATTTGGACGACCATACTCCATTTTCATAATTAGTTGTCGGGCATCTGCTCCTAAATGAAATGATGCCAACGCATCACTCCTTTAATTTCCTTGTTCATCTCTGAGAATGCCACAAACTTTTGCTGAAGACTTCAGAATTATCCATAGCGGCTGGCTCTAATAACAAAATGTTAGGGGTAAGGTTCCTGATTTGGTTTTTGGTAATTCCACGATGAAACCTTCAAGTATTTTTAGTTTTACAAGACTTTCTACCTAGCTTCCCCATGGTTGAAAGTTAAATAGGGCTCACTTAGAGAGAATCCCAGATCTCTTGGAATCTTCTATAAGTGAATAGGCTTTAGAATGTAGGGCTCATTCAAAGAGAACACCTGGAGCTCTTAAGTAGTTCATGACATAAACATATATAGAACATTTTTACAGCATCTGGCACAACTACCTATTCATACCATAAAGCACAAAAAATAGGACAGATGGAATCGTGTAAGCAACCCTACCTACAAACCACAACACAATCATATCTGCAAATTATATAATAAAAATAAAAAATAATAATAAAATTATTTAAAGAAGAAGAAGAAGACAAACCTAACACATAAACAGATAACATATGCAGAAATATTTTGCCTAGCTAGTCAAATAACACAGTGCCCATAGATATGTCTAAAGGAATCATATTCACAGATGGCTGTTGTTCATTTGGGTAAGATTAGATATTTTCATTAATTTTTGGTAGATGTGCAAAAGAAGCATATAACCCTCCAACACACACACACACACAAAAAAAAAAAAAGATCCACAAATACAAAACAAGTTTCGGAATATCAATAAATGCATCAAGTTTCAAAAGGGTTCATGAACTGATATTCTAAGCTGATCTGACTTGATAAAATCTAGCTATTAAGGTACAAGAAATGATTCTTCTATCACAGTCCTCTTCCTTGAACTTCATCTTATCAGAACTACTTATGGCTGAGAAAAACACAGAAGCATCACGTAATGCATGACTTGAAGTAGGCTTGCAGTTTGGCCCAAAGTGTCTTTGCAACATCACGCTTGAAAATAGATGATCATGTTTTTCCTCCTCCTTGTTACACATATATAAGGTGTTTTAACTCATGACTCCCCAAGAAACTAATCTTTCTGTTGCATCTAATCTTTCACAGCGTTAACCACAATATGAAAGAAAATCTCACAATTCCATCCTTACACCAAACCAAAGTTTGTGGGGGAAACACATAACTCCTACTACACAAAGCTCTAAAGGGTTTTTTGATAGTTTAAGCCTTTGATGATTAGATTTCTCACCTGACTTGTCTTGTCGATTTCCTCCAGGCTTTACATTCCCAAATTCTCCCCTTCTTGAGTCCCAAAAATCTCCTTGTGGCCAATCCAATCCTTTCCATTTAAGATACAGCACAAGATCCTAAACAGATGGTCGTTGTTGCAATTCATTTTGCATGTAACAGGGGAGACTGTTACAATGGTGTAAGACCTAGTCACAAGACGATTCACACCATATCCTTATTCTAGTACTGCATTTAGCTTATTGGAATTTCTCCTTTCTCTAGGAAACTTACAATGAATTAGGGTATGAAGGCTCAAAGAGAGAGCCCTCCAATCTTATAAACAAGAATAACTAAATAAAAGTATAATAACTCGATATTTCTAGCTTCCTTTATTTCTCATAGCAATAGCATATTTGTAAAAGTCTGTCGATACCAACTTTTCTAAAATGGAAATTCCTAAAACATCTCACAAGATACTCCTAATCTTAATAATATCCTAATAATATCATAACTAATCTGGAAATTTCTTAATTGTAATAGACACTCCAAACCTTCCATAACACTACACCATACCGTACCGGAGCATTCACAGTCAAATGCAGGTAGCACATTTCTCGTGCCCAATCCAGGTAACAGAATATATTCCCATCCTCAATGATAAGCCATTGGAATAACAGGCAGCAAAAGCCTTTCCCGAATTGTTTCTCCTTTTCTGTTTCCCATGCGTATTTTAATATTGATGGCTAAATGTTAACGATGAGAGTAAGGCCTTCAAGTAACTTTTTCATACTATAAAACTTACAAACAACAATGTGAATGCGATTTGACAAAACTATTAAAGACAGCTAAAAAGTCCTCTAGATGCATGCTGTGCCTCAATGTAATTGTACCCCAACATGACACTTTTCCTTTCATTTTTTACCATCGTCTTCTGCATTATTCATAAAGTTCTCAGCTAGACAAGTTGAAAATTAAATTGATCGAGGCTCCCCAGTTTCCAAATCTCTCTCATAATGGAGGTGTATGACAAAATCAAAATGGAACTTAGTCCAACACAGAATAACATGGAGAACAAAAATACAGAGAGCATGGAAGCAAAAGATTACCAAAATAGGATGACAAAACTTAGTCCTCAGAAGTTCCCTGATATCTTCTTTGGCTTTTTTCAGCTGCTCTGGATCTGAAGCAGCACATTTCGGAGACACTACACTGCTGTAAGTTACCCTAGAAAACTGAACAGCTGATGATCTTTTCTGCTTATACAAAAGAAAGGCAATTAAGAACACAATTTTTCAGTTTTCAGCTGATTAGGAGCTAAAGAAAGCTAGAAAAGCATGAAATCACAATCCACACCTCTAAAAAGGAGATTTTAGCAAACAATTTAAATCCAAAACAATTTGTGAGATATGTCTGTTTCAAGAAAAACGATTTTTTGGACGTCTAAAATGGTCAGGTATTATCATGATAATCTTAAAAGATTACAGTCATCAATGACTTCTAGCTGCAAGCGATGATGGACCACGAAAATAGCAGCCAATGGTCCATAACTATGGTAGTCAACCATCACATAAATGTCAATGGAAAATAACAAACATAAGTTACTTTTTTTTTTATTGAAAAAGAGGAGATCATTTTTCTCATCAACCAATTCCTTTTTTATGATTATTACCCAACCGCCGTGAAACACCAGCCAATCATCAATTTCTTCCCCTAGCTCCACCCACTAAAAATTACTGTACTCGATCCCTCAAGATTACAGTCACAAAGCATTCATCATAACAAATGTCGGAAAAAA
This sequence comes from Lumnitzera racemosa, assembly GCA_024138005.1. Classification (NCBI taxonomy): domain Eukaryota; kingdom Viridiplantae; phylum Streptophyta; class Magnoliopsida; order Myrtales; family Combretaceae; genus Lumnitzera; species Lumnitzera racemosa. The sequence goes on along the minus strand of JAMXBC010000010.1, from coordinate 89,132,585 downwards.
GACCAGAAAATGTTCTTGCAAAACAAACATAGCTACGTATGTATGATGATCTTATCATTCGAAACTTTTATATGCACTATCACAAATTAATGCACATACGTTATCGAGAGAAATTAAAAAAGGCACAAGAATTAAACCGAATGCATAACATTGATCATCCAAACAGCAACATAATTGCAAGAAGTGAGCATAGACAAAACGCACTGCGTATACAAGCTAGAAGGAGAAAGATACACTAAAACATGCGCAACGATATGCATTGCCTAAAACAAGAAGAGATTATGGACAAAATCGAACTGAAGCATAACGCTGATTATTGGAACTGCAATATCAAATCTCAATAAAATACGTATGGCGAAAAAAAAGAGAGAGGGGGAGACACACACACAGGACCTGGCGGAGGAAGAGGTGAGATATGAGAGGGGATGATCGGAGGCATTTGAGAGAAGAAGGAGAAGAAGAAGATAGAGAAAGTTTTGGGGTGGAGTGAAGGAAGCGGGAAGTCGTAGCTGCAGCGATACTCAAAGAAGCCATGGAAGAACCGCTCGCACCGCTTCTTGTGATAGAGGATAGTAATGAAGAGATGGTGAGGATGTGCAACAATGGCCTTTTGGATCAGCTAATCCTTCTTATTCTGTGTCTTGCTTGTGTGTGGGCTTTTTGGTTTTGTTTGGGTTAGAGGCAAGGCGAACACACGCCAGCAGTCGCCATTTATTTGGCGGTTTATTTTCTATTTTTCTTTTTTTGTTTTTTCCCCCTCAAGTTTATCTCTGTCCAATATCCAAAAGCCACGTTACTATCCATAGGGTGAGGCAGTCCCTAATTTTCATTGTAATTTCGATTCTTTAAAATTATTGTATATATTTTTCTTACAGTCAACTGATAAGCCACCTCGACCCGATGCTGTTAAGCCGGGGGAAGGACTAGGCGAAAGGAATGTGAAGATAAAGCCAAAAGTTAGTTTGCACCCCTTTTTTTTTTTTTTTTTTCAGTCTTGGCTTGGTGATCAGTCCTCTCTCTATATAAATACATACACCATGGGCAACCCAATCAATTTTTTCTAAAATAAATACGAAACAAATAAAAACTTTCTCTTATTATATCTTCTAAACATTCATAAAATTCTATTAAATCATTATTATTATTGTTATCATGTATCTTTTGAGACATATTTAAACATTAAACATTAGGCTTATAAAGCAATTAAAAATTCAATAAACATAACATATTGATGAAATACAGATATTAATCAATCAAACATTAAATAATTTAGACACGAGTATTGTATTACCAAAAATATTAGATACCTTTAAACCCCTTTTGAACCAGTAGCTCGTAGCCAACAAGATTTCAATCTATATATCTTAGAACTTATAATATTTAATTAAAACCACCATTGACAACTGAGTAAGACTAGTGAGATTTATGCATACATAAATATAAAACATTAAAGAACATAAATATTAAAAGAAAAAAGAAAACTTATATAAGTGGTATAACCTATCAATTATAGCATTTATGCATTAAACATAATCATAAAAACATAAATCTTATAGAGTTACATCCATTCAAGATGGAGACTCCCTCCATAAGATATGAATGAAAGAAAAATAATAAAACAAGAAGTTATTTTATTAGTATTTGGAAAACTCTATAAATATTAAGCATTACTTAAACTTTTATATTTTTTTCATTTTAATATCTAAACTTTAAATTTGTTCATTTTAGTACTCCAAATTTTTAAATAAGATAAATTGGTATATCTTTTATAATGGCCGTTATTATAAATGATAAAATAATAATATAAGTACACCAATTTTTATTTCATTTTCATTTTAACGCTCAAACTTTATTTTTTGTTTCGTTTTGGTATTTTAACTTTTTTAAATAAAACAAATAAGTGTTATTTATAACGGTCATTATAATAGAAATATGAATTTGTCTTATTTAAAAAGTTTGGATAATAAAATAAATATGTTTAAAGTTTAAGTAAAATAAAAAAATATAAAAGTTTTACTTATAATGGTTTATATATATATATATATAAGGTCCCCAAATCACACAAATTATTCTGTTTTCTTTAGCTTCTCGTGACTAGAAAGGATAAGCGCAAATAATTAAATAATTTGTGTAATAGACTTGGAAGACAAAAGACTAGTCTTCCAATATATATTCAAGTAAGTTTTGGAATTCTATTTCATTTTTCCCCCCTAATTTTTGCACGTGTGTTGTTTCTAGTGTTCTTCAGCTTATAGAATTAAAGGTTTTTCAATCCTATCAAGTGATATTAGAGCCTCCATGTGCAAGATTAAAGCCTAAATTAATATAGGTTTGTTAAAATTTGAGATTATTTATTTAATGTATCATTTTTCCTAACTTTGAGAGTTAAGGTTTCAAGTATTATGATTCCGTATATGGTTTCAATGTTTCCTGCGGTGATATGTGATGTTGCTATTTTCGGATCTATACTTCGGTCCTTTTCTTATTAGGAATCCAACACGTCGTGTTTTTTCTTTTTTTTGGGGATTTTTTTAGCTTTAGGAATTTGGACTACCGCTTTATGTATACGATTCAGCGAATGTTTTGACGTTTTTCAAATATATCGTATTCCAACATTGATTCCTTTGAAGATGAATAGTCAGTAATCGATTGCTTTACATGTTAAAATTATTCGTTTCATGATTGCTTTGGATAATTTCCCATGAAGTTGCTCTTTTGTCACATATATGGATTCAATTATTGGCAAGCATAATTTTTTTGAGGCTGATTGGGTTTGATTAATAACAGTATATATTTTGTATAATTAACATAAAGCTTTCGATTGCTATACAAATATATATTTTATCATGCAGCCGATTGGAATGAGTAATAGGAATGTCAACTTAAGTTTTCGGTTTTGGACTTAATAAAGAAAATATATATATTATAAAATTGTGCAATAAAAATCAAATTTTGCCAATTTTTATATCTCTTATTCAAAATAAATAACCAAAATGACATGTTACCAAAGTGGCATCTCTTATCAAAGTCATTTATTTTGAATAAGTAGAAAAACACGTATGTGTGTTGTTAGTAGCTAGATTTCACCTTGATACTTTACTCGCCATCATAGTTTTTGGCATACCGACTTATGTTATTTTCAATTAAGGCCCTTAAGGGCTTAATCAATCTAATGGGCCTCAAAGTCCGATCTACTTATAAATCTAGTTTGAATTTAGAAAGTGGCAAAAACAATTGTAGTTTGGTATAATCCCATTACATAACTGCCTACAACTCCTATCTTTTAGGCATGTATTTAATTATGGGATCTCTACGTGGTTTATGATCGATGATTATATGCTATTACAGATACCCAGTATTCGCCTATAAATAAGAGAAAGAAAGTATTGTAAAAATTCTCTTACACCATTCAATACTTTACTTACTTGTCTACTTACTTTCTATACAAACAACCACTTACTTAGACATTGGAATGGCTACGCTGAACTAACCCCAGCACCACTTAGCCTTTTGTTCTATACTTTTGCGGGATCAAAACTCTATATCAAAATCACCCAATAATATTTCATGCCGTCTATTTTTTCATAACCTACACAAATGACCAAAACAAGAATAACAAAAAGTGCAGATACTAGTTTTTCACCCCCCCAACACCATTTGGGGGAGAGTAGGCATATAGATGAACGACAATTAGCTAAATTGGAGCAACTTTGCATCAATTTAAGCAAGGACAATCATGAGCTCAATAAGAAACACGATGAAATCTATAATCTTCTTCGTAAGGATGTTCAATTAGATCAAAACTAATGGCACAGCGACAATAGTGCTGAGAAATATGATAATTCAATTTATTCCCCTAAACTACTCGAGAAGCAAGTCGAAGTAATACTAAAACCATCGACCCTTACTCTTAGAAAAGGTAACAAAGAATAATAACCACAGTAGGTGCATCATACAAGACCATCGCATGTCAATACCCTTGTTTCAACGAGTAAATAATTTCAAATAAAGAGAATTCCTTTTGTTCTCAAAATTTTGGAAGAAGTGATACCACGGTACATCAAGTTGCTACAATTTGAGACTTATACTAGAATAAAGGATCTAAAAGATCATTTTGAGTAATATTGCACCTTAGCTAAGCTTCACGCTTAAGCAATACCATAACTTATCAAGCATTCCCTTCAACCTTAAGGAATGTAGCAAGTATATGGTTTAAATATTTATAGCCAAACACAATCTCATGCTTCAAAGATTTAGCAGAAGTATTCTTGCAACGCTTTCTTGTAAGCAAGCTTCTAATTAAAGATTCTTCTGTCCTCAACACTGTAAAACAAAGATCAGATGAGTCTATTAGGGCCTATTTGGTCGGTTTATAGCTAAAATGGTTTAGATCCCAGAATTAGACACGAGTGTTACTCTTAATGTGATTATTGATGGTATTAGGCCTCATGGAGACTTTCTTAAGTCTCCAGCAAAAAACAAGCCGAAAATTTTCTAAGTTTAAGGCTAAGGTCACATCTTATATTTGCCAAGAAGACAATATTAAAGCTTAGCGTGAGGCTAACCAAAACTAAGGAGACTGAAAGAGTGACAAGAAGAAGAACACAAAAGACTGACTTGGTGTGCTGTAAGCCTCACAACCAGTCACTCGGGGTTCTGATTAGTTGAAAAATCAAATTAAGCCTAAATTATGGAGTAAAGCTAAAAATATTAGTAAAAATGATCCCATAAGTTTGAATTTAAGAAAATAAGTAATAAAATAAAAGAATATAAAATTTCTAAATTTTAAGTATATAACTCGTTATTTATCGAAAATGCGTAAAATGCATTTTGATAATTAACGAATCACTATAAATAAATTATATGTATACTAAAAATAATAGAATGACCTAAATAATATTTAAAAATATTTATTTGCACTATATATGAATTTACATGTAGGTAGAAATACGCGTAATTACTTAAAATAAGCGAAATGTCCTAAAATAATACTAAATAATTAAAAAAATTCATAATTAATTAAGGAAAAATAAATAAAAATTAGAAAAAATAAGGAATGATTTAAATTTGTGTCGTGGCAGCTAGGGAAGATAAGAAAAAAAAAATTAGCCGATTAAATTAAAACTACACAAAAGGCAAATTAAAAAAAGATAAGATAGATGTCAAATCAATTTAATGCATAATAGTTTTTCTAATGCTCTATAAATAGCAAGAAAATTTCATAAGCTCATTTGGTTAGGTTGAAGAGTGAGAAAAATAGAGAGAGGCGAAATTGAGAACAAATTAGGGTTTTAGAAAAAAAATCATAAAAAATTTGTGCAATTGGGGCTTCTAAAGAGAACCCAGACCCAACGAGCAGCTAAGAGTAGACAGCCACCACCACTACAAGGTAGCGGTAGCGCCTATGTGGGCCAACACACCCATGGCCAACGACAGTAGCTAGAGCTACCCAAATCAGTAAGTTCAATTTCTAGCCCAATTGTAAAAATATTAAATATTCTTAGAAAATTATGAAACTTGTTATTATGGAATATTTTTGTATTTATTTTTTAGAAAAAATATTATTTTGATGAAAATATGTCCCGTGATATATGGTCCTTAAGAAATCATACAAAACCGAGTATATTTCGGTTTAGAAATAAATGATCTTAGAAGTGTAGTTTTGAACCCAAAATTTTTGTATACACTACTTAGATGATATAGAACAGTGCTATAAAACTTGTTTTCAAAAATTAATTTTAAAAATTTTTAGATAATTTTTAGGCTTTAAAATGAGACATAAAATGGTTAATTAAATGGTTAATTACTTATTTAGTGAATAATTATATGTTTTAGGATATTGAAATCTAATGAAATATGATACTTGTAGCATTTAAGGTGCCAGATGTAATTATTAGGCTAATTATGTAGTAAATAAGTAATAGGGAAAAATAGTAAATTTTAAGTTAATTTTATAAATTAGGGTAATTAGGTGTAAAATCTGATTTAGGATGAATTTAGTAATTTTGAAATGATAATTGATGTTGAGAGATGGTAATTAGAGTGATAGAAATATTATATGTGTATTATGTACATGCTAAATGATAGTACATAATATGCAATTATTGAAAATATAATAAATAGAAGATATTAAGATAAAAATTGATATTATATAAATAATAGGGATATATAATAAATTCGATAGAAAACTTGAATTTATATAATTATATGAAAAATATAAAAATTTCTCACATCAGGAGTAAATTCGGTACACTAAGAAGGATTTAAGTGTACTAAGTGGATCTTGAAGTAATATAATTAATTTCACATTATAGGTTGAAACGAGTTTTTAAGGTTTGGGTATGAAATAGTACTTAGAAATCAAACTAAAACCTAATTTAGAAATCAATATGGAAACTGAACTCAAACCTAGCCCCAAATCCAAAATAATTGTAAAAGATTTGAAAACCTAGATAACTAAACATATTAAACCCTAAACAAAAGATAATAATAAGTGTTATAAGATAAAACTAACCTATAATAATTATATGAAAAAATGAAACCACGTTTGTATTATAGGGATGATCGGTGATGGCCTGAGCAAGCCAGACCTCAAGTAAGTAAGCGAGGAGTCAAGGTAAGTTAGGATTAAAACGTTGCTGTATTTTAGAGGCTTGAGATTATACTTGGTTGTGCTTGTTAGATAGTTGGTTGTATGCATGTACTTAATTATGAGTGATATTATGATTTATTTGTTATTCTGGCTTATATTGTATAATTTGTATGAAATGATTAATCTTCCTAAACTGAACCTAATCAAATATACAACCTGTAATCATAATCGGACTTGCATAGCAACCCATTAGGGGAAACTTAGGATTCTCTAGCCAAACATTGACCTCTTCAAAAGGGATAGCGCTGGATAGCATAATGGTCCCTTCTTTATCCTTAGTTGAATTAAGTGATAGGAGAGGAGGTCATGGCAAGGGTGAAGTTAATGGTTCGAAGATAATCACGGGAAGAGCGGTGTCTCCATTGCACAAGCCTGGGTTTGGTTGTGAGTTGTTGCATTAACGGCAACTTCTTAACCCGGATTAAAGCGGGCACAATTTCTCTAATCTCACGACGAGCCGAACAATGTCATGCGATGATATTTGATTAAACATGCGTTATACCTAATAAGTTGGTTGATAACTTTGTTGTGTTTATGGTATACTTTTAAGTCCTCTATCATAACTTACTGAGCTATGGTTGCTTATATCCCTATAGACGTCGTTACAAGTGCTAGTTGAGAAGCGGTTTACAACTACTCTGAAGCTAGCAACTGCTAAATCCTAAAGAGTGAGGAAAAACATTTGAAAAACAGATATATATTTTTAAGGTCTACGCTCTTATCTTAAAATTTTTCATTTCTAAATAATGTGTTAACTAGGAAATAGATTACGATAAAATGCTTACATTGTAAACATTAATTGTAATAACTGAATTCTAGTGTATATATATATATTTTCTCACTTTCTTAGGTAAACGATTTAATTAAATTAAGAACCGTTTACTTTAAAACGAGTTAGTCGTGAATGCCTTGTGTAGATCAGGTCTACGATAGCGATTGTAAGACCAACTTCTATCTTAGAATGGTTTACACGGCGAAGTTGTTACGACTATGCTGCTTCAAGGTATGATATGTATGGGATGATCAATGTTCCAAAGGAAACAGTGTTGAGAGAAAGAAGCCACGCATCTAGATTTATTCTATTTACACATTACTTAGTCGTCTAATCACGAACATTTTGATGAAATTATGTAACTAAAGGGGAGTATTGCAATGGCCAGAAAGAATAAGAGAAATTTTATCACATAGAAATTATAATAAACATTACTATTTTTATCGTGACAAAGATCACAATACCTATGAGTGCATTTAACTTAAAAATGCAATAGAAGGTATAATCTGGCAAGAATATCTAAGCAAGTTCCTTAGACATAACACTTAGAATATTGAGCACCCAACTCAAAGACAAGCAAGAAAATGTAATACAGCCTTTTTAAGTAGAAAGAAATATGAGAGATGGAAGTAGTAGCAAAGGACCGAATGGTATAATAAATACTATTATCAATAGACCTTCCGTTTTAAGCTTTGAGCTTAACTAACACTATATACTATGTTTGTAACATGTAGGACAAGAAGGTTAAGGGTGACAATTCCATTTCTTTCACAAAGGAGGATTTAGAAGGTATTTAAAAGCCTCATGATGACACACTCATAATTAGTGCAAGGATTGCCAACTTTAAGGTCAAAAAGATTTTAGTTGACACTAGGAATTCAATAGACATTATTTTTCAATACGCTTTTAATTAAATAAAGCTGAAGATCAAAGCCTAGTTGAGATCTTACAATTATGATTTATATGCTTTTAATAATTAATCTGTTCAGGTGGCTGGAGTTATTTCTCTCCCAATTCAAATTGAAGATAACGAGCACGATGTAAAGGATAAGGTATATTTTCTTATTGTCAAGTGTTGTTCCCCATATAATATGATTATAGGCCAACCATGTCAGCATTTGTTCAACATGGTCCCTTCAACCATGCATCTTAAGGCGAAATTTCCTACTCCTACCAAAGTCAAAGTATGTAAAGAGGACCAACAATTAGCTAGATCCCTGTATCTAAGAGTGCAAAGGTGCAAGGAAATTTTTCTAGTTAAAATTGTTTCAAAACAGAAGTTGATCAACATTAAAAATGCTAAGGAAGAGACAAAAGAAATCCCATTAGGAAATGATCCTAGGAAGACAACAAATACAAGGAAATCATTGTTAGCAAATATTCATAAAAGTTTAATTAAATTTCTACAATATAATATGCCAGGCATCCCTAGAGAGGTGATAATGCACAAGCTTCAAATTGATCCCAATGCGAAGATAATTCAGCAAAGGAAAAGGCATTTTGCCCCTAAACAACAAGCAGTCATTGAAGAAGAAGTTTAGAAACTATTAGAGGCAGGGATCATAAGGGAAGAGCCTTAGCTAACTTAGCTAACTAATTATATGCTAGTGAAGAAGTCAATCGGCAAAAGGTACATGTGCATAGGCTTTATGGATCTAAACAAGTCCTGTCCTAAAGATTGTTTCCCTTTGCTGAGTATAGATCAAATGATTGACTCAACTGCCAGACATGCCTTACTCTCTTTCATAGATGCATTTTTCGGCTACAATCAAATTAAAATGGGGAAGGACAATGAAGTTTGCATGTCCTTTATTACAAACTTTGGGACGTATTGTTATACAATAATATCCTTTAGGTTAAAAAATGCTAGCACGACCTATCAAAGGCTTATAACCAAGATGTTCAAACTCCAAATCCATTGGAATGTCGAAGTATATGTCGATGATATGATAGTGAAGAGTAAGATAGAAAGTTGGCATCCTGCCAATCTTGAAGAGATGTTTGGTACCTTCAGGAGACACAATATGAAATTAAACTTGTAAAAGAGTGTTTCTGGTGCTACCTCGGGAAAATTTTTGGGATATATAATCACTTAGTGCGGCATTAAAGCAAATCTTAAAAAGATTAATGCTACAGATGCATAGAATTTTTCAAAGTGTTGAAGAACCCGAAGGAATTTCGATGGACCGACAAGTATGAGGTGGCATTTAACAAGCTAAAACAATTTCTTACATCTCCCCCAATACTCTCAATACCTACCCTTTCATTTGTCAATCAACAACCAAACTCTTTCATTTGTCTCGATCCGGTTAAAGGGTAGGGAGCATTAACCAATTTACTATTTGAGCTATGTTTTACAAGGGCCAAAATGCCAATATACAAAGATTGAGAAGTTTGTCTTAGCAGTAATCCTCTCGGTAAGGAAGTTCAAACTGAATTTCTAAGCACATCAAATTATTATCCTTACTAATTATCCTTTATGACAAGCTTTACAACGACTAAACTACTTGAGGAGAAGGATGAAGTATGCTCTGGAGTTGAGTGCCTATGGTGTATAATACAAACTCGGAACAGCATTAAAAGCTCAAGTAATGGCAGATTTTGTTGCGGAGTTCACTGGAGAAAAAGACAACATTGAGATGGTTAAGAAGCCTATATGGAACTTATATATTGATGACTCCTCCACTAAAGAAGGACGTGATATAAGTCTCATTTTACAAGGGCTCCATAATGTGAAAGTTCATTATGCCTTGAAATTTAGGTTTCTAACTAGTAATAATGAAGCCCTCATTGTTAGGCTTGAACTGGCCAAGGAAGTAGGTGCAGAAAAGGTTGAAGTTTTTTCTGATTTACAACTAGTTGTGAATCAAGTTAAAGGGAATTATCCAGTGAAAGAGGAGATGATGAGTAAGCATTTGTTGATAGTACAAATGCTCAAGGAGGAATTTCAACCTTTTTCAATGGAGAAAATACTAACGACTAGAAACATTGTTGCCAACAAATTATCAAAGTTAGCCAGTGTGCCACTTCCTAATTTGAATGACAAGCTTTTTATGAAGTATTTCCCTAACAAGAGTTTAGAAACTGTTGAGCAGAGTTAAAAAATGACTCTTTGCGCGAGGGAGAAGTCTTAGATAGACTTGATTATTGACTTTTTGAATGATGGCGTTTTACTTGATGATAAAAAAAAGAACCTCGTAGGTTGATATATCAGGTGACAAACTACATACTGATTGACTACCAATTTACAAGCGTGGCCTTTCATAACCTTATCTTCGGTACCTTTTGCCAAAAGATGCTCAACAAATTCTGTCTGAGTTGTATGGTGGTGTTTGTAGCAACCATGTGAAGGGTCAAACCCTGTAAATCCGTACGTTGGAACTCGACTATTATTGGCCAACTATGAAAGATGGTGCAAAACTACTTTTCAGTAATGTTCACAATGCTAAAAACATGAGGTATTGATCATATGCCTTCTATTAAACTAAACAACCTCACTAGCCATTAGCCCTTTGCTCAGTAAGGATTAGACATACTTGGATAATTTTCAAAGTCTACGACCTAGCAGCAATTCGTCATAGTTATTATGGATTATTTTACTAAGTGGGTTAATGTAAGCCCCTAAAGCTAAGCCAAGTGACCGTATGATTGAACTTAGAACACAAGGTTTAGGGCGATCGGTTAATGAATCCGATCAAACCCAAATTATAAACTATTGAGAGAAATATTAGTAAAAATGACCCCGTAAACTTAAATTTAAGAAAATAAGTAATAAAATAGGAAACTATAAAATTTTTAAATTTTAAGCATAATAAGTACTAATTACCGAAAAGGCGAAAAGTGTAATCTAATAATTAATAAATTACTAGAGATAGATTGTATGTATACTAAAAATTTTAGAATGACAAAAATAATAATTAGGAATGTTGATATGTACCTCACATGTATTTACGTGTAGATAAAAATACGCGAAATTACCTAAATTGGCCAAAAACTAAGTAAATAATTAAATAAAATTATAAATTAATTATGGAAAAATTAGAAGAGGATAAAATGATCCAAATCAGGTCGTGGCAGGTCAGGATGTACAAAATAAAATTTAGCCAATTAGAATTGGACAACACAAAAGCCAAAAATAAAGAAAATTGGGCAAAGTCTTGTCTAATTAATACATAGTAATTAGAAAAATCGTCTATAAATAGGGGAAAATTTTTCAGAACTCATTTGGACAATTTAGCATTAGCGAAAAATAGGAAAACTGAAAAAATCGAGAGAAAATCCAGAAAAATAAAAGAAAAGAAAAGGAAATTGTATAGATTCGAGTAGTGAGAGAAACCCACACCTCACCATCACCTGGGACCGAGCCGCCACCACCTGGGATTGAGCCGCCGCCACCACACCACTCTAGCCCCACCATCTAGACCGGTTGACACCCTTGGACCGAGTTTGGACGGCCAAAAAGCTTTGGACCGGCTAGTCTCTTAAATTTCCCAATTTTGAATAATTTTGTAAAATTAGTTATTTTGCCTAGAAAATTATGAAACTTGTTATTCTGAGGTTTTATTGTATGTAGATTTAGGAAAAAATAGTGAATTAGTTTAATTATGTTTGAAAATATAGGGTTCTTAACAAATTGTTCAAAACTGAGCATGATTAGAACGGAAAAAAAAAAATAGGCTTAGGAGTGTAGTTTGAAGCTCATTTTTTTTCTATAGGATGCTCATATGATATAGAACAGTGCTATGAAGCCATTTTTTTAAAATTAATTTTTGAAATTTTTAAGTTAATTTTTAGCCCTAAAATGATGGAAAAATTGGGTGATTTGGGGTTAATTAGGTGATTAAGATATTAATTACTGATTTAGCTAGTAATTAGATGTTTATGGATGTTAATATCTGATGTGGAACCCTAATCCTAGCCTTTAGAGCATTAAGTATGGTTAATTTAGAAAATTAGGTAATTAATATAAGAAATTAGTAATATGTGAAATTGTAAAATAATAAATCTAAAAAAATAGGGTTATTTAGATAATATTATAATAGAAATCAAAAAAGTAATAAATCTGAAATAACATTTAATTTTAAGTAAATGTCTCAAAATGTAAGATTTTTACACATCGGGAATAAATCCGATACCTTAATTAGGGTTAATGTGTATCAACTAGTTTAGAATACTAAATTAAGACTCAATAGGATATTTGGACACTCGAGCTTAATGTGATTAATTTCACATTATGATTCGAGTATATTTAAGGCTTAGGAATCAAAATTTAAAATCTAATTTAGGATTCAAACCCCAAAAGTGAGTACAACAAATCATTAGGACGTAGTAGGTATACACGAAAAAAAAAGAGTTAAAATATAACTTAGAATATGAATTCATAAAGTATAAGTACTAAAAAGACCTATTTGTATTATAGGATACCCAAAGACATATCATCTTGCGATTAAGGGATCGAGCGATCGAGCAATTTCAAGTAAGTTGGGTTATTGCTTATTGTAATAGAGTACTAGTTTTGTAGTACTTGGAGACTTAGGCTTGTATATGATTGTGATTGTAAGTAGTTTACGCATGTGTTTGATGTATCTGAATTCGGGCTAAATTCGTAATGTAAGTGATTTTGTGACTGATTGAATTGGTATGAAATTATTTGAATACCCTAAATGAAATTTAATCTTAGTCGACCCTAATAATCGAAAATGTCATACATTGCAACCTGTTAGGGGATCATAGGATTCTCCAACCAAATACCGACCCCTTCGAAAGGGATAGCGCAGGATTGCAAAATGGTCCCTTCTTCATCCTTAGTTAAACTAAGTGACGGGAGAGAAGTTCGCGGCGAGGGTAAAGTCAATGGTTCGAAAGTAGTCGCAGGAGGAGCAAAGTCTCCATTGCACAAGCCTAGGTTTGGTTGTGAGCTGCCGCATAACATGGAAACTCTTCAACCCGGATTGGAGCGGGTGAAATTTCTCTGATTTCACAACAGACCGGACTACGTTGTGTGACGACACTTGATTGTTGCATTGCATGAAAATAATTGCTTGATAACCCTGTTTGTGCTTGTATACATTCATGAGTCTCCAATTCAACTTACTGAGCTGTAATTGCTCATACCCTTATAGATCCTTTTGCAGGTTCTGATTTCTGAACACTTCAAGTACTATGCCGCCCTACAATTACCCAGAGGTTAGTCCTTTGAAGCCAGGGGTGTAAGGATTAAGTTACTTAGTATAATGTGTAACTAGGGTGACCTTGGAGTTAAGGATGAAAGACTGATAGTTATTATATAATCTAGTAACTGTTGTATTTATGTAAAACTTCTTGGGAAGCTCTGTGGACTTATATATAATTATACATGTTTATTAGAAATTGTACTATTTATCATAATTGTAGTTTAATTGTTAATCGGACTATTTACTTCAAAGCGAGGAGCCGTTGACGCCTTGTGTAGATCATGTCTATGGTAGGCACTGTGAGGCCAGTTACTATCATAGAATGGTTTACACGGCGGGACTGTTGCGACTCTGCGACTTCGGGGCCGTAACAGTTAAAGCTAAGGTAGTGATTAAAATCACCAAACAGAAGGTTGAAGCTTTCATTTTCAACTTCATCATTTCAAGGTTTGGGGTTCCATTTATGATAGTGACTAATAATGAACCATAATTCAATAATGATAAGTTCCAAGCATTTTATGAGAAACATGACAATCATTTGAATTACACTTCAGTAGCTTATCCTTAAACCAATGGACAAGTATGAGCTGTTAATAAGACCATCCTATACAGTTTGAAAAGGTGAGTCAATTAAGCAAAGGGAAAATGGGCTAACAAATTGCCCAATGTTTTATGGAGGTATAGTGATAGGAATTAAGCTACTGGGCCACTAGCTCATAGCCAAGCCCGATGACTAAAGAGACTGGTAAGACAAATCCTCCTGTTCTAGCCGATTCATGTGGAGGCAGAGTATCTCCTTATCAACCTATTCTACTTATCGAGCTGAATGACTACCTATTTCTCGTATGTTGTGTACCGAGAAGTGGAAAGCTGAGACAAAAACCCATCTTCATTTTCACATATGCTTAGCCAACTACTTGCTCGACTACACCCTTACTAAGATGCCGAGAGAAAGAGTTTGGACTAACCAAGTCACCCATGCTTAGACAAGCAAGCTATTCGTACTTTTATCCACATTTTCCAACGACATTATTAATAAAGCATCGCCGCGTGTATAAGATCACGTGTAGAATCCATTGCACCAATGATTATTTTCCTTATATATTCATTTTTACCTTTTCGTATCTTGTACATTACTTCCTTAGGAAATGCCCTTTTTATCTTTTCCTTATTGGGTAAGTTGCCTTAATTTATGAGTATAAATACCCCTATACTTATAGCTGTAAAGAAGATCAGAATCAGATTATCATCAATATACTTTATATTTCATTTCTTGTATAAACACTATCTGTTTACTTTCGGCATCAGCCTTAAGCAAAGCTAGGTGGCGAATAACCTTACTAGTCCAATTTATATGTCATATCGAATTATGTCATGAGTTCTTAGAAGTTCCATTAGTACGTCATATCCTCTGGAGTTATTCGTGGGTTTTTGCTTACCCTTCATTCGCATTTGTCCTTTCACACATACCCCATTATCTTCATTCGAGCTTTCTGCAAGCTTGGACCCATCCAGCGACTTACCTTATATGTTCTTAGCTACGATTCACACTATCTTGGTATCAGAACAGAGGTTTTGTTTAAGCTGTAGCTGGTTTTTGAAGTTTTGCTTATACTCTGTTTTGCGTATGTAAAACTGAAAAAGTTATTGTATTCATCTTAATTGCTGTGTTTGCTAGCTGTTGATTTTCTGGTTTGCGAAAGTATTTGTTTGAGCTTTGAATTAGTGAAGAAAATGATGGATGTAAGTATAAATGTTAGTATTGGAGATGACAACTGTCACGCCCGAAGTGGTAGAGTCGTAACAACCCTACCTATAAACCATTCTAAAATAGAAGTTGGCCTTACAATCGCTATCCTAAACCTGATCTACACAAGGCGTCCATGACTAACTCACTTTGAGTAAACAGTTTGTAATTTAACTAAATCATTTACTTAAGAAAGTAAGAAAATATATATATACACTGAAATTCAGTTATTACAATTAATGTTTACAATATTTCACCATAATATATTTCCTAATTATTACATTATTCAAAAATGAAAAATTCTAAAATAAAAGCTTAGACCTTAAAAATATATGTTTATTCTTCAAATATTTTTCCTCACTTCTTAGGATCTAGTAGTTGCCAGCTTTAGAGTAGTTGTATGTCGCTTCTTAGCCAGTACCTACACGACATCTATAGGGATGTGAGCAACCACAGCTCAGTAAGTTAGGATGGAGGACTTAAAACTATACCATAAACATAACAAGGTTATCAATCAACTTATTAGGTGCAATGCATGTTCAAGTAAATGCCATCGCACGACGTTGTCCAGCTCGTCATGAGATTAGAGAAATTGCGCCTACTCTAATTTGGGTTGAGGAGTTGCTGCTAATGCAATAGCTTACGACCAAACCCAGGCTTGTGCAATGGAGACACCACTCTTTTTGCGACTACCTTCAAACCATTGACTTTACCTTCGCTGCAACCTCTTCTCCTATCACTTAGTTCAACTAAGGATGAAGAAGGGACCATTATGCAATCCTGTACTATCCCTTTCAAAAGGATTGGTATTTGGTCGCAGAATCCTAGGTTTCCCCTAATAGGTTGTCATGCAGGTCCAATTATGATTACAGGTCATATATTTGATTAAATCCAGTTTAGGGTGATTAATTATTTCATACAAATCATACAAATAAGCCAGAACAACAAACAGACTCATAACATCACTTATAATCAAGCACATGCACATAACCAACTATCTAATAAGCACAACCAAGCATAATGTCAAGCCTCCAAAATACAGCAATGTATTAATCCCAACTTATCTAGACTCTTCGCTCACTCACTTAAGGTCCAACTCGCTCAGGCCATTACCGATCATCCCTATAACACAAACGTGGTTTCAGTTTTTCATATAACTATTATAGGTTGGTTTTATCCTATAACGCTTATTGTTATGTTTTTCTAGGTTTTAATATATCCAGTTATCTAGGTTCTCAAATCTTTTACAATTACTCTAAGTTCGGGTTTAGTTTCCATATCGATTTCTAAATTAGGTTGTAGTTCGTTTTCTAAGTACTGTTTTATACCCGAACCCTAGAAATTCGTTTCAACTCATAATGTGAAATTAATTATATTACTTCTAGATATCCTAAATACCATCATTACCCCTAATCGGTATCTTATTTCACCTGATACACTTAAATCCTTATTAGTGTACCGAATTTACTCCTAATGTGAGAAATTTTTACATTTTTTATATAATTACATAAATTTAAGTTTTCTATCAGATTTATTATATATTCCTATTATTTATATAATATCAATTTTATCCTAATATTTTCTATTTATTATATTTCTAATAATTTCATATTATGTATTATCACCTATTATATATGTAATACACATATAATATTTCTAACACTCTAATTACCATCTCCCAATATCAATTATCATTTCAAATTGTCTAAATTCATCCTAAATCAGATTTTACACCTAATCACCCTAATTTACAAAATTAACTTAAAATTTACTATTTTTCCCTATTACTTATTTACTACATAATTAACATAATAATTACATCCAATACCCTAAATACTACAAGTATCATACTTCATCAGATTTCAACATCCTAAAACATATAATTATTCACTAAATCAGTAATTAACTATTTAATTACTTAATTAACCCTAAATTATCCATTTTATACCTCATTTTAAGGCTTAAAAATTATCTAAAAATTAATTTTTGAAAACGGGTACGTATCACTATTCTATATCATCTAATTTGTCTACCAAAAAAATTTGAGCTCAAAACTATACTCCTAAAGTCATTTATTTTTAAACTGAAACATGCTCAATTTTGTATGATTTCTTAAGGACCATATATCATGGGACATATTTTCATCAAAATAATATTTTTCCTAAAAATTAAATACAAAAATATTCTAGAATAACAAAATTAATAATTTTCTAAGAATATTTACTATTTTTATAAAATTACGTAAAATCAGGTTAGAAATCGAACTCATCGATTTGAGTGGCTCAGGCCACCGTCGGTGGCCATGGGTATGTCGGCCCACTTGGGCGCTGCCACCACCATGTGTGATGGTGGCCGTCCACTCCTAGTTGCTCGTTGGGTCTAGGTTCTCCTTACAAGCCCTAACTACACAGTTTTCTTATTTTTTTTCCTAATCCTAATTTTTCTCTCAATTTCTCCTCTCTCCATTTTTCTTACTCTCCAAACTAACCAAATGAGCTTCTGAAAATTTGGAGTATTTATAGAGCTTAGGGAAATTAGTGTGCATTAATGAGACAAGATAATTGCCTTATCTCTTCTTTTTTTCACTTTTCATTTGTTGCATTTTAATTGGTTGATTTTTTTTCTTCAATATCATATTGCCACGCCCTACTTCTGGAATTTTCCTCATTTTTCTATATTTTTTTTAATTAATTATGAAATTTCTTTAATTATTTATTATTATTTTAGCACATTTCGCGTACTTTAAGTAATTACGCATATTTCTACATAGATGTAAATTCATATATAGTATAAATAAATATTCCTAAATATTATTTAGGTTATTTTATAATTTTTAATATACATATAATTTATCTCTAACGATTCGTTAATTATCGGAATACATTTTACATATTTTCAATAAATAACGAGTTATATACTTAAAATTTGAAATTTTTATATTCTTTTATTTTATTGCTTATTTTCTTAAATTTAAACTTACGGGATCATTTTACTAATATTTCTAACTTTATTTATAATTTAGACTTGATTGGATTTTTTAGCCGATCAAAACCCTGAGTGACTAGTTATGGGACTTACAACAACTGATGAACTATTGACCAACGGTCCCATTACTCGCTACGGCTCCAAGGACTCCTATCCCCCACCCGATGAATTCTCTCTCAGTAACTTACCGATGACAAGAAAGTTTACGCCGAAAGAATATTCATACGAGACCAATGTTGCACTGCCACATGTCCACTTCGTTTGATATTGTACTACTTTTCCATTTTTGGTCTTTTTTCCTTTTCTCTCTTTTTCGCATGTATTAGGAATCTCCTTTTTGTATATACTTTCTTATAATTTCTTTATTTGTAATGCTGCCCTAAGGACTTACTATAAATAGTCTTTTTTCTTTTGTAAGCCGCAGATAATTTACATTTTAATACTGAATACTCTGTTCTTATAAGATAACCCTCTCCAAGTCCATACTTCATACACTTTTATCTAATCTTGTCGAATAGCTCAAGATTATAGTAGGTGGACCTTGACATTAACTTATATGTCATATCAAGTGAAGTGTTAAGTCGTATTGTGTTCGTTAATAAGTCATATTTTCCGAGTAGCTTTACATCAGCTACTTTTGTTCAATTGTAGACCATTTCCATCTAGTTTTCTTTGATATCTCAAAAGACCCATTTCAGTTCTAATCTGCCATGGTAAGTCCTAGTAATAACTGAGCTCTTAGGCACACCAATAATAGTGGTGTTATCTACCATAGACGACGGTCTCAAGGAACGCCGAGAAGCATTAATGAGAGACTCGATGAGGTGGCGAACCTCTTAGTAGATTTGACCCAAGTTGTTCATGCGTTGACTTATCGACCAATTGAAGTCATACAAAATACCCCACAAGCTACCCAACCTGTTAGAGGTCAGAACCCAGCTCAACCGGTTTAAAGTAGAGGAGTAGGCGGATGAATAAGACAAAGGATAGACCTGAGAGAACTTGATGAAGAAGATAGGGAAGAATATTTTGAAGAAGAGTGTGTACGAGCCCCTAGAGTATCTAACTATGTGAAGCTTCAGATTCTGAGCTTCAATGGATCTAGGAATACTTATGAATATTTGGAGTAGGAAGAGAAGATGGAGCATGTTTTTTATTATTATCAATACCAAGATTACGAGAAAGTGAGAACTATTGCTATTGAGTTCTCTAAATATGTCGCCATGTGGTAGAAGAATTTCTAGGCCATAAGGAGACAAGAGGGCTACCGATAGATTAATACTTAGCTCAAGATAAAGAGAATACTGAAGAATAGGTTTGTGCCAGAAACTTATCTTCACGATACATTCACTCGGCTTTAAGAGCTAAGACAAGGAGGCTAGACTATTAACAAGTATGTTTAAGAATTTTAAATGCTTACAATCCGTTGCGAAGTAGAGGAACCACTAGCTTGAACAATCTCAAGATTCATTACTAGATTGAGAGGTGATATTCAAGACGTTGTGAAACTCTAACACTTTACCACCATGGATGGAGCTATCAAAATAGCCTAGCGAGTAAAAAGGCAAAGGAGCCGAACACTGACGAAGATGTAGACTAGTTGACTTGGACTAGTGAGTTACCGAGCTCAGTCAAGTATCCAGCTAGGTCGAAGGATGGATGTCTGAGCCAAACAAAAAGGCCGACCTGATGGTGAAATGCCAACCTAAACTTATTAGAAGAGGCAAAGGTCAGGTAGGAAGACGAGCCAAATCAAGTGTTTCAAGTGCCAAGGGTTAAAATATATGGTTGCTTAGGGTCAAAACCGAAGGACAATGGTCATCAAAGGAGACGTTTCGAGGCTAAAAGTAAACACTACAGATGAGGAACCTAAAGAAGAGATTATTGTCAATAAAGAAAACATCGAGAAAGAACTAATTGAGGATAACGTGTTTGCTGAGGACTTGGACCAGTTGCTCATGCTTGTCCAATGCACTATGAACATGGAACCCTCACGAGAGAAGGAGCAGAGAGAAAATTTGTTTCATACCACCTATAAGGTGAATGATCGGGTATATGCCCTTATCATGGATAATGGAAGCGGTACCAATGTAGCATTAGCCGATCTTATTTCAAAATTGAAGTTGCTGACTGTTGCACATCTAAAGCTGTACAAATTGCACTAGTTGAGTGAGAAAGGAGCACTATATATCACTAGATAAATACTATTGTTGATCATTATAGGGAATTACTTCAATCAAATTCTCTGCAACATACTGCCTATGTGTGCTTCTCACGTGTTACTAGGTAGGTCATGGCTATTTGATAGGAGAGTTATCTATGACGGCTACAAGAACATGTACATGTTTGAGAAGGATGACCAGAAGATCACATTAAACCCAATGCCACCGAGAAAAGTTAATAAAAAACTTACCTATGAATCAAGAAAGGCTCTGGTGATGAGTAGAGCCGAGATTCGAAAGGCCATTAATGCTAACGAGCCGATCCTTATTTGGTCAAATGCCTATTAGAAATGAAGGAGCGGGTTAAATTATTCCAAGAAATCAAAGAGTTTTTGGATGAGGATGCTGACTTATTCTCAGAACAATTACCTGAAAGTCTGCCCCCAACACAAAGTGTAAAGCACTGCATTGACTTAATACCCGGCGGCGCGCTGCCGTATAAGCCATCCTATTGGATGAATCTTGAGCAAGCTTCTAAACTCCAACGTCAAGTCAATGAGTTGCTAGAGAAAGGATATGTCAGAGAAAGTCTTAGCCCTTATGCTGTGCCAGCGCTTCTAGTGCTGAAAAAGGATGGGACCTAATGGATGTGTGTGGATAACCAAGTTGTGAATAAGATCACAACAAAAAACAGGTATCCCATTCTTAGATTAGAGGACATGCTCGATGAACTGAGTGAAGTGAAGATCTTCAGTAAGATTAACCTGAAGTCTAGCTACCATCAAATCTGCATGAGACTAGGAGACAAATGGAAGACTACATTTAAAACTCGGCATGGACTCTATGAGTGGACGGTCATGCCATTCAGCCTATCGAATGCCCCAATTGCTTTTATGCTATTGATGAATCACATGTTAAGACATTTAATTGGAAAGTGTGTCGCGGTATACTTTGACAACATACCGGTCTACAATGCCAACATGTTAAGTCATTACAAGCATCTCTGAGAAGTATTGGATATCCTTCGTATTGAGAGACTATTTATCAATCTCAAGAAATGTTGCTTTTGCCAGGATGAAGTGGTATTCTTGGCCTACATAGTTAATGGAGGAGGCTTTCGAGTGGATGATGATAAGATCCGAGCAATTGTTGAGTAGTCAACGCTTATTACTTATACCGACGTGAGAAGTTTCCGTGGATTGGCTTCATTCTATAGGCGATTAATCGAGAATTTCAGTACCTTTGCCTCGCCGTGCCTCTTACTAAGCTCATAAAGAAGAATACCGACTTCCAATGGGGAGAAAGGGAGTAAAGGAGCTTTGCTGAAGTAAAAGAAAGATTGACCTTCACCCTAGTGTTAGTCCTACTTAACTTCAAGAAAATATTTGAGTTATAACGTGACGCTTCAAGCATTAGAATAGGCGTTGTCCCAATGCAAAGAGGCCGACCAATTGCCTTCCACAGTGAGAAGCTTTGAGGACCACAGTTGAATTACTCCATGTATTATAAGGAACTCTTAACTAATGGGAATCAAGCTACGGAACCTCTGACCCGCAACTGAGCCCGAAGATTGGAGGGGCTGATACGACGAATCCTTATGTTCCAACCAATACTTACTTGGGCCGAGTGCTTCCTTGCCGAGTTACCTTTAATGCCATGCCGTATGACCACCCATTATTCTGTGGTATGCCGTGTTGATGATTACTCTCTAGTGTCGAGCCAACCAATCACTCAGCATCATCCTTGCCGAGAAGCTGAGAGATAGAGAATCCAGACTGGTTAAGCCATCCCTACTTAGATAAGCCCATCTGTCTGCACTTTTTGTCCACATCTCCTAACAACCTCACCAATGCAGCATCGCCACTTGTACAGTATCATATATAGAATCTATAGTACCAATGATTGTTTTTCTTGTATATTTTATCCTTTTGTATCGTATACATTACTTCTTTAGGAAATGCTCTTATTGTCTTTTCCCTTTTAAGCAAGTTGTCCTAACTTACGAGTATAAATACCCCTATACTTGTAGCTGTAATAGATCAAACTACCTTCAATACACTTTTGAGTACTTTCTTCCTTACATAAATACTGTTGTTTACTCTCGGCATCACTCTTATCTTTTCCCTTAAGCAAAGTTAAGTGCCAAGTAACATCATTGAACCAATCCGTACATCATATTGAATTGTGTCGTGAGTCCTCGGAAGTTCCATTGGTGCGCCATATCCTCTGGAGCTATTTGTGGGTTTTTGCTTACTGTTTCATTTGTTATTTTTACCTTTCCGTACCTATCCCTATTAACCCTTTTTAAGCTTTCTGCAAGCTTAGACCCATCTAGCGGCTGGCCTTATTTGTTCTTGGTCATGATTCGCAACAATTTAGTATCAAAGTAGAGGTTTTGTGTGAACTCTAGTTAGTTCTTTTTAAAGTTCTGTTTTACGTATGTGGAACAAAGTCGATTATTGTGTTCATTTGACTGCTGTGTTATTAGCTGTTCACTTTCTGAAGTGTTTGTTTGAATTTTGAATCCATGAGGAAAAATGATAAACCCAAGTATGAATGTTAGCATTGGTGATGACAGTAGAGTTGTCCACCATGGACGACAATCTCAAAGAACTCCTAGAAGCACTAACGAGAGACTTGATGAGGTAGCTAACCTCTTGGTTGATTTGACCCGAGTTGTTCATGTACTGTCTTACCAACCCACTAAGGTTGTGCAAAATACTCCATAAGCTGCCCAACCTATTAGAGGTCAGAACCCAAGTCGACCACTTCAAGGTGGAGGAGTTGGCGAACAAGTAAGGCGAAGGATAGACCAGAGAGAGCTTAATGAGGAGGAAAAAGAGTATTTTGAAGAGAAACTCATACGAGACCCCAGAGCATCCAACTATGTAAAGCTTTGGATTCGGAGTTTCAATAGATTTGAGAATGTTAACGAGTATCTAGATTGGGAAGAGAAGGTAGAACGTATATTTGATTACTATCAATATGAGGATTATGAGAAAGTAAGGACCGCTACTATTGAATTCTCTAGATATGCCGCCATATGGTGGAAGAATTTTCAAGCTATGAGAAGAAGAGAGGGTACCGAGAGATTAACACTTAGCCCGAGATGAAGAGAATGCTTAGAAACAGATTCATGCTGAAAACATATCTCCAAGATACTTTTACTCGGCTTTAAGAGCTGAGATAAGGAGGCCAAACTGTTGATGTGTATGTTTAAGAATTTCAAATGCTTATAATGCATTGTGAAGCAGAGGAACCACCAGCTCGAACAGTCTCAAGATTTGTTACTAGGCTAAGTAGAGACATTCGAGATATTATAAAGCTCCAACAATTTGACACAATGGATGAAGTTGTTAGGATTGCCCAGTGAGTGGAGGGGCAAAGAAGGAGCCAAGTAATGACCAGATGTTAACTAACTGACCAAGATAGGTAAGTCACCGAGCTTAGTCTAATATCAATTCGAACAAAAGAGTTAATGTCAGAGTCAAGTAGAAAGGCTGACCAGATGGTGAAGTGCTGACCCGAACTAATGAGAAGGGGTAAGGGTCTGGCAGGAAGATAAGCCAGATCAAGTACTTTAAGTGCCAGGGGTTCAAACATATGGCTGCTTTATACTCTAATCGAAGGAAGATGGTCGTTAAGGGAGACATCCCGAAGTTAGAAGTAAAGAGTACGGATGAGGAACCCAAAGAGGAGAAGGTTCTTACTAAGCGAGAAAATGTCGAGAAAGAACTAATTAAGGAGGACATGTTTCTCGAAGACTTAGACCAGTTACTCATGATTGTCCGATGCACAATGAGAGTGGAACCCTCCCGAGAGGAGGAGTAAAGAGAGAATTTGTTTCATACCACCTGCAAAGTGAATGATCAGATATATGCTCTCATTATGGATAGTGAAAGTTACACCAATGTAGCATTAGCTGATCTTGTTTCTAAACTGAAGTTGCTAACTGTTGCACATCTTAGGCCGTACAAGTTGTGCTAGCTAAGTGAGAAAGGAGCATTACATGTCACTCAACAAATACTATTACCGATCACTATAGGGAATTACTCTAATCAGATCATCTATGACGTACTACCCATATGCGCTTCCCACGTATTGTTGGGTAAGCCGTGGTTGTTTGATAGGAAAGTTATACATGACGGCTATGGGAGCACATATATGTTTGAAAAGGATGACAAAAAAATCACGCTGAATCCTATGCCGCCAAGAGAAGTTCACAAGCTACAGATAAAACTTGCTTGTAGATTGAAGAAAACTCTGGTGATGAGTAGAGCCAAGCTCCGAAAGGCCATCAATGCTAACGAGCCGACCTTATTGTTGGTTAGGCAACTATTGGAAATGATGGAGCGGGGTAAACTTCCCCAAGAAATCAAGGAGTTACTAGATGACTATGCTGAATTATTCCTAGAATAGTTACCTAAAGGGTTGCTCCCAACTCGAGGTATAGAGTACTATATTAACTTAATACCCAATACTGCATTGCCAAATAAGATAGCTTATCAGATGAATCCCGAGCAGGCTTTTGAACTCCAACGTCAAGTCAATGAGTTGCTGGAGAGAGGTTATGTGAGAGAGAGTCTCAACTCTTATGCTGTGCCTGCATTTCTAGTGCCGAAGAAGGATGGAACCTAGCGAATATGTGTTAACAGCCAAGCCATGAACAAAATTACAATCAAATACAAGTATCCGATCCTAAGGCTAGAAGACATGTTGGATAAATTAAGTGGAGCCAAGATTTTCAGCAATATTGATCTCAAGTCTGGCTACCATCAAATCTACATGAGGTCAAAGGACGAGTGGAAGACTGCGTTTAAGACTCGACATGGACTTTATGAGTGGATGGTCATGCCCTTCGGCTTGTCAAATACCCTGAGCACTTTCATGAGACTTATGAACCTTATGCTAAGATATCTCATTAGGAAGTGTGTCGTGGTGTACTTTGACGACATCCTAGTCTACAGTGCCAACATGCCGAGTCACTATGAATATCTTAAAGTAGTCTTAGATATCCTTCATGCCGAGAGACTATCCAGCAATTTAAAGACGTGTTGCTTCTGCCGGGAGGAAGTGGTATTCTTAAGGTATGTAGTCAGTAAAGGAGGCTTAAGAGTTGATGATGAGAAGATCAAAGCAATTGTCAAGTGGCCGACTCCTACTACTTGTACTGACGTAAGAAATTTCTACAGACTGCCTTCATTTTACAAAAGGTTTATCAAGAATTTCAGCACCATCACTGCGCCACTAACCAAGTTAACAATGAAGAACACCAACTTTCAATGGAGAGAAAGGGTGGAGAGGAGTTTTGCCGACGTAAAAGAAAGATTAACCTCCGCCCCGATGTTAGTACTACCTAACTTTGACAAAATTTTTGAACTAGAATGCGACAATAGGGTGTTAATATAGGTACTATCCTGATGCAGGAAAGCCGACCAATTGCCTTCCATAGTAAAATGCTCCAAGGACCACAACTGAACTACTCCGTGTATGATAAGGAACTTCTGGCACTAATCTAAGCAACGCAAGTGTGGTAACATTACTTACTATCGAGATAATTTATCATTTATACTAACCGTAAATCGTTGAGGTGCCTCCAAAGTCAAACCAAGTTGTTGAAGTAGTGGGCGAAGTGGGTTGAATTCCTTGAGGGGTTCAATTTTGTAATAAAGTACAGGTAAGAAAAGAGCAACATAGTTGCAGATACTCTTTCAAGGAGGCATGCGCTCTTATTAGAACTGCAAACCGGACTATTTGGTTTTATGAGTATCAAAAAATAGTACTCTGGGAATCCATACTTTGAGCCAATAATTTCGCGATGCGTGAATGGGAGGATAGTGGACAAGTATTATGTAGAAGATGGCTACCTGGTCCGAGGGGAAATTATGCATGTCAACTTGTTCCTTACGGGAATTATTAATCAGAAAAGCCCACAACGTAGGACTCTCCAAATACTTTAGAGAGCAGAGGACCTGTGAACTATTGAATGGCTAATTCTTTTGGCCGAGAATGCAAAAAGATGTGTATTAAGTTGTCAAAAGCTGTATTGTGTGCAAAAAGGCCAAGTACCAAGCCAAATAAGGGAAAGCAATGCCCCTACTTATTTCGATGAGGCCGTGGATTGAACTGAGTATGGACTTTGTTCTCAGACTGTTGTGAACTGCCCAAGGCAAAAATTCTGTAATGGTCATCGTGGATTAGCACACTTCGTACCCTGTACCAAATCTAACGACTCTTTGGCTATTGCTTCTCTTTTCTTACAGGAGATTGTGCGGATACACGGCATGCTAAGAAGTGTAGTCTCCGACAGAGATCTAAAGTTCTTGAGCCATTTCTAGAAAACCTTATGGCATCGGTTAGGAACCAAATTACTCTTCAGTACCTCATGTCACCCCCAAAGTGACGAACATATAGAGGTGGTTAATCATATTTTGGGGTCACTGCTCCGAGCTACAGTAAACAAGAACTTGGCCGATTGGGACATCCGCTTACCAATGGTTGAGTTCGCCTATAACCGAACTGTACATGATACCACAAAGCGAACTCCTTTCGAGGTGGCCTATGAATTTAATCTCGAGTTACCCTTCGACTATGCTCCTATACCAACATCCGTGTAGGAGGACTCCGACACCTTAGCCAGAGTACAATCTCTTCAACACATCTACAACAAGGTCACTCGGCACATTAACCAAGCTGTCAGAAGAATGCGAGAAAAGACCAAAGGTAGGTTGACTAAACAATTTCAGCCAAGTGACTTAGTATGGCTACACCTTAACAAGGAATGGTTCTCGAACATGATGAAGAACAAATTATCTACAAGAGTAAAAGGACCTTTCAGAATCCTAAAAAAAATCAGTGACAATGCTTATAAGTTGGAACTACCTGAGGACTATGGGGTTTCTGATACCTTCAACATTGCCAACCTTAGTCCATATCACTCTAATAGAGAATTGAGCGAACACCATCCATTTGATCCTAAATCCAAAACAACCGAGAGGGAATAATGGGAATCAAGCTACAAGACCTCTGACCCATTGCTAAGCCCAAGGACTAGAAGGGCTGGTACGACAAATCCTTATATTCCAACCAACCCCTGTCAAAGCCGAATGCTTCCTTACCGAAGTCGAATGCTTCCTTGTCGAGTTACCTTTAATGCTGTGCCGTATGACCACCTATTATTCTATGGTATGCCGAGTTGATGACTACTCTCTAGTGCCGAGCTGACCAATCACTCAGCATCATCCTTGCCAAGAAGCCAAGAGATAGAGAATCCAGATTGGCTAAGCCATCCCTACTTAGACAAGCCCATTTGTCTGCACTTTTTGTTCACATCTCTTAACAACCTTACCAATGCAGCATCGCCACTTGTACAGTATCATATGTACAATCTATAGCACCAATGATTGTTTTTCTTGTATATTCATTTTTATACTTTTATATCATATACATTGCTTCTTTAGGAAATGTCCTTATTGTCTTTTCTGTTTTGGGCAAGTTGCCCTAACTTACGAGTATCAATACCCTTATACTTGTAGCTGTAACAGATCAAACTACCTTTAATACACTTTTGAGTACTTTCTTCCTTGCGTAAATGTTGTTGTTTACTCTCGGCATTACTCTTATCCTTTCCCTTAAGTAAGGTTAGGTGGCAAGTAACATCATTGGACCAATCCGTGCATCATATTGAATTGTGTCGTGAGTCCTCGGAAGTTCTATTAGTTTATCATATCCTCTGGAGCTATTTGTGGGTTTTTGCTTACTGTTTCATTTGTCATTTTTACCCTTCTGTCCCAATCCCCATTAACCATTTTCGAGCTTTCTACAAGCTTGGACCCATCTAGCGACCAACCTTATCTATTCTTGGTCACGGTTCACAACATTGGCATTAATTCGAGCACTACAAGTATGGCAACACTATTTACTACCAAGAGAATTTATTATATACACTGACCATGGATCACTAAGGTACCTTTAGAGTCAGACTAAGTTATTGAAGCGGTAGGCAAGATGGGTTAAAGAGACGTATGCTTTTAACCAAACTACAAACTAGGTTATTTAGGTTTGCCAGTATCAAAAGAATATTCTAAGGATCCACGTTTTGGACCCATAATCATGTGATGCATTGATGGAAGGACAGTAGATGAGTATCATATGGAAGATGGTTACTTATTTTGAGGTGGAAAATTATGTACCCCGACCTATTCACTATAGGAACTATTGATTAGGGAAGCCCACAATAGAGGACTCTCCAAACATTTTGGGGAAAGAAGGACCTATAAACTGTTGAATGGTCGATTCTTCTGGCCGAAGATGAGGAGAGATCTGCACCGAGTTGTCAACAGCTATGCCATGTGCAAAAGGGCTAAGTGCTAAGTTAAGTAAGGGAAAGCAATGCCTTTATCTGTTCCAATGAAACCATAGACTGAATTGAGCATAGAATTTGTTCTTGGACTACCATGAACTATCCAAGACAAAGATTTTATAATGGTCGTCGTGGATCGATTCAGCAAAATGGCACACTTCATGCCTTACTAAAAAACTAATGACGCTTAAGTTATTGGTTCTCTTTTCTTGCAAGAGATTATGCAATTAAATGGCATGCCGAGAAGTGTACTCTCCGACAAAGATCCAAAGTTCTTAAGCCATTTCTAAAGGACCTTATGGCGTCGAATGGGGACTAAACTATTATTCAGTACTTCTTATTACCCCCAAACTGACGGCCAAATGGAGATGATTAATCACACTTTAGGATCACTACTCCGAGTTGTAGTAGGAAAGAACTTGGTTGATTAGGATGCCTGCTTGCTAGTAGTTGAATTTGCTTATAACTGTACAGTACATAACACCATTAAGCAGATACCCTTCGAAGTGGTCTATGGTTTCAATCCCGAGTTGCCATTCGATCACACCTCTGTACCTATACCCACACAAGAGGACCCTAACGCAAGATCTTAAGCATAATCCCTTCAGCACATCCATAATAAGGTCACTCAGTACATCAACCAAGCTGCTAGAAAAATGTGAGAGAAGACCAAGGGTAGGACAATTAAACAATTCCAGCCAAGAGACTTAGTATGGCTGTACCTTAGCAAGGAACGGTTCCCAAACAAGAGGAGGAACAAATTATCTGCAAAAGCTGAAGGACCTTTTAGAATCCTCTAGAAGATTAATGATAATGCTTACAGATTGGAGTGGCCCGAGGACTATTGGGTTTTTGACACCTTTAATATTGCCGACCTTAATCCGTATCACTCTAATGAAGAGCCGAACAAAGACCATCGAGATTTGATCCCAAATCCAAAACAACCCAAAGGGAATGATGGGAACCAAGCTATTAGGCTACTGACGCGCAACTGAGCTCGAGGACTAAAAGAACTATTAAGAAGAATCTTCTTGTTCTAGTTGACTTATGCGGAGGCTGAGTATCTCCTTGCTGACCTATTTTGCTTACCAAGCCAAATGACTACCTATTTCTTGCATATTGTACATCGAGATCTTTATTCTCACACATGCCTAGCCAACTACTTACTCGACCCCATCTTTGCTAAGATACCAAGAGAAAGAGTCCAAACTAACTAAGCCATCCCTGCTCGTATGAGCAAGCTATCTATACTTTTGTCCACATCTTCTAACGACATCACTAATACAACATCGCCATATATACAGGATCATGTGTAGAATCCGTTACACTAATGATTGTTTTCCTTGTATATTCATTTTTACCTTTTTGTATCTTATACATTGCTTCTTTAAGAAATTCCCTTTTTTTTTCCCTTTTGGGCAAGTTATCCTAACTTATAGGTATAAATACCCCTATACTTGTAGCTGTAAAGAAGATCAGAATTAGATTACCATTAATACACTTTGCATTTCCTTCCTTACATAAACACTGTATGTTGACTCTTGGCATCATTTTTATCCTAACCCTTGAGCAAGGTTAAGTGGCGAATAACCTCACTGGACCAATTCATACATCATATTAAATTATGCCGTAAGTTCTCAAAAGTTCCATTGGTGTGTCATATCCTTAAGAGCTGTTCGTGGGTTTTTACTTACCTTTCATTCACATATGTCCTTTTACACATATCCCATCACTTTCTTTTGAGCTTTCTGCAAGCTCAGACCCATTCAGTGATTAGCCTTATATGTTCTTGGTCATGGTTCCCACCAGTATAGGACCAACCACAAGACTTCAACTAGGGAAACACCTTTCAAGCTTGTCTATGGATCAGAGGCAATCTTGCCGATCGAGTTGGATCTGCCAAAGATTTGAACACCGAAGATTGACATCATGGCAAATTACGTCGACCTTATGACTAATTTAGATATAATTAAGGAGATTAGAGATACCGTAAGAGCAAGAGTTGTCACATATCAGCATAAAACAATGAGATGCGACAATCAGAAGGTAAAACATAAGGTGTTTCAACCTAAATATTTGGTTTACAAGAAGTTAAAAGTGACTGGCGCATGAGAGAATCAAGGAAAGCTCGACACAAATTGTGAGGGTCCTGTTAGGGCCTGGGAAGTCATAAGCGATAAGGCCTATCTACTAAAAAGGCTTTATGGAATAATTGTACCTTGTGCATGGAAGGCCGATAATCTAAAACTTTATTTCGAGTAGTTTCTTGTCAATTACAATTTGTTTTTGCTTTCCCTTTCTAAACATTGTCAGGCAATGGCTTGCATCTTGCTAAAAAATGTAATGTTTGTTTCAAGATTATGATATCTCTTTTCACAACTACTTTTGTTCCTAATCAATGTACAATTAATGGATTAATGAAGTTTTAGCTATACAGTGAAAGAACTAATACCTAATAAGTTTTTACTAATGATAGTTAACAAGCTTAGCATTGATTGACAATTAACGTCAAATGTTCTTTAAAATAGATAGCCAAGCAATCGGAGTTAACAAACTCTAAGATGCCTCCAGTAGGCAATTTCACGACTAAGAAAATAAAAATTATCGCCTAAAGATTAATATCCTATGTGACTAACAAACATTGTTTCCCAGAAGACATTCTAGTATAAAATGCACGTGAAATAAAATGTGTTGAGAATTAAAAGAGTAAAACATAGAACAAAGGTCTATTACAACTAAAAGGTTAACATCCTGACCACGTTAAGACCATAAAATAATTGTGCAAACAAAAGTACAAATCAATTGACTCCTTAAGAGTCTAAAACATTTTTGCTCTAAGATTAGGCGAAAGTATCATCTTGACTAACAAAGCTTAGGACCTTCTTGGAGCCTATTTCTCTATTAGTACTAGGAGTCTTGTTATAGGAGTTGGAGGTTTCTTTACAGACATAAGGGGTTTCCTTTGAAGATGGCTCCTCAACATCATTAGGAACTTTAATGCTGGCTTAAATGTTGTCACCCTGCTTTTGAACCTCAATCTCTACTTCTTCATTGCCATTGCTGGCATCACCATCATCAGCGTCGGCAAAGTCAAGACATGATAGTTCATATTCAAGGTGAACCTTTAAAATTTCTTTCCTTACCAATTAGACCCCTACAAGAACATTTTTTGAGCAACCTCTCATATTGCCTAACTTGGAGCTACAATTTCCAATGCTTCCTCCATGGAAGGCTTTCTTTTTGCCGCTTCATCTAATTTGGCAACATGAGCTTCTGTAGAACTACTCATCTCCAAGTTCTTTATTTGGACTCTTAACTTATCTTCCTTGTCACCCATCAAGGTTATCGTTCTTCCTAACCCCCAGCATTTTTCTCGTTTTTTATGAAGCTCCTCTTTTAGGTCCTCGATCTTTTTATAAAGCTCTTCATTCTTAGTCTTAGGGCTCAAGATTTCATCGGCTGCCAACGAATGTGCTAACTTCTCGATAGAGAGCTCTTCTTGCAACTTCCTAACCTCCATCTCGGCCTAAATCATTACGTTCATAGCTGTAATAGTTTGTACCTTTGAGGAGTTGTAAGCATCTTCAACCTTCTGCAATAAATTAACAAAGCCAAGTAAGTTAATCGATTTTTGGCAATGTAACAAAAATTTGAATATACCTTTTTCATCTCTTTCTTAGCTTCGTCTACTATCATCAGAACATGGTTGCTAATTTGTAATCAAACAAAACTAGGTCAACAACAGGACATTAGCCATAAGTGAAAAGATCATGAGTATTGAATTTAAATCAAACAATTTTGTGTCAATATGGCCTTCATTACAACCACTAAGCCTATTTATCTCCTTCTTCGCAACTTCTTTATCTTTGGAAAGAATGACCCCCTCCATTAAGACTAAGGACTTCATCCTATTGCCCAAAGCTGAATCAATGTCCACTATATGTGGCTCTAACACAATATAAAGTGCTCACCCACTTCATGGTTGGGAACAAACTTGACAACACTTATGCCGAGAGCTTTATTTCTCAAAGCCTCATTCGTCTTCTCATCCAAACCCTTGCTTTTCTTAAATAGAGGTTGCTTGGTAAGCTCTTTCCCACTTCTCTTCTTAGGACTCAATTCAGCATTTGTTTGGCCTGATGAGTTGTCGACCGCTTCCTAAAGAATAACATCGGTAATGTTATTAGTTGCAATATCACCGCTAAGTTCTCCTGACACTTCCTCCCCGGAATTATCCCTTATTATAGGCAGCACTTTAAGTTGTGCAACTCCAACAACTTCCATCTACTCAATTTCCCAACTCTTTTCTGTAAGAGGAGTTCCCTTTTTCTTCTTCAAAACAGTAACATCCTTCACAACTTTCTCCTGAGTAGTCTTTTTCGATACCGGTAGCCAACTAACAAGAACTTTAGTAGTCACACTCTTATCAAGTTTTTGTTTCTTAGCCTTGGCTTGAGGCAACGATTTCACAAGATCCATGTCCCCTACACCCATGCCTGTACAAAAGAAATAGAGTATTATAAACAGAAGAGAAGGGAAAAATTAAAACTTACAGGTATGTGCCAAGTGAGGCTCAAAGGCAATGATTCTTCCCCGAAGTCACAAGAACGACTTTTCTCCTGTAGCTCTACACGGTACGGCAGGCAAACAATTCTTACCTTCATTGTTTGAAAAAATTATTTCCCCTTTTCATACCAAGATATGATCCTTTCAACATCCCCAAAAAACATCTTATTGCCTCGTCTATCTTGAATCTTCCTAGCAACAATGACGTCATTTGGTAGCAATTTAATGGCCTTAGTGCTGATGAGCTTAGTCTATTGAGTCCAAATCTTCATTCAACCTAATTGAGACACACTTATCAAGCTACCTATGGATCTTAAACTCTAATCTGTCCGTAAATTTGTGTCTACACCGAGCCGCTGCAAAGTACCAACCATCAGGTTGCCTTCTTATCGAGAAGAAGTATCTAAATAATTAGGGTATAACCCTAACCTCAATCTCTTCACATATAATCTTGAATGCAACGAGAAACCTATCAGTATTGGGAGAAAACATACTCAATGCAACTTAAAGATAGTTAAAGAATTGCTTTTGAAAAACGAAGAATGGAAGGCATAACCTAAAATCAAGATATTTCAAATATACATGATATTCACGGTTTATTGGAAAATATACCTTCTCATCCTCCTTCAGCCTACGCAGATGCCATGATTAGGGAAATCTTGCCAGTACTTATTATCCTTAGCAAGAAGTGTCCTAATGGTACCACTCACTACTCCATGTAGAGAATCAATGTTATAAACTACATTATTGTATAAATACCTAGTAGCCGACCTTTCCTCCCTATTATCTAGGTAGTTATCCATAAGAAGAGCGTTAATATGAGTGAGTTTTTCCCATTGCTCCATCATGCTATTTGCCGAACTAACAAAAGAGAATGCTGAATCTTTCCTTCTTTGGAGGGGAGATGTAGCCTCAAACATAGTCACCTCATTATATAAAGCTATAAGTTGATAGATGATGCTTTAAACGATACCTATTGAAGTTAAGTTGTCAAAGATTACTCAATAACATGAGAAAGTCACTCACTGTTTGAACAAGAACTAAGAAAAATTCTGAAAGTGAATATGAATGAAAGAGGAGCAAGAAATGTTAAAGGTACAAAAAGGCTCTTTATATATGGATAGTCCCCCCTCAAAATTCTCACACACCTTTAATGGGGATGTGGACTCTAATTATATACTTAGGTACAAATGGATGATACATGTCAAAGGTAAGATATCTAAGGGATATGGTATCAGTGACAGTTACGAGACCCTATGGTGCAATAATGACCAGTATGACAGCTATCATACGTATCATTACAAAAAAGTAAATGAGCAAGAAACTTAAAAGGTTGTGACCTTTTGCTTAGAATCCGATACGACGCATTTCAAAAATAAAAAATCATGCACAAGCTAAAACGGGAGACAACCTAAATCTTGGCATGTCATTCGTCATCTAAAGAATGATTGATTTTAGTCTTCACCATCTGACTACTTGATTTGAATATTAAATCTTGTTTACTCCCATAATCAAATTCTTGACCACAGGATTTGGAGGAAAAATGTTGATAGCTAGATTCCACCTTAATACTTTACTCGGCATCACAGCCTCTAATATGTCGACTAATGTTATTTTTTGTTGAGGCCTTTAAGGGCTCAATCCATCCAATGGGCCTTAAAGCTCGACCTACTTATAAATCTGGTTTGAATTTGGAAAGTGGTGCAAACAGTTGTACCTTTGCACAATCCCATTTCATAACTACCTACTACTCCTATCTTTTAGGCATATGCTTAATTACAAAATCTTCACACGGTCTACGACCAATGATTATCCGCTATTACAAGTACCCGATATTTGCCTATAAATAAGAGAAAGAAAGCATTGTAAGAACTCTCTTACGACATTCAATACTTCACTTACTTATCTACTTACTTTCCACACAAACAACCACTTACTTAGGCATCGAAATGACTATACCAGACTAACCTCGGCACCACTTAGCCTTTTGTTTTATACTTTTACAAGATTAAAACTCTATACCAAAATTACTAGACAACATAAGTAAATCATGTAGATGTTCACCAGCCTAAAGGAAGGTTAACATTTAGTCAATTTGCATACATACATGTAATGATAAATATGTGATAATTATTTGATTTTCCTGTGAATAGTTAGTCAGCACTAAAGAAGGCTTAATTATTTAATAGAAATTTATTACCAATATTTGATCATTGCACTAAGAGTACTACTTACAAGTTGACATCAAATTTACCTTGTTAAAACTGCCCTGCTAAGGAGATCCCGTGACATCATCACAAGATACGTTATGGTGGGCTCGTCGCCTTATGATGCTAAGCTCCTACAAGAACACTGAGAATCATAATCTATTCAAGAGATAACGTACGTCAACCTACAAGTAAACATTGTCACAAGATTAAAGCACTTAGATAGGAATCAAGAACAAGTGCAAAGCGATAGCACATAAGCAAGCGAGTAACCATATAAGGAGATATCAGCAAGCGGACGCATACCACCTACTTGAGGATAAAGAATTTAGCTAATCTCTCAAGGAAACAAGGTACACATTTTGCTCGAGAAACATCCTCTTCGGTATAAACAACTTAGAGAAAAAAATGATTGGAATTCATGTACGTAAGCACAATAAGAACACAAGAAGTAGTAACTAAGGGAAATAGAAAGGAAATTAGAGCCAATTAAGGGAAATCTCATTCATTTAAGCTCTCAATCAATTATATGAAAGAAGGACAGCATCTTGACCTCTACAAAAATAAGATTATTGAAGATGTAACAAAAAAATGGGCATATTCACCCATACTAACTACTAAAAAGAAAAACAAAGTTTGACAGAGTTCCTAAGCATCTTTGACCTGCTACTATTCCTTTTGCTGCTCTTACCTAACCTCACTATCACCAACTCCCTCCCTGAGGCCCTCATTTAAGCCATAGCTAGAATTTTATGACGAATCACCAGATTACTCGTCACCTGGACCACCTCCAATAGCAACTTCGGTTTCAACTAGCCAACGCAAGAAGGATAAGTCCGCATCAAGTATGTTTTGTTGAACTTGTTTTTGCACCTCATCTGTCAATGCATATCCAGCCGTAGTGATGGCCTTCTTGATCATGGGTTCATCTAAGGTCTCTATGAAGAGATTGCATTTGACCTCATCTAATAACCCTTCACCTTTTACGAGCTCAGACTCATTATTGGCAAAGTCGGCTCTGAGTTTCTCCAACTCTTCTCCCTCTGCCTTTAGCTCAACTGTCAACTTATCCTCAATACTTTTATCGAACTCCTCAACTACCTTCAAGTCATCCTTCAACTTACCCACTTACACAAAGTCCCCCCTATGCCGGTACTCCAGGTTACTAAAAGCAATGGCTAAGTTGTCATATACCTTCTTCTCCTCTTCTAACGTCTTCTAAAGCCTCTCAACCTAAACATTCTCCTAGCTTCCCTCCGATTAAAGGACTAACCAATTGTATACGAGTATGAAATCCACCAAGTCATATAAGTCCTATAATTGCGAGCATAATACACCTTTAGTAATCAAACTAAGATTATGTACTCCAATAGAAGCATATGAGCAGCTTACCTCGTTATGCCTCCTTAACAACTTCATTGAGGTCTCCACTTCGCTCCTACTCGCCACCAATCACCCAAATTGAGCTTGCAGTGGCTCAAACCTTTAGGTAGGCCTATCTATGAGCTATAAAGGTGCTACTCGCCTACCACAACGAATCAAAGGTTCAACATACTCATCATCGGGAATCTCAATGGCATATGTAGCAACAACATCAGGGGTTCACTATGAAATTACCCATTCTACATCCATTTGAGCATCTGCTGCCTTAAAGCCCTACCTAGCAATTGTAGCCCCAGCCAAAATCTCTAGAATCACACCCCTACTAGATGCAACCTAGCCCACCACCAAAGTCCCCAATAGGACCTTTGTCAATACATCATTAACACCTTGCTGAATAATCTCAAGAATCGTCTGCTGCCTTCCACTTTTCTTCTTCAACCTTTTTGAAGGGTAATACAAACTCTTCCCCTCCCCTTCCAACTCGAGCCCCCTTCTCTCCTCAAGTGTTAAAGTACTCTGGAGTCGCTTGCTCTACACAACCAACAGTTTTGCCCCCACTTTCTCTATGGCCAATTACGAAGCTGCAAAAGAATAAAGAACTCCTTAGGAAAACAGACTAAAGCAAAGATAAGGCACTTACTATGCCTTTTTTATATGTGAGTTTATGCATTTTGTGACCAAGTAAAGCCTTTATGTGATAGCTGCAATTAAGCAACCAATAAACTGAGTTCAATCCATGATCAATCCAACCATCACACAACAAGTAATAACTAAGCTGTAACATTTGACAGCAACTGAATTGAGTTTCTTAAAGCATATCAAAGCAAACAAGCTGCTTTCTATGAGAAATCCAAGTAGCAGCTTCTTGAGTGACTAAAAGAACCAAGCTGTAGACCTCACATTCAGTAGCTACAAGGCCAAGAAGTTCTTCAAAGAAGCACCCTTAATCACATTCCAAGGAAATTGCAGCAGCTTTTATGTTTCTCTTCAAGTTGTGCTTAAGCTCCATTTTTAGGACAAATCAGTTCGCAACTCAACAATTCCATGACAAATCCAATAGGTCTACATGAATGAAATAAATATCAACAGTAGTTCAAGGCAAACAAATCTCTTCAGTAGCTTGCAACTAAGTTCCTAGCAGAGGACAATAGCAAACTCAAATGCCAATTGAGCTAAGACCAACCAAGCATATCTTGACTGAACAATGCAGCAAATTACTAAAGCTGAGTAGCTACTATTTCATTTCAAGTTCAGTACAATTTATTTGGTGTAACTAAGAACCAAGTATGGCTAAGCTCCATGTGACAGTAGTAGTTTTCAATTAGCATCTGCATTCACTTCAAACAGCAGAATAGTGTACTCCAACTACAGAATTAAGTACCTAAATGGTGCTCTCCAATAGTACATCTTCACGCCGACCAACTATAGCATGTTATATGGGCATTAATTAAGAGAGACGAGCTCTCAATTTGTATCAAGTTCTGGCCAAAACAGATTAGCAGCAACCAAGTGAAGCACATAACAAGACTTAGGAGCTCATTTGGAAGAAAATAGCAACTACTGGATCCAAGCTTCAAAAGTTTTAATGAAAAAAACTAAGCCACGCAACTATGAAATGGAATCCATGCCTTTCCAAGTTTGAGCAGTTGCTAAAACCAAGCAAAACCGAACATGGACAACAATAAGATAGTCTAAATTCCACTACAATTGTAGATTTAAACCAAGTTAATTGCTATCCAAAAGCCAAGCACAATCAGCCCCTTACACCATCCAATCCCTTGCAAGGAATTCGGCAGCTAGATAATTGAAGAACAGCTACTAACTTAACAATTCAAAAGCATGTCCAGCTCCATATGCCAAGTTGTTTTCCATAGAAAAATCTAAGCAAAAGCTACAACAACA
This sequence comes from Lumnitzera racemosa, assembly GCA_024138005.1. Taxonomy (NCBI): domain Eukaryota; kingdom Viridiplantae; phylum Streptophyta; class Magnoliopsida; order Myrtales; family Combretaceae; genus Lumnitzera; species Lumnitzera racemosa. The sequence continues at coordinate 89,093,674 of JAMXBC010000010.1, read as the reverse complement.
CTCCAAGCACAAGATAAGAACCATGCTTCCAACTTTGGCCATGTACTTGAATTTCAGATAGGGGCTGCAAAAATTAGTGAATCCAATAGCCAAATTTGTTTTGCACCAACATTGACCAAATGAGAGACCCATGAGCTGCAATTTCAGAAGTAAGCAGGTCCATGAATTTAACATAGCATCCACAACAGATATGACACTTCAATTCCAAATACAGCAGCAGCCGAAGCTTTACATCAAGTTCCACATGACATCTGAGCTCCTTTCCATATAGCAGCTACAGCAAGATCAACCAAGAACTTGCTAAGCAACTAAGTTACAATTGAGCTCTAATTTCAAAAGCTCCAAGTTAACACCAGTAGCTCAATTTGCTCAGTATAGAACCTCACTGTCGCTAATTTTTCTTCTATTCATTGTAGGCAATTACACTGCTAAGCTGTTGTCTATAGCGCAATTATAGTAACTCTACACTAAACTAAACAACAGTAACAAAAGCAGAGTTCTTCACTAGGTCGTGGGCTTCAATCACAAGACAGCAACCGCATTCACTTCAAATAGTAGCTAGCTGAGCCGAGAAGCACTTCAACTTCAATTGTAGTAGCTGTAATACTTCAACAACAACAGCAGCAAAGTTTCACCAACCAGCAACTGCTACATACGAACAGCTCTCCTAGAACAGTAACTAACCTAATGTCGAGCAATGCAAGCATAAAGAAACCAGCAATTGTGACATACAAACAGCTCTCCGAGAGCAGCAACTAACCTAATGTCGAGCAATGCAAGCATAAAGAACCAATAGCAGCTGCAGCCAAGGACCAAGCACTGAGCTATCTAATCAACAGGCCACGACAGCAACTTAATAGCAGCTATGACCTTCAATAGTAGCACGTCACAGCAGTCTAAGCAACAACAGAAAACGAACAGCAACAATATCCCCTGCAGCAACTTCACGCAACCAACAAGCTAGCAAGAGCTCCATTTGAAGTCAACGGCAATTTGAGCTCCAACTTAAACAAATGTTGCATCCCAAACCTGAGCAACCCTTAGCGAATAACAGCTGCAACATTCCAAGGCCGAGAGCTTCTCAATAGTCCTTTACTGAACAGCCCCTATGCCAAGCCATCTACACATGTACTGGTGAGATTTTAGCAACCACAGCACTTCAACATCAGCAACAGTTCATGACAACCAAACAACGCAGCAAGTTTTATGTGATACTGGACTTCAATTGTTGGGAAAAGAGCAACAACTGAGTACTCCACTTCATAAATGCAGCAACTCCTCCAATCAGTAGCAGCTTGGTGGCCCCTGTCCAACTTTCAAAACTTTAAGCAATGGAAACCGAACTCCATAAGAGCCACCACATAGCAAGAAATTTTACAACAACTCGCAGGGACCGGCACCAATACCAAGCCATGACTGTGACAATGCTTCAGACGTTGAAAGAGTAGCTGGAGCAGCTCTAAGACATTTAACACGGGAAGTCCAGCACTTAAAAGTAGCAACTAAAATAATAGGATATCCTTGGAGCTAACATGCATAATAGCCTAGAAGTTTTAGGCTATTTATGTAGTAACAGGCCCAATGTGATGCATCAGTTCTTTTCCTCAATCGGAATTAGCAACTCCAATTTAAAGGCTATAATCATATGTAAGGATGGAAATCCAAAAGCATTTCAATGTCCAAAGGCCCACATGATTGTCAAAGACATGAATCTTAAAATAGTATATTGCAAAGACAAAGGACAGCCCAAAAAAAAGAAAGAAAAAGGCCCATACGTGGAATCAAAAAAGAGGAGCGAACGGAGATCCGGGGAGAAAGAGCAAAAAACTGGATACATTAGCTGAAAACAAAAAAGAAGACAGGAGGATGAGAAGAAAATTCCAGAGCTTAGGGATTTTGATTTTTTTTTGTTTTACTTAGTTTAGTAAAGATCATAAATTTTATTTTGCGTTTTATTAATTTGATTATGTTGTGTTTAATTTCAGGACTCTAAATCATTTTATTCTAATTCGCTAAAGGACCACCCTAGATTCCAAATGAATTAGGATATACTGATTATTGTATCAGGTTTCAAGATTGAACGTATCAATCCAAGCATTTTTTTTTTCCTTATTATTTCAATTTAAATATATCTTGATTTTTTGGGGTTTTGCAATATGATTTAGTACTTAATTTAATTAGGTTTTATATTGATAGATTTAATGAATTGAAGTATCCGTGTATTGTTCCAATGTTGATATTGAGTGTTTGAGTTTTTTTCTATTGCATTCATCGTCTAGTTATTTAGTACATGGTCACTACTTTTTAGCTAGATAAAGTTGTAAGATATCCGGGAGGGTTTCGATAACTCGTATAGAATATAGCTTAATTTTTTTAAAAAAGCTCGTCATAGGAATATGAAAGTTTTAATTATATTCATGAACTCACGCACTTAATGCGGTTAGAAATATGGTTCAGGCCATGGAGATATACTTAAACCATATTTCTAACTAAAATAATAAATTCGGTGTGAGCAAATTATTATTCACCAGATAATTATAGATAAATTGCCTTAATGGGTGAATTTATGCTATAATTAGAATTTCGCTACTCTTGGAGGTGAGCAAATTCTAGTGAATTTAGTTAAATCCCTTGTAGTCAATTTCAAATATCTATTTAAGACATCACATCGATTCAAATGAGAATAGATTTACGAATCTCAATTTGATCTTTTTTTATCTCCTAGACCCAGGACCCTGATAGTGCAGCTATAAAATTTAGTTTAGTGTTCATCTTGTTATTTGGTTTTCACCTACTTTTAATATAATTATTAATAGCTAAGCTTAAGGAAAAACTTAGATAATTTAATACTTAGCACCTAGCTCTCTATGAAATACAACCTTAACTCACTATTTGTACTACTTCCATGACCTGATACACTTGTTAATTCATACACTCACATTTTCTGTAAGTCAACTACCTAGTGCAACTTTGAAGTATCGAAAGAACACCAATAAGAATTCTAAAAAAGGGAGGCAAAGACCGAGCTAAAATGACTTCGCATAAACACTAAATGATTGGTTGTCCCTTATGTCATAAGCTCGTTACCTTTCCATGGGCTACTCCATTTGCTACCCAAGCACTGCTCGTACCACCCAGTGGTCCAACCTTAACTTCTTCCCGTTCGCTACATAAGGAACATGGACACACGTATGCTTTATTATCAATAATCATCCACAGCAACTACTTAATGTTATTCCCCTCGCTATCCGGTGGGTACACATTATAAGGATGTCACTGTGCACTCTCCTTCCTCTCCTCCTAAGACAATATTACCCCATCTCATTCTCTTATCACTGTCGTTGTTTCAGGGGGAGTAAGGCTATCACGGCTTACTCAGGACAAGCTCTTGCAACTTTCATCTACTTTCCTTGAAATAGAAAGATGGGAGGACTAACTCTGATTACCGATTATGCTTTAATAGCCATCGCAATTGATCAACAAAGATTGGAGGCATATGACAAAAGCAATTAGCTTGTAAGTTAAAATTTTGGTGGAGTTTCCTCTAAATGAACAAAGCAAAGTGAAAAATGAATATCCAGAACCCCCTTTTATATAGACAAACAAAAGGAGAAGGAGAATGGTCTCACTACTCTCAAAACATGAACCTACGATAGGACGTACGCTAAATATTAGTCGTCTATGTACCCCACTCCTTTAACTAAGAGTCTCGATTGGTCCTTGCATACGTATCCATGATGTGGCCTAATAACAGACTACCCCGTATGCATAACAAGTTTTCACAAATCATCAATGTGTATTATGTTTCCCAATGATAACCATCATGACACATCAAGTAGCTCGCCGATCACATCAATGATGTAGTAACCCGATGTATGGGAAAATGAGCCCAACTAAAGGCATTGTTCGCCATAACCCAATTAACAGAACTAATCTCCCGCTCAGAGGCCCAGCTTTGGTCTAGTCACGTTACACAGATTATTCTCCTCATGCCTCGAACTCTGATAAGAGTGGGGGGATAAGTATTGACACTCGATTCTTGCCTGAACTAAGGCCCAATGGGTAAAGCCCATTACGAGGGACACTAAAAGGCACCGGAGCAAACAATAGGCGCACACATCATACCACGACCTTCTCATAAGGCCATTTGCTCCTATATGTGAAGATGCGAGTCAATGGTCAACTTGTCCCCACATCATGACCTATCTAATGAACCAAATAGCAACTGTCTAAGCAAGTCATCCCCGACCGTCGAGCTAGCAATCATCGATCATTTGGCATAAGCTTAAGGCTCAACTCATCCCCATTGAGCATCAGTTGACCCCTTCCTCAACATCTCAGCCCGACTTTTGTTTTTAGTGCCTGCACTCTATTGCAACTCATTAATAAGCACCTGACATTCGTAGTACAGCCAGCACATTCAACACTCCTGCTCCTACCAAATCACTAAGTTATAGATTTGGTAGCTTGGTTAGCCATCACATGCCCTCCATAATAAAACTCAGTCTCTACTGCAGAGTGTACTAACTGTTGGTAGCCAATACGAGCAAATCCCTGATCATCACGTATCCAAGTAACCCATATACAAGCCTTTAAGCACCAAGAAGTAAGGAGAGACCCTTCTCATTCCCTGGAAACTTTTCCCTTCCCTTTCTCTCCAAAACAAAAGTTTGATACACCACATACACACCCTAGGCAAACATGATCCATTTGGTCCTTGGTGCTCGTCTCCCTTTTGCTTGTTCTTCCTTACTAATTTGAGCATCAGAGGGCCCCCATGGTCATACCCACAAGCGGCTTTTTATAGGTATCGAGGAACAAGAAGCGAAGCCCAAGCCCAAGCCTATCTAGTTAGACTTTACGCGAGCTCGCATATCCTTATTAGCCCAACCACGATCAATAGTATCGATTACTTATCTTATAGTGATAATCTTTACTTAATATAATTACCTCTTTTAATGAATCCCTACATGTCAATGCAGAAAAGCATAAATTAACCAATGAGAATTCAACTACATGATGGCATAAGAGATTAGGTTACCTCTGCAAAAGGATAATGGAAAGACTTGTATCTGATGGTATCCTCAATCTCCTTGATTTTACAAATCTTGATTTATGTGTTAAGCTTTATAAAAGGGAAACAATATTAAGAGATTAGGTGCTAACATGGCTACAGAAGTCTTAAAACCCATTCATACGGATATCTGTAGACCATTCCCTATAGCTTCTTAAAATGGTCAATAGTATTTTATAACGTTTATAGATGACTTCTCACAATATGGCTACCTATATATAATTCATGAAAAGTCACAGTCATTTCATATGTTCGAAAGTTAGAAAGCTAAAGTTGAAAATCAACTTGGCAAAAGAATTAAAAGCATCAAATTTGACCATAGTGGTAAATACTACGGTAGATATGATGTATCAGGTGAACAGTGTCTAGAACCATTTGCTAAATTCTTAGAAGAAAGCAGTATTGTCCCACATGACACTATGTTAAATTCACCTGTCATGAATTATGTTGCTGAAAGACAAAACGGAATGCTTAAGAACATGGTAATAAGTATGATTAGTCATTCCAATTTACGAGAATCACCTGGGGAGAAGTATTAAAAACTATGGCATATTTACTCAACAGTTTTACTAAAATAACTAATAAAACCCCTTTCATGAGCTTTAGACAGGTAAGAAGTACAGTTTAAAGCACTTGCATATTAGGGGATGTGATATGGATTATTAGGAAGGTGACACAAGGCTACCGACATCACATTAACCAAAGATAGGTTCAAACCTTAGGATAGTTCAAAAACTAAATGGAAGTCAAAGGTTGAGTAAGGGTCTCATGCATCGACGTAGGTATTACACACTAATGCCTCATACGAACTCAGATTGCACTAGATACAATTCATAAGTATGACTGAAAGTCATTTGCCACTAATCCATACTCATAATGGACTAAATAAGAGTAAATGAAAGTAAGCACAGAACACTTAGCTTATAAAGGAAAATGTCTGAAATTCAATGTTACTAACTACACAGCTACTCCATATTACACTTATTTATATGACCTAATTAGGGTAAGTCTTAGGTTATAGCAAATTACAAAAAAAGAAAAGATACATAGTTTTTTAGGGTTAAATTCATAAAACAAACAAGAGAATATTAAGGTACAGAAATGACAGTATAAATGTCAAAAAATGTACATGAGTCCGTTTCTCAATCTAGTGGTCTTAGTGGTACTGGATGTCGAACAAGGTTATTTAGATCGATAGGTCAGTAAGTTAGTAAAATGGGGGTCTAGAGAATGTAAGCATAAATGGTCACTCATCAACTCTATCTCAGTAGTAAGGCAACTCGGCCTCGGTCATATGTCAGCTCAACAACATTAATGACTCCATCCACTTCTACTTGGCCAAGGGTAAATAACTCAAGGAAACTTTAGAGATCCTATGATTACTTGGATGAAGTGCTCCTTGTTTAGGTTTAGATCCTATGCAATGGCACGACGCACCAAAGAAACAAAGCATCGTGCCCTTGATCGCATGATAGGTCATTGATTCCTATCATCCCCTTCGGATTATTTGAGATTTGTGATCAAATCTTGATCAGCATTGGATAGCTTATCCTTAGGGATGTATGGGTAGAGATTCGCAACATTGAAGGTATCAAAAACTCCATACTCTTCAAACAATTTAACTTTGTAAGCATTAGAATTGATCACCTTAAATGGTCCATTTACTCATAGAGATAACTTGCTATTCCCAAAGTTAGGGAATCACTCCTAACTGAGATGAGTCCACACTAGATTACCAGGTTGAAATCTTCTAATTCTTTATCCTCAGCTCTTTCTTTCGAGTTTGGATGCAGCTTGGGTTAAGTGATCCATGACTTTCTGATGCATAGCTCGAATGGCTTCAAATCATTCAATAGCTTAAGGGTCTTCAAGTTAGCTAAATGGGGCAATCAAGTCAAGTGGCAGCTTGGGATTGTACCTATAGGCGACCTTGAAGGGTAACTTATTGGTGATGCCATGAGTAGTTATGTTGTAGGCAAACTCAATAACTGGTAAGCACATGTCCTAATCAGTTGGTTTTTAACCAACAATAACTCTGATTAAGGTTCCTAATGTTCTGTTGACAACTTTGGTTTGTCCATCTATCTAGGGGTGGCGAGATGTGCTGAACAGTAGCTTGGTTCCTAATCACTTCCAAAGGGTCTTCCAAAAATAACTCAAGAACTTGCAGTCTTGATCAGATACTATAGTTCTCGGTGCCTTATATAACTTGGCTACATCCTACAAAAAGAGAAAAGAGATAGCCGAAGCATGGTTAGTTTGCTAATAGGGCACAAACTATGTCATCATACTGAATCAACCCATAACCACCATGATGGAATCCTTCCCTAGGGACGCCCTCAGTAATCCTAACACAAAGTCCATACTTAGCTCAGACCATGGTTTAGTCGGGATAGTTAATAGCATATAAGGTGCTTATTGGACTCAGTACGGCTTTTTGCTCTTTAGCAGGCCGCACATCTTTCTAGTATTAACTATACGTCCTTCACATTCTAGGCCAAAAGAATCCCGAGCTAAGTATTTTGAACATTTGAGCCTTCCCAAAATGACTAAATAGTCCCCCTCCATGTACCTCATGCACCAATAACTCTCTTATAAAATAAGTTGGGATACATAACTTTCCTTTCTTGAACAAATATTCGCCTTCCCTACAATAGTCATCAACAACTTGGTCATCATTACATCAAGCATAGATTGGTCCAAAATGTAGATCCTTAGCATAAAGATTGTTGATTATAAAAAATTCAAGAAGTTTAGTCTGAAGTATAGTCAAGAGGGAATGTCGTCTTAATAGAGCATTGATTACTACGTTGTTTTTGCCATTCTTGTACTTGATGACATAGGAACATCCCTCCATAAATCAACCTACTTGGCTTTTGAGACAATTTGGGTTGGCTCTTTAGGTATCTCAATGACTTATTATCAGTGTAAATTACAAATTTTCTAAGTAACAAATAATGTTACCAAATTGTAAGCGGGCGAATAAAAAAGTAGAATTCCTAATCATATATAGAGTAGTTGAGTGCAGCTCCTCAGAGCTTCTCACTGAAGTAGGCTATAGGTCAGCCCTCCTGCATCAACATAGCTCTTATGCCTAGTTTAGATGTGTCATACTCTACTTTAAATACTTTGTTAAAGCTTGGAAGAGCTAAGATGGGGCGATGGTCAATTTCCTCTTCACCTCCTCAAAACTCCTCTACTCTTTCTCTCACCACCTGAATTCAACACTTTTTGTGATAGTTTTTAAGTCAATTCTACTGAATTTCCTTCTGAATCTGCAATAGAATGACTCCAGGCCGTAGAAGTTATGTACATTGAAAAAATAGGTTGTCACAAGCCACTTGATGATCGCTTTTACCTTCTCTTCATCTACTCATATACCACCATCACTTACAACAAATCTTAGAAAGAGTATTTCAAGTTGGTAGAAGTCATAATTCTTTGAATTGGCATAAAGCTTCTTAGCTTAGAGTTTTGAGAAAACAGCTTGGAGATGCTCATAATGAGTCTCCATGTTAGGAATATAAACAAGAATATCATCAAAATACAAAACAACAAGCTGCCCAATGAATTATTGAAGCACATAATTCAATAATCTTATGAATATGCTCAGTGCATTCGACATTCCAAATGGCATCACAAGTTATTCATATAATATATGGCATGTTTTAAATGCAGTCTTTTACGCATCTCCTTCCTACATGCTTATCTGATGATATCCAGATTTAAGATTATTGTTCAAAAAGGTTCTTGCTCTACGCAACTCGTTGACGATGCCATCAAGACTAAGTATAGATTACTCGTTCTTAATGGTGATACAATTAATAGCTCGACTATCAATACACATCCTCCACTTACGGTCCTTCTTTGGTATCAATAAAGCTAATACAACACATGGGCTTAAGGATTCTCGAACATAACCTCTTCTCACCGGTTCATTAACCTACCTTTTTAGCTCAACAGCCTATTCCAAATTCAGCCTATATGCAAGCTTGTTTAGTAGTGCGGCTCCTAACTGTAGATCTATAACATGCTCAGTTCCTTTAATTGGAGGTACACCTTTTGGTAACTCGTTAAGGAATAGGTCGACAAATTCATCTAGTAAGACTTTCACCTCGATAAGTAGCGGTTCTTCATTTAATTCTTTCACCTCAAGTAACCTTCTGACTAGTAAATAGGTCGTCTCTTCTAGCTTCATCTCTCTCTTCAAGTCGGCTCAAGTCATCATCAAAGCCTCTTTCTTCAAAACCCAGTTTAGATGAGTTTGTATGTTTTTAACATGATAAGTAGTCATAAAACTTATCTTCATTGTCCTGCTTTCGTACTCTAATGAACATGTGTTCTTCCTCTCATCATAAATCACATTCCCATCAAATGTCTACAGTCGTCAAAGAAGAATGTGAGACACACTCATAGGTAACACATCATAAAGTACTTCGTCTTGATAATTTCCAATATAGATTGACACGGCCACGTACTTATTCACTTGTAGGGCTTCTTTATCACTAAGATAGTGCAACTTGTAAAGCTTAGGGTGGGGCATGGTTAATAATTTCAATTATTAGACCATGAATGCAGATGTCGCATTAGTGCAGCTGCCCTTATTAATTATAAGTGCACACAAGGACCCATTGACCTTACAATCGATGTGGAACAAGTTCTTAGGCTACTCGTCCTCCGGTATAGGATTCACACTCATAACTCTTCTCAGTACCATGGTTATAGGCATAAAGTTTCCACCCTTCACTAAAGATGATCTCCTCATCCTCAAATTATTCAGTATGTCCAGATGCTTTTAGCTCTTCAATCTCCTCATCAAACCTATCAACTTCAATGATTAGAATCTCTCCCTTGATCACCATCACTTGTCTGTTCAGACATTGCATGGCAATGTGTCCGAATCCTTATCATTTGAAGCATTTGATCATACTAGTCTTCTTTCTTGAGCTTTGTCCCTTCTTAAACCTCCTCAGGGGTTCCTCCATAATTCAACTAGCTTAAACAAGTTAGACGTCACTAGTCTTACTTAGTTCCAATCTCATAAGTTTACTTAGAACAGGTCGGTTACGAGAGCTTAGCTAATTAGAGTTTAAATTCTATTCGTTCGACATCGCTTAATTCTCCAAGCAACTCACATTGTCTCATTCAAGGACCTAATAACTCTAGTCTTAAGGATATCGCTTATTTCATACTTCAATCCACTAATGAAACCAGAGACGATTAGTTCTTCTGGCTTTATAACTTTGCATTGGATCATCGACATTTAAAACTCCTTCATGTAAGCATCAACCCTAGATCCTCCTTGCTTCAGCTCTTCCAACCTTTTGAGGGCATCTTGTAGATAGTAGCTCGGCAGAAATCTCCTTTTCATCACTTGCTTCATCTCATCCCAACCTCTAATCTCCATCTCTCCTTCTCTCCTTTGCGTAGATTGTAGGTTTTTCCATTACAAGGTGACATAACTTGTGAACTTTAGGACAATAAGCCTCACTTTGGCATTTTCAAGTACCTCATGACACTCAAATTGCTATTATATCTTATCAACCCAATCAAGATGGCTTTTAGCATCACCACTACTAGAAAAGCTTAAAATCTATAGCTTCAATCCTTTTCCTCTAGGAGCTCAAACATTTCTTTCCTTAAGCTCATAGTATTCTTCTTCCTCATCACCTGAATCCTCTTCTCCTTCTTCTATCCTTTCTAATACAAGCCTTCATCAAGCAGCTCTTTCCATTCTTCCAGCTCAAGGTGGTCAAACTGGGAAATTAAGTCGGTCATATCAACCATTATCTCTCTTAGGTAGCTCATTAGCTCGGCCCTTATATAGGTCATTTCTAGCTTACTGTTAGTCTTCATTGACGGTAGCCACCAAGCTAGTTACCTAATCAATAAGCTTATCCGGTCACTCATTTGTAGATTAGGGTGTAAAACTCCCTTGTTGACCTTGGCCATTACAACATCACTCTCTTGGTTACCTAGGATTCCCTGAACACTAAAGTCGAACATTGTTGTATTACTTCAATACATTAACAAATGAAACACACTTCGAAAATCCTCCTTCGAATAATAATAAACAGCACTAGCTCACTAACAATTACCACAATGACAGTAATATTATGCTACGTAACAATAAACGCTAGTCACACATGCTTTGTTTTATGAACATCAAATAGAAGAAAACAAAGCACTGAACTTCCTTAACTTAGTACACTATTCCAACACTTACTACAACCTCACACACCTCCTTCAAAGTTACACTAGTCTCAACTTTCTAACTTCATGTACAACACACTACAGGAATTACACATAAACAAAAATCCAAAAGCTTACTCAAATATAGCCAAGCTTTGATACCAAGATGATATGGATCGCCAGGAAGGTAACACATGGCTATCAAAATCACAAAAACCACAGGTGGGTCTAAACCTCAAGATGGTCCAAAAACTAAATGGAAGTCAAAGGTTGAGTAGGGGTCTTGTGCTCTGACATAAGATATCATGCACTAATGCCTCATACGATTTCAAGTCGCACTTGATATGATGTACAAGTATAGCCAAAGGTCATTCACCACTAATCCGCGATCACAATGGACTAAATAAGAGTAAATAAGAGTAAGTACAAAGTACTTAGCTTATTTAAAAAAAAGTCTGAAATTCAATGTTACTATCTACATAACAATTCCATATTACAAGTATTTATATGGCCTAATTAGGGCAAGTCTTAAGTTAAAGTAAATTATAAAAAGGATTCCCACTAGAAAAGGAAAAATACATAGTTTTTCAAGGTTAAATTCATAAAATAAACCAGAATATTCGCATACAAAAAGGATAATACGGATGTTAGAAAATGGACATATGTTTGTTTCTCAATCTAGTGGTCCAAGTGATGCTGGATGTCAAGCAAAGCAGTTTAGGTCAATAGTTTTGCAGGTCGACAAAATGGGGTCTAGAGAATGTAGGCTTAAATGGTTACTCATCTGCTTTACCTTAGCAAGTCAACTTAATAGCAAGATGGCTTAGCTTTGACCATTTATCAGCTCAACAGCATTTGTGGTTCTATCCACTTCTACTTATCTAAGGGTAAATAGTTTGGGGGAGCTCAAGACAAGTCCTAGGTTTGCTCGGATTAAGTGCTCCTCATTTGAGGTCAGTTCTTGCATAATGGCATGATTCACTAAAGAAATAAGATCTTGTGCCCTTGATCACGTGATATGTCCTTGATTCCTATCAAGATGTCCAATTGAAAGGGAGGCCTTATAAGCCACATGAAAATAAACTAAATTCTAATATTATTAGTTACTACCTTGTTGGTTACTCTAAAAGTTCTAAGAGTTACAAGTTTTTATGATCCTATAACTAAAGCTATGTTTAAGACGATTAACGTTGCCTTCTTTGAGGATGTTAAGTTTGCAGGGGGAGATAAAGATAACGACTTTATCCTTGAAAAGGAGCATATTAATATTCCTTAAATTGCTACTGATGATGTTCAGGATTATACTTGACTTTGTTTAAGAGGCAACTCCAAATCAAGATAACATCCTTATACCTCCTGCTAAGGATCAATAAGTTATTCCAAATAAGCAAACTCTACAACCTCAAGAACTCGTACCATTAAGGAAATCCACTAGAGAGAGGAGAAGTGCAATTTCACATAATATATTGTATTTCTCTAAGAACATGAGGATGGCATTGGGATGATGGAAGATGATCCAATCAACTTCCGTTAAGCTATAGAAAGTTTTGATTCTCAAAAGTTGATAGATGCCATCAATGAGGAAATAAAGTTCATGAAAGATAATGGCGTATGGGACCTTGTTTCATTGCTTGAAGGAGCAAAACCCACTGGTTGTAAATGGATATTTAAAACCAAGAGGGACTTCAAAGGTAATTTAGAAAGGTATAAGGTACATTTTATTGCTAAGGGCTGCTAATGATGTGCCTTAGGCCATATAGATTTTATATTATTTGAACATTTATTTTTCTTTATGATATGAGTTATTTTATTTATTACATTATTATCAACCTTTTAACATGATAAAAGAATTCTTTGAATATTTTATCCTTCCTTATGTCATCAAATTGTGTGACGTTAAAAGTAAAACCATAAGGCGATAAAAAAACTATTCTAAATTATCCTTAATCGCTCATTATATGAAACAAAAATGAATCAAAACTAGTATATTGGTTGAATAATAATCACATTTTACTAATTATGGATATGAGATATTAATTTAGCACATAGATACATGTAGGGGTACAATGTATTGGATCGACTCATCATAAGAGTACTAGATGGATCAATTTGATAAGTATTACTCGTTAAAGTGTTATTTTAGTGATTTGACCTAATGACACCATTAATTCCTATATAATAAGTTATATGTTTTTACTCAGTTCTTTACCATTTTTAATCGAATGATTATAAGAACGTAAGTGGATATGGAATAAATTACGTAAAGGAATTTGTAATGTAGACACCTCATTTTTACCCTTTGTAATTTTTAGATTTTTTTTTTTAGAATATGAAAAAAGGGCCCTAATTCAAAAATACAAAAAATTAGAAAATTGAAAAAAAAAATTAAAAAGGTTCATAAAAAATAAAATAAAATGATTTAGTGTAGTCTTTATTTTATTTATTATTTTAAAAATGTAAAAAAGAGGAAGAATTCAAAAAGAAAAAAGAAAAAGAAAAAAGGGGACATTATCAAACTAAGCTTAAGCTTGGTCTATTTGGAAAAAAAAAAAAAAAGACCGAACAAGGCTAAAAAGCCCTACTGCATGCCCAAATCTAAGCAGGCACTTAGCATTTACTTTGTTTCTTTTGAATTACGTGCCACATGTACCAACCCCCTGCATTTCCTTCCCTTTCTTTCTTCTCTCTCTTTGATTCCAGTTGCTTCCTTTTTCTTTTCTCAGTGTAGAAGCTTGTGATCTTGGCTAATTTATAGGCATTTTCTATACAACAACACCCAATTTCTTGCTGGAATCATGTACTTAGCATGGCTTAGTTTTGAATCCACCCTTAAAAATGTCCTAATTTAATTGATTAGATGAGCAAAATCGGATTAAAAAGTGGAAGAAATTTATTTCATGCGTCAAATTTCATTAATCCAAATCTCTGAATTAATTCAATTTATAGACTTTTTAAGTTTAATCCTTATTAGAGTAGTATAAATGAGAGGTTCTTGAGCCTTTTCAAACAGGAAGCTACCATCGAAACACATACACATATACATATCCATTGCTTTCTATCTCTACTACGCTACCTCTCTCTCTAAAAATTTCTCAAGCTTGAAGCCTTTGGAGCCAAACTTTTTATATACGAGAGTTGCCCACTGCAAGGAGCTAACCTCCACTCTTTAAATCCTAACCATTGCACGAATCGCTCTCAAACACCATCCTCCACCACTTGTCGGCTGAAACTAATACCACGGCTAAGCTCGTGAAATCCTTAAACCCACAACTCAATCAATATTTCACCCCCAGCAACCACCCCCTTGTTTGTCTAACACCACCACCGTAGGACCAATTTTGACCACCCTTGAAATGGCCACTAAACACGGTGGTACTTGTATCAAATACCCTTTTATCAATGAGAAACCCATGAAAAGTCTTTTTCCCACTTGAAAAGCTGCCTTAATTTGTTTGGAGCTCATCATCCATCGCTTAGAGGTATCTTCATCCGACCGCATATGATGACCTAGTTCGACCCAACAAATTGACCCCAAGTCTACCTATTCGACCTGAGTTTCCTAACTTAAGTGTTGTCCCATCTAGCCCCACCTTTTATTAGTATTATGTCGTATATTTTTTTTATTTGTTTGTTTATTTTATTTTAATCCATTGTAATAAAAAAGCTCGTTAAAAAAAAAAAGAAATAAGAAAAAAAAGGAAAAAAAAAGTAAACAACATTTTATCACTTAGAAAATTTCTTTTTTCCAAATAAATAAAAATAAATTGATCTTTTTCAAAATTAGGATTCCTTTTAGAATTTTCCAAAAAAATGAGCAATTAAGATCCTTTCTTTCTCAAGTAAAAAAAAATTGATAAAAATATAAAACAGACCATTTTTCCAAACTAAAATCGACCAACACATCTAATTTTATAAATGAACTACGAAAATCTAATTCCAAATAACGAGTACATAGGTACTCATAGTAATTATGGGGCAACTTAAAATAGAGAAAATTTTCTTTTTCTATCCTTTGTAAGTAATTGTTCGATTTATTCTTTTGTAGAATTAAATTAATTGCATGTGAATAAATTTTATTCTTAAGAGTATTATTGAAAGATAAATTTAAACTCAAAAAGTTAAAATGTGGTACCTGTTAAGATTTTAAAACAGTTAGCCCTTGAACTAATAAATCTTTAGGTTTCCAAAATCATTTTTTAAAATTGGTTTTCTAGTAGATTAGTGGTTAGGTTAAAATCGATCAACTCAATCAATTTAACCTAACTCATTTTTTCCGATACTAGTTAAGTGGTGACTCCAATTATTTTTCAAAATATGCTTAAAATCTATATTTTCCTTAATTCTTAGTCGATGGTTAATATTAAATAGATATGGTTTAGTAATGATTGAATTAAGGAAAATTAATAAAAATTAGGAAAAAATCAAGCTCGACGGCTTGGTGACCCCATTAGGGATGCCAAGAGAGCTAGCCACCTAAAAGATTACCAAAATTAAATTTGACTTTTAAAATACCCATGTTATTTATTTATTTGTTTATTCATTTATTTATTGTTATAATTCATTTCATTTATATATTTTATTTTAATTGTATTCATTTTCCATGCATCATACTTAGGATAATAGGGGGAATGTTTGCATAAAGGATACATGATAGATATGGTCAAACCTAAGCCGTCTTAGGACTCGAAGAGGCGAGCCATTGCATACGTTTCGGGTGTTATGGGGTAACAATCGCTCAGTATTGATTAGGCTACCCTACTTCAACTTTTATGTAACCAAGTAACTGTTTTTTTTTAAATGTATGAGGTTACAAAGTTTAAAGACCTTTAAAATCCACCCAATACACTACTCCTAAAACTTGCAATCCTACTAATATTAGAGTGTTTTAGAAACCCAATCATTTTTCTTTTCAATAGTAGGATTGTAACTTAAGGAATGATGTATTAACTTAATGTAACTAGCATGCGCATGTTTTCATGTACATTCTTTTGTATCATTGATAATTGATTCTCGTCTATGAAATGTTTAGGCTTAAAATAGTAGATAACCAAGTGAATAATTAAAAAATTGATAGGATACAAGATCTCCCCAAGATTCGCAAGCAGCTTCTAGAAGTTGAAATTGCCTACCTAAAAGAGAAGCTCAAATGCTTTGAAGTTCAAAATCAGGCCTTAAAAGTCCTTCTTGGACAAGTTATTGCAAAAACCCATGAAATGCTAGAAAAACCTTAGAGCTTATCTGCAAGACTTAGTTTAGGGTTTTTTTAGTTTATAGCTAAGAGGCCTAAAATAAATGTCAAGTTTCATTAAATAAAAATCGAGAATAAATGTTAGGCCCTCTTCCTTTGTTTTCTTTACTTTGATTTTTCAAAATAATAAAAGTTCTATTTAGTTTATCATTCTTGATTCTTTAGGATTCCCTTTTTGTAAATAGGTGCTTCTATATATCTCATCTAACCATTTTTCTCTCTCCCTCAGGGAAATATAAATGGAAATCCATTAACTTGTAAATAAAATCTCAAATTTTTTGTAATTAGATTTCTTAGTTTTTGTAAAGTAAAACTTTATCTTTCTCTCTCGCAAAAAAAAAAAGGAGGAAAAAAGGGAAAAAAAAAAGAAGAAATTTGCTAACAATTACAAATTCTTATTTGCTCAACCTAAATAAAACCCCTTAACCTATTAAGGCAACCGGTCCAAACAAAGCCACTAACCTATTAATGAAGCCAACCCAAACACAAGCCTCTTAGCTTGGTAAGCCTAAACACAAACCATCACACATTACGCTAACCCTTAGCCAGTTTAAGCAGCTAACCTAAAACCAATGGCCAATTAAGGCAATTGAACCAAACACAAACCATGGCTCATCAAGGTAGTCGAACATAGCCAAAATCGTTAATCCCTTGAAAAAGAAAGAAAAAAAAAAGCCTAACCATAAACAAAGTCAAACATGAAATCAAATACAACCTCACTTTCGAATTCAGATCAAATGAAAAATATCACACTAAGGCATATTTTGAAAAACGGGAGGGGGGGGGGGGTGGGTGGTGGAGGGGGAAGGGGCAATGTCTATCTTTACCCTAAGCCAAATAAATGTAAATTCCTCCTTAAGGAATTAGTAACTCCTTTTTAAAAGGTTTATGATGAAAAGAGGTAAACTGAATCCCAAATACTAACCCTAAAATACATACACTTTGAGAGTTAAATGACATTGTTGTAAGGATGATTTAGACTTATTCATTAAAAGAAGTCAATTTTAAATTTGATACGCAATTTCAAATGAAGTTAGGTATTCATTTTCAAATCCTAAAACACAAATATCTTTTGATAACCCCATTGGACCAACTTGGAGTATTTTCAAATTTAAAACCTATCGAAAATCACCCCAAACTAGGGCAATTCAAAGGTTAAGGTCATTGATTAGAAGAAAAGGATAAAAACTGATTTTTACTTGCTTCAGTAATATTAATTCAAAGATGACTTTTATTTTTTATAAGTTATTTTTCTTTGAAATGAAGAAGAGTCAACCCATTTTCAAATACCTCAAACTTATGCATACCTCACCTAAGCACATACACTAGGAATCTATGGATTTAGGGCCTTGAATCTCCTTAAAAAAAATTGACAATGGAAATTATTGCTCTTAGGACTAACAAAAAGAAAGAAGAGTAAAAAATAATGGGTCAACAAAAAAAATTTAAAAAGAGAGAGAGAGAGAGAGAGAGAGAGAGAGAGAGAGAGAGAGAGAGAGAGAAAGAAGGAGAAGGAGAAAAAGAAGAAATAAAAGAGGTTAGAAAATTGCACCCAAGTGTAAAATGAAAGCCTCAAAAGATATCACACCCAACAAAGGCAGCAAAACTAAATCAAATAGCCAGGAATCAAAGTCTAAATAGCCCCTAAAATGCAAAGCCTTGAGTCATATTCCAAGCCTAAAAACTCAAAACTTCCATATCAACTCTGAATCATACTTCAAAATTACAAAAAAAAAAAAAACCTTCTTACTTATGCTGAATTACGCAAGGCCTCCTCACCTACAAGACCTCCTGCACTCGATAAAAGCTCATTTAATCTTAAAGAACAATTTATCTTTAATAAAAATTATTTTTAAAATTAGGGTAAGCACACTTTTAGTTTTTTCCTAAAGGTTATTGACTTGTACACCTAGGTTGAATAAATAAATATTTCAAAATAGGCCTTCTCATTAGTCCTCTTAAAACCATTTGTCCAAAAGCCTAATTCATAATATTGGACTAAAAAAGACCTAACAGACTGATCAAAGTGTATCACCTATAAATTGGAGACCATAATTTTTTGAACAATAGTCAAGAGTCAAATCTAGACTGAGGGTGTGGAAGGAAGTCCTTTTCAACTAAACTAATAATGAGTTATCTTTTCCTTAAGGGAAGGAACGTTTAAAATCACAAAGCTCCACTAGGAAGCTTAGGAGACATTTTCAAAGACCAAGAAGAATGTAGTTACCAATAAAAATTTATACCTGTTAGCAAACTTTAAAGAAAGAGAGAGAAAGAGAGAGAGAGAAAGAGTAAAGGTTTGCTACAAATTTTTTATCCAAGTTCATGTTGACTTAAGTGGCCAAGCTTTCAATTTATGCCACGTACTTCTTTCTAATATAATCACACCTTTTAAGTTAACCGCAATAGTCTAGGTCATTTTCACTAATGAAGTTTTTTATGCCCATTGGCTCTTTTTTTGGATGAAGGGACCTAATCCTTAATGGCTTTTTTTTTTTGTCAAAAATGGTTTTTCACCAAATTCTTTGTTTATATGTTTCAAGTCACGAAGTTTTTCAAATTGGTTACTTTCCTTGCTTTACTTCTTCAATCTTTCATTATTTTTTACAATTTTAGCTAGTTCTTAGAGTGTTGTTCCATCTTCAATCCATTTTTTAGGATTTTAACTAACTCTTAGAGCAATGTTCCATCTTTACTCTGTTTTTAGAGTTCTAGCCAGCTGTTAAAGTGTTATTCCATCTTCAATAACTTTTTAGGGTTCTAGCCAATTCTTAGAGCATTATTCCATCTTCAATCCATTTTTAAGGTTCTAGCCAACTCTTAGAGCGTTCTTCCATCTTTAATCCATTTTTAGAATTTTAGCCAGCTCTTTGAGCATTTTCTATCCTATCTTCAATCCATATTTAGAGTTCTAGCCAACTCTAAGAGCGCTATCCTATCTTCAATCATTTTTAAAGGTTTTAGCCAACACTTAGAGCGTTATCCTATCTTCAATCCATTTTTAAGATTCTAGCTAACTCTTAGAGTACTATCCCATTTTTAATCCATTTTTAAGATTCTAGATAGCTCTTAGAGTGTTATCCCATCTTCAATTATTTTTTAGGGTTCTATTCAACTCTTAGAGCATTGTCCCATCTTCAATCTATTTTTAGGGTTTTAGCTAGCTCTTAGAGTGCTATCATATCTTTAATCCATTTTTAGGGTTTTAGCCAGCTTATAGAGTGCTATCCCATTTTTCAACTAATCTTTAGGGTTTTAACCAACTCTTAAAGTGTTGTCCCAACACATATTCTCCTTTAAGGTTCTAATCAACTCATAGAGCACTATGCCTTTACCAATTTCTCTTAGGGTCTTAGTAAGCCCATAAGGTACTTCCTTTCCTCAATCCTTCTTTAGGGTCTTAGCAAGCACATAGGGCGCTTCCCTTCATCAACCTCTCTTTAAGGTCTTAGCAAGCCCATAGAGTGCTTCCCTTCATCAAACTCTTAATCAATTTCTTAGCGAGCCCGCTAGACACTTCCCATTAACAATCTCTCTTTAGTATTTTAGCAATTTCTATTAAGTTTCTAGTGAGCCCACAGGGCACTTCCCTCCATCGACTCTCATTTAAGGATGTTAGTCCTCAAGAGACGCTCCTGCTTAATTTACTAAGCTTTAATGAGTACTTCTGGGTTTGTCCAAATCAATTCCAATTTAAGGTTGTTAGTCCTCGAGAAACGCTTTTACCTAAATTAACGAGTTTGAATAAGTACGACCGAGTTTCTCTTAAATTAATTCCAATTTAGGATTAGTAGTCCTTGAGAGACTCCCCTACCTATGTTAGTGAGCTCAAAAGAATACGACTAAGTTTTTCAAATAGATTCTCATTTAGGGTTGCTAGTCCTCGAGAGATGCTCCTGTTTAGGTTTGTGGGCTCAAAAGAACACGACTAGGTTTTTCAAATAGATTTTCATTTAGGGTTGCTAGTCCCCGAAAGATACTCCTACCTAGGTTAGTGAGCTCAAAAGGGTACAACCAAGTTTTTCAAATCGATTCTCATTTAGGGTTGCTAGTCTTCAAAAGGCATTCCTTCCTAGGTTAGTGAGCTCAAAGGAATACAACCAGGTTTTCTCGAATTGGTTCCAATTTAGGGTTATTAGTCCCCGAGAGACGCTCTTGCTTACTTTAGTGAGTTCAAAGGAGTACGACTAGGTTTTCTAAATCAATTTTAATTTAAGGT
Source organism: Lumnitzera racemosa (assembly GCA_024138005.1). Classification (NCBI taxonomy): domain Eukaryota; kingdom Viridiplantae; phylum Streptophyta; class Magnoliopsida; order Myrtales; family Combretaceae; genus Lumnitzera; species Lumnitzera racemosa. The sequence goes on along the minus strand of JAMXBC010000010.1, from coordinate 89,072,941 downwards.
TGCTAGTCCCCAAGAGATGCTCCCGCCTAGGTTAGTGAACTAAAAAAAACACATTCAGGTTTTTTCAAATCGATTCTAATTTAAGATTGCTAGTCCCCGAGTAACGCTTTCGCCTAGGTTAGTGAACTCAAAGGGGCACGAACAAGATTTTTTAACTTGATTCTTATTTAGGGTTGCTAGTTCTCAAGAGATGTTCCTACCTAAGTTAGTGAGCTTAAAGGAACGAGACCAGGTTTTCTCAAATTTATTCTAATTTAAGGTTGTTAGTTCTCGAGAGATGTTCTCGCTTAGGTTAATGAGCTCAAAGGAGCATGACCAGGTTTTCTCAAATCAATTCCAATTTAGAGTTGCTATTCCCTTAGAAACACTTCCGCTAAGTTAGTCAACTTAGAGGAGTACTTCCGGGTTTTATAAATCGATTCTAATTTAGGGTTGTTAGTCCCTTAGAGACTCTCCCACTTAGGTTAGTCATCTTAGAAAGGCACAACCAAGTTTCAAACCGTTTCTTATAGCCAGCTCCTAAGGTGCTAGAACCTTCTAAACTCACTTTTGTATCTTGACCAACTCTTAAAGCACCTCCTCTCTCTTCACCAAATCCCTAATGAACTAAGCCTAAGATAGTTAGCTAGTTATAATGGTTCTTAAGGCAATTTCACCTAAGGTAAAAATGGTATTTCTTTTTATCTTTATGGTAAAATTTTTCTCAAACTTTACCACAAAGAGGGACAAGTATAAATACACCATTTTTTGCTCTATGTAATTTTTAGAATTTTTTTTTAGAATATGAAAAAAGGGTCTTGATTCAAAAATACAAAAAATTAGAAAATTGAAAGAAAAAAAAAAAAGAAAAAAATTAAAAAGATTCATAGAAATAAAAAATATGAAAAAAAAATGAATGCTAGATTTTTTTTTTTAAGGAAAATAGATATGTTTTTTCTCTTTTAAGTTACCTAGAGAAGGTCATCGGGTCGAAGTATAATAAATCATTGAATTAAGGTTAGACCGGAAATTAATTTGTATAGGGCTAAACTTTAGGGTCAGTCATTTAGGGTCTAATTTTGGGAAAGAGTTTGATTTAGTTTTGATTTATTTAAAAAAAGGTAAAAAAAGAAGAAGAATTCAAAAAGAAAAAAAAAAGGGGCGTTATTAGACCAGGCTTGAGCTTAGTCCATTTGAAAAAAAAAAAAAAGACTAAACAGGGCTAAAAAGCCCTAATGCATGTTCAAATCCAAGCAAGCACTTAGTACTTACTTTATTTCTTTTGAATCACACGCGTGTGATTTACGCGCAGTAAGGGGCGCATCTATGTGTACCAGCCCCCCACATTTCCTCCCTTTTTCCTTCTTCTCTCTCCTCGATTCTAGTTGCTTCCTTTTTCTTTTCTTAATGTGGAAGCATGTATTCTAGGTCGATTTGTAGGTATTTTCCATACAACAATGCTCGATTTCTTGTTAGAATCATGTACTAAGCATGGCCTAGTTTTGAATCCACCCTTAAAGATGTTCAAATTCAGTTTATTACATAGACAAAATTAGATTAAAAAGTGGAAGAAATTTATTTCATAGGTTAAAGTTCATTAATCTAAATCCCCTAATTGATTCAATTTCTAGACTTTTAGAGCTTAATTCTTATTAAAGTAGTATAAATGAGAGGTTCTTAAGCCTTTTCAAATAGGAAGCTCCCATTGAAACACATATACATACACATTTCCATTGTTTTCTCTCTCTACTGTACCACTTCTCTATCTTTAAAAAAATTTCGAGCATGAAGCCTTTCGAGCCAAACTTCTGATATACGAGAGTTGCCCACAGCAAAAGCTTCCTAAAGAGACCAAGCCTAACCCTTGCCATGCCTCATAATGCGAGGAGCCAACCTTTGCTCTTCAAACCCTAACTACTACGCGGGTCACTCTCAAACACCATTCTCCACCACTTGTTGGCCAAAACTAATACCATAACTAAGCTCCTAGAATCCCTAAACCTATAACCTAGTTGATATTTCACCTCCAACAACCACCCCCTTGGTCGTCTAATACCACCATCGTAGGACCAATTCTGACTACCCTTGAAACGACCACCAAACGTAGTGGTACTTGTAGCAAATACCCTTTTGTCAATGAGAAACCCATGAAAAGTCCTTTCCTTACTCGAAAAGTTGCCTCAATTCGTCTAGAGCTTGTCATTTATTGCTTGGTGGGTCCTCATCCGACTCACATACTTGGCACATGTTGACCCAGTCTAACCTAACAAATCGACCCAAGTTTGCTTGTCCAACTTGAGTTTCCTGACTTGCATGCTGTCCCATTCTGTCTTGCCTTTTATTATTAGTGTGTCTTGTATTTTTTTGTTTGTTTATTTATTTTAATTTATTCCATTGTAATAATAAAAAAAAAGCTTGTAAAAGAAATAAAGAAAGAAGAAAAAAAATAAAAATAAGGTAGTTTAGTTTACTTTTATTTTATTTTCTTTAAGTAAAAACAAAGAACAAATAAATATAAAAAGAAAAAAGTAAACAATGTTTTATCACTTAGAAAAATTTTTCTTTCTAGATAAATAAAAATAAATGGATCTTTTTCAAATTTAGGATTCGTTTTAAATTTTTCAAAAACATGAGCAATTAAGATCCTTTTTATCTCAAGTAAAAACAAAATTGATAAAACTGCAAAACTGATCATTTTTCCAAACTAAAATCAACCAATATACCTAAATTTATAAATGAACTACGAAAGTCTAATTCCAAATAGTGGGTATGTAGATACTAATAGTGATTACAGGACGACTTAAAATATGAAAAATTTTCTTTTTCCATCTTTTGTAAATAATTGTTCGATTTATCATTTTGTAGAATCAACTTAGTTGTATGTGAATAGATTTTATTCTTAAGGGTATTATTGAAAGATAAATTTAAACTCATAAAGTTAAAAAGTGGTACCTGTTAAGGGTTTAAAAATGTTAACCTCTAAACTAAAAAATATTTGGTTTTCTAAAATCATTTTTTAAAAATTGGTTTTCCAATAAACCGGTGGCTAGGGTAAAATCAATCTACCCAATCGATTTAACCTAACTCATTTTTTCCAACCCCGATGGGGTAGCGAACCTAAGTATTTTTCAAAACATGTTTAAAACCTAGATCTTCCTTAATTCTTTATCTATGATTAATATTAAATGGGTAAGATTTAATATTGATCAGATTGAGGAAAATTACTAAAAATAAAAAAAAAATCAAGTTTGACATATGTGTTCGTAAAGGAATTCGTCTCTCTCATTAATTTAAAAGAGATATCTTTTGGACTCTTTGAAGAGCAAGATTGAGAAAAATAAATGGTCGTGCTTAAATGAATTGATAAGGAGTTATCAATGTTATTTATTTAAGTTAGTCAAACTCTATATTTAATGAATGAGTGATTAAAAAATATATTAGTGTCTTAATCTATACTTTATATTTAATCATTAGATATCATGTGACAAAGGGACCAAATAATTGATTATTTAATAGGTAGAGTCAGATCACCAACCTTCACTTAATTTGGGTATGTATAATGTCTTACTAAAGGCAACTTATGTCTTACAGGTCCAAAAAGAGGTTTTAGGCCTAATGTCACTAGGTGAACCTATAGGGTTACTCATAAAAAGAGAACTAAATAGGCCATTTTAAATAAACCTAACAGGAACTATTGAAATATTTATCATTTTAATAGTTTAAGAATGATAAATAATGAAATTTCTTATTTTTAGAGAAAAATAATAAATAATAAAATAACGTATTTTATTAGATATTGTTAATATCTTTTAACATCTCATAATATCTCATGATATCTTCTAGAAGATATTATCACTCCTCTATGTATAGGTAGAGGCTACTTTCTATTTAGGTTATGTTGATGCCTTATCGTCAATATTAGACCCGTAGAGAAAGTTTGCAAACCAAAATAGAGAGAATTATATACGAGATATTACGAGTTGACTCATACATGAATACAGATTCATCCTAAAGTGCTATCACACATTACAACCTATTTCTAAAGCATTCATTTATGCATGGATACCAATAGAAGGTGTTTACTATGTGCAACACCTATCGATCTACCTAACTAGGAATTTCGAAAAGCACCATATAAGGTAAATTCACAATCCTCTTTTTGGTTTAGTCAAAACGCTTAGATCCTATGACATTTAGAGATAATAAAATTTTTAAATTTCGCTATGTAAATGTAAGTTTTGAATCCCTAAAATGCTGTAAGGGTTTCCCATAAAAGAAAGGCATTGACTATAAAGAGACTTTCTCCCTTATTTCATTAAAAGACTCTTTAAGGTTTATAATGACACTTGTAGCTCATTTTAACATTAAGATACATCAAATGGACGTAAAGATTGTATTTCTCAATTGAGATATTGATGAGACAATTTATAAGATGCAACGAGAGAATTTTGTTTTAAGAGATCCAAAACAAATAGTGTGCAAATTAAAGAAATCCATCTATAAGCTCAAGTAAGCTTCTAATCGATGATATCACAAATTTCATCAGATTATTGTCTCATTAGGTTTTGAGATGAATGCTATTGATGATTATGTATATCATAAGTTTAGTGGGAGTAACATTATTTTTCCGGTTTGATATGTAAATGACATACGGCTTACTACTAATGATATGGATTTATTACATGAAACCAAAGGATTTCTATCAAAGAATTTTGAAATGAAAGATCTTTGTGAAGCTTCTTTTGTATTAAGAATCCGAATATATCAACATCGTTCTCAAGGTATTCTTTGATTGTCACAAAAAAAAGGTTATATTGAAACTATTGCGTATCATAGCCTAGAATATACAAGGCCGATCACATGAATGGGTTAAAGTTTGCTTAAAGCTTAAAAACGGGTAATGGGGAAATGCACAAAACAACATAAATGAAGGAAAGTAAGTAGAACTCATGAACAGCTTCAAAAGATATAACGTACCAATGGAATTTCCAAGGACTCACAGCATAGCTCGATATAACACACAAGTTGGTCCAGTGAGGTTATCGTTACCCAGCCTTACTTAAGGATTAGGATAAGAGTGAAATGAGAGCAAACAGACAATGTTTACAAAAAGGAAAATATCTGATGTGTTAATGATAAACTGATGATTTTGCGGCTATATATAGTAGGTATTTATACCCAAGAAATTAAGGTAACTTACCTAAAAATGAAAAAGACAAAAAGGTATTGTCTTAAAGGAGTGACGTATAAAGAATACAAAAGGATAAAAATGAATATTCAAGAATAATAATGATTAGTGTAGCAGATTCTCCATGTGGCCCTAGATACATGGTAGCAATGCATTGGTGACACCATTAGAAGATGCAGACAAAATGGTACAATCTGGCTGTGTGGTCGAGTAGGGGTGCCAAGCAGGTATAGACTCATCCGATTAGGAGTGGTTGAGGATTCATACAAGATAAGTCTTTCAGCCTATCAACAGTAATGATGCTAAGCAAGTGTTCGAGTCAAATAAGGCTGAGCTGATGTATGGAATTTGGTTATTGTCAAGGCATTCTTCCAATCAGCACATAATTTTCGAGAGATGTACAGTAACTCGACACAATATAGGGAGTTGATCGGTAGCAAGGAGTAACTTGATTTCGGTAGGAGTTGATTGGAGCAAAAGAATGTGTCTTTCTAGCCCCTCTAATCCTCAAGCTTGGCTACAAGTTAAGGGCCTGGTAACCAAATTCATATAAGAAAAGGTACTAAAAAGGTTTGGCATGTAAAATTATAAACTAGGTAATACTCCTATTGCTAAAGGAGACAAGTTCAATCTAACTGAATGCCCCAAGAATGACCTTAAAAGTAAAGAAATCGAAAAGGTTCCTTATGCTTTGGCCATGAGAAGTTTAATGTATGCTCAGTTATATACACATCTGGATATTACATACATTGTTAGAATATTGGGGAGAGATCTGAGCAATTTAGTTATGACGTCATGAGATACTTATAGAGAACAAATGATTATATGCTCAAATATAGGAAATCAAATAAGTTGAAAGTCATTGGTTACTTTGATTCTGATTTCAATGGATGCCAAGATAGTAGGAGATCTACATTAAGTTATATCTATTTGTTTACTGGATGAGCAATTTTTTGGAAAAGTGCTAAGTAAACACTCATAACTTCTTCCACTATAGCATTAGAGTTTATAACATGTTATAAGGCATCCAATCATGGAATATGGCCGTGGAACTTTATTACTAGGCTACGCGTTATGGATAGTATCGAAAGAGTGCTCATGATATATTATGACGATAAATTAGCAATACTGTATTCCAATAACAATAGGAGTTAGACAAAGTCAAAACACAGACATCAAGTTCCTGATTATAAAGGAAGGAGTACAAAATCAACAAATATTTATAGATCACCTTAGGAAAAACTCCATAGTTGTTGATCTGCTTACTAAGGGATTACCACTGAAGGTCTTTCATGAGTATGTTGCTTTTATGGGCGTTGTATATTTTCAAGGTATATAATTTTAGTAGGAGTTTGTATACCATGTTAATGCTTATTGTTGAGACATGTTATATTGTTATTTTAATATAAACTAAGGTATAGTTATCAATAAAGTTAATTTCAGTTTTTAGACTATTTTCAATAATGAGATATCTTGATGAAATTTAATTTGAACTCATTTCACTAAGGTATTAAGGTTGAACCAGTTAGAAATAGATATGTTAGACTACATTACATGTAATTTCCATACTACGGTTCCATACTTAATCCATGTCATTTGGTTGTATCAATATATGTGATCATTAAAGGGTTGGTTGCGCTATACGTAGCAAAACCCACTTTTGTCTTATGTTGATATGATTGATAGACTTGATTGTTTGGAAATGTATTCAAGAATGATAGTAAATTTTTGAGTAATCATAAGGTTTATAAACAATTATAAGGTCATAAATATAGCCTAAGTGACAAATTATTGGGTTTATTTTAATAATATGGGCTTATATGTGTTATTAATAACAATTATATAGTATGGCTATCATATAATATAAAGTCCATATTAAAGTAGTCTAACAAAATTTTGAACTTTATTGTATTTAAGTTAAGTTTGGGTTAACATGTATAGAGATCACAATATTATTTATAGTTTTATGATAGGCTACGCTAAAAATAATAGTAAAAGGTTAACAGGCGATTAACCTATGATTTTCTTTACATATATGTTCCATCCTAAGTCATACACACTATTCTGTTTTCTCTAACATCCCAGTACTAGAAATGATAATAGTTAATAACTTAGGAATTCATGTGATGGACTTGGAAGACCAATGGCCAAATCAATTTCTAAAGTCTTCTTACATTGATGCAGGTAAGCTTTCAAATTCTATTTTATTTTTTATGCCCTAATTTTGCACATGTGTTGTTCCTGGTGTTATTCAATCTATAAGATTAAAGGTTTTTTAATCTTAACATAAGCAAGTGGGCAAGCTGTCTGAGCTAGACTTAACCTAGATTTAATAAATCATGGTGCATGTAAGGATTTGCGAAATCTTTGTCAAGTTAGGGCACCAAGGGTTATGTCAGCTAGCTAACTTGCATAAGTGTGTTAGGCTTTGTCTTCCCCTTGGATTGAGCCATGAGAGGTTTGATTTTAAAGCTAGGTAAGTTAAGTGTTCCAATGTAGCTACAAGATACCGCATTTAAGGTAATCATAGCTTGTTAAAGAAGCTTTGATTCAATTTGTCATTTACATGCTTAGTTTAGCATGTTTGAAGTATGGGATGCAAGTCGTTACGTTATTAGGCATATATGCAAACAACAGTAGATATAAAGTTAGTATAATTGTGAAAGAATTTCAAAGTTGAGAAGAACCTCTAAAAATACTGGGTAACTAGGTTTAAAAGCTAAGAAATTGAGATGTGGAATATGTAAAAGTATAAGTGAGGAAGAGGTTTAGAAGTTAAAGCTATTTGGAAGCCTAAGTCTACAATGATAAAGCAATATCTATGGCTCTCCTGATTACCAAGTTAGTAAGAAATATAGTTGTAATAAGTTATAGTGGTGAGTAGCAAATAAGATAAAGTGTACAGAAGTTTTAAGAACAAATTTTTTTTTAAGGAGGGTGAAAATGTAAGCCTCATAATTGGATGGTTCAAAATTGGTACGTAAAAATAGGGTGATTGCGAAAGTTGTCCAATCGAGCTAAAATTTTATAACAAAGCTAGAAAAATTAGTAGAAGTGGGCACACGAGTTTGGATTTAAGAAAATAAAATAATTAAATTTTATATTTATAGAATATAAGTATATTATTCATAATTTATCGAAAATATAAAAAATGAGTTTTGATAATTAACGAATCACTATAGATAAATTTTATACACATTGAAAATTATAAAATCACATGAAATAACATTTAAGAGTTTTTGCTTGTATTAAATGTAATTTTATGTATATAAATATATACCCGTAATTATCTAAATTACTTAAGTTATGCTAAAGTATATTAAGATAATTATAGAAAATGAATTAAAAGAGTGAAAAAATAAGGTAGCAACTTAGAAAAGTTGGTAAAGTGGCATGGTAACCTGATGTAGCAGATTAGTAACTTTTGGGAGAAGATTAGGACACCTAAAGTAGGAGATTAAAAAGGGAATTAACACTTGGAGTAAGAAAAAACTCAATAGACACATATATACATCTATAAATTCAGTTTATTACCTCCTTAGGTCTCTTTGGTCATTTTGGAGTCTAGGAAAAATATTGAGATTATATGGAGGGTTAAAGAGAAATAAAAGAAAAATAGAAAAATAAGTATAATTAGCATTAAATTGGAGATCAGCTACTAGACCAAGACTTGATGTGAAGCCACCACCACCACCTAATAGATTACCACTCGTCAGTAGCTGAAGAAACACTCCTAACCACTGCTGGTAACTATAACATTATTTGCCAGTAAGTCCCTTAAACTAACATGATTTTCATAAAAATGTTAAAAATAATTTATTATGTCCAAAAATTATGATTAAATGTATTTACAAATATTTTTACACGTACATTATAGGAAAAGTATTATTTTGTTGAAATTAATTGTCGAAATATTCTACTCCTAAGAAATTACTAAAACTGCGCCGATTTCGCTTTTGTTTTCAAAACTCTTACTATTGTTGTTTCGACTCCAAAATTTTTTTATAGAGTAATTATAATATATATATATATATAATTGCTATGGAGGGTTTTTTTGTGGAAACTACTTTATAAAATTTTATTTCATTTTAGGCTTATTAATCCTATTAAAGTGTTATTTTCAATTAATTCAAATACTAAATTTTCAAGTATTTGTGTAGATTATTATTTAAGTAGATTCTGTAAGCCCCAAACTTAAGTCAATTGACCGTAGGATTGAACTTAGAACTTAAGGTTTTGGACGATTGGTTAAGGAATCTGATCAAACCCCAAATTATAAACTAACGAGAAAAATATTAGTAAAACTGGCCCCGTAAATTTGAATTTAAGAAAATAAGTAATAAAATAGGAAACTATAAAATTTTCAAATTTTAAGCATAATAAGTACTAATTACTGAAAATGAAAATTTTAGAACGACTAAAATAATAATTAGGAATGTTCACGTATACCCTACATGTATTTACGTGTAGATAAAACTACGCAAAATTATCTAAATTGGCAAAAAACTAAGTAAATAATTAAAGAAAATTATAAAATAATTATGGAAAAATAAAAAAAAATCAGAAGAGGATAAGATTAATCAAAATCAGGTCGTGGCAAGTCCAAAGCTGCAAAAGAAAAATTAGCCAATAAAAATTTGACAACCTAAAAACCAAAAATTAAGGAAAATGGGCAGTCTTGTCAAATTAATGCATATTAATTACAGAAAATGCCTATAAATAGTAAGAAAAATCCAGGAACTCATTTGGATAGTTGGAAATAAAAAAAAAAAATTAGAGAGAGGAAAAAATTGAGAGGAAAATTCTGTTTAGAAAAAAATTAGAAAAAACTGTGCAGTTAGGGCCTTTAACGGGAACCCCCACCAGACGAGCAACTGGGAGTAGACGGCCACCATCACCACATGATGGTGGCAGTGCCCAGGCCGGACGACAAGGCCACGGCGGCCGGCGGTGGCCAGAGCCACCCAGATCGGTGAGTCCGATTTCCAACTCGATTTTGTGTAATTTTGTAAAAATAGTAAATATTATTAAAAAATTATGAATTTTTTTATTATGAGATATTTTTGTATGCAGTTTGTAGGAAAAATATTATTTTGATGAAAACATGCCTCATAATACATGGTCCTTAAGAAATCATGCAAAACCTAGCACATTTCGATTTAAAAATAAATGACCTTAGGAGTGTAGTTTGGAGCTCAATTTTTTTCTGTAGGATGCTCATGTGATATAGAATAGTGATATGAAGCCATTTTTTTAAAATTAATTTTTAAAATTTTTAAGTTAATTTTTAGCCCTAAAATGATGGAAAAATTGGGTAATTTGGAGTTAATTAAGTAATTAAATTATTAATTACTGACTTAGTGAATAAGTAGATGTTTAGGGATGTTGAAATCTGATGGAGAATGATACTTGTAGCATTTAGGGTGTTAGATGTAATTATTAGGTTAATTATGTAGTAAATAAGTAATATGGAAAATTGTACATTTTAAGTTAATTTTGTAAATTAGGGTAATTAGGAGTAAAATCTGATTTAGGATGAATTTAGACATTTTGAAATGATAATTGATGTTTAGAGATGATAATTAGAGTGATATAAATATCAGAAGTGTAATATACATATAAAAGGTAATAATACATAATAGGTAATTATTGGAAATATAATAAATAGGAAATATTATAATAAAAATTGATATTGTGATAATAATAAAAATGTACAATAAATCTGATAGGAAATTTGAATTTATGTAATTATATGAAAAATGTAAAAATTTCTCACATTATGAGTGAATTCGGTACACTAATAAGGATATAAGTATACCAGGTGAAATAAAATACTGACTAGGGGTAATGATGGTATTTAGGAGATCGGGAAATAATGTGATTAATTTCACATTATGGGTTGAAATGAATTTCTAGGGTTAGAGTATAAAACACTACTTAGAAATCGAACTAGAACCTAATTTAGAAATCGATGCGGAACTCGAACCTAAACCCAAACCTAAAATAATTATAAGACTTAATACCTAGATAATTAGGCATATTAAACCTTAAACAAAACCTAACAATAAGCGTTATAGGATAAAATGAACTTATAATATTATATGAAATACTAAAACCACGTTCGTGTTATAGGGATGATCGGCGATGGCCTGAGCAAATCGGACCTCGAGTGAGTGAGCGAGGAGTCGAGGTAAGTTGGGATTAATACAATACTGTATTTTGAAGGCTTAAGATTATGCTTGGTTGTGCTTGTTAAATAGTTGGATGTGTGCATATGCTTGATTATGGGTGATGCTATAATTCTGTTTGTTGTTCTGGCACATATTATATGATTTGTATGAAAGGATTGATCACCCTCAACTGGACTTAATCAAATATCCGACCAGTAATCATAATCGGACATGCATAGCAACCCGTTAGGGGAACTTAGGATTCTCCGACCAAATACTGACCCCTTTGGAAGGGATAGCGCAGGATTGCAAAATGGTCCCTTCTTCATCCTCAGTCGAACTAAGTGACAGGAGAGGAGGTCGCGGCGAGGGTGAAGACAGTGGTTCGAAGGTAGTCGCGGGAGGAGCAAGGTCTCCATTACACAAGCCTGGGTTTGGTCGTGAACTATTGCATTAACGATAACTCCTCAACCCAGATTAGAGTGGGCGCAATTTCTCTAATCTCACGACGGGCCGGACAACGTCGTACGATGGCATTTGCTTGCACATGCATTGCACCTAATAAGTGATTGAAAACCTTGTTGTGTATATGGTATAGTTTTAAGTCCCCCGTCTTAACTTACTGAGCTGTGGTTGCTCACATCCCTATAGACATCGTGCAGGTGCTGGCTAAGAAGCGGCCACAACTACTCTGAAGCTAGCAACTGCTGGATTTTGGAGAGTGAGGAAAAATATTGAAGAACGAACATATATTTTTAAGGTTTAAGCTTTTACTTTAGAACTTCTCGTTTTTTTATAATGTAATAACTAGGAAATATATTTCGGAGAAACATTGCAAACGATAATTGTAATCACTAAATTATAGTGAAGATATATATTTCCTCACTTTTTTAGATGAATGATTTATTTAAATTACAAACTGTTTACTTCAAAACGGGTTAGTCATTGACACCTTGTGTAGATCAGATCTAAGATAGCGGTTGTAAGGCCAACTTCTATCTTAGGGTGATTTACACGGCGGGGCTGTTACAACTCTGCCGCTTCGGGGCGTGACGGATTCCTACCATAAATAAATGTTGAATAGTGTTATGGAATTGAATTTTGGGTACTGCAAGTATTAGATTTAAGTATGAGAGAATTAATATTGAAACACTAATGAAATGTGATGTAAAAATTGCTTAAATAGTATAATGAAGTGAAGATTAGTTTGAATTAAAGCTGAATTAGGTTATAGAAGGTGTTCTGATATTAGTCATGAGTATGAGTTGTAGAAAATTTGCGGAAATGTGGGGTGCATGCTAATTAAAGAAGAGATCAAAGTTTGTATGTAAAGGGCAAGTTAGAAAGATGTTCAAAAGTTGAAACATAAACTCTTTATATACGAAATATGGTTGGGTAGACTTTAGGGGATAGGTTAGAGGATATACTTAAGACTCTTAGATAAATTGTAATAAGAGGATGAATTAGGGGATAAATCAAAGGATAGTAAGATGTAAACTATTAACAAGTGACTTAACACTTAAATATCTAAGTATAATGGAACCTTAAACTCAAGTAGAACGAACTAAGATACAAAATAATAGCATGTATTGTATATGTATTAACACTAAAATGTTATTTATATTATAGGAAACAATGGTAAAGATATATCGGAAGTCATACCTAAGTGAGCAGACGAGAAGTTCAGGTGAATTTAGGATCAATACGTAACTATATTTTAGGAAATTATGTTATAATTTTTGGAGGTTTAATATTATATTTGGTTATGCTTCTAAATAGCTTACTTATGTACGTAAATAGCTTACTTATGCACATACATGTATGTCTTTAATCTTGCTCATACTATTACTTAGTTGCTATGTTGGATTGTGATTGATTGAATTGTATGGAATTGATTGATCACCTTTAATTGGAATTGAGATATATTAGACCTAAAAACTCAAATCGGACACACATTGCAATCCATTGAGAGATAATTAAGATTCTCTAACTAAATATCAATCCCTTGGAAAGGGATAGCTGAAATGGTCAAATCTTTACCCTTGTTTGAACTAAGTGATATGAAAGCAGGTTATGGGAAAGTTGAAGACACTGGTTCCAAGGTAGTCGTAGGAGGATGGATGCTTTTATTACACAAACTTGAGTTTGGTTGTAAATTGTTATATTGGCATTGAAACCCCTTAAATTCTTATTAAAGCGGGTGAAATTTCTTTAATCTCATGATGGATTGAGAAACATCGCCCGATGGTATTTGTTTTATTGTATTATATTTAATTAATTGCTCATTAACATTATTTGTGCTTATCGTATAGTCTTATGTCTTCATCCCTACTGTCAAGTCTGATTTTTTCCCAATTTTTATTAATTTTCCCTAAATAGATTAATACTAAACCTAATCTGTTTAATATTAATTATCGACTAAGGTTCAAAGAAAACTGGCTTTTTAAAAGAGTTTTATAAGCTTTTGGAGTTGCCACCTAATCAGGGTTGGGAAACGATTTAAGTCAAAACCAAATGGGTAGATTTTGTTTTGATTTAGACATTAGTTTGCACAGGGAAAATTGATTTTCTAGAAAGAAGGTTTTGAAAAACCAAAGAAACGAGTTCAGGAGTTAGGTTTTTTAAACTTTGATGGCCATCATGAACTTTCATAATTTAGATTTAATTTCTTGAAGTCACCTTTCAAAATTACCTTATAAAATGAAATTCAATCACTGGTTAATGAATTAGACTGAATTGAATAATTTAAACCAAAATGGAAAAGGTAAGCTTTTTCCTTTTTTACGTTACCTTAGAGATGCCAACGTACTCGCTATTTGGGATCATGTTATGTAGTTTTTTTACTAAAGACATTAGCGAGCTCATCAATTTTAAATTTGAAAAGTGGTCGAGTTTATATTTTTAAACTAGTTCAAGTTTATTTAGGAAATTTTCTAAATGGTTTTAATTGAGGTTCTATTTTTGAAAAATTTATAAAGTAGTCCTAATTTTGGAAAAAAAGTAGGTTTATTTTATTTATTTGGAAAATAAGTTTTTCTAGGTCATAAAAATATTTTCTTAGTTTTCTTTACATTATCTTATCTCATCTAATTTTTGTTCTTTTATCATTTTTTTTATTATTTAAGTTTTAATCGAGAAAATATAAATTTAAAACTAAGCTACTGTACTTTTTTCCCTTTTTCTTTTTCTTTTTTTTGTTAGTTTTTCCTTTTCTTTTATTTCGTTTTTTTTTTTTTTTTACGATTACATTGTAGTTTACAATATACAAATTAAAAAAATATACAAAACGAAAAAACCAAAATAGAATGAAGGATGGAACAAATTGAAGCTGGACATGCAGATTAGGACTTGGGCGGTATCAAGAACCGTTTGGATTTAGGCTTTTAGGTCAATTTGTAGGTTAGGTTAGTCAGATCTGGGTTGGATCCCAAGCTATCTTCAACAACAACAACAATAAGGGCATACTTTGGTTAGTTCTAATCACCAAAACAAGTGGGGGTAAAGGCTTTTCGTGTATTTCTTATTGTCTTTAGGGGGGGATAAGGGAGGGGATAGTTTCAATTCTTTGGTGTTTGGTGGTTGTTTGGGTGGTGATCATAGTTGTAGAGGTGGCAAAGACGTCGATTCGACCGTTGTGATAGTTACTAGGCGTAGGAGTATAGTTAGGCTAAGGTTTTTGGGAAGTTAAGAGTTTGGTTGTGGGATTGGATTAGGTAGAGAACCACTAGAGGTGATGATTTGGCGAGGCTAAGTACGGTGGTTAGGGTTTGCTAGGGATGGCTTATGAAAGGTGCTAAGGGGCTTGACAGAGGATGGAAAGAGCTAGGTTTGATAATTAAGGCCAAAGGGGAGTTTTTAGGGGTGGTGAGCTCGCTTAAATCACATCGAACAACAATGAGGATTTAAAGAGAGAGAGTTTGTGAGTGGGAAAGAGTTCAAGAGTGAAAGCTTGGTGTCCATAATGAAATCTGGAATCCCTATTTATAGCTCATTGTTGCTTAATCAAACTAAAAAATTCCTTGAATTACATTGATTCAAAAATCAGATGAAAATGTGTTTTGACCGATTTGATTACTTGAATCTAATAAAAGCTTTGATTTTAATTGCAAATAAAGATCTACAGATGCTTACTGTTACTCAAGATAGCAAATGGAAGTTTCGAATTGCATTGAACAACTCGAATCATAAAAAAGAAATCTGGAGAAAAACAAGCATGTAAACTGTTTACTTCAAATATTACTCGATCTTTGACCCATTTAATGTCTGAACCGGGATGAATTCTTTGTTCAGATTTTTAGTATCTTATGTAGGCTTTGAAGTCCCCCCATCAATTTAGTCAAATTGTGTAGAAAAAGGTCTCAAATCCAGCTAGAACTGAGTTACCTAGAGAAGATGATTGCGAGAAGTTTGTGGAAAATAAAGGAAAAAGGAGGAAAGAGGGGGGAAAACGCATTGACATGTGCCACATTAGCCATGTTGTCCTGTGATATCATATCACGTGTCTTGACGTGACACATAGCAGTTGACATGTTAGATGATACGTATCATGCCATGTGGCTTGACGTATGGATGTTGATGCTAAAATGACTTTACGTCAGCTTGTGGGCCAATTACCTAGTGTCATCTGTTATGACAAGACATGTGGCTTAATAGTTTCGTAACATTGGGGGGAGGGGGGGGGGGGTAGGGGTGTTGTGAAGTAAAAAAAATAAAAGGCTTTGTGCCTTTAATGAGATTCAAACATAAGATTTTCAAGCTACATACAATATTAAGTCCATATGTAGTACTATTAGAATGTTGGCTTGTACCTTATCTATGGATTAGGTTGTCCCGAGCTAAATTTAAATTTAAGCCGGAGCCCAAAATCCTTCTTATTATTTTTTATTATCTAAGACCGAAAAAGTATTAAAGCTATTAAAATTTTCTATTATATTTAAATTATCTAAATCTTTTTTTATTATAATTTTCTATTTTTTTTTGTATTTTCTCTAAATTTCCTTTTTTTTATATTTTTTTTTTGTAAATTTTCTTTTTTTTAGTAGTTTTTGAATTTTTATTATTTTTTCTACTTTTTTCCTAAATTATGATTTTTCTACCTCATTTTAAAAATTTCAAAATAAAAAGGGGGCAAAAATAAGGCCTTTATACCTACTTACTAAAAGGTTGATTGTTCATAACTCTATAAATTCTTTTGTAGGTGTTGACTAGGATACCACGATATAACTATTATGAGGTTAGTTGCAATAGAGAACTAAGGTCTAACTAAACACTAGTTAGACATTTAAAGTTTTTTGTTATTTATCTTTTAAACTTTTTTTCCTAAACTTTGAAAATATCTAAGTAGATTATGTTTTAAATTATGTAATTAGCACTTTGATGGGCTACAAATATATATTTTAAAGACTTTTGCAAGTTAATTATTAATATTATGTAAACTGTTTACTTCAAAGTAGATTAGTTATAGATATCTTGTGTAATCAAGTTGACGAGAGTAACCATAAGATTAACTTTTATTTTATGATATTTTATACAGTAGGACTGTTAAAACTTAATCTTTTTAGGGCACGATTGATGATTTGACCAAATTAGTGGATACATAGACACAACATCAGGTAACCTAAAATATGGGTTTTTTTTTATTATCTATATTTTCTTGTAAATAATTTTACCCTTTCATTATCTTTGTTTAAAAAATATTTGATTGGATATTTTAAAAAATAGGTTTAATTTTGGAAGTTTAAGGTGGAACTATTTCAATTTAGTAAAGATAGCCTTGGAATTCAAAATTTTTGGTTTGCCATTTTTTAAAAATTGTTTTCATAAGATTAGTAGCTAAATTAGAGTTAATATACCCAATTAGTTCTAATATAAATTTCTCTTTTTCTTGATTTTAATCAAACAAAAAACTTCGATTTTTCCAAAAGATCGTTTAAAAATGATTTTTCAAAAATTAAGTTTTTCCTTAATTTTCCTTGAGCAATTTATGTTGGGGAGGCTGGGTTTAGCAATAAATTAAAGTTAACGAAATATAAAACTAAAATATCTAAGCTCGATAATTGTTAAACATTAAACATTTCCCCTTTGTAAGCTATGGGCTTGCTAATGAGAAACCCTTAATTTTTAGTAGTTTGTTTTCTATAATCTATTGCTCTTACCATTTTAGTTATTAGAGTATGATAGGGTTCCTTACTTTTAGATTAGTGAGTTATATCTAAATCTCATGTGAACTTAAAGTTTGATTTGGTATTCATGAGTGATATTGAATTCAATTTCAATCCAAACCTTGTTTGCATTTGTGTTTGGTGTATACATACTTGCATGTGTGCATTCTCACCTTGTCATTTGACTGTTTTCACATGAGCTATTGCATGTTTGTATTACAACCCGACTAACTCGTAGCATATAGGATATAGATATAGATCTATATATATATATATATATATATATATATTAGAAGAAAAATATAAGATGAGAAGATAATAGATTTATGTAAGAACACTTTATCATCGCTTCTTTCCTTAAATTTTGTTATCAACATTTATGCTTTGGCATTTAAATATTTTCAAGAAGTTAGAGAAATAGTTTTGTTTCGGATTGCATTAACGAAGGTGAATGAAAAAGAAAATACAATAAATATGTAACTCCAATCATTGCAAGACAATGATGGTGTTTAGTTTTTAATGAGCATGGAAGGATGAAACTTATTATATAGAAAATGGAATAAATGACTTTATATGTTAGCTGCTAATGTATAACGATGAATATCAGTTAGCTAAAAATTGAAAAGATAATTAGCATTTTGTGGATTGGTTTTAGCTAAAAAAAAAAGAAGGTATTTGGGAAATAACATGTTGTGGGAAAAATTACTTTTTTTTTATTTTTTTAAACAATGATTCAACTTCTTTGTAATATCGTCATATATTATTAATTCAAAGACAAATAAATGAATATTACCATAAAAGTTTAATTCAAAGGATGAATACAGAAATATTATGATAAAAATTAAGTTTGGACGAGTGTGAAGTTAAAAACTTTTACTATCCTGTTGATGATGTGGAAGATAGAGATAAAAGATATCGATAAACTTTATTTACAATTTTTTTTTTTTTAACACATTAGTGAGTTTATTTTTAGGTGAATGTGAGGATGATGCGGGGTTGATGGAAAACAGTAAAAATGCAAATAAAAAATTATACCTTTTACAATGCACCCTCACCTCCTGTGTTTCTCAATTGGCGCCAATCCACTTTTGTGGACAGTGTTCATACCATACGGACATCGAGCGCTAAACCCTAAGACATGGCCGAGGTGATCCCTCTAATGGACATCGACAGCGAGGAGGAGCAGCAGATAGACCGTCCTTCTAAACCAGACAAGGGCAAAAACGTGATCGTTGCTGGCAATCCACCCGATTCCAAGGCCACTCCCTGGGTAGAGAAGTACCGTCCCCAGTCACTAGCTGATGTCGCTGCTCACCGCGACATCGTCGATACCAGTAACTTCCTTGCTAACTCGCTTTCTCTTGAGTTGTCTTGGTTTTACTCTCTTGTCTTCGCTCTAATAAGTATCCGTTTCTTTTGTTAAGAAGTTGGAGAACAAAGCCTGCTCCATGATTTAGTTTTCTATTTGCTTTCGTTGATTGTAATACAATAGTGACGGTTGCCTAGTTCTGGAAATATTCGTGGCTTTTTAATTACCAAAATAAGAAAAAAAAAAAGAAAACAAAATTATTCGTGCTTTTCATTTTTCGTCTTTTTACAACCATGCTGTCTTTTGCGTAGATTGTTGTGATTAATTTTGGTAGAAAAGCTGGACTCACTAGTGAAAGATTAGGGAGGGTGTGTTTGTGTTACGGAAATTGTTGTTTTCCATACTTTTTCCCAATTTTAGTTACGATCAATAGTAATCTCTAGAGCTTGCAGTTACCAATGGCTTTTCAAAGTAAGTGATAGTGGAGTAAATGTGGTAATCGATAATGGGTAGCCATTAACTACCATGGAAAATATTTACAGAAAGATGAGAGAAATAATTTCTTTTCTTAAAGTGATGAAATCATTTGCCTTATTTATCGTCGGTGTTGATTTTCCTGGTGTTGAAATGCCACCACCAAAAGCCTGTCTTTATCGTTGTCTTCCAAGTTCCAACACTACTTATGCCTTAAGATTATTATGACAATATTATGGATACAAAGCTTTTAATTATGAGTAATGTGGAGAAAAAAAGCAGAAAACATGTTCTGTGAAATACACACACCCCAGCATGTTTCAAAACTATATATTTTATTGCTGACATTAACAGTGGTCTTTTTCTAAAAGAAGAAAAGAAATTGTAGCTGAGGCTTTTGTGAACAAATAGACCTGCACTCCCCACGAGTTTAGGCTTCAAGAGTTGAGAAAGGATTCAATGGTAGTAACATATTATATGGATCGATGAATGACTTGTGAATATTAATAAAATTTTGATACATGAATACATAATTGATATATTTAAAAAAAATATGTTTCTTCATTTTCAAGTGTTTAAATATCATTAATACTTATACACCACTCATTGATCATGTAACGCAATAGTATCATTGAATCTTTTTTCTCAAGAGCTTTTCCAAAATAGTCTCTCTATAAATATTTGTATTTATTATGTTAATGGAAATGTGTGACAGTAATTGCAGCGGTTAGAATTGTTGCTTATGGTAGACCTTTCCCATCACACACTTCAAAGTAATCTGTCTTAGCATTGCATGGTGCGTTGTTGATGTTTAGTCTTGAACTGAGGGTCTTTGGTTTCCATTTTTCCTCATGTTTGTGCTAAAAAGTTGACAGGCTAACAAACGAGAATAGACTGCCACATCTTTTGCTTTATGGCCCTCCTGGCACGGGAAAAACTTCAACTATACTTGCAGTGGCACGTAAGCTTTATGGAGCTCAGTATCACAATATGATCTTGGAGTTGAATGCCTCTGATGACAGAGGTATAGATGTTGTTCGGCAGCAGATTCAAGATTTTGCAAGCACTCAGAGCTTCTCATTTGGGTAATTATAAAATTAATCCCTTCAAAGGCCTCTGTATGAGATGGCTGGAAGTTTAGTTTTGTTAATTTTTTTCTTAAATTTATTTATTTAAAATAATTATGTCTACGGTAAATATTTGAATTTAAATAGAAATTCAACCTTTCAAGCATACGAAATTGTTTCCACACCATTTCTCACATACTTGTCATGGAGCACTGATTCTTTTGTTAGATTTGAAGGACCTTTCTTGTTATTACTACTTTGCATCCATTGATTTTGGATTTCAGTGTGCTTGCACTAACGACAGTTCTAGCATTTGTAACATTTGAGCTGTGTGATATTTATTTGTTTATGTTTTGGGATTACCTGAACTGTTTCTTCCTCGTGCTAGTGACCAAGCCAGTGAAGCAATTGTCTTTTGCAGAGCAAAGTCAGCTGTAAAATTGGTGCTACTTGATGAAGCTGATGCCATGACAAAGGATGCTCAATTTGCATTGCGTCGAGGCACGTTATCATCGAGTCAATTGAACTTTTTCATTTACTTCTTTTTCTCAACTCATGTCTTTGTTTGTGCAGTGATTGAGAAATACACTAAGAACACTAGGTTCGCTCTTATTTGTAACAATGTCAACAAGATCATTCCTGCATTGCAATCGAGATGTACCCGTTTCAGATTTGCACCTCTTGATTCTATTTACGTTACTGATCGACTCAAACATGTCATAGAAGCTGAAGGGTAATTCTGTTTGATTGTTATTTTTAGATGACATTTGTTTTGATTTTGTTATGATCTCGCTTATTCATCATTATTTTTACCTTTTCCTAGATTCATTTTTTCTCACTGAAATGATTTATTTTTCAAATTTAACCTGTGCGTCTCCAAGCTGCTGAGAGATCCAAATAGCAAATTAGTAAACTAGTTATATTTTGTGTTTAATGAGATGAGTCTTTAAGATTTTATCTGTGTATGCTGACAATGGAAATAAGTAAGTTTTACTGAATGCATGGTTTCACTATCTTAATCCCTGTGAGCCATTCTTACCTAAGTAATTCATTGACTTTACAGAATAGGTAATGTAGGGCCCTTGAAAATATATATTCCATGTCTTCTTGAGCTGTCATCTGCCTCATAAATCACGAGCATGACCTATTTATTGGATTGCCCTTTCTTACTACATGCAAGTTGGTTTTAGGGGATTGCAAATCATCTCTAGTGGGTTTTATCCATCTTCAAGCAGAATAGTGTGACTGCACAATTGATCAATCATGTAGCTGACCTGGCAGTTAGAATTTGACTCCGATCCACATTGCTGCTTAGATTGAACTCTTGAATTATGTCTCAGTCATGTTGGATGAGAGTGCTGGGTTGTGACTGTGTGTGGCCTACTTGGATGTACTGATGACAGTAAATTTCTTACTACCAGGCTTGATGTAACTGAGAATGGCTTGGAAGCACTTGTACGACTCAGCAATGGTGACATGAGAAAGGCTTTGAACATTCTGCAGGTTACTTTTTTTAATTTTAGTTGTCTTTATAACTCTCTCTTGCTCTGCATTCACCATTCTTTTTGTTATTGAGAGCATATCTAATAGGTCCTTTGCATTAAGCAAAAACCCTAAAGCCTTATATGGCTTCTGGACTTTGTTACTCAGTCCTGTTTACATTATTTTATCAGCCCTCGTATAATAGGCAATTTTGGTCTGTGCTCTGAATTTCACAGCCCTTGGATGCATCTGCATTCACAATGTTAGGCCCATGAAATGAAATTTTTGAGAACATATATACTAACTTACCAAAAGAAAATAATAAATGAATGCTTCAATTTTTTAGATTTAATCTTACTTTTCTGTTCCCATCAAGTTGCTCTTCACTTTATATTTGTTACTTTACTGATTTTCATTCTTATTTATTGATAAAAGTGTTGCTTGTACATTTGTTTCTTGATAATGCTTATCCTAGTTGTCTTTGTCAGAACATTTCTGATTCAACAGCAAAAAGGCAGAAATGTTTAACTAAGGCTTCGTCATTTCTGATTTAATCTTACTTTTGTGTTCCCATCAAGTTGCTCTTCACTATATATTTGTTACTTCACTGATTTTCATTCTTATTTATTGATAAAAAGTGGTGCTTGTACTTTTGTTTCTTGATAATGCTTATTCAGTTATGTCCTTGTCAGAACATTTCTGATTGGACAGCAAAAAGGCAAAAATGTTTAACTAGGGCTTTTGTCTTTATCTTGTTTGCCATTTCATTTATTCTGCCGTTGGAATCTCTTTGCTGATTCAAATTTCTGTCTTTGCAGTCAACACACATGGCTTGTCACCAAA
The DNA here is from genome assembly GCA_024138005.1 of Lumnitzera racemosa. Classification (NCBI taxonomy): domain Eukaryota; kingdom Viridiplantae; phylum Streptophyta; class Magnoliopsida; order Myrtales; family Combretaceae; genus Lumnitzera; species Lumnitzera racemosa. The sequence continues at coordinate 89,050,268 of JAMXBC010000010.1, read as the reverse complement.
TAACAGAAGATGCCGTCTACCTTTGTACTGGAAATCCATTGCCAAAGGATATTGAGCAAATATCCTACTGGCTTCTGAATGAATCTTTTTATTCAAGCTTTAAAGGTAATGAATCCTTCACATGTTGATTAAGAAGCTGCTATATGTGCAATTTAGGCTATTAAATATGTGCACTTACTATTGTATCATCACACTGCAGAAATATCTGAAATCAAGACAAGGAAGGGGTTGGCCTTGGTGGATATTGTGCGCGAAGTGACAATGTATGTGCAATGGTTGTTTTTTCACAATTATATTGTATATATAGTTTTGGTAATTGAAATAATATGTAGTAGATAACTGTGTCTTTGCATTTTTATAGGTTTGTGTTTAAAATAAAGATGCCATCAGATGTTCGGATCCAGTTAATTAATGATTTAGCAGACATTGAGTAAGTTGTTCACTTATGGGAACTTTTTGTTTCATGAGTCATATTTATTGCTTTACATAATTACTTGGTGTATTAAAGCGATATAGACGAATTCTAAGTTACGAATTCTCTCTTCACTATGTAGAGAGAGAAAACCCTCTCTAACCTTTCCTCTACCCTTTGCTTTCCACCTGTCTTTCCTCCCTTTATCTTTATCATCTCTCCCTCTCTTTCTTACCCTTCCTTTTTTCGACCTTCTCTTTCCACCTCTTTCCCTCTTTTTGACCTACCCTTTCCACCACCATCCCTCTCATTTTAATGTTTTAACTTTGTTCCATTTGCCTTGTGTTTGTTTTATTACTATCTATCGTCAGTTTGTTTCCTTCTTGTTGTATTTGGTCTTAGTAGTTCATTGTCCTGTAAGGATGTTTGTGAGGAGAAAAAAGAAGGTTTCTTTCGGAGTTGTAGCAACCGTGTTGATAGCCAGGAGCCCATCTATCGAGTCTCGTAAGGGTAAGCAAAGGAAGAAGGGGGTCCTTTGCTGGTGACCTTTGGTGATTTGCTAAGTGAAAATGGTGGAATAATTTCTGGACTTAGTGGAAAGAGAAACAAGAGGTTAGCAAGCTCCAAGAAGAGGTTAGTGGATGTGGCTTCACCAAGGCAGACTATCTTTGTGTCAGAAGTATGTGAAAAGACCTCTGACAAGCCAGCTGGAGGCCTTATTCAGATTTCCATTTCTGGTACTGAGGCAAACCCCAATGAGGAAAAGCAGTTTGAGAAATCTTCCCTTTTAGTGGACAGTCAAAACTCTACCTCTAACTCAACTCTAAGGGCTATGACCAAAGTTGTTGAAGAAATAGAAAATTCAGCAGCCCCGAATAAAAAGTAGTTTGACAAAGTTTCTTCTCCAAACCCATGCTCATTTATCCAAGTGGTTTGACAAAACATCCCTCCCCTGGCTGTTTCCCTTGTAGACGTAATGCTAGACCTTTACCCACTTTTGAAAATTGGTGATCTCATCTACATTGACCCTCCTCTATATGTTTCTCATTTTGGGTAGAAGGTCTAGAAGAACACAGTTGTTGGATACTTCCTTGGTCGGGGACTCTCCTTCTTGTTAGTGCAAAAATTGGTAAAGAACTACTGGAAGGATGAGGGACTGACATAAGTTCTAGCTAATGGCTGCGGCTTCCTTTTCAGTTCAAGGTGAGTTCACTTTGAGCAAGATATTAAGTCAGCTTTGGTTATTTGCTAATCAACCCATTATCTTGGAGTGTTGGTTTTTATTGGCGGACTATGATAACGTCACACCTAAAAGGTTACTTATTTGGGTTAAATTGTAGGGTGTATTGATGGAATTCATCCACAAAGATGGTATAAGACATGTTGTAAGTGCTATTGGGTGCTCTTTATAGGTTGACTTAGTATTAGCAAGGAATGAAAGATTTTAAATTTGTTCGAGCATTTGTGGAGATAGAGGTGTACACTATTCTCCCTTTCTCATTTGCAGTAGGAAGAGCCAGTAGGAAATTAGCAATGGTTGATGTGGAATATCAACACATTCCAACTCGGTGTCCTAGTTGTAAGGTTTTCGACCATTCTCTAGATCAGTGTGACAAACAAAGAGCTAATGAAGAAGAATTTACTACAGGAACTAAGAAGGGTTCTTAGATTCGTAACGATTTGGAAGAAATACCTTGCTTAAAAGGCATTGTACTTAAAGGAGGTGAACTAAGGCAACGCTCCCAAGCCTACAATGCAAAACAAGCGGAAGGACAAACATGCGGCGGTGGAGCCCACATCCACGAGTAGTTTGTCAATTGACACACTATCTTAGGTTGGCGATTGCTTGCATGCTATACCAAGTAAGTCAACGGTTGAGGTGCCTGGGGAGAAAGAGATGGAATGGGGTGAACCTTTTCCAGTTGAGACAAATACCGAGTCTTTTGTCTCTGTAGTACTAGTAACTCATGATGAAAAGGAAGGGGATATGCTCAAGGATAGCTTTAAGTGGATCTCAATCAAAAAGAAAAAGAAGAAGACAAGGAAAAAAGGGAACGAGGATGCTAGGGGTGACTCTAGGGGTGACTTTGGCAATTTCTTATCTTAGTCCTATTTTAGCCTTTTGCTTTTCATACCCTTTTTGTTTTGAATAATGTTGGCCATTTGGAATGTGAGAGGACTTAATGATCCCTTAAAGGCAAAGGTAGTGAGGGAATTTTGTAAAGCCTCTTATATTTCATTGTTGGGTATTGTTGAGGCTAAGGTGAAGTCAAATAAAGCAACTTTTGTATGGTTTAGCATCTTTTTGTCCTAGAATTTGGAGTATCATGATAGTGGTTGCATATGGATTACATGGAATTGATCGATTTGGCGAGTGGAATTATGTTGTTCCTCTATGTAGTTCTTCTACTGTAGGTGCCAAAGGATTGGTAAAGACACTCCCTTTTGGTTTTCTTATGTATATGGGACTAATTCTACTTTTGACTGGAGGACACTTTAGGCTAACCTACTACATATTAAGGCTACTACCTAAGGTCCTTGGTTAGTGGGTGGAGACTTTAATGAATGCCACATTGTTGAGGAAAAAATAGGGGGCAATGAAGCGTACATGCTAGGAATGGAAGATTAACAAGTTTTATATGGAAGTTGAAATTGAGGATGTGGGAACCAATGGACTGTTGCATGCTTGAACCAACAAGTGTGATGTAAATCTGTTCATACATAGACTGGATAGAATTTTGATCAAAATCTTGATTGGATGCAAACTTATCCAAGATTTGATGTGATGATTGGCCCTCTAGGTATCTTAGACCATAGCCCATTGATTGCAAATTTCCACATCAAGAACTCGAGAAAGAACACTCCCTTTCGTTTCTATGATTTTTGTAGTAATGATCCCCAATTTCTTCCAATTGAAGAGCGAGCGTGGAGGATAAAGATGGATGGGACTTTAATGTTTAGAATTACTACAAGGCTAAAATTACTAAAGGAGCTGAAAGAATTAAACAAAACATGCTACATTGATATGTCCAATAGAGTTAGTCTTGCAAATAAAGACTTAGAAAACATCCAAACTTCAAATCGAGAGGACCTTACTAGTGTAGATTGGGAGTTGGAAAAGAAAAGATTTAAGGACTTTTACTTCCTTGTAGTAGTTGAGGAATAATTCCTTAAGCAAAAATCAAGGCAAACATGGTTGAATTTGGGTGGCAAGAATTCTTCCTACTTTTACCGGTTCCTTGAAATAGAAATACAATAGAGATGGAATTTATTCTCTCTCTTGAGGATGGCTCCATTTCCTCATACATGTAGTAAATTAAAGAAGCTGTTAGATACTTTCAAAATCTCTTGGCTCTTCCTCCTTGTAGTCCAGTAGGCCTAAATAGTCTCCTTTCCTTGGTCGAGAGGAAAGTTATGATTGAGAACTGGCCGCATCTTGTCAAACCAATAGATAACCAAGAAATTAAGGATGCCGTTGGGTCCATAGCTAAAGACAAAGTGCCAGGGCCGGATGGCTTAATGGAAACTTCTTTAGATTGACATGGCATATTGTAGGGGAAGACGTGAGCATAGCCATCAAAGACTTCTTTGCTTCTAGTAAACTCTTGAAGGCTAATAATTCTATTTACTTGGCACTCATCCCAAAGATAAGCACTCCCATATCCTTTGTGGATTTTAGACTTATCTCTTGTTGCAATGTCCTTTCCAAATGCATTTCAAAGATTATTGCATCACATATTCAAAGTGTGCCCTCAAAGGTTGTAGGGAAGGAACAATCCTCTTTTATTAAAGGAAGGAGAATAGTTGACAACATTCTTGTGGCTCAAAAACCCTTCCAAGGGTATCATAAGGGCATTCATGGGTCAAAATGTGCAATTAAGATAGATATAATGAAAGCCTACGAACGTGTGAATTGGTCTTTTCTACAAAGTCATCTCTCGGCCCTCAACTTTTCTCCTATGTTTAACTCAGTGGATCATTGAATGTGTAACCACCCTTAAGTTCTCAATTAGCTTGAATGGGGACTTACAGGGATATTTTGCTAGCTCTTGTAGGTTTAGGCAAGGGGATCCTATCTCCCCTTACCTATTTGTTCTAGTGATGGAGGTGTTATCATGTCTTTTAAGGAGATTGAATCTAAATAAAGAATTCGAACATCGCTAGAGATGTAAGAAAGTCAAAATAAACCATACGTGCTTCGCTAATGATTGCCTTATTTTCGCGAAGGGGAAGGTGGCCTTAGTTGCTCTGGTTAAAAGGTGCCTATAAGAATTCTTCTCGCTATTGAGCCTTAGAGGTAACTCCTCAAAGAGCCATATTTATTTCAGTGGTGTCAATCAAGTGTCAAAGAGCTAAATAGTTTCTATGATTGGTTTTAGTGAATAAAAGCTATTGGTGAAGTATTTGGGAGTCCTCCTTATCTCTACGCACCTCTCCTAGACTCATTGTCATATTTTTGTAGAAAGATTTGCTTCTAGAATAAAGAGTTGGACTACTAAACATCTTTTTTATGCAGGTCATGTCCAATTGATTAGGAGCGTTCTCTTTTCCTTACAGGTTTACTGGCCGTCCACTTTTATGTTTCCAAAGAGTAATCTAAAGAAGCTCAACATTAAAATGAGGTTTGTCCTTTAGAATGGATTTTGGAAGAAGCCAAAGCTAGAGCTAAGGTGTCAAGAAATGAAGTATATTTTCCTAAATGTAAAGGCCGTCTAGGGATCATAGACATTACCTTATGGAATAGAGTTGCATAATTGAAATGTGTGTGGTATTTAATAGTGGACTGCTCAAGCTTGTGGCCTAGTTGGGTTAGGAGTGAACCACCGAAAAGGTGGATACTTTTGGGCAATCCCTAATTCGATACAAGGCTCTTAGTCATGGCGCAAAATTCTTTAAGCAAAGAGTTGGGCTCATCCTCTCTTCGCATGGCATATTGGGGGCGGTAGTAACATATCACCATGGTATGATATATGGTACCTGGATGGACCACTAGCAGAATGGATTGGGGAGAGAAACATATATTTTATGAGTCGATCTAAAGAGGCAAAATTGAGTGAAATCATTGATGGTAATGGATGGTCTTGGCCTTCTGGGGATGTATGGTTTGTTGTATTAATTGGGATTTCGAGCAATTCGATGCTTAGGGTGGGAACTAAAGACACGTTTGTATGGTGAGCGGATCTTAACAAGGGATTCACTATCAAATCAGCTTATAATTTGCTGAGAGTAAAAAAGCAACTAGTATCTTGGAACACAATCATTTGGAACAAAGACAACATTTTAAGACACTTTTAGATCGTGGTTAGTTATTAGAGAAAGGCTTTGCACTGAAGACAAACTAATCCTATGGGGCATTATATTGGAAAATTGCTGCTTCTTATGTGTTGATTAAGAAGATGACCACAACCATTTCTTCATCAAATGCCCATATGTAAGGAGTATATGGGAGGGCATCCTACAAGGGCATATTCCTAACTTCATGGCTGGCCTTCTCTCAACCAAAATGTTAAGAGTTAGTGGACAACTTCAATGTGCTTCGACTAGCTAAGTGGAGGAAGTTATACTTAGTTGTGTTTTCTCATATTTGGAAGGAAAGGAATTCAAGATGATCGGGTGCTCATCCAATACTAGCTAGCGTTTTGACAAGGAATATTTTATCTTTTGTTAATCTATAGATCTTGTGAGCTTAAGTGTTAACCAAGTTGACCATCCACAAAGTCCCTTGTTTTGGTTTTTGTGGATTGCTAACTTGGTCTATTCTTTGTACATTCTATCTTTTATATATTTATACAAGTCTCAACTTACCAAAAAAAAAAAAAAAAAAATACTTGGTGTAGAAATATTCTTTTAATGATTATATGTAAGTTTTAATAATACGAAAGCAATTGAGTCACTTAGCAAATGCTGCAAGCCCCTCAAATATATGTTGGATATTTGAAGAGGGGTGGATATGGAGTGGGGTGAAAGAATGATGATAAAGGTCAGGTTTAAGTATAAAGTATTATAGAAAACTACAGTGAATTAAATTGAAAAGTTAGGGTTTAGTTAGCATTTGTACTAAGCACTCTACTCAGCTGTAGTGCTTTTGCTAGGTTTGTAACAACTGTTCTAATTGTTAATCCACTTTCTTCTATTTATATATTCTTTGAACTTATAGCTAATCTTGGAAGGTTCTAGAAGCATTTAAAACTATCGCTACTAACTATAATCAGCTGGTAATATATGTACTGCAGTACATGTGTGCTTTATCCTCTTACATACGGCTAACCCTACGTATTATTTAATAGAACAACATTGCTTGAGTAACACCAACTTCAGTATCACCATTGTCCCTTCTTTTATATACATGTATCATTAGAGAGTTAGCCCACAATGCTGTATCAAATGAGAGATTAGTAAATCAATACATTACTTGACGAAAAATAATTCAAAAATAAGTCTTTGAGCGAAAGTTATTATGTGCGGATTTTTTTACACTGAAGTCACATGGTGGGTATGTGACTTCAGCACAATTTTTTTTACATTGAAGTCGCATGCTCCCTATGTGATTTTAGTGTAATTTTTTTTATAAAAGATAGCAATTTTACTATAATTTTTTTCTTTTTTAATTTTGACTTCATTACAATTTTTCATCATACTTAAACGAATGTGCAATGAAAATTGCATAGCTTAATGTGATTTTACTAATTGTGTGTGTGTGTGTTTTTTTTTTTCATTATAATAAGAATATCAAATGCTTATATTTTAGATAAAAAATGTATTTATTCGTCAATACCATATGTAAGTACGATAAGAGTGTAATGAAAAATAAAATTTAAATAATATTTGTATACATTAATTGCTACTACAATTAGAAAATAAAGAAATATCTAGAAAATAAAATCTAATTTCAACCGTTACGCTGACCAAAAAACGTTCCATATCTAAATAATAGTGGTGGTTGTCTCTTAGGACCCGTAGAAGGTTTAGCCAGCGAGTTTGAAAAGTCTCTAGGTGAAACTAGGCTAAAATGTGGAGGTGGATGTTGTTAGGTGACTTCTTCAACCATGGTGGAGCTTTATGAGTTTATAGTACGTCTTTTGTGGGACGCCGCTGGCGTATCATCTAATGGCTGATGAAACGGTGGTGTAACATGCGAAGTTTCTAAGCTGGAACTAATTTGACCTAAGTTAATAGAATATTACCCTGCAGATGGAACATCTAGATTCCCTCGACCCCTTCCTCAACTGACCGTAGTTGGACCTCTCCTAGGATGAATTCTGTTACGTGGCGGCTGGGGTGTAATTGGCTTTGGTTGCTCAAGTTGGACCTTTTCATCAGGTAGTGGATTTTGTGGAAATAGATGGTGCAAGATAATACCACCGTAGTTCTCTAAAAACTGTAAGCTACTCTCTACGATCTGGTGGGCCAACTATACATCATTGGTTAACTGAATTGATTGTAAAGTGTCGACTTACATAGGAAAGAAATAATTAGCAATCATACTACACAATAAATGAGGTTATATACAGGTTATATTGATTATACTTACTAGATGACCCATCGATGTACTCAAGTGTTATGTATCGACGAGTATGCTGCCTGTACCGCTACCCGTACCGCTACAAATAATTGGGGTCTACATCGAAAATCGGGTGTGGATTAACGATCCAATCCTACAGATCTGCCTACTGTTCTCTAATTGACATCTATATGACCTCTGAGATCATGTCGATGAAGCTACTTGTTGGCTTGAATTGGTTGGGACTACGTTTGGAAGCCCGTAAATTATCGGATGACGCAATTCAAAAAGTAGAACTCTACAAAGTGAAAGCAAATAAGGGGTACCCTAGTAGTTTAAAGACCCCTATCGATTGTGTATATAGGAGGCAAAAGTTGAAGAATGTCTTCCGAATAAGGTTGTCATACAACCTGAAATGAAATGTATGTGAGTTGAAAGAGGCAAAAAGATTAGTAGTTATGACATGAACTTTTTAAGCAAGATCAAACTATGTATCTAGCGTGCTTGATGACTCGTCTACAGGTCAAATATCTCGCGATACAACTGGACTACAAAAGGAACACCATCTGTGATAATGAAACCGAAACTACTAAGGGGTGCAATGTGTGGGAACTGGTCCTATGCTCAAACTTGTAGTAGAATTATTGACCCCTCGATTTCGAATGCATTCATCCATACAGTATTGCATAGCTGTTGGTATAGCCATACTAGACAGGTCGATCCCTAACCATACGTACCTACCATTCAGAAGTCATCTAATAAGGGAAGATACATGAGATGTACATAGCTAAAAGACTTATCTGCAAATAAGAATCTCCCTATCAACTAGAGGATATACGTACGAGTATGATGCTTGACTGTATTCTCATCGGCATTGCTTAGTATTATTTTAAATCTACTAGCTAGCCATAATAGTCATACGTGGTTACCCTTCACATCATCAGATGGTAGAACATCACCTAATAGGTTTCTCGCAACATTTGCTCAACTCTTGTTGGTGCTGTCAGTTACAGCAGCACCATCAATTCTAAGGCTTAGCTGGACCTCAATATTTTGAAATGTAATGGTCATCTCACCATGTGCCATATGGAACGTATGTGTCTCTAACCTCTACTTCTCTATAAGGACAGTGATTAGGTGCCAGTTCATCTGGATGAATGGAAGTTGGCTAACAACCATAAACTTTGCCTGCAGTAAGTACTGCTTCATATATGAATCCAACAGTATGAGCTCCTTCCTCTTCTTCATTGCTAGCTTACGCCGTTTAACAGTAAGTGCACTTAGTGCCTGTATTAAGTTACACGGACGTAAATATTAACATATCCACACCTAACTTATGTTTTATATGAATGAAAGAAATCATTAAATAATGTACCTGTCCCTCCTATATGTCCTGAGAGCAATGGGATGCTTGCTTACTAAAAATTGAAGGGTCAAATGGTCTTAGGTCCATCTAACCTGCAATTTTGATTAATATTCATAAGTGACAATGTAAGTAATATAAAACAGATAGATATTATAAACTAGCAATAAATTTATGTGTGCATATGCGAAAAATAGTAATATAAATTACTAGACCTATTTAGATCCAGACATCTACACCAGTTATGTCCTTTTTTTTTATAGTAACTACATTTATTCCTATCAGGCGCTTTGTATATATCCATCTCCATGTGATAATGTTTTGTTCTAGGCTTCTCTTTGTCTCTTTTTGGCTTAGACCATAGCTTAAGCTTTAGAAAATTTACTGCTGGCTAACTAATCTCATCACCCAAAGGGAAAAAATATCTTTGGTATACTCTGCCTTAACCTTTTATCACTTCATTTGGCTTTCTTCAGCGAATAATTCTTACCTCAAATAGTCCATTGCGTCTACTATAATTGGTGACTTTGTGTGCACTTGCTTGCTCATGCCACTTATCTATCAACTGTTGTACGTATGCAGTATACATCATATCCCCCGACATAGCTTTTAAAATTTCTTCGTCCTTCTTTTCCCATAATGCAATAGTTTCATAGAATATTCTTCTTACTCAAGTTGCAATTGGTAAACTACGAAAATCTTTAAGAATTGCATTATATAACTCAATAATGTTAGATGTCACGTATCCAAACCTGTAATTACTATTTACATACAATGCCCATCTATTGATGCCAAGTTTTATAAACCAACGTGGAGCATTTTCATTCACTATCAACATCTCTTTCATTAAAGCAGAAAATTTTTGTTGTTGTGCCTGCTTGCCTATTGTTGTTGCCAATTTCTTACATGCTTGGTTTTTATATTTGTGGTTGAAATTACTAGCTATGTGTTTTATGTAGTATCTCCATACCACAAAGGGTGGTTGCCAACTATTATTCACATTGTCAAAAGTTTTCTCAATACTAATATACTTGTCTGAGATCAAGCATATTGTTTCTTCCCGTTTGCTAACTACGTACTTCTTTAAATGTTGAGAGAACCAAGACTATGTCTTCTCAGATTTCGTGTTAACTAATGCAAAAGCTAATGGCACGATACTATTATTTCCATACATTATGCATGTAACGAGCAACTTATGGCTGTACTTGCCATGCAAAAAGGTACCATCAACGTAAATGACGGGGCAATAATATCTAAATGCATGTACATAAGGTTTAAATGTCTAATACACCCACTTCATCTTTGATACACCTGGCTTAACCGTATCTTTCCACCCCCCACTTAACCTCCGATCCTAGGTTTGTTATCTTAATGACGTTTAGAAGTTTTTGAAGATTATTATACGATTTCTCTCGATTATCATACACCATCTCTATTACTTTTCTCTTCCTCTCAAACGCTCGCTTTCTCGTCACTGTGTATCCAAAGTTGTTCTGAATATTTTGAGTCAAGTCTGCAATAGTAATATTAGGGTTCGTGCTAATATTTCTAATGAATCGTCTGATCATTAAATTACTATCTATCTGGAGATAATCTTGTTTTATTGTTGGATTAACAAGTGTATGCTACCTCGATAATCGTTATCACAAACATGCCATACACTTGCTTTTTACATGCTCTTAACCTCCATTTGCATTAATTTGCCCTTTCTGTACAGTGAATGTGTTATAACGTTAGGTCTGATTCATGAACTTAGAAGTTGCAGTGCCGTATTACGTTGTAATTCTTCACAGCATCCTGTAGCTCCTTCTTAGTATGAAATCTCATGCCAACGCTTAACTCGTTGCTATCAACTGTATTGCTCCATTGCGCGTTCTATTTATCCTCAAATGTAATATATCCACTGTCATCATCTATATTCAAGAATGGGATTGGATCTCTTACAGCAGGTTAGTTGTGTTGTGTTATATGAGTTTGAACAAGGGTTAGCGAAGGTACAGATGGATTGGCCATGGAGACATTACCCCCTAAGATAGCAAAAATTCACTTGTCCCCAACATCTCAATAAGTCTACGTTTTTCTATAGAATATATATTGTTATAAATACTAAAATTTCACAATAAATACTAAATAAATAATAACAAATAAATATAATTAATTCAAAAGAATGGAATAAATAAGACTAATCAATTTCTGCAAAACTTTTAATATCTAAACACCAATAAGTTAGTGAAATTGAGAGATTTTTGCGTACTTAATTTTTTGTAATAGAATTTGTGAGTGTGAAATAAAGAGGGGGGTTGATTTGGGGGTATATATTGGTACTGAAGTCACATGACCCCTATGCGACTTTAATGTAATTTTTTTTATATTGAAGTCGTTATACGACTTCAGTACCATATTCTCGTAATAACTTTCGTTCGGGACTTATTTTTGAATTATTTTTCGTCAAGTACTGTATTGATGTACTAATCTCTATCAAATGATAAGTGCATATTGAAGGGAATTTTAATTATTACAGCTCATGTGACAATCTCTAACTTATTCTTACATGTACTTTTCTAAATTTGATGTCATACACTTGTGCTTCAGGATATATTGGAAATTTTCGCTTGCAAAATATTCTATTTTTCTATGTTATGTGTGTATGCTCGTTGGTAATTAACCACAGTATGCCTGGGCAAATAATATGTATGATATTATGGGTATATAATGGCTATTTAGCCATTTATGTTAGGGAACATCGCAATTTGGATCAGTCTAAAACCAATTTGTCTCGATCTACTATGTACAAAATTTGAGGGACTAGTAGTTGTTGCAGGCATGTTATCTTGAAAGCTTGCTTGACCAGTTGAATAGATTACAAAAAATAATTATGGTAGATGAAGATAAGACAAGGTTAAATGATTATTTTTAAAGTCCTTGTGGGCCCAAATGAAAAAATTGATGCCAGAGGAAAGTGGATAAAGAGGGTTAAGCTGGAATGCCATGTACATTTATAGGATGTTAAGATGTCATAGAGAGATATATAATTTTTAAGAGATGGTTGTATCTATAATTTGATAGTCTATCTCCAAGCACATGAACCACCTGCAAGGCACATGCACTAGTCAAACTATAGCTTGCACCATGCACAATAAATGTCTAGGATTCTAAAATCTCATGCAAATTTCATAGGAGTTATTGGGCCCTTCCACTAGGCTAACCCCTTGGGGTTGTTAAAATAGATGTCTTAATTTGAGCAGCCTGAAGGTCTTACCATAGCCTGAAGCTCAAAATTGATGTATGCACATCCACTATATACAATTATTCAATCATATTTGACATTCATCTTATCCACATATATAACACAAATTAAATAAATGGGATTTTCTCAGGGATAAATGTTACCCAAAATAAAAAACACATAAAATAAAGGGGATTTTTCTTAATAGTTGCAAATTTTACTGCTTGCTCACATACATATGTCTGAAAGTTTTTCTGTTCGTTTTAACTTTGATTGCCCTTCTGATTGTTCCATTAGTGTACAAAAAGCAATTAAGATCAAACAAGTAAGTATTTCTCTTTGCCTTTATTGAAATAAAAAAAATCATTGCTAGAAAAAAGTAAATAAAAGTAAAATCACCTTATGTATCTACTATCTGTAGCTTCTAAATGAATTTGTTTTGGTATTACATCTAACATAGCATTCAAGGAGGTCCCAGTTTTAATCCTTGCTGCTTCATTTGGCTGTTCAGTTAAGTTGTTCCAGGTAATAGGACATAATGAACATTTGAATTTGCACACAAGGGAAGCATGAAATATAAAAATAAAAGTAGACCTTTATCTATAAGATTAAATTTTTTAGATCAGTTTGGTTGTGATGGTATTATATCATTTCATTTGGAAATAATAGATTATTGTCAGTATTTCATTGAAGTATTCTCTGGAACATCCCTCTCTCCATTGTGGGTATTCAGCAATAACTGACATTTTCCACTGCTGATACAACTAGAGCCATGGGGCCTATTAAATATGTTTATTCTAGAAGGCCTCGACATGATAAGGATGTTCCATGATGTGTTGTTGGGTGTGTGATTGGGTGTTTGTGAACAAATAAGTAGCTGATAGGATGCTGTTATGTTGTGTAAATAAATAAGGGGGGGCTAGTACATAGAATAGCTAATAAGGGGGTGCTTGTAGTATGCTAATAAAGCAGCTGATGTGGCATAAAGCAGCAGCTGATATGGCATGCCCAGTGGTAGTTAGTTAGAAAGGGGTTATGGAAAATTCTGAGGTATAAAAGGGAAGAGGCAGTTAGTTAGCCTTCTTAACCAGATATTTTCTTGACTCATGTGAGAAGAAGTGTTATGAGCATCCTGATCAGGTTAGTTCCTTAGAGAACTTGTTGTTTGTGCCTTAGCCTGCTTGTTTTCCTGTAATTGTTGATTTCCTACATTGGTGCTCTATCAACAGCTATGTGTCCTTCCATGCTCCCATGGCTATTAAATCATGTTTTTGCAGTGTTTAATACCATTTCCAAACCTTTAAAAAGATTTTACATAGTTGCCTTTATTGGATCAGTTACTTCTAAGCACATGAACCAACACCCATGCATTAAGTGCTTGCCCTATGTAAATTGTCAGAAGAAGTGTCCATCGTGAGTTTTGAACACAATCTCTTTATGGGCTTTGGCCATTGTGTCAACCTTTTGGGTGAAAGAAGGATGCTATGTCATCCGGGTTTGAGCACATGCAAAGGTTTTATTAGAAAATTTTCAATGGTTAAATTCTTAAATGATGATCCAAAGTGGTGGTGTATGGAGCATTTGATCAAAATGATCCTATTGGGATAGGTTGCAAATCTTCATTACTCACATAAGAGGACCTAGATTGTGTGAAGTTAGTAAATGAAGAGTAGTCTAGAGAGAAAATATGCTCTCCCTTCTGTCTCAAAAGCTCCTTTAAACTCCATAAAAAACCACTTTTCTTAGGATCCAAAACTAAACGCTTAAACACACCTCTTTACTTTCTTCTTGTCTAACTGTTAGTTTCTCTTCCTCCATCCTTTTTGTCCTCTCCTCCACCGGTTGTCTCCCCTTTGATGAGAGGTGGGTCATCTCAGCATGGCCATAGGAGTATTTCCTACACCCTTGGCTCTCATTTCCTTATAGATTTTTCATAAACTGCCTTCATGAGAGAGAAAAAGCAGAATTGGAGGAGCCTGAGACCACTAAATCTAAAAAGGATAAAGCTAAACCTACTTTTTCCTCCATGTGTCCCAAGCCTGTCGATCATGATCAATAGGCTAATGTTGAGCCTTGTGCCATTAAAGGCTTCATCTTTTGTCTTTGATAGATTGCAACCAACTTAATTAGCTTTCTTAGGCCCCTTTTCTTTCAAAAGAATGGACAACCTTCTTCCTACTTACCCAAAAAAAATACAACTTTGGAGCAATTAGAGGATATTTTAGGAAATCTGGAAAAGCGAAACCACTCTCAAGTACCACCTCAACCTCCAAAATCTTATGCTATGGCATTTGCTCCCCCGCAAACAGCTTCATTGGTGTTGCCAGAATTCTATCTTAGCTTTTGCTCACTGGCATCTACAAGCCCCTTTGCTGATGAAAGATTGCTTGCCACAGTTGCTGAAAATGGAGCAAAGTGCTGGGACTTAACCTTAGTTGGGTTCTATGGAAAAACATTATCGAACTCAACAGCCCTTTGCATTTGGAAAAACTATGGTTTAATTACTAGAAGACAAATCTTGAACCCATTCCTGCTAAACCATGGTACTTCTCTAAAAGGTTCCTGATTCTCCATAAATGGCGTGTAGGTATGACTTTATCTAAATAATAATCTACTGTTATCACCAATACTGCAACATATCCTAAACTTCATAAACTCTTACTAAGGGTATATAAGACCTATTGACCTCATTAATAGGTTGAATTGGTGTTCTAAGTGACTATATAGTACGTATGCATAGTGTGTGGGCATTGTGTCAGTGCTGTTGTTTGTTGTTTTGTAGATGGGGGATGTAATATGTGTGTTCTATTTGCATTGTATGTGGTAGTAGAGGGGTGTGTGGAGTTTTCTATTATGTGTATTGTCGTAGGAGGCGTAGTTGTGGTAGTATGAGTCTTTAGTGAAAGGTAATTTGATTGCAAAGTCTTTATCGATAAATATACAGTCTGTATTAATCAGTGAATCAGCAAGTTTTTTTCCTATGTAGAACAATTACAACTTGTGAAGAGCATCCTTTTCTCTCTACAAGTATATTGGTCATTTTTTTTTGTCCTTCCTATGTATGTTTTTAATCAAATCGAAACATTTTTTTTTAGGGGTTGGGGGAATGGAAATGAAGATTCTAGGGTTAAAGCAAAAGTAAAGTGGAAGGATATTTGGAAGCCCAAAAAGGAAGGTAGATTAGGAGTTATTGATATCAGAATCTAGAACAAGGTGGTACATCTAAATCATATTTGGATGTTGTGCATGGATGATGAATCCTCCCCATGACCTAGCTAGATCAAAAATGAAATCCCTAAAGGTAAAAGTTTTGGCATTCTAAAATTCCCAATAATGCTTCTTGGGTTTGAAGGAAAATATTACAATCTAGACCTCTAGCTAGATGGCAACTCAAATGGAATATTGGATATGGAACTTGTATTTCTTTCTGGTATGATAATTGATATCCTAATAGTAACGGACCTCTGATTGAATGGTTGGGAGAACAAGTGTCACTTTGGACTAACCTAAGGATATTCTCCTAAGCACCTTCACTATGAATGGAGTATGGAGATGCCCTTGTGGAGATAGGTGGCAGATTGTCACTAGAGAACTAGGTGACCTTAATCCATTTTTGAACTCTCCAAGTTTTCTTTTTTGGAAGGAGGCACTGATGAAAAGTTTATCCATTAACAATGCATATTCCTTAGCAAGAAGCAATGAAATGGGAGTGTGAGTGGTACAAATGCATCATGGCTAGTCACTTGTTGATTTTATGGCTTATTGTGCAAAGGAAGCTGATAACCATGGACAAGTTGTATAATTGGGGCTTAATTGACACAAACTATTGTTGCTACTAGTGTTTAGATGGAGCTATCATTTGTTTTTGCTGTGCCCTTATATACGGAATTTTCGAAAGAGTATTGAAGAAGCCACTGTATAGCTTGGTCACAAACTATCCAAAACTTTGGTTCTAGAAAACTTCTAACTTGCTACTACTAATAGATGGATGAATGCAACCCATAGAAAAGCGTTTGCTATTGGCTGCTATTTACTGTAGAGAGAAAGGAATAGAAGAAGGGTGGGAGAACTTACAATTTCTTTTGAAATAGTTTTATGAATTACTTTATGTTGTATTCTTAATTAATAATGAGCACCAAGCATTTATTAGTCATTTTATCGAACCAAGTATCCTTTTGTTTTGATAATACTTAGTTCAATTTTATAGGTTTCATGGTGTGCACTTATTGTACATTCCTTGTGTATGTTAAGGAATGAAATATATCTCACATTATCCACATAAAAAAAAAAAATAAGGGGTGGGAAACATAGGGAGGGAGTTAGAGAATTTTCTGGTGGGTATTTCCTTCATAAAGAGAGTGCACTAGAAGATTGGTAGTGTGGAGAGTCTACTCTAGTTGTCGAAGTGCCCTAGTTTTTTTTTTACTTCACAATTGACTAGTTTGTAAGGGATTTCTACCAAGTAATCTTTTACTCATTGTTCTATTGTATGGTAAAGCTGTATTTGCATGAGATTGAACCCACAATTGTTCTAATTGGTGCTGTCTGTGGGAAAAGTAAAGGTTGAGATTTTGATACCTTTGTGATTCCTTTTGCTTTCTATGGTTTCGTAATCTACATTTGGAATTTGTGAGGAAGTTGTTACAGTGGGTTTGTTGTTTTGTTTGAGGACTTTGGCTGAGATTTTCTTGCTCTTTGTATTTTTGTACAAATTGAGATTTTGTAAATTCTGTTTCGTACTTCCCTTTTGATTTCTTGGATGACAAAAGCAAGAATGAATGTGAAGGAATTTGGTGATGAGTTGTGAGTAATTAGGGATGAATGTGGAGGAGTTTCCCAAATTACAAGATCAAATCTGGAATTGCATAATTGCATTTGGTGACGAGTTGTGAGTAATTAGGGATGAATGTGGAGGAGTTTCCCAAATTATAAGATCAAATCTGGAATTGCATAATTGCATAAGGGAATGTAAAATCTGGAAACAATGCTCCATGCCCTTTGGAGCAATCTCCAGAAATCAATTAATGCAAAGGAACTCAAATCAAGCTCAAATGGCAAAGGAATTTCCAATGGCATGTGCCTACAACTTTGACTCATGAAACCCTCGGCTGCACTGTAGTAAGCAAGAGTGATGGTACTACAATTGAGGAGAATGTCCGATTGAATGTGAGTTCCTTTACCAGGCGTTAGTTCTCAAATTCACACTGGTTTCAATCAACCCTCTGTGGTGCCAACTCTGCATCTTTCTTGGAAGACTTAAGGGTGGAAATTATATATACATATATGTATGTATGTATGTATGTATATATGAAAGGCTTTTGTAATTCTACTGATGGATATTCTTTGTAGAAACCATTGCTTAATTTATGCCCTAAAAGAGAAAATGAACATTTTATCGAGTATCATACGAAACTTATCTAATGAAAAGATACCGGGAAAAAAGATTTATGGTTTAAGATTTTCTTTACTTCGTTGAGGTGCTCTTCCTTGTCATTTGGGTAATATGTGATTTAGATCGTTGTTCTTGGTATTATTATGTCCATCAAGTTCAATTGGATGTTGCAGGTATAGGTTGAGTTTTGCATGCAGTGACAGACTGCAGCTTGGATCACTCATCTCTTCCTTTACACAAGCTCGATGTGCACTCGTAGCTGCTGCAAAGTAGATATGCTTTATTGGATCATCTCCTCTCTCTCCCTCTCTCTCTCTCTCTCTCTCTCTGCGCCATGTTATTTTCAACTTTGAAGCGTGTTTTTTGGTGTATTGTCACATGGTCCTATGGAAGAGTGGAAGTAGCTATCCTTTAAAGTTGGTTTTTTTCTAATCGAGCATAGAGGCTAGCTATGACCAGCAGCGAAAGTGGAGTATGATAACTTTTTAATTTACGTGTACAAGTATTAACATGGAAGCCATAATTTTTTACGACTTTCACGCTCTTGTCATTAACATATGAAATGGTCATGGATGCACGCCAGCTCTTTTGACTTCTTGCTGGTGCTTGAAGCAGCTGAGAGCATCTACCGTCTTGTTATGTTAGAACTTGGATGAATATCCCTCCATTCGCCACCATATAGTTTTAGGCCTCGTTGTGGGTATATGTCAAAGCTATGGAACCGGCGCCCCTCAAATATGCGTGTTGTGGTCTTATGGTATGTGTTCTCATTTTTGTTTATTGGCTATAAGATGTGCAAACAGACCATGGTCGATTTGTTTCAGGCAAATTTTTTCTTTTGAAGAATCGAAGGTGCATTTGATGTTTGAAGAGAGTGAATTCAACTGAACGAGAAAATTTGATGGAAAATAGATCGAGCATCATTTGAGTTTAGGTTCTTAGCTGGAGCTCTCCCTGAAATTATTAAACAATTTATTTAACTAATTCAGGTTAAGATTGAATCAAAAGAATTACAGCCCAAAGATAAACCTTCCTTTCCTCTACCTCGAAAGCCAGGAGTCCTATAACATAACGTCGATGCTATTGTTGTTCAAAATGCTCCCAGATGCACGAGTAACATGAGATTTTTCATCCTGTGTAAGAGGTAACCACAAGTTGCAGATTACGAGGATCCATTTGCCTTTCATTTATATGACCCGACGTCCATGCTTAGACCAATTGACAAAGCGAAGTCGAATGTCACTTGGACTTCACTGAACGTTCCAATCTAAGGATGAGTTTAGACTTTTTGATTGCTGTGTTTGTGACGGGGTAACTTCTGCACATAATATGTGCTTCTCCAAGACACTCTTGGTCAGCCATTTTGATTGAAAAGTTCCCGTCATCCTTCGAACTCAACCTTGCAACATTGAAACAAATTAAGGCTGGCTCACTACTCAATTTCATCTCTAATCTTTGCTGGTTACCACCTTAATAGTTGATTCAGGTCCTTCAAAACTTGCAATATTTGGCAAACCGAAGAATTTAGATGTCCGGATCCAAATTTCTCACAAAACCTGGCAATTTAAAAAGCGTTTAATAGAATCCGAGTCTTGCTAACACCTGGAGCTCAGCATGATTCTTCTTGTTTTTAAAATATCGTCTGAAGGGATTGAATTATGTATTGATTTCCACGTGAATGAAAATAGATTCTTTCATCCCAATACCTTCCACGACTTTCCTCTGTTGAATTTCCTCCAGGTTTGTTTGGCTAAAAGCTCTCCATTTTGTTGAGTATTTCCTCATCATTTGATCTTCGACCACCCCTTTTTGTTTTTTTACATGTCACTACATTTGGTTGATCATGTGTAATAGGCATATTGGCCAACTTAGGAGATGTCTTGAACTAATGGGATGTGGAGTGATGTTGTTAGAAAGAAGCATGGGATGAGAAATAGACAAACTCAATATCTTAGAGGTGTGTATGTGATAGCAGATCAAACTTGGTATTCTTGATTGTTTTTGGATCATTCTTGAGAAATTAGCCATTTGATATTCCGAAGAATGATTTCAGTAGAGCTTTAATGTTTCTATTAAGTTAGCCAATACTTTGAATGAAGCAAATGAGGGCGAAGAGTCTTTTATTTAGAGTTTGGAGATTGATATTATCTATTGGGTGCCTTTAAGATGGACAATTGAGATTACATTTTATCATTGAAGCTTATCTTCTCTTTTACAGGAAGAACATTTTTTGAAGAATATTTTCTTTGACCAAATAAAACCTCATATCCTTCCTAAAATTCCTCCAATTTCTTCAAAGAAAACTTCCATTAGTGAAAACCATATTGCCATTTAGATAATATCTTGGATATAAACTTTTGACTTTCTTCTTATAGATAATGGACTATCAAGGTAAGTTAGAAGGGAACTCATTTATATTAAACAATTTTGGAATAATTTGTTACGACAAAAATATAGAAGGTAAGATCTTAAAAAAAAAAAAAAAGAAGGATTGAAATATTCTTATTAATTGGTAAATTTCCTATGTTAGTAGTCATGTGATTTTGTTGAATAAGAGTAAATTTACTTAAGAAATATGCATTTGTGGTGGTATTATTTTAGAATAAAGAGTATTTCATAAGACCAATAGAGGGTAACATTAATTAAGATCAAATACTATCATCAAAAACCCTAATGCATGTAATAAACCCTAATTAAGCTCTTGTAATCATAAAACCCTAATTGAAAGCTCTAGCATATGAAAAACCCCAAAGTGACTTGAAAACCTTAATTGCTTATCCAAAACCCTGACTAATCATAAAAAACCTTACTTAAATGTCAAAAACCTTAATTTATCTATAAAACCCTACTTAAATAGCAAATTGCTCACTAAATGTAAATAATTCAACTAATTGCTTTAAAACCCTAATTTTCCTTCTTAGACGTAATGAATTAGCTATACTAGATCCCAATCACCAAATATAAGATGGATCAACAAGCCTAATCAAATCAATCTAGCACACCAAACCTTAAACAAACCCTAATGGTGTCATGTGTAAATGATATAGGGTTAAGAAACTTAATTACACCTTGATTCACTAATTAAGTTATACATCTTAATTAGTAAGAAGTCAAAAGTAACTAACTAGATGAAGACAAAAGATTAGTTTAATATCTTATGTGTAAATGGGATAGTGTACTAATTAAGGACAAACATTGGCATAAACAAATATCCTCACATTTGTGCTTTGAGTAACAAAAAGTGGAAGTCCTTTATTATTCGATTTGGCAAATATGGTCCCTGTTGTTCTCTCTTCTTTTGGTAGGCTACTCCCTTTCCTACACCTCCATATTTTCTTCCATTTTCTCATCTACTCACACTCCAAAACTCTCTCTAAACCCTTACTCCAAAACTACAACCTTACCCTTCCATTTCAACCACCTACTTAAACACAACACCACCTACTTTTCTCTACTAAACTACCATTACTGAAGGCCAAAATACCACCTATCATGCCACTACACCCTTATGGAAGTAAGCTAACTTGTGATACTAAGAAAAGCACTAAGTTTTGGTTAAGGGGTGGAAAAGCCACATGCACAAAACTCTATTTAAGGTTGGTTAACTCTTCACTTACTGAAGTTTAAAGATAGTAGGATTTGTAGCTTATCATTTTTCTATGTTTTAGAGTTTGAAGATAGCATGATATATGTGTATTGAGCCATTTTGTAGTGGTTTAGTTTGGAAGAATTATGTTTATGCATCTTGATTGCTAAGTATGTAATCTTGAGATGGAGTAGAGGTAGTAATATATGGAGTGCAGGTGAAATATGAAGATAATTTGAAAATAGATCATGAAACCACCATAGAAGCTCACAAACCCAAGTTGCTTAAAGATATAGGGATGGTAGTCCACCCCATTTCAAGTTTTCCATGTTGACTTTTAGTGAAATAGCTTAAAAAGATGATTTGGGAGTGATTAGAGCTATTTTAGGTGAGGTTTGCATAAAAACATGAAAAAACCCTTACTTTCTACCCCTTAACTGACACCACAAGATGGCTATCAAATTTGGAACTTATAGATTTTAAGTTAATAACATATTTAATTAAGGTTAATAATGATTTAGTACTTAATTACTAGGGTTAAATGCCATAAAGATGACTTAGAGGCTTAATTAGGCTTGAAACCATCGTTGGGTCTTAGAAGCATAGTTTATAGCCCTCTAAAAGAAACATACTAGATTTGAATCTAAACTTATAAAGATGTTTTAAGATGGGATAAGTGATGACAATACTTGATTAAGGGTGTTGGGCTATGGTATAAGGTCTTAAAAGGAAAAATGAGCTAAAAACACCTAAAAGACAACAAGAGCAAGGCTTAAGCCCATTCAGAAGGATTGATTAGCAACTATACACTACATTTCAAGACCTAAATAAAAGGTTCATAAAGCCTAATAGGTAATCTAAGAAGCTAACGAAAGGCCAAAATTTAAGTTCAGGCTAAATATTAGGGCTAGCAATTTATGTTATCATATTATGTCTCGTTTTTATGTTTATACAAGTTCATGTTTAAAAAACCTGGACTCGTAACATGATTCATTTATTAATCATGTGTGAAAACTTAAACCCATGACTTAGCATGTCTTGTGTTCGAATTAGACTCGTTTATACTAGGGTGGACAATTTATATTACCATATTATATCTCGTTTATTGATTAAAAAGTTATAACTAAATTTATAAGATATTCATGATTAAAAGGGAAAAAAATGATAATAATATTTAAATTTTACAAAAGCAAATGATATAGTATCTTCATAATTAATAGAAAATTATGACCTAAATATTACTAAAATTTTACTAAATATAAATATAGAAAATCAAAAAATTTAAATTATATAACATTACTAAATTAAGTAGACCTATGGATTAAATGTATATTAATATTACTAACAGTATTGATTTTTAAATTTATCACATTGTTTATCAAATTTTTAAGGAAGACAGTCAATGGATTTACACATGAGTTCATAATTTTCTGCCCATTTAAACCATAATACAACAAAAAGAGTGTATAACAAAACTAAATTTAAGTTATATAATATTATTAAATTAAGTAAAACTACGACTTAAATGAATATTAGTGTTACTATCGATGTTAATTTCGAAATTTATCATATTATTTGTTGGATTTTCAAGGGACATAGTCGAAGAATTTGCACATGAGTTCATAAGTTTTTTCTTATTTAAACTACAATACAGTAAGATAATATATAGTTAAAAGTATTTCATATCTATAATTGAGATCTCTAAGTTTAGAAGAAATGGTTTATGCAACAAAATGTAAATTGAAAGAAGATATAATGTGTCTAGTGGCCTGTATCTAGGTTTGAAAGCTTAACCTAAAATCAAACATGAATTTAACTGTATTTAAATATGTTTGACTTATTTATTTCTCATGTTAAAAATTTCCATATACTAACTTGTTTAAATCGTGTCATGTCACGTCCTAATCAATCATGTCAGGTCCCGAATTGCTAACCTTACCAAAAACTAGCTAAAGCGGTCCATTTTGACTTATAAGTCTAAAAGAATGGCTTGGGCCTAAATATAAATAGACTCTTTGAAAATTTAACATTAAGACCCTTAAATAAAGATTCAGCAACAAGTATTAATGGTCTAATGGTCAATACATAAGCATAGGCCCAAAATAGAGCCCGAACCTACAATGTCAAACCAAGCACTTTGACCATTAGAATGAATTTAACTAAACCCCTTGGTTGATATGAATCTCAATTCTAAGCCACCTACATCGACTTGCTCATATAACGTGCTAACTTCTCTTGAAGCCTTAGCATTCCCTGAGTTGAGAATGTCGAGCTTTAGTCTCTTAACCCATGGCCAACTAAAAGGTCCTTAGAGCTTGGTTGCCCAAGTACTTGGTGGATGAGTAGATAGGGATGAGCTCAAATATATTTGAGGAGTCCAAGCTCACTATATGCCAAAATGTTGTACCATCATTTAAGCTTCTCTATGGACTTTGGCCGAGCTACAAACCATACTAGGTTAGCTCAAGTTCGTTAACTTTCTACCTCCTATCCCGAGGTTTGAATCGAGCTTACTAATTACCGACCTTTCCAAGGGATGGCATTGGAGCAGTCTAACACATAGTGACACTAGTCGTATTAGATTGTCTCTTTTGCTAGTTGCCATCCAATGTAGGACTGTTGCATGTCCTGTTAAGAAGTAAAAGAATCTACCAGTTGAAGCATCCTTTTCCATAATTCTTCTTGTATCTTTCAATATTCCTTATATTTTACCACATTTGGATTGTCCCCTTTTGTCTTTTCTACTTTTAGCACGTTGCCCTAGTTAGCAAATTTTGAGTTGATTTGTTATGAAGAAGAGAAATTATGATGTTGCGATCTTTTATTCCACTTTTAGATGGTGCTACAGGAGGAAGTTCATGGAGGTTGTTAATAGAGTTGTGGACTGATATCAAATATATATGCCATGGTATTTTGATATATGGTACAATATTTTGAGATTTGAGACTGATAATATATTATATATTTAAAACAAGAAAAAAGATCTATTGACAAATTGGTTTGTTGATATATATGGGAGTTTGAGATATTGATATCCAAAGAAGTAGATAAGAATATGTTAAGATGATGAGTAATATGAAGTTGCATCATGTTTTGCTTGGTCAAAGTTATAGAAGGAAATGAAAATTGAAATAAATTTTTCTTGGTTAAATCTTATTTACATGAGCATTATGAAATATTAATGCACCAACTATGAAGTAGTGGATATGCATTATGCCATTATTGGAGGATTTCTTATGATAAAGTATTGGTTAGTTGATATAATAAGATATTAGAGTTATGCTTTTTCGATATGATAACTACTATGAAGATCCAATAACTTACTATTTTCTCTTAGCCGGTAAGGAGTTAGCTTCAATTTATAGCCATGGTGGTTAGTGAATTCTATTGCACATAGCATTTGTTATGTAATCGTTTATAAAGTAGAAAACGGTTGCAATTTGGCGTGGCTACTTCGATGCGTAAGTTGGTATAGACAATGAAGAGTGAAAACTATAACGGAGCAAAAAGGAGAGAGAGAGCATGAATCCCCTCACCTAGAGGCCTCATATTTTATTTATAGTGGATGAGGTCGTGATATTTTAGGAGAGATGCCTGTTGTCATATTTGGAGTTAAATCTTTTTAAATAAAAAAGTGTATCTAATTAAGTAGATACGCATCTTTTGAAGATGAGTGTATCTTTATAAGAGATCTACCTTAGATATGAGTGCCTAGGCTATTGAAGCTTATACTAAGTCTCGGGACATTCGATTTGGGCCTAAGGCTTATATCCCCAAAATGCCTATCAACAAGTTGAAATTTATTTATATTCAATTATAATTTTCTTAGGAATAAATAAATTTTTCATTTCTGTAAATAAAATATATCATATTTGATTTGAGTATGATAAGATTTAAAAGACATAACCATATAATATATTAAAATCAAAACATAACAAATATAAACATGGTAATTCTCCATATTTTAGTAGTCTGTACTTGTCTTGAAAATAGAAAAAACACATATATAAATTTTCCTCATATCAATTGCTTTACTTATCTGAAAAAATGGAAAGAAAAAAAAATCCATACTCCTTAATATTAAATATTCTCATATATATGTCATTAATCTTGCTAGAGTAGTATCATTAGCACTTTTTGTTTCTTTATAACTATTACAATGCCACTTAGATTACAAATTGTAAAACCCTAGGGTTTCAAGACAAAACGATAACCCTAAGATCCAGCTCTTTAAATTTAAGGTGTCGGGTAATATTATTCGTTTTAGTTTAAACTTTATAGTAAGATTAGAAAAATTAGACGAAGTAATTTTAGTAAAATCAAAATTTCAAAATAAGTTATATAAAAGAATTAATTTAAGAAAAAACATTAATTTATCGATAAAGTCGATAAATATTGAAAATGTGAAATTCAAGTTTTTAGATATAGCGAGATATTAAAGATAAGTTATTTAACTTATAAAAATGATAAATGAAGTTCAATTTATATAATATACATGTATTTATATATGAGATGCATTATATGTATTAAGTATATACATATACATATAATAATAATAACTTAACAAAATAAGGAAAATTGATAGAAAATAATGGAAAATTAATTAAAAAGAATGAATAGATGAGTAATCAAACCTATCTGGTAGCCTAAGATCAGTTGGGATGATGAGTCAAAAGCTAAAAAAAGAAGGAAATGACACCTAGCAAAGTTGAACACCAAGGATTATTAGATTTTTGACGTATGTGACTTATTTTTTGACATGTCATCATAACTAACATTATAAATAGACTTTCTATACTTCATTTCATTATTTTAGAAATTTAGAAACACTAGAAAAATCAAGTAAGAAAATTAGGAAAAAAAAAAGAAAAACAGTAAAAAATTAGGGGAAAAATCTTATCATGCCGGTTCAAAGAGTTGTAGGAATTCTATGGTGGCGACCATTTGGGGTCGAAGAAAGGACCACCGGGGGAGGTGTTTTGACAAGGTTGGGCGGCCCGTTCATGTGAACCTATTTTCTGCTCATAAGTTCTTCTAATTTCTAAAAATATCAAATATTGTTAATTAATTATGAAATTTGGTTTTATAAGGTTATTTTAGGTGTATATTAATTTAGTAATTTTATTTTAATTAAATAGTTAGTAAAAATATAAGGTCCTTAAGAAAATGCCCTGTTTGGGTGAAAATTGAATTAATTTTTAGAAATATTAGATGATGTTATTTTGAGCTCAATTTTTGTATATAATACACCCAATATATGTATTTAATTGCAGTAAGAATAATTTTGGAAATTAAGCATTCTTACTATTTTTTATAATTATTTTAGACAAAATTGCTAATTTTATCAAATTATTGAAATAATTAGTTTTTGATGAAACTAATGAATAAGTCCTCCATGTTTTGATTTTTGGAAGTTTATAATGATATTTGGAACTTTTAATTTTTATCTCATACATAAATTTGTATATTTACTTTAATGTTCCGTAATTTCGAGCTAAAATCGTATTTTTGTAAAAATAGATAATAGATAGTTTAGTATAATTCATGGTCAATAATTAAACTAAATATTTTTGTGAGTCTATAGGATTTTTTTTAAAAAATTAATTGAGCTCAAATACTATTTATTATGTTTTTTTTTTCTAATATAAACCTATATATTAGCCTAATAAGCGAAATACCGAATAATACTATTAAAGTAATTGTTAGGTAATATAAGATCGATAACTATGACATCTAATTGACATTAAGCATGGTTGAAAAATATAAAATTTTAGGATTTCTAGTTTAGGATTAAAGTTTACTCGAGTCAATTACAATGTTATGATAATATACGGTCGAGGTGATAGAGAGAAAATGTATTTTTAGACTTTAAAAATATCGATAGACTTGATTCTTAAAATAACTTAATAATACTTAAAATAATGATTGTGATGATATAAAGTTTACTGAAATTGGATAAGGAATGAATAAGACATAGTCAAATGGAGTTTAAAGACACAATAGGGAAAGTTTATGAGAATTTGGGTTTGACTAGTACTTAACTTAGAGATTGTGTTTATATTTTCATAGATTTAATAAGTAGGGAAGGATCATGTTACAAAGTTTAGGATTTTACGCTATTACTAAGCTGAGGTAAGTGGATTTAACTCATGCTTGGAATAGATATATTACTACTCATAACACTATGAGTCGTTTGATATTGTGTTGATTGGATGTGGCTATATTTTAGGGTGTATAGATATACTACTATAATGAATTATGATGATGTGGTGATTTTAAATGACAATCACTATATCTTATTTATATTGTTATGTTGCTATGTTGGGTGTTGATTTGTATTTACGAATGATTGTACTAACTTAAAGAGTTGAGGGATTCTTAAATTAATCTTTTGGGTGTTCACCTAAGTGAACCCTAAGTGAGATGCTAGATTTCTACTAGAGAGAGTTCAAAAACTAGAATCAGATAATTAGGTTGAAAAAAACTTAAAGACTAATTTTGTTGAATGATATATTTAAGTGGTTATTGCATAGCATGGTGTGGCATGGCATGACATGGCATAAAAGGGATTTATGGATTAGAATTTTCAGAATAAGGCTTCCAAGTGATCATGGAAAAAGCATGGTTTTATGAACTTAATTTTTGGAAGCATATAGATTTGCATTGCTTAAACATCTTCACTATTTTGATAATCAGATTTTGTAGAGTATAGAGTGTAGTCTAATTTGGCCTTGTTGCCTCTTTGATTTTGTCAACTACAATATGTAGTCTAAAAAAAAGTTGAGGTTTTATTCCCAAGCAGCTTCTTGTTGCCCTGGGTTCCTAGACGTTGTATCTAGATATCTGGCTGTGTTGACTAACCGGATGTCGATATTGGAAGGCTTAGGATATCAGTATTGATACATGACACATGTATAAGCATAGTATGTTGTATTGCTAGTCATAAAAACCTGGTTAGGTTATATATGTGTGGAATTAAACGTACCGGTTATGATAGAAATGTTTTAGTTATGATATTTCCTATATTGTATTGTTTGTTATCCACTCTCATTCAACTTTGGTAGTTGAGGGGATAAAATGTTTTATCATCAGGTTAACGGTATCGTAAAGGGCTAATACTAAGAGCGGATGTATATTGAGAGCGTGAGCCAGGGTTGGCAACTTTTGTATGAACTTGTATTAAGTTGGAAATCTTACTATTGTGAAGATGACGAAAAAAAAGCTAGTTTATGTTTTGATGTAAATATTATGCTTTATACATAAGTTGTAACAAAATATCCTATTGAACTCCAATGTAGTAACCCATTTATCATGTAAATAAAGTTATTTTTTAGATGAATGAATAGGTTGAGTTAAGTTTTCAATATATATTCCTATGTGATGGTGCATTTCACTCTAAGTTAGGATGTAACACAAATATCATAGGTTGTAGACCAAAAGATTTTCTAATTAAATGTTCACAAATATGAGTCACATTTGGACATACTATCATTTATAAAGTACATCTAATGCACTTCTAAACTTTAGATGTCTTGCTAAGGCCTTTATGACATAGTGGCATGAATACTTGTTTCCTAATAGGATGGATTGCGCTCGAATTCCCTTTCCTATTATAATTATCAAAAAAAGAAAAAAAACTTTAGAAGCCTTGCCTATAATAGAATTGTTATCTAATGTACTTCAATCTAACATGGAACATATTTACTGCTTATTTACTTGGCTGAATAGAATAACAAATGAATGGAATTTCAATTCTTTAGGAATGGAATAAGGTTATAATAGCCATTACTTTTCTAAGAAAGCAAGAAAGGAATGGACATATAATAAAACATAAATTACTCAACTACCCCTCTAATATCTTTTCTTCATAAATTACAATTGACTATGTTTGTCTGTCTCTCTCTCTCCATATCATAGATTCAAAACCCTCAAACTACACGACACGAAGTAAGTGTAAGTCCTCCTTTAACATTACCTTCACACTCACTGCATTAATACTAATTAGGCTACAAGTCAACTTAGCCATTTTCACTGTAATGTACTAAAAAATGAAACCCGAAATGAAGTCCATACTCATCGATCTTATGGGATATGAAGTCGTGGGTTGTGTACGGTGTATAGTGTTTAGATTTATTGTTTGGACGGTGGGTCAAGAGAAAGACGGCAACTTAGAGTCATATGGTGTTCGATGGAGAGGAAGTGCACATGGAAGTTAGTGTTCATGTAGGATTTTCGAAGTGTATGTTTGTATCATATGCATGTGTTACGGACCTTTCAAAATGGGCCATTCTTAGGAGGTTCCTAAAACCCAAAGACGAAAGCCCAAGCCCATTAAAAGCTTCTAGATGATGAAAAGCTTCTAGATGATGAAAAGCTCTAGAGAAGTCCAGAATCTTGTATAATAGTAGGTGGGGTAGGTGAATGTAGTAGTTGGGATTCAATTGTAATCATTAGATCGAATTGATCTTAACCATTAGATTTTAAAGGCTTTATGTATATATAGGGGTATTCCCCTCAGATGTAACACAGAAGTTATTCGCCAGGGAGATAGAGCTCCATATGGGAGGGTGGAAATGGAAAGAAACCATCGAAGTAGTCCTTATGGATGACTTTGAATTTGTGATTGGGATGGAATTCCTAGATCGTATAGATGCACTTATTGTTCCTCGTGCAAATTGTATTTGTATACTTGAGACCAACTCTCAATGTGTGGTGCCCGTTACAAGGAAAGCTGATCAAGCTACAAAATTCCTTTCCGCTATGCAACTAGCGAAGGGCTTAAAGAAGAATGAAGTTACGTACCTAGCTACATTAAAGGAGGAAGAAGAGACTGGGGATCAAGAGGTAATTCCACATCGAGTGGGGGAGTTGCTAGAAGAATTCAAAGATATCATGCCTAAAGAGTTACCAAAGAAGCTATCACAAAGAAGGGAAGTGGATCATGCGATTAAGCTAAAACCAGGTACAAAGGCTCCTGCTACATTTCCTTATCGCATGCCCCCAAAAGAATTAGAAGAATTGAGGCGACAATTGAAGGAGTTGTTGGAAGCTAGATTCATCCAATCGTCAAAGGCACCTTTTGGAGTTTCAATTCTCTTCCGGAAGAAACACGATAGGCCCCTCCTGGTGTGTATTGACTATAGGGCCTTGAATAAGGTCACTAAAAAGAATAAGTACCCTATTCCTTTGGTATCAGACTTATTCGATCGAAGGGGAGAGGCAAGATACTTTTCAAAATTGGAGCTACGACTGAGATATGGAGATGAGTCTAACAACACATGCGTTACAAGGTATGGTGCATTTAAGGTTCTTGTTATGCCATTTGGGCTCATAAACACCCCAGCTACTTTTTGTAGTCTTATGAATAGGGTATTAATACCATTCTTGGATCATTTTGTTGTGGTTTACTTGAATGACATCATGAATTATAGCAAGCCTATGGAAAAGTACCTAGAGCAACTTCATACAAATTGCTTAGCCTAAAGGGAAAACGAGTCATACGTAAAGTTGGAGAAATGTGCATTTGCAAAGAAAGAGGTGGCCTTTTTAAGGCATGTAGTAGGAAAGGAGAAGATCAAAATGGACGAAGAGAAAATATAGGCCATTCGAGAATGAAAAGAACCTACTAAGCCCACCGAATTGAAGTTATTTCTTGGCTTAGTAAGTTATTACAAAAATTTCATATGTGGATACTCTCGAATGGTTACCCCCTTAATGGATTTATTCAAGAAAGATGTCTTATGGGTATGGAAGGAAGATCGATAGAAGGCATTTGATACCCTGAAGGAAGCAGTCATTAAAGAACAAGTTATTACGCCCTCTAATTTTGGTGAAGTATCTGAAGTATGCATCGATGATGGTGATTATGCCATTGGGGAGGTTTTGATGCAGGAAAACCATCCAATAGCTTTCGAGAACCGAACGTTGAATGATACAGAGAGGCGATACTCAGTAGATGAGAAGGAAAAGATAGCTATAGTGCATTGCCTTCAAGTTTGGAGGTACCTTGTAAGTACAAGTCAATGGGGCTTGGATGTCATACAGCTCTCTTTCAATCTACAGAAGAATGAGTTCATCGGACAGAGTCCTTTCGAGATCGTCCTGGAAAGGCAAGCTTTAACTCTTCATACAGTGGCGATAAGATATATGGGGTCCAGCCCTCCTACATATAAATTTGTAAGGGAATGGAAGGAAAATCATGACTTAGCTCGGATATACTTAGACCAAGCTATTAAGAGAATGAAGAAGATTACAAACAAGAAGGGGAGGCCAATGGAATATCAGGTAGGTGACCGAATACTTGTAAAGTTACATTTGATATAACGTACGAAGGGACAACTACATAAAGGTCTAATGAGGCGCTGCAAGGGTCCATTCCTAATTGTGAAATGAGTGGAGCGACATGTGAGGAGACGTGGACGAACTCCTAGACATAAGTATATGGTAATGTGGAAGGGAAGACTAAAGAGTAAGGCTAGTTGGGAACCAGCCGAAGTAATGTGGCAATTTAAAGACAAGATTCGACAGTTTTACGATGAAGGAGTGATGAGGGCGTCGCCGGATTGAGTGGGAGAGAATGTTACGGACCTTCTAAAATGGGCCATTCTTAGGAGGTTCCTAAAGCCCAAAACGAAAGCCTTAGATGATGAAAAGCTTTTAGATGATGAAAAGCTCTAGAAGGTTCCAGAGAAGTCCAGAATCTTGTATAATAGTAGGTGGGATAGGTGAATGTAGTAGTTAGGAGTCAATTGTAACCATTAGATCGAATTGATTTTAACCATTAGATTGTAAAAGCTTTATGTATATATAGGGGTATTCCCCTCAGATATAACACAAAAATTATTTAAGTGAATACAATATACTATCAGAATTTCTCTCTCTACCTTTTCTCTCTCTAACATTGTGAGTGTGTTACAGGCTGACTTAGTCTTTCTTAGTGAGGTCAGGATCGTTAAGTATCGCACGTGATCGAGCGATAGAATCTGCCCGTGATACATGCATGGTTAGATAGTTGTGCGGTAACTATGACAATAATTATGGTGATGTGATGGTTATGATCATAGCTGCGATCAATGGATAATAGGTAGTGTAGTTATAGTGTTGCAGCCTATACAATTGTGGTTAGTAGTTGATGGTACTTAATAGGGGATAGGTAATGGTCGATATTAATAGCAACCTCGTAAAGAATAATGATAGCCAATCATTTTAAAAATTGAGATGAAGTAATTTTAGAGAAAAATGACTCTTATTGTAAAGAATAGACATCTTAAATCGATTTTAGTATTTTACTGTTTAAAAGGAATTCTTTTAAAGGGTTTAAATAATAAAAGGAATTCTTTTGAAGAGTTTAGATAGTAAGTTAGTATCTTGATTACATAGAATTATGTCTAGATTTAAATAAGCCAATCTACTAAACAAATTTCTAACTAATATATTTCCAAATATATACATGATAAGATTTATATATCTTTACAAAGTGAAATTTATATATACTCAATTACAATTTTCTTAAGACTAAATAAAATTTTCAATCTCTAAAAAATAAAATATATAATCCATAGTTCGAGCGTAGGAAGATTTAATACATATATATATATATATATAATATATTTAAAATCAAAACATAATAGATACAATAATTTTTTAGATGACCTTCAAAATGAAAATATTTAAATTTTCTATATCTATAGCTGTAATTATTTAGAACGAAAAGAATTTTCATTTGGTTATTCTTCTTGAAAATAAAAAAAAATTTAAATTCATACCTATCACTCCATTAATTAGAGTAATATCACGAACCTTTTTTTTTTATTCAATAAATATAGCTAATGATACCTTACATAACAAATATCATAAGGATATGGTCCAAAAGACTTTGTACTCAAATGTATACAAATAATATACAAACAACTATAAAAAGACATCTAAATATAATTATTATTAAAATCTTGCATCCCCACCATCAGATCAGCATCAAGCGGTGGTGTTGGACCACTAGTTTATGAATGCTGTACGATACTACACCACGCCATACCCAACACCCATTTTCTCCTGCACACTCATGGACTTCGTTTGTCTCGTGCTGCTGGAAGAAAAATCATCGTTCGCATGCAAATGCACCCCAAAAAACTAAAAAAATATATAGTCTAGTACCTACCCTACGGAATCACCCCTACGACCCCACTGCATGTGGCTCAAAACGGCTTCTGCAGGTACATGAACATATCCTGCAAAGGCATCATCTGATTCATCCCCTGGGACCCACAGCCACCAAAATCCATGCTAGTGGCATCCACGTAATTACCCCCGAAATCGAGCACCCTTTCCCAATCCGAGGACCTCCAATTGGGCTCACTTTGTACCTCGCACGTGAATTCAGACGACATCACGTGCTCCGAGCAGCTTGAGTCTGTGTGCAACCTAGGAACCGAATCCGACGTGTCGTAGTGGATCATATCTCCCAAGGTCCCATTCCCCACCCCTGCTGGTGGGGATGGCGGCAGCGCGGCCGATACACGACCACTGATGCCCAGATTTTCCGGCTTCTTGTCCTCGGATTCATCATAACTATCGGCCGCCTTGACGGGTTGCAG
The DNA here is from genome assembly GCA_024138005.1 of Lumnitzera racemosa. Lineage (NCBI taxonomy): Eukaryota > Viridiplantae > Streptophyta > Magnoliopsida > Myrtales > Combretaceae > Lumnitzera > Lumnitzera racemosa. The sequence goes on along the minus strand of JAMXBC010000010.1, from coordinate 89,016,195 downwards.
ATTTTTTTGTGGCTGAGAATATCGTTTCTCAATCACACCCTTCTTGTTGTATATCCGACATAACACCCAATCATCTAACTGCAAAGATAAAAATAAATAAATCATGTGAACTTGAATAAATTTATACAAGTAAAAGAATTTAAGTATCGAAACATTATATTTGTACTATTTAAATTAAAATTCCCTCTTTTTTCCATGCCTAAAAATTTCTTTTCCATACCTAAAAAATTACAGTTAATCTTATTGGTTATTATCTTAAATCCCTAATAGATTGGCTGCCAATAGTCACACATGTTGGCAGGACCGTTTGAGACTCACTTATTCCACCTAACATGGAGGGCCCCACTGCAGCATATCTTACCAAAACAAATGATGTGTGCACTTACGTAAACCGCGTGAAGATATCTACCAACATTTATTTGCCGTCCAAATACAGATGCTCATACAATAAGTCAATTTTTAACCCTTAAAACAAACTTACCCGCAAGCTGTTCTTCTTGCGAGCCGATCTGTCCACGTCGGCAAGCCGGTATTCGTGCATAATCCAATTGGTTTTGTCTCCTTTCGGAGCTTTGCCAGTGTAAAACACCAAAGCCTTCTTGATTCCTAGCGGTTTTGGCTGTCCAATTGGCTTGTCAGCTCCAGTTGCCTTCCAGTAGCCGGTTCCAGCCGCTCGATTAGGCCTCGAACCGTTCGGATACTTTCTGTTTCTAGGAGAGAAAAAGTACCACTCCTTTTCCCCATACAAGGCTTTCTCTGTATTATTTAAATATATAATATGAAATACAGAAAATAAAAATAAAAATTAGTATATTGTTGAATTGTATAATAGTGAAATATGTCAAGACTTTGGTAATTTATCCAGAAAAAAAAGAAAAGAAAACAGAGTATATTATAGACCGTTAAAAAATGAAATTTACCTGGAAGGTCCCATGGATCATACTTGTACAGATCGATCTCAGCTATTATTGGGACTGCGATCGACTGTGAAGCACACTTTCGAATTAAATAGTGCATGACAAGCTCCTCATTCGTGGGGTGAAACCTGAACCCTGGTGGTAAATGCAAATCAACCGCCATTTTTAGCCCCTTAGTCTCTCACTTGTTTCTTTGTGTATTGATTTTCTTTCTTTCTTTCTTTTCTTTTTTTTTTTTTCTCTTTTTAAGGAAAAAATAGTAAACAAAAAGAGTTGAAAGGAAGGAACTTGAAACTTTGAACACGGGGGAGTGGAGGCATATATAGGGAAGGGGAGGGGACACGTGGCGATAGGATGCCGCTGTATTCTAGAAATACATGTGGGGTGATGATTTTACTAAAGGGACACGTGGAAGGTATGGAAATAACGTGCGTGCTTATTGACAGCCCACATGGATGTAGTGAAATTTTGTCATTGCTTACGTCAATGTTTGTCCTCTTCTAGGGTGTTGGGTTTTGTTTTTTTTTTCTTTTTTTAAATATTGCACTCATGGATCGGGTTTTGTTGAGTCGGCAGATCGACATTTTTGCCGAAATATGACTTTGACGGTGGATGGCGAAGGCACGTCAGCGTTTTGGACTTTCCACGTCTGCAAGTTGACGGTTATCCTTTTCTATGATCTATCGGTACTTTAGAGATAAAGTCACTCTGGTCCATGGGCCGTGGCTACTGGACCTATCACCTTAATCCACGTTTTATTGCAGTTATTATATGTATATATATATATCTATATATATATATTTTATATTGGCTTTGTAATATTACTTATTTTATTTAATAGTATGAACATATTATATTATATCACGTGTCTTCTCGTAAAGGAAAAATAACCATGTTAAAAAAAGAATTTATTTGTAAACTTTTATAAACTTTAACACTCAAATTGAAATATATATATATATATATATATATTACGTTTTGGATTGGAATAGGAAAATAGTAAAATATTAAGAATTAGAAAAATATTTTTCATCTTTTTAATTGTCCATATACATATGAAATAGTTCCTAAAATATATAATATTCTCTTTTAACCTTAGATAATACTTGAATATATCACACTCGCATTTTATATGCGAGAGAAGGTAAACAATTATATGAATAAATTATATATGGACTTATTAAAAAAATGTATCCTTCTTCTAAAGCATGATAAATGATTAATGTATTATTGATATGATATTTTGTAGTATTAAATATCTAAATATGATTTTATAAGTAGAAATCATTTGAAAAATCACACATAAAGCAATTAGGTTACATATAACCATCGGAGAACAAAAGAATACTTGTAAATCTGTGGATCTAGTTGATAGTATCACATGAGTGTAGGGAAGCAATCGAAGCAGGTTTGGAAGCCCGAATTCCCCCTATAGGTTCCAAAACCCTATAAAAACCCTAGAGGGTTTTACCTCCTATTCCCCAAACCCAATTTGATAGGGTTTTTAACCCTATAGGGGTGGATTTTTATATATTTCAAAAGACTCTATATGAGCGGGTTTTTATAGGATTAAGTAGAGAATAAAAGGGAAAAAGTTAAGTAGGATTAAAATTATATTTACTAACTTACATAATAATAAAAATAAAGAATTAAATATGATATACAATATAAAATTTGTATAAGATATGTATGCTGTATAAGTTAAGATTAAATATTTTTATTGATCTGTATATTTTTTTTATTGAGTTAGATTTCTATTTTTTTTTTGTAATCCCAAAACTCAACCCTAAATCCTATAGGGTAATGGTTTTATCGGGTTCAGTGGGTTGAATATCCTTTAATAACTTGCTTGATTGTATCCTTACATGAGTAAAGCACGTAACTCTTTCATTTCATGTGATTGAAGATGAGTGATATATAAATGGACACATTTGATTGATTTAATAATAATTAGTGGATGCAGCACTTGTTATGCATATGTAAACTTAAAAAGATCAAATATGCAAAATATTAAATGTATAATAATTTATTAAATTAACAGAGAATGGCTAAGACTTCTTTAAGCCAATAAAATATTAAATGTATAATAATTTATTAAATTCAACTTTAATAATTTATTTTTTGTATATTTTTCCAACTAATAGCTTGTTGAAAATGGCTAAAACTTCTTTAAGCCAATAAAATATCCCAAAATTTATTTAAATGATCTAAAAATTAATAGAGATGCACAAATTTTTTCCCTATTTTGGGGATACTTTTTTTATAATTGACTTAGACTCCTCATCATGTTTTACTTTTTTACATCTGCTTCTTCTTTTACACCTTCTTCCTCCTAATTCTTCTTCTTTAACTTGATTTCTATCATCTAGAATTTCTTCTTCTCCATTGTGATTGCACCTTAGATCACACAATGAACAAAAGCCTTTAATTATATAATATGTGTCAAATGACCTGATAACGCAATGGAAAAAAATGAATGTTAATAACAATTATTGAAATATATGATAGGATCAAACAACTCACATATTCATCAATTTGAGGTTTTGCATGTAACAGATACCTTACTACATAACTTGAAAATCTACCAATCACAAAACATATTATACACATTTAAACAATGTAGATTATTGTAGCCAACCTCATAGCAAAGAGTATTATTTTGAACATACGGTTCGACTATATATTATAAGAAAATTACCCTTATAAGAAAATTATTTCATAGATAATTCGAATTGCAACAAATAATTCAAAATATTATACCTTAAAGAAAGTTGTTTGTACGGAATTAAACTCATTTCATTCCTTCCTCCATGGCTTCATTTAATTAGGAGAAAAATGTCTTTTCATGGGTTTTTGTGTTGTGGTTCTATCCAAAAGGGAAAAGATAATGAGATAGAAATACAAAGAGAGATGTTTAATACTATATGTTTTTAGTTGTCTACCACCATTGTTTAAAGAGGATTTTTGTGGTATAAAGAATATATTTTTCTTTTCCTAATGCTTTGATATTTAAAATAAGATATGTGAAGTGATAAAGAATGAATATAAGTTTTCATAAAATGAAATTTTGGGAAGAGTATCTTGTACAGTATAATTTAATTGAAACATCATGACTATAAAACTCTAATTTTACTTGGTTAGAAGCTAAAATATTCTAGATGTGATTTTCATAAAATATAAGAAAACACATGGCTTCTTCAATGAGTCGTACATCTTAAGGTGTCTTTATAACAAGCTGAAATAATTCAGGAAAGAGCATATGGAAATAAAGAGGCTATGGAACAAACAGTACAAACTCTAACAGCTACAAAACCCGAAATTGAATATTAATACATTACTGCTCTCTATTGTGCTTTGCTAACTTGGCATCACTATTATAATGACATTGAACCATCGCCATGAAAACCTCCTTTGATCTTCCTCAAAAAGATGAATTAATAAATTTCTGAACAATAGGGCAAATTTGATAGTTTAAAATTAAAAGGACCAATTTTTTGGACTAACATATTATCTATCTGTTTTATTAATCTTCCATTACATCAAATAGATAATTGAAGAAGCAAGATTGGTGTAAATATCTGAGACGAGTTAGAAGTAATTCCTCTCTTATATCATCATTTATATTTGCTAAATAAGTTAAAAGAGACTGTAATGAAAGGAAAAGGAAATAACATTTAATTAGCCTGTTAACGAAACAACTTTTCTCATCTTGAGCAACAATATTCCTATATCAAAATAGAAAATAGAAAATGAATCATCATAAACACTTATACCATAAAATTCGGTATTTACTAAGTATAGAAGATTTCATGCCACATTTGTTATAATTTGATCATAGAAAGAAAAAAATGATTATAATTACACAAAGAGTGTAGAATCCATGGAAATCAAGCTTGCAAAATAGACCCATATAAATAATCAACAACAAAATCATAATGAACTAATCTGGAGTATACAAAATTCAAAGGCATTTACTTAAAATTTTACCTAGGGGTAATTTAAACACAAAAAGAAGGAAAATTTAAATACATGTTTTGTTTGATCGAATTACAATAACAAATAAAATACTATTTACATTAATTGGTATATTCTTATAAACTAAGTAAAAAGTTCAAAAATTGTTTTGCATGCTTTAGAAACATCTCTGTTTAGCTTACTTATAGTACTCACTCTAGGAGAACTAATTGTGAAAGCAAAACTTGATACATTTGATATACATACATTGCTAATCAAACATCAAACAAGAGAAATCAAGTAATACAAAGACAAAAGAAAAAAAGAAGAAAGAAGAAGAATAGAAACAATCATACGGAAAAAAAGGAAGATAAAATAAAAAAAATTGATTTAAAGTAAACCCTAATATTTACTTGCCTTTTTCATGTGGAGAATAGTCTATATCCTCATCAAGGAAACGGGTTTTCATGGAGTTTTTCTTTCACTTCATTCAAAATCTTTCTTTTTGTATGTCAATACAAAAATGAGTAGCATCCCCTTTTATTGTGTCTCTAATTTATCTAGGATACTTGCATCCCCTCTTACTACAGCTTTAATTTATTGAAAATACATTAGCACCAACTAATAAAGAACCAACAATCAATGAAGCAAAAATTTGAAATATCAAAACTAAAATGAAATTGAATTTAAAAAAAGAAAGGATGTCATTTTGAAAGAAACCACTTATAAAATAAATCTATTGTGTTGAAAGGGGGAGCAATGATGAAGGTGGAAAAAACTAAATGTAAAAGTGAGTTGGGAGGATTAAGAGTTGCAATTGAAAGAAAAGCATGAAACATGGGTATAGGAAAAGTAGAAAGAGAAAAGACATGGGGGAGAGAGAGTTTAATTTTTAAGATAGTGGATGATTTTTTCGATATGTGTACTGAGGCAATTCATGCTAAATTATAAAAATAAAGTATATATCAACTTTACCCATACTATAAAACATTTATAATTTTAATATGTAGGTTTTAGTGTTGGTTTTTTTGCAATAAAATTTTAATCGAAGGATTAAGTAGTAATTTTAAAGAAGATGGTTATACAAAGCTCTATTTGCTTTAATATATATATAACCGTTTTGAGTGTGTGGAAAAGGAATTTTCTCAAAAAATTCAAAAGATAGGACACTAAAAAAATAATTCCAACAATATGGTATCTAAAATGACATTTTGAATAAGTGACCTCTCTTACACTGAAATCACTATTGCTTATCCAAAATGCGATTTTTATTAAAGTCTACCTTTAAAATCAGATCCGAAACCCCTAGATCCCATTCACACTATTTCTTTCTTATTTCAAACCCCCACTAGGAAACCCATAAACCATCCAAGCGCGTATGCACCGGATTTCTACACTTACCCAAATCTAAATTCTCTTGATTTAGCGTAGACAAAAACTAGTGTTCCTCAATTTTTACTGGATTTTCTCAATTGATTCATTATATTATGTGGACTTCCTTAGTAACCAGAACCCTAGGTTACATATATGTTGAAGTAAGCATTTTTTTTTTGTTACCTTTTTTTCATTGTATGAATAATATTACATGTATAATATGTGTTTTTATGTTATTATTGTGGTATCTTATAATGTAGTATGGTTTTGTGGGGAAATTAGAGATGCACAATATGTGTTCGATGAAATGCCTTAATGGTGATGTAGTTATGGTAAAAAGAAATAAAGCAAATGAAATGTAAACTTGTAGTTGTATTAAAATAGCCAACTTTACAAGCATGTACATTTATTATTTAATCCAATACACAATTGAATATGTACTATAGTTGAAAAAATGTTTTCATAGCACATGATTATGACAAATGTAGCCAAACATGACTCGTGCAAATATTCCCTCCTATTATAACTTATAACTGTAACCATTGTGTTATGATTTGCTGCATGTTCCTAAGGGAAAATGTTGCAAATTAAGGTCATCGTGCGAATGGGAATATTATTGATGAAGATTATAGAGTAGGCTATGACAAGCGTTTGGTAGCAACGGTTAAGGTACTGAGTGATGCAAATTATGAGTAGTTGGTTGGAATAATCTACAATTGTTTTCAAATTGATAAAATGACCTATGGATTGAGTTAATCCAAAGGAGCCCATTCGATGGAGGAAGCTGGGCATATTATTATGCTATGCCTGTGGTTGATGATGATGATGTTTAGGTGATGCTATCTTTTGATGTAAGGGGTAGGGTAAGTTGCTTAGTGGAGGTGTTTGTAGAGGTAAACGAATTGCATTTTGGATAAGTAAATGATTACCCATAGGACACCCGTTATGGTGATCCAATTGAAATTCGGGTATATGAATCATAACAAAATACTATTACCTAAGAAGAAAGTAACAGTCATCATGTGCATACCAACATTTGAATGAATAAAGAAGGCATTGTTGAAGCTAAAAAGGTAGGGTAGGGATGGAGAGGATGTTGAACATGTGATTTTCATGAGACAAAACTTAATTGATATTGAGATTATCTTTTGAGATTTATCTTGAAAGGTTTACAAGGAATTTTACTTGATTAATCTTTAAAATGAAAGTTAAAAGACAATTTGTTAATAAAATAGATAGTTATTGTTTATGTTTGTGCTTGGTTTGGTGTTTTTAATTGTTACAGGATGTTCGAAAGTAGCAGGGGCCTACCAATTAATCGGTGGGGCGCTTAGCAATCGATCGGTGTTTAGGAAATCATACTACTATATTCCATGCTTTGAAAAATGTTAGGTGACATGTTAAGGCGACTGATTGAGAAAAGAGCATCGATGGGACTTTTGTTCTATTAATCAATTGGTAAAATACTTAGCAATCGATTGGTAGCTAGAACCTAAACTGAAACATTTTGTGATCCAATTGAAGTCAGGCGATACCTCAGAGTAATCGAACGATAGAAGAAGCTAGCTAGAAAATTTGTACTACTGATCAATTGGTAGCTAGCATAGCGATTTATTGATCGATCGGTAGCTCCTTAAACTAGTCGTTGGGATGCATGTAGAACGGGAAAAATTTGTGTAACCCTATTTATACCACAACTACCCATTAAAGAAAAAGATATATTTGATCTTCAACTTCAAATTCCAAACATTTTCTTACACTCTTATACTCCATTAAGTGTGCTTTGTCTTGTTATTCATTTGAGAGAAAATTAAGAGTGTAATGCTAAGGTTTACTCTTGTAAATTTACAATAGGCACAACACTTGGAAGATAGAGATTACACTCAAGTGTTATTAAGTGATTGTTGTGTAATAGTTAAATTATGTAAGCTCTTATTTGAGCACGTAAGCTCTTATTTGAGCACTGTGGTTTTGTGATTAATAAAAGTAGTGTATAATAAAAGTAGTGTGAAGTCATCGTTTGAAGGTTGTGGTGTTTGTGGATAGTGTGTATATGTGTGGGGTGGGTGGCTATGGTGGGTGGGTTGTCCAAACTCTACGTTATATTAGGGCTTGATTACCTCTTACCCTATCTCTTTCATTTCTATACTTATTATCATTGTTTTATTGTTAATCTTATCCATTGTTGTTGCATCTAAAGATAGATTGTTAAGAAAATTTATAATTTGTTATTAATACTCAATTCACCCCCTCTTGAATATTAGCTTAGTGTTCTTCAATTGGTATTGAAGTAAGGACTTTATATTTATTGCTTAATCACATTTAGAGTAAACCTCATGGCACCAAATTGACTAGGCTTCATGGAAGGACAAGCCATTAATATGCCACTACTTCTAACTAGTGAAAATTATCCATATTGGAAGTGTAGAATGAAGATTTTTATTAAGGCACAAAATAGAATGCTTTAGCATGTGATAAAAAATGGCCTAATCAAAATAGAAAAAAGAAAATAAGAAGAAGAAGAGGAGGATTATGTCGATGATGATCGGAGGAAAATTGGCTTAAATGAAATAGATATGAATATATTACATTGTGCTAGGAGTGAACAAGATTTTAATAAGACATGTACATGCTTTAGTGCAAAAGAGATATGGGATGAATTATAAAATACTTATAAAGAAACATCTAGAGTAAGTAACACTAAGATAAGTCTCCTGATGAGAACTTTAAGATGCTTCCGAATGAATTAATATATAAATTGCACAAAAGATTTATTGATATTGTCAATCCTTTGATAGTGCTTGGTACTAAACTCTCTAATTTGGAAATTAATTTCAAAATTCTTAGGTTACCACCAAAGGATTGGAAGGCAAAAATAACTGCTATTAAGGAAGTGCATCACTTGGAGAAGATGTCAAGGGAAGAACTCCTTAGAATCTTAAAGACACATGAAATGATCAATTGGCATGGGGAGGACTCTAAGAAGAAAGCAATTGCTCTTGAGACAACCGAAGTGACTACAAGCGATGATGAAGATGAAGAAATGGCGATATGGCAAAGAAGTTGAAGAAATTCATGAAGTTCAATAAGAAATTGAGAAAAGATAGGGATAGTGGAGGGAATACATCCAAATTCAAGAGGGAGAGGAAAGAAGCATTGAAGTGCTACAATTGTCAAAAACCTCGTTCCATTCGAGAATATTATCCACTCCTCAGAAAGATGGACAAAGGATCAAGAAAGAAAGCAATGGTAACAACATGTAGTGATAGTGACTCAAGTAACTCCGATGAAGAAACATATTTTATAACAATTGATGATGAGGTAAGTTCTACATCGCAATCCTCTTATAATGAATTGAAGGATGTGTATGATGAATTGTTGAAGGATATGTATGATGAATTATTAAAGGAATTTGTCAAAAGTCAAAAGAAAAATAAAATATTGAAACAAATGATGAATTTGATGGTAATGAATTTGATGTAATCAAAAGTGAATATAATAATGTAGTAGATGTGAAGAAGGCCTAGAAGAAGATAATGGATACTTAAGGATAGAAGTAATCAAACTAAATAAGAACAATGAAGAATTGAACTTAAAGAATGAAGAATTAGTAAAGGAAAATAATGAATTGAAGGAAATGAATGAAGTACTTGTAAAGAAGATTGATAGCATAGCTAGCATGTATGATGATGATGTAGTTGATTGAGTAGGAAGGCTTAAAATAGAAAATGCATTATTGAAATCTAGTTTAGATGATTCAACACAAACTATAGTCAAATTCATGGATGGAGAAGAATTTGAAAAAAATTCTTCGCTCATAAAGACAAGGGTTAGATAAAACTGGAATTGGTTATAGTAAAAGCAATGTTTATAAGTCTTATAAAAGTTACTTTGTTAAAGTAACTAATAAGACTTGTCATTATTGCGGGAGATATGGCCATATTGCTCATACATGTGCGATAAGATGTAATCTAGCTTTGAATCATAAAAGCAAGATGGTTTTAGTCCATAAGAGACAAGCTTATATGTTAGCAACTAACCCTAAAGGACCTAAACTAAGGTGAGTACCAAAGAGACAACCTCTTGTTTTGTAGGGTCCTTCGAGACACAACAATAAGTAGATCTTGGATAGTGGATGTTCAAGACATATGACGAGGGATGCATCCAAGTTCATTATACTGTACTTGAAGGATAGTGGGATTATCACATTTGGAGACAATTAGAAAGCTTATGTAATTAATGAATATAACATTCTCATCAATAAGGATCTTACAATTAAGAATGTTCTTCTTCTAGACAATTTAAAGCACAATCTACTTAGTATAAGTCAACTATATGATATTGGCTAGAATGTGTTCTATTGAATGCATTGAGAATAACTAAATTTGTTTTGAGGGGTATAGATGATGTAATACCCCAAGATTTCGAGCTAGTTTTGTAAACCTCGTAAATTTAGCTATTTAAGAGTAGAATTGAACTCTAATACTGTAGATAACTTGATGAGTTGTTAAAGCCGAGCAAGATAAAAATTTAATAAATTATAAAATTTGAATATATTATAAATAATAAAAACTTTAGAAATTGAATAATTGCCTAAATTTGGTTTATGCACAATTACCCAAAATTGAATCCAAACTTGATCGAAATCCTAAAACTATAACTTTAAGCCTATAAACTAATTAAATATAACTCAATAGTGATATAATTCTAGTCGATTGCAATTATTGACTAAATCACATAATCGCATAAAATTTTTAATGAAATCATTACAATAATTTGTAAAAATTATAATTGTAATGGGTAACAATTAAATTGATAAATTTTCACAAAATTCCAAAATTAAATTATGGTGATTATTTTTATGATTTTTAAATTTAGAAAAAATTACGTATAATTATTTTTAGTTTCTATTTTGTTCCTTTTTCTTTCTTTCTTTCTTTCTTTCTCCTGTCTTTCTTTTCTTCTTCTCTTCTATTTTCCTTATCCCATACGTGGAATTGCAGTAGTCCATGTGCACAAATTAATGTCTAAATGTCACAAATTTAAGGGGGAAAGGACAAAGTAATAAAGTAAATATCTTATCCTAATTAATTCCTAAATTAAGAAGATAAGTTTCCTATTTTGTTTTTATTTTATTAGATCAAATCTGCACTCTTCACGTCTAAGAAAATCTGGAAAAAACAAATAGAAATAATAATAAAGAGAAACTGAACACATAAAAAAGGAGAAGGAAAAGCAAAAAAAAAAAAAAAAAAAGATAAAAGCAAACCGAGAAGAACAAGGAGAAAAATAGGAAGAAGAAGAGGAAGGAGGAAGAAAAGAAGAAGAAAATTATATATAATTAGGTAAGTATAATTATTTTAGTGATATATATGTATATTATGTGGTATGTACATGTATATCCATAAGTAGATAACTTAAGATGCATATATGTACGTATAAATATATGTATGTAGACATGTATATATATATACTATAAGGTAAAATATACGATATATAAGTATACATATGTGTATAAATAAGAATACATGAATATATGTATGTGTGCATAAGAATATGTCAAGTAAGCATTTATTATTTTCACAGAATAAATATATATATGTGTGTGTATGTGTGTGTGTGTGTGTGTACACGTGAAAATGATTATGTATGTATATATGTATACAAGCTTTATTTTCATATGTATATATATATATATATAAATATATATTCATATATTACATACATGTATTTTTTTATTTATATATTCATATATACATGTAAACTATATTTTATGCATACATATATATCTACATATGGCGTAAATATATGTATAACATATAGTATATATATAGTATACCGTATATTAAGTAGTATATACGAGACAATAATACTTGCTAAATAAAATAAATTCATAAATATGTAAGAAGTAAGTATATATATATTATTGTAAATTAGGAATTATTAATTAAGTAAATTATAAAAATTAATCAAATATAGTAATAAGTATATATATGTGTGTGTGCGTATCATAAAATAATAATAATAATAATAATAATAATAATAATAATAATAATAATAATAATAATAATAATAATAATAATAATAATAAGTCTAAAATCTCAAAAATAGGTAAAAATGAGTAACTAAGGTAAAATAAGCTTAAAATAATAAAATTATCAATTATATGATTTAAATAATTATATAATCAGAAATATATTAAGAAAAAGCTAAAATTAATATTTTATAACTTTTAAATGAAAATAATAAATTTTGTGATATTTTTATATCACAGTTCAAACTGTGAGTCATAACGTCCAAAATGGACCTCGTTACGAAAAAATATGCTCGAAAACGATCAAAATGGGTTATAAGTTCATAACGATCCGAGTTAAAACAAAAAAGTTATACGCGATTCGATAAAAAGCTCGAATCGATGATTTTACGTAAATCAATAACTGATTTAAGTAAATAGTACGACTTAGCATACTAGTTTAGTTATTTAATTTCCAAACTTACTACTTTCCATATTCCCTTAATGTTAGGTGATCTGGAGATCAAGACCGACTTATCTTTGGCATATTATAATTCCTGACATCATTTATGACCAAGTCAGTACTCCCGATAACTCTATACTTGTTTTATGCTTGTAGTTAGCGCACATGAATTAAATATTAATAACTTAATGCATGAGGGATTGGGTTATGCATGTGACTGATATTGATTGATTACTGTGCAAAATAATGTTAAATGTGATAGTTGAAGATTTGGTTATATAATTAATTGTTGCATAATTTGAATGATTTGTTGATAATGTTTGACCACCTCATAAATTAACTTAATCATATTCAACTTAACTAAAATTAAACGGGTCATGCATAGAGTACGAATATTGCATATATTTCGGTCGTCACCTCGCGCGGTTGGTAATGAAAGGCTTTCGAGGGTTGGATCCCAATATGATTTGATTAGTATAGTGTAGAAGCATTGGGACAACAAGACCCTACCCTTGACTTGCAAGTTCTACTGGTGTCAGAGACGCTAACCGTGGGTGGCTGGGGGTCACGTCTAGAGACCATGGCTGTAAGCTGTGAGCGTGGACTATGGGGGCTACCTTACGCTAGACTTAGATATTTGTATGCTATTGACTGTTGGAAATAGAAACCTGTTTTGTGAAACAGAGAATTTATATATAAATAATTATATAAGGTTAAAAACCTAGGTGCTAAAGCTTGGTTGTGATTAGTGTCGATGTATTTTCAACTCTTACTTCGGAGGGTGTTAAATCCGATGTTGTATGCAGCACCGATCAACTGCATATATATTGTTTGGCATACTGCTTGTTCATGCATTCATATGTTTAATAATAAACTATTTGATAACTTGTTTACTGGTATAGTATGAGGGATAACTCACCAAGTTCTTGTAACTTATTCCCCAATAATTTTCTCTAGTAGGTTGCTAGATGATCGGGCATAGGTTAAGAACTGAGAGTTGAGTGCTAATGTCAAGATACATAGAAGTTAGAATTTGAGGACATACCGTATGGTTCATTTGAATTATTATCTATATAATTATTAATATTACATTTAAATTTTGTGACTTTAGTAAGTTTTAGTTTTAGAATTTTATTACCTAATCTTATCATTTGGTAATAGCAGATATTGGAGACATATGTAGCTAGTTTAGAAATTTGTTTCATTTATGATTAGAGATCTTTTACTTAATTATTGGATTATAAATTAAATGGTTTGTTTGTTTTTCAATTTATTTCATTCAATGATTATTTTCTTTACTTTTTTTGTTTTTCCGTTGATGTTATGGAATTGATATTCCTTACCCTTTAGCACAAGTATTCACATGAATAAAATTGGCGAATCTAACGTCTTGACTTGAACATGATTACAATAAGATAGGATAAAATATGATAATTTATGGGACTTAAAGTGATCCTTTTTGTTTCCTCAACTAATTAAAGTACAATCTTAATAGATTAACATAAACAATTTAGATTTGATATAAAATCTTCCAATCCAAAGTGTTACAATAACTTACCCAAGTTCTCATGGTAGATATGACAGATACCCCAAACCGAAGGAAGTAATAGGTTTCATACTTATCTTTGGCGCATAGAGATTAGCATTAGAAAGTCTAAAGCTCTTGCTAGAGAGATGAGTTATAAAACCTGTAAGTTTTTAGTTTGAATCCTAAAATTTTTTAAATTAGAAACACTCTAATATACCAATTAAAACTCTAATTGTGCACAAAACCCTTAAATCTTAAATGAGTATAATAGAGATTATACCAAAATATGATAAAAATCTTAAAAATAAAACTTTAAGCCTATAAATGTACAAATTTTCTATAATAGCAATAAAACCCTAATTGAGCCTAATAACCGAACGATATGCTAAATCGCGTGAAATCTCTAGTAAACGATTAGAGATAACTTATAAATATTAATATTTGTAAAAAATACCAAATTAATTTATGAAATTGACAAGTATTATAATTTAATTATTAGTGGATATATATATATATATATATTATATACGAGTATTATATATATTTAATAATTTGGTCATAATTTAATTACCTATTCGTTGTTTATGCATTATATATATAGCAAATGGTAATTATATTATTTATTATTCTAAATAATATTTATAAGATTAAAAAAATCTATAGAAAATTCAAAAAAAAAATATTTTATTTAACTATTCACTTGTTTCCTTATTTTTCCTTTTCCTTTTTCTTTTATTTTCTTTTTCCTTCTTAATTTATATGTGTTAAATATATATAATATTATATAATTACATGTTAACCAAGTCAACATATCATTTTAAACATGAAGCTTCTACTCTTTTCTTTTCTTTTTCTTCTATTTCCCTCCCTAGCCATTTATCCATATACGCTACAAGAATTCTCTATAATTTTCTTTATTTTTCACAAACTAATTTACACATTTGACCATTTTCATTTCCTTTTGATGATTGAAACACACACACAAAACATTTCACTTTCTTCTTTCTTTTCATTTTCTTTAAATTTTTCACTCATCATTTCACTAATTTCCATAAATAATTCCTCACATCATCACCATCAAACCTCACAACTAAGAAGGGAATAAAGAGCTCCAAACTTCAATCTTCTAAGCTTCAAGTAATTGAGTATTTCTTTATATATTTTCATTTTTATTTCTAAGTCATGTACTTCCTTTGATGTTTATATGTATTTAAGTGTAATATGTATTAGAAATTACATGTACGTTAGCTTTTTGTAATAGAATATCATGTATCCATATATTTGAAAACATGTACAAGTTTATATATATATATATATATGTGTGTGTGTGTGTGTGTTTGTGTATGTATACAAAGATACATATTGAAATATATATAAGTACATGTGCATACTTGGTTGAATAAACACCTATTTGTATACTTTATGTATGTATAGAATATGTATATAAGTATACCTAGAGTATATATGCATAAACTATAGTAGAATGTGTGATATAAATATATGTACGTACAAATAATATTAGAAATATATATATATAAGAAATAGTAAACATGATTAATTTCAAAAATTCTTTTTACCACAATTAAATATATATATATATATATTAGGTGTATTATATACAAAAATTGAGCTTGAAACAACATCATCTAATATTTATAAAAATTAGATTAATTTTCACCCAAACAAGGCATTTTCTTAAGGAACCCATATTTTCACTAATTATTTAATTAAAATAAAATTAATAAATTAATATAAACCTAAAATAATCCTAAAAAACCAAATTTCATAATTAATGGATAACATTTGATATTTTTAGCAAATTAAACAAATTACAAGCGAAATTGGTTTACCTGAACAAACCTCCTTCAACCACTATTGAACCGGTGCACCTTGTTAGAAAGCCTCCTTCAGCCACCCTTTGTTGGTCCTCCAAGCCGCTCCAACTTAGGTGATGGTTTGGTACACGAACCGCCCTAGACCCATTCCGACCCTATACTTTGTTCTTTTTTATTTTATTTTTTTCAATTTTTTTTTATTTTCTAAAATTATGTTCTGTAAGATATTGCAAATAAAGTTTAGAGCCCTATTTATAGGTTTTAGGATTTTGAATAAAATTGCCAGTTTTATCGAATTATTGAAATAATTAGTTTTTAATGAAATTAATAAATGAGCCTTACATGTTTAGACTTCTGGGTGTTTATGATTATATTTGGAATATTTAATTTTTATCTCACTCATAAATTCATTTATTTTCCTTAATTGTCTATAATTTTGAACTAAAACTGCTATTTTTGTAAAAATATATAATAGCTACTTTAGGATAATTCATGGTTAATAATCACATTACATATTTTTGTGAGTCTATAGGATTTTTCGTGAAATTAATCGGGCTTTTATACCATTTATTACATATTTTCCTAGTATAAGCTTATATATTGGCTTAATATGTAATATAGTAATTACTATTAGTTAAATACTTATCAAATTCACGTAAAATAAACACTTTGGGGTATATTAAGGGTTACTGCATAAGTTTGGAAAGTGTGATTTTTAGAGTTTTTAGTTTAGTATTAAAGCTACTTGGGTTAATTTTGAAGTTAGAGTAACGTACGATTGAGTTATAATACGAAAGAGTATTTTTGTGTTTTTTAAAATTTTGATTAATCTTTTTTATTAATATATATTAATAGTACTCAAAATAACGATCGTAACGATATAAAGATTACTGAAATCAGATGAGAAATGAGTAAAATATGATCAAATGAAGGGTTCGACTTATACTTGATTTAAAGATTGTGTCATATTTTCATAGGTGTGATAAGTAAGGAAGGACCATGTCATGAAGTTTAGGATTTTACACTATCACTAAGCCTAAGTAAGTGGATCTAACTCATGCTTGGAGTAGATATATTGCTACTTATAACACTGCATGCTGTTTGATGCTGTGTTGATTGAATATGGGTATATTTTGGGTGAATTGATATGCTACTATAGTGGGTGCTGATGTGGTGATTTTGAATGACAGTAACTGTATTTTGGTTAAATTGTTATATGACTATGTTGGGTGATGATTTGTGCTTCTGATCGATTGTGCTACCTAAGGAAGTTGAGTGATCTAACCCAATTTTCTAGGTGTTCACTTAAGTGAGCCCTGAGTAAGATACGAGAATTCTACTAGGGAGAGTTCAAAAACCAAAATTAGATCACTGGGTTGAATAAAATTGGGAGATTGATTGTGTTGATTGATATTCTTCAGTTGTTATTGTATATCATGGCATGGTATGGCATAAAAAGGGACCTATGGGTTAAAACTTTCAGAGTGAGGATTCCAAATGATCATAGAAAAAGCATAGCTTTATGAACTTAGTTTTTGGAAGCATATAAATTGTATTGCTTAAACATTATGACTATTTTGATAGTTAAATTCGGTTGACTACAGTGTGCAGTCTAATTTGGTAGTATTGCCATTTTGTTTTGGTCAACTACAATGTGTGGTCTAATTTGGTAGTGTTGCTACTTTGATTTGGTGAACTATAGTGTGTAGTATAATTTTGTAAAGTTGGAGGTCTTACTCCAAGGCAACTCTTTGTTGCCCTTTTTGATAATGGTAGACTACAGTATGTAGTCTAATTTGGTAGGGGTCTTACTCCTAGGCAGCTCTTTGTTGCTTTAGGTTCCTAGACGTTATATCCAAATGTCTGGCTATGTCAACTAATCGGAAAAAGTTTAAAAGGCATAAATATTGGTATCGATGCATGCCACATGTATGAGCATAGCATGCTGCATTGGTAGCAGTAAATGGCCTGTTGGGCGAATGCATATGTGAAGTTGAACTTATAGGTTATGATTAAAATGTTTTAATTGTGATATGTAATATTGTCTATCATATTGTCTATATTATGTTATTTGTTATTCACTCTCATTCAGTTTCAGGAGCTAAGGGGATAAAATGTTTTATCCTCAAGTTAATAGCATCGTGAAGGGCCCAATGCTAAGGGGGGATATATATACTGTGAGCGTGAGTTGGAGTCGGAGACTTTTGAATGGAGCTTGTACTAGGTTAGAGATCTTATTACTGTGAAGATGATAAAGGAAAAAGCTGGTTCATGTTTTAATGTAAATATTATGTTGTACACATAAGTTGTAATAGGAAATCCAGTTGAATTTTAATGTAGAAACCCCTTTATTATGTAAACAATGTTGTCTTTTGATGAATGAGCAGGTTGAGTTAAGTTTTTAATAGGTAATTCTGTGTGATGGTGCATCCTGTGCTATGCCGGGATGTAACAGATGAGCAAATATTTATAAAATCAATTTTGAAATTTTTACAAGTCCAATTTTTATCTATTCGCTCAAAATAATGATAGTTGGTTGTGGCATAGAAAGTTAGGGAATGCTAGCATGCATATCTTATCAAAACTAGTCAAACATGACCTTACTAAATGGTAACCTAAGATTAGTTTTGATAAAAATTAAGTATCCCAAGCATGTCAACATAACAAATAAACAAAATCATCTTTTAAATTAAAAGATACCATTTCAACTTCCAAGCCATTTCAACTATTGCATATGGACTTATTTGGTCTAACTCAAACTTTAAATTTAGGAGAGAAAAAGATATATCTTGGTCATTATTGATGACTTCAATAAATACACTTCTTTGTAAGTAAAGACAAATCATATCATGTGTTCTTGAAATATTATAAGAAGGTCCAAAATGAAAAAGGTCTTACAATTGTCTCTATTAAAAGTGATCATGGAGGAGATTTTGATAATAATGAAATGAAAGAGTTTTGTTCTAGAAATGGCATAGAACATATTTTCTCAGTACCTAGAATTCTATAATAAAATGGAGTTATCTTAAGGAAAAAATAGGAAACTTATTGAAAAGGCAAGAATAGTGATTTGTGAAAACAATATACCTAAGTATTTTTAGGCTAAGGTGGTGAATATTGCTTATTATATATCAAATTGAGTTTTCATAAGGCCCATCTTAAAGAAAAGGCCCCAGGAGCTTTGGAGAGGCAAAAGACCTAACATTTTTTATTTTCATTCATTTGGTACCAAGTGTTTTATGCTAAATAATGGTAAGGATCAACCAGGTAAATTTGATTTTAAATTCAATGATGCTATATTTCTTGATTATTCTTGTCTATTTAAGCTTATAGAGTGTTTAATAAGAGAAATTTGGTAGCAGAGGAATCTATTCATGTTGTTTTTAATGATGCATTTGCATTAATAGAACCAAGTAATGAAATTGACAATGTTGGTGCTAAAATTGGACAATCTTGGTCTTGGCAAGAACTCTAAAAATAAAGAAATCTCTAAGGAAGATGAAGAGATTGATCAATCTAACATGAACTTGCCTAGGGATTGGAAATTTATAAAAGATTATCCTAAAAACTTGATCATAGGTGAACCATCTAATAGGGTATAAACTAGAGCTTCCCTAAAGAACTTAAACAATGTAGTCTTCCTATCTCAAGTAGAACCTAAAAACATTGATGAAACTTTAAAAGATGAGTTTTGGATACAAGCTATGTAAGATGAGCTTAATCAATTCATAAGAAATAAAGTATAGGATCTTGTCTAGTGATAGACTGGTTATTGAAACCAAATGGGTTTATAGAAATAAACTCGATGAAACCGGTATAGTAATTAGGAATAATGTAAGGTTGGTGGCTAAAAGATATAATCAAGAAGAAGGAATAGATTTTAATGAGACCTTTGCCCTTGTTGTTAGGATATAAGCTATTAGAATGCTCTTAGCATTCGCTACCCTTGAAAACTTCAAATTATATCAAATGGATGTTAAGAGTGCATTTCTAAATGACTATATTAAATGAGAGCTATATGTAGAGCAATCTCTAAGGTTTGAACATAATGAATTCCCTAATCATGTTTTCAAGCTCAACAATGCACTCTATGGACTCAAATAAGCTCCTAGAGCTTGGTATGAGAGACTTAGTAGCTTCTTGACAAGTAATGGTTTTTCAAGAGGTAAATTAGATATAACATTATTTATCAAGAATCATAAGTCAAACACATTGATTGTCCAAATCTATGTAGATGATAATATGTTTAGAGCTATTATCATGGATCTAGTGAATCAATTTCTAGAATTCATGAAGAAAGAGTTTGAAATGAGCATGATGAGGGAGCTTAACTATTTTCTAGGTTTCTAAGTTAAGCAAACCATAAACGAAAAATTCATAAATCAAGCCAAGTATACTAAGGAGTTCATAAAGAGATTTAAAATGGAAAATTGCAAGACTAGGTAAACTCCAATGATCATTACCTTAAAACTTAATAAAGATGAAAATGAAAAACCTATTTATTAGAAGTTATATAGGGGCATGATAGGTAATTTAATATATCTAACCACATTTAGGCTCGATATCATGTTTATTGTGTGTCTATGCTTACGATTTCAATCTTATCCTAAAGAATCTCACTTGAGTGCAGTAAAACACATCCTCAAGAACCTAGCAAGTACCATTGAAATTGGCTTGTGATATCTTAAGTTTACCTCTTTTGATCTAGTTGGATACTTCAATACTAACTTTGTCGGTTGCAAAGTTAATCGGAAAAGCATAAGTGGCACTTGGTCACTTTCTAGGAAACTCTTTAGTGTCTTGGCACTCTAAAAAGCAAAACTCCGTAGCACTCTTAACCATCAAGGCCAAATATGTGGCTACCAGTAGTTGTTATGCTCAAATCTTATGAATGAAACAAAACTTGCATGATTATGGACTTAAATATACAAATGTTCTAATTAGATGAGATAACATAAGTGCAATCAATCTAACAAAAAATCCAATCCAACATTCAAGGACTAAGTATATAGAGATTAACAAATCACTTTATTCACGATCATGTTCAAAAAAATGACTTAGAGTTTACAGATACAAACAATCAAATAGCCGATATATTCACTAAACCCTTGAGTAAAGATAGATTTTGTACATTAAGAAGAGAATTGAGAATGATCATGCAAGAAGGGTGCTAGACATTTAGGAACTAAGATAGTGATTTTTGCCAAAATTGATTAATCCAATGAGTTGATTGACATATAACGTGATAATAATCCTAAGAAACATGAGCATGTAAGTTTCATACATAAATTTTGACATTTAACTTGTTTTAGGCGCTCTTGAAGTTAATGATGATATTCTAGATTCATATGTGCACCATTTTGTCTTATCTTGGTTTTTGTGCCCAAAATCGGTTCTTGTGTATTCTATTTTGTCCATAGATTGTGTTTATGTAATTAATTTGGTTAAATCATAAGTTTGTGCAAATTTGTACTCTCCATACCTCAATTTGGACAAAGTATGCTTTTAATCCATACCTCAATTTGGATAAAGTATGCTTTTAAGAACCATAGTAGTTAAATTACTCTATGGTGTGTTTCATGTCTTGCTTTTGTCTTTCTTACGATGTATTGTGCATGTAACATTGTCAAAGTGCTTTTAATCAAATATGTTTGTGGAAATTTGATGAATTTGTTCATTATTATGTATGTCCCTCATGGAATGCTTATGTGATTTTGACAAGATATGTTTCTTACACTAAAAAAGGTTTTTATAACATGATTCTCTTTGTATTTGAATTATATTCAAGGTGAAAATTTGATTGTTCATTTGCTTAGAGCTCAAAACATATTAGTTTTACATATTCTTGGATAAAATAGATCTTGGCTCATTTTGAATAGTGATTTGGTTTTTCTATAATATTTAAGTAGCTTTATGATTTTAACTTGCTTCTATGGATCATATAAAACTTGTTGGAATCTTTTATCTTGCAATTGGGTCAAATTTTTAAAACCATAAAAAATCCATTTTTTTTCTTTTGGTTTGGTTTGTTGATTTCTGTGTCAAAAGTTATAGAATTTGCAACTGCCAATCAATTGGTTATAGACAGACCGATTGATCGGTAAATCCTTGAATCATGTCAGTAGGCTCTGATCTTCCTTGGATTAAGGTGATCGATCACTAAGGACTAAGTCAATTGATCTTCAGCATTTATTCTTCTACTGGTCGATTAGTAGGAATTAGATTGATCAATCTCCATTTGCCTGATCAAACCAGTAGCTTGCGTTCTTTTTTTTTTGTCCATATCGATTGATCGGTTTCTTCCTCACTAATCAATCGATAGGCAAAAATACTGTCTTAAATGAGAATTTTTCTGTACGATCCATTTCATTTCTCTACATCTTACATACCTCTCTCTCTTGACCTCCTTTCCTCAAAACCCTCCTATCCTCACCTTTAACAAAAAATAATTTTTCCATACCTAAATCACTCACATTCCTCCATATTGGCACTTACTACTATCCTTCTTTCATAATCTCATACTCTCAGACATTCATGCACTCTCTTTAAACCCTAAAAACCCAACATCCACTAAGTGTTCGCTGAAATTTCCAAATGGCTCCAAAAAGTGGAAAACTAACCAAAAGAGTGGAGCTTCCTATGATCACCTCTTCCATAGTTCTCATCATATACAAAGGTATGAACTCTTTGATGCACTCATTCTACAAGTTGGTAGACATTATAAAAGGGAAGTTTTTCACACTTTAGGATTATTTAGATTGCTAGGTGTTGTCTCAAACAAAGTCTTTGAATTATAAGATTATCCTTCTCTTGTTCATGTGGAAGCCGTTAAGTTATTCTATTATAAATTAACGGATACACTAGATCACAATGGAAATTTGGACTTAGGAATTGAGCCAAAGGAAGAAGTGAGGAGGCAATTCTACACTTATGTTTATGGAAATACGATGAAAATCGATAGAGAAGATATTTGTGACTTATTGGGTGTTGAGACTGGTGGATTTGGATATATGAATGGCTTTGGTGGTCATGAAGCCAACTAGTATGATGTTGTTTTTGGCACACATGGTATAGGAGAGAGTTCGCACAATGATAAAAATCTAAGAGTTACCCGCCTGCCACTTTGGCAATGCATTCTACACCTTTTCATAGTAGAAAATTATTGTCGCTAGCCAACATCAAATGGTCGCTCAAGGTGATTTTTGGATCCTATATTGCTTAATGAAGAACATGAAGATCAACTACTTTGACTTGGTGTTTAATTGCTTCAGAAAGGTTACCAATGGACCCAATTGAAGCATTCTCCATTTTTCAAGGCTCATTGCCTTATTATTAGAAAGGAAAGGGATCGAGTTTCCTTTAGCTCCTAAAGTACTTAAGGTTCCAACTTATGAAATGTCTAAGATCTCTCAAGGCAATTGGAAAAAAATAGGCCACCGATGGGAAAAAAAGGATGGGAATCTATCTCCCTTACATGGTGGTGGTGAAATTAGAAATTAAGCTTCCATTCTTGACATGGATCCTATTGAGGGGGAGGGTGAGCTTAGTAATCTACAAGCTAGAGGTCATAAGGCTGTACCTATTTTGGCTTATCGAATACCTCCTTTTGACCCTTCCGCAGCCCTTGAGACCTAGTACCCATTCTATCAATATACTGAGGGTTGCTTCTAGCAACTCCATAATGAAGTTCATCATCTTAGGAATGAAGTTCAAGAGGGCTTATCAAATATTAATCGGCACATCCATTTTGGCTTTAGTAACTTGTATGCCCACTTTAAGCTCTAGTACCGTTGTTTGACTTCCTCTTCTTCCAATGATGAATCTTAGGGATCTTTCCTAGCTTTTCTTGTTCTTGTGTTATCTTTTGGAGTGGCCTTGATGGTCCCTTTTTGCTCTTTTTTAAGACTTAGTCTTCATGACCTACTTGTCCTTTGTTCATTTGCTTTCAAACTTGGTAGTATGGATTTTCTTTATGCTATTCATATGTTCCATTAGTTTTGTCATTAAGCTCTTGAGCTCTTGAGGTTTGGATTGCATTCTTGTTAACTTTATAGCTGCTATTGTTGCTCTTATTTGTAGTTTTTAATGCATTTTCTATACGACATTTCCTATGGCTTAAGCTAGGACTATGCTGAAATTTTGACTTACATGTCCCTTCCTTTTCATCGCCTAGAATCTCTTTTTTTTTTTTTTTTTTATGAGGCTAAAGGGGGAGAAGACTTTAAGTCACCTAAAGAGTTGTTTTATTTTGGAAATCGATCAATTTTTTTATATAGAATGAAATCTTGAAGCATATTGTATTCTCCTTAAACCAATTTTTACAAATTAAGCATTTGTCTTTGAATTTTGAAATATGCAATTTTATTTATATACATGAATGCTTGTTTGAGGGGTAGATTAAGGGGGAGCATGAGAAATGGAAGTAGAAGTTTAGTCCTATTCAAAAAGGAGGAGATTGTTGGACATGTAATTCATGATTTTGATGAGACAAAACTTAATTGATATTGAGATTATCTTTTAAGATTTATCTTGAAAGCTTTACAAGGAATTTCACTTGATTAATCTTTAAAAAGGAAGTTAAAAGACAATTTGTTGATAAAAAACATAGTTGTTGTCTATGTTTGTGCTTGGTTTGGTGTTTTTAATTGTTATAAGATGTTCGAAAGTGGTAGGGGCCTACTAATTGATTGGTGGGGAGCTTGGTAGTTGATTGGTGTTTGGGAAATCATATTGTTACATTCTGTGCTTTGAAAAATGTTGGGCAACATGTTAAGGCGACTGATTAAGAAAGAGGATCGATGGGTTTTTTGTTCTTCCGATCGATCGGTAGCTAGAACCTTAAATTGAAACATTCTGTGATCCAACTGAAGTTGGGCGATACCTTAGAGTGACCGATTGGTAAAAGAAGTTGGCTAGAAAATTTGTACTACTAATCGATTGGTAGCTAGCATAGCGATTGATTGATAGTACCTTGAACTAGCTGTTAGGATGCATGTAGCAGTAGGAAAAATTTGTGTAACCCGATTTATATTACAACTACCCATCGAAGAAAAAGATATATTTGATCTTCAACTACAAATTTCAAATGTTCTCTTACACTCTTGTACCCTATTAAGTGTGCTTTGTCTTGTTACTCATTTGAGAGAAATTAAAAGTGTAGTGCTAGGGTTTACTCTTGCAAATTTACAAAAGGCACTACGCTTGAAAGATAGAGATTGTGCTCAAGTATTATTGAGTGATTGTTGTGTGATAGTTAAATTATGTAAGATCTTATTTGAGCGTCGTAGTTTTACGATTGATAAAAGTAGTGTGAAGTCATTGGTAGAAGGCATTGGTGTTCGTAGAGAGTAGAGGGCAATTCGAACTCCAGGTTATATCATGACTTGATTCCCTCTTACCATATCTCTTTTATTTTCTTACTTATTGTCATTGTTTGATTATTAATCTTGTCCACTATGGTTGCATCTAAAGATAGATTGTTAAGAAAATTCATAATTTGTCATTAACACTCAATTTACCTTCCTCTTGAGTATTAGCCTAGTGTTCTTCAGAGGATATAGGTGATGTAGTGCAAACTGAGGAGTTGCTTGGAAACAACGATAATGATGATGGTGAGGAAGGAGAATACTAGTTGTGGACACTAGAGGAGGTCGCAAAGGAAGAATGACAGGGGTTTCCAATTCCTGATCTATGTAGATGCCGTTAGGAGCTCAAACCTTGTTCAATTCTTTAATGAAAGTATAGATAATGGATATGTGAGATTTAGAGATGATGATAACAAAGGGTAGGGTTTTAGTGATGAATTCAAGGTGGAATGTGCTACGAGAAGCAGGAGTACCTAACTAAGGCAGTAAGGATGCATTACGTAATCAACCATCTTAATTACATTATAATTGAGTCAGATCTGATGGTGTGGTCCATATAATGTTTTAAAAGCTACGTGGGCTGTTTGTAGAGACTTAGTGCATGCTTAAAGAAGTAGGTGGGGTGCTTTAGATAACAAAATTTGAAGGTCTACACACACGTCTAAACCCAATGATAAACCATGATCATCCTTAATTGGACTCAACCACATTGGCTAGATCTATCACAATGGAAGTTTGAAATTCGCTAAATGTTAAGATAAAGGAACTCCAAATAGTAATATGTAAGTAGTTTAATTACATCGTTTATTCGAGGAGAGTTTAAGAGGCGGAGTGTAAAGCGATGGAGATGGTTTGCAGTAGCTAGGAAGAATCATACATATGTTAGGAATATAGAATTAAGAGACTTATTGATGCAGGTAGCTAAATAAGTGAAACCTCGTAAGTTATGTAAGTATTACCAATCAGTTAAGGGTATGACTCCTATTACATGCAGGTATTTCAGAGAGCTTTACCCAGAAAAGTAAACCCTTGCATATGATGGTTAGGTAATGGTACCACCAATATTGCGGAGAGTTATAACTCTACACTCAAGAATGCTAAGTGCTTATCTTGTAAAGAAGGCCTTTTACAACTGCAACGATTATTCCAATAAACACCTAATGGCGAAGTTTTGACAGAATATGTAGCTACGAAGTACAAACTGTTGCGAAAAGCATCCACTAACCACAAACTAGACTTATTAAATTATCATGAGTAGGTTTTCGAGGTTATTACAGCCTTACACCCAACAGTACATGGTCAGAAGGGGGATAATACACACAAGGTAGAGCTAAGAGTGTGTAAATGCACCTGTTAGAAGTAGTAACCATAGTAAGCTGGGAAGAACTTCGAGTCGTCTTTCGTATCGTGTGCTTCTTTGCAGCCATATCTAAGTTGCATTTAAACTCGAACTACAGCTCCGTACTTCAATCGATAACTTTACCTTTGCTGAGCTACTGTCTATCATCAAGTTGAGTTGCCGACTCGTAACTCCATCTTTACTGAGCTGCACTTGATTTCTACAGTTGTTTGTGGCTGGTTTTAACACAATAGCAACACATACATGAGCTCATTAATTGAGCTCTTTTTCTGATGGAGATGCAATACGCATGACTCTGAAGCCCAAGGTCCTTTTGATCGGCCTTCACTAAAAACAAAACAACTTGTCGAGCTGTGCACACTAAAATCCGAGCACTTTCTCAACTTGCCAACCTACAACATAGAGTCACCAATAGGCTTTTTCAAGCTAAGTTAGACAGATTATTGTCATTGACTTAGAGTATCTAATAAATAAAAGGCTTGTTTTCAAAATTCTTTCCCTTTAGTTTAGTATTTAATTTCTTGTAGTTGTTGAGATAGCATATAATACGACACTAATAATAGGCTTATCCAGGGTAAGTTGAATTGATCTCCATCTTTGAACTAACTAAGGGTACATTGCTTACCTTAGAAAACCTTACTAACACCTAGAAGACTCCAAACTTAGGGTAGATTGCACACCCTAAATAACTTTACTGGTACTAACACCCAAGGGACTCTAAACTTAGTATAGATTGCACAACCTAGATAACCTTATTGGTATCAACATCTAGGGGACTCCAAACTTAGATTGCTCACCTTAGATAACCTTGCTGGTATTAACACTCAAGGGACTTTGAACTTATGGTAGATTGCTTACCCTATATGACCTTACAGGTACCAGCACCGAAGGGACTCTAAACTCAGGGTAGATTGCTCACCCTATATAACCTTATCAGTACTATTACCCAGGGGACTCTAAATTAAGGGTTAATTTCCGACCCTACACTTGAGGAGCTTCCAAAGTATCTAAAGGTTGATTTCTCATCCCTGTCAAGCACCCTTGCTGGCATAAACGCCTATAGGACTCCTTTGTTAAGTAGTTGACTACTCGATTTCTTTAGGTATCCCCCAACTCTATACTAACCTTGCAAGTGTGAAACTTAAACACTTGATGAGCCTAATTTAGCTTCTCTAGGCCCTTACCTCTTTAAGCTCCTTCCTTTTAAAACAACTTGACCTCTTTAGCCCCTTACCTTTTTAGGCTCCTTCCTTCTTAAGCTCTCTAACCTTTCTTGATAAGGAAACGTAAGCCTTAGATAAGGTCTTACCATAGCGTAAATGAATCCTTCAAGGCTGTTGAAGAAAAGGGAAATGGGTAATGGAAAATTTAGGGCAGAAACTTTAGCAATTTGTAAAATGCTTGTGGGTGTGATACACTACTCAAGCACTTATGACTAGTATCTTACTGGATGTGACCTACCGATCTAAGGCAATGGGTCGCTTGTTGCACAATCTTGCTTAAGGGTTGAAATGAGTTAGGGTTAGGGTTAGGGTTTTTAACATAGTGAGAAGGAAGAAAATGTGAGTAATTTCATTGATTAAAGAGGAAAGTCTGATTACAACAATGTCATAACAAGGTATTTATACTTGAATGCCTGGGGTAACACTTTAATACACAAAATTACTAAAAAGGGTAAAAACTAAATACCAAAATGTACAAAAAGATAAATGACATATTTGTAACCCTTTTAGAAAGTAAATATTTAGTATCAAATTGTACGTCTAGGGCTCATTGGATACATTTCTTCATAAGGGAGGCTGTAAGAGTTTACACATAATGGTTACTAGTTAGCTCCTAATTGATTATATTTAATATAGTGATTTTTCCTTGAAATTTGGGTTTATTTTAAGAAAATGATACTTGATTAAGTAAAATCTTGATTTTTAGGTTTTGGAATATTTTTTTGGGAATAAAATGAGAAAATAGAAACAAGTTTTACTTAATGTGGAGTTAAATTGAAAAAGTCATGAAGTTGGAAGGGACATGAGCGGTAGCATGATTGTGTTAGTTGTAGAGAAGATTTTTAAGTTGAATAGAGTAGTACACAGTGAGTGACACAACTTGGGAGATACAATTGTGTCCTAAGTTGTGTCAATAGCAAATTTGACAAGACTTGAAAAATATTCATTGAAGCTTTGTTAAATATAGGGGATACGACTAGTGACTCGACTGTATCACTAAGTTGTGTCGTTTACAATGAGAAGAGAAATTTGCATATTTTATAAAAGGGATCCTTAGGGGATTTTTGACACATTTTTCATATGACCTTCAGAGAGACTCTAAGGGTAGAAATGAACAAGAGAGCAGCACACTCTGGAATTTGAGATTAAAGAGATTTTAATTGTTTCAATGGCTTTTCCTTATACCTTTTCATTAGATGTTATTCAAGATTGTTCTTTTGCCATGATTAGTACGCAAATTCATTGTATCTAGTTTTGTAGAACTTAAAATGATAGGAATTTGGCTACTAGGCCTTTAACTTGCAGCTGAGCCCGGGGCTAGATGGACTAGTAAGGTAAATCCTCTTGCTTGACTTCTACCAAAGCTGAGTTTCTCCTTACTGTTGATAAACTCTATATGCCAAGCCATATGACTATCTACCTCTCAAAAGTTGTGTGTTGACTTGAAGAATGTCCAGATAACAGCCAAACCTCGCACCCCTGCTCAGTTATATCCTAGCCAAATACTTGCTTGACATTTCTCTTACCGAAAGGCTAAGAGATCTGCTCTAGACTAATCCTCAGTCACTTTTGCTTAGATGAGCCCATGCTTACTCAGCACCCCTGCTTAGATACGTGATTAGCTCGTACTCTTTTGTTTGCATTCTCCAAAGGCATCACCAATGCATCTCTGCCACGTGTATAGAGACGCGTGTAGAATCTGGTACACTAATCATTATTTTTCTTAAATATTATTTTTTTACCCTTTATATTCTTTATACATTACTTCTTTAGGACAATACCATTTTTCTCTTATCCCTTTTTAAGCAAGTTGTCTTAACTTATCGAGTATAAATACCCCTTGTACTTATAGCTGCAATAATCAGATTATCGTCAATACATTGGACATATTTCCTTTTGTAAACATTGATGTTTACTCTCCTTTCATTCTTATCCTAACCGTTAAGCAAGGTTAGGTGGCGAGTAATCTCATTGGACTAATTCATATGTCATATTGAGCTATGCTGTGAGTCTTTGGAAGTTTCACTGGTGCATCATATCCTTTGGAACTATTTATGGGTTTGCTTACGTTTTCATTCATTTTCATTCGTTCGTACATTTCCCCATTGCCCTTTTCAAGATTTCAGTAATCTTAGATCCATCTCCGTGATTGGTCTTATCCGTTCTTTGCTGCGGTACTCATCATCTTCGTATTGGAGCGAAGGTTTCATTTGGATTGTAGTAGTTGTTCCGAAGTTTTGTTTATACTTTGTTTTGCACGTGTGAAATAGAGGAAGCTTCTGTATTAGTGTAGCTATTGTGTTTGCCGGTTATTAAGCTTTTAGTTTGAAGGAATGTGTTGTGTGATTTAGAGAGATAGTGTTAGCTGTAACACCTAATTGAGGAGTTTGAAGTTAGGATCTATCAGAGTAAAATGATGGGCTGAAGTGTTAATACTAGTGCTGGGGATGACAATAGTGGTGTTGTCCACCATGGTCGACAATCTCTTGGTACTCTAAGAAACACGGACGAGAGACTTCATGAGGTAGCTAACTTCTTAGTGGATTTAACCCAAACAGTTCATGCGTTGGCTTATCTACTTGCAGAAGTTGCAGTTAACGCCTTACAAGCTACTCGACCTCCAAGAGGTCAAAACTCAGCTCGATAAGTTCAAGATAGAAGAGTAAGCGGACAAGTAAGAAGAAGGATTGACTTGAGAGATTTGGATAAAGAGGACAGGGAAGAGTATTATGAAGAAGAAGAGTGCGCTCGAGTACTTAGAGCATCTAATCATGTGAAACTTCGGATTCCGAGCTTCAATGGGTTTGGAAGTGCGGATGAATACTTAGATTGGAAGGAGAAGGTGGAACATTTTTTTGACTATTACCAATATGAAGATTACGAGAAAGTGAGAATTGTTGCTGTTGAGTTCTTTGGATATGCCGCCATGTAGTGAAAGAATTTCCAGGCTATAAGGAGATGAGAAGGATACGGAGAGATCAATACTTGGCTTGAGGTGAAGAGAATACTTAGAAATATATTTTGCTGGATACTTATTTATAAGACAATTTTATTCAACTTTAGGAGCTGAGACATGGAGGCCAAACTGTTGACGAGTATGTCCAGGTTCCTTATTGGATTGAGAAATGACATTTAAGATATTGTAGAACTCTAACAATTTACCATAATGAATGAAGCCATTCGAATTGCTCAATGAGTGAAAAGGTAGAGAAAGAGCTGAATGTCAACTTAATTATCGACTAGTCGACTTGTTCAATCAATCTGACCTATTCAGGGAGGCTACTAAGGTTGGTCGAGTATTGAGCCAATCCAATAAGTCGATGTCAGGACTGACCAGAAGGGCCGAACAAACGGTGACGTGTTGACTAGAAAATATGAGAAAGGACAAGGATCTAGCAAGAAAATGAGTTAGATCAAATGCTTTGAGTACTAAGGTTTCGGACATATGGCTACTCAGTGCCGAAACCGAAAGACTATGGTCATCAAGAGAGACGTACCCAAGTTGGAAGTGGAAAGTATTGATGAGGAACCCGAGGAGAAGAGCACTACTAAGAAAGAAGTTTCTCAGGAGAATGAACTAATTGAAGAGGATGTGTTTGTGGAGGACTTAGATCAATTGATCTTGGTTGTCCGATGTGCAATGAACTTGGAACCCTTATGTGAGGAAAAGTAGAGAGAGAACTTGTTCCATATCACTTGTAAGGTGAATGATCAGGTATGTGCTCTCATTGTATAAAGCGATAGTTGTACTAATTTGGCTTCAGTTAATCTGATTACAAAATTGAAGTTGCCAACTATTGTACACTCGAGGCTATTTAAGTTGCATTAGTTGAGTGAGAAGGAAGCATTATATGTCACTTGGTAAGTATTACTACCGATCACAATCGGAAATTCTTCGACGAGATTCTTTGCGATGTGTTGCCTATGTTCGCTTCATACGTGTTGCTTAGTCGAGTACGGTTATTTGATAGGATGGTTATTTATGATGGATACAAGAACACATATGTGTTTGAGAAGAATGGCAAGAAGATTAAGCTAAACCTGATGTTATTGAGTCAACTTAACAAATTGAAGAAAACTCTGATGATGAGTAAAGCCGAGCTCTAAGAGACCGTTAAAGCTAACATGTCGACTCTCATGTTGGTCAGGCGTCTATTAGAGTTGAAGGATTGGGGTAAACTGCCCTTGGAAGTAAGAGAGTTGTTGGATGAATATGCTGATCTGTTTTCAGAACAATTGCTCGAAAGGTTACCCTCTATTTGAGGCATACAATAATACATTGACTTAGTGCTCGGCACCGCCTTACCAAATAAGTCGGCTTATTGGATGAGTCCTGAACAAACTTCTAAGCTATAATGACAAGTCAATGAGCTACTTGAGAGAGGGTATGTTAGGGAAAGTCTCAACCCTTGTGTTGCTTCGGCACTTCTAGTGCCAAAAAAGGATGGTACCTGGCGAATGTGTATTGACAGCTGAGCTATGAACAAGATAACGATCAAATACTAGTATCCTATCCCTAAGTTGGAAGACATATTGGATGAATTGAGTAGAACTAAGATCTTCAGTAAGATTGATTTGAAGTTTGGCTACCATGAAATTCCCATGAGGCTGGGAGATGAGTAAAAGACTGTGTTCAAAACTCAGCATGGACTCTATGAGTGGATGGTTATGTCATTTGGCTTGTTGAATTCTCCAAGCACTTTCATGTGATTGATGAACCACATGTTTAGAAATCTAATGGGATAGTGTGTCGTGGTCCACTTTGACGACATCCTAGTGTACAATGTCGACATATCGAGTCACTGTGAACATCTCCATGTCGTATTGAATGTCCTCTGTATCGAGAAATTATTTGGCAATCTTAAGAAATAGTGTTTTTATTAGGAGGAAGTGGTATTCTTGGGTTATGTAGTAAGTAAAGGAAGCTTACAAGTAGATAACAAAAAGATTCAAGCAATTGTCGAGTGGCTGAATCTTACTACTTGTGCCGAGGTGAGGAGTTTCCATGGATTGGCCTCCTTCTACAAAAGATTTATAAGGAATTTCAGTACCCTTACCGCACCCCTTATTGAGTTGATGAAGAAGAACACTAACTTCAAGTGGGGAGAAAAGGTGGAGAGAAATTTTACCTGACTTTGAGAAAATATTTGAGTTAGAATGTGAGACGTTAAGCATTGGAATAGGCATTATCTTAATGCAAGAAGATCGACCAATTGCCTACCATAGTGGGAAGCTTAGGGGACCTCAACTAAACTACTTTGTGTATGATAAAGAACTCTTAGCATTAATCTAAGCACTGTAAGTATGGTAGTATTATCTACTGTCAAGAGAATTTGTCATTTATATTGACTATGAATCTTTAAGGTATCTCCGAAGTCAAACAAAGTTGTTGAAGTAGTAGAAGGTGGGTCGAATTCCTTGAGAGATTTAATTTTGTAATAAAATACAAAAAACAAAAGAGCAACGTGGTTGTAGATGCTCTTTCGAGATGATATGCGCTCCTAACTGAACTGCAAATCGAATTATTTGGGTTTGTGAGCATTAAGGAACAATACTCTAGGATCCACATTTCAAGCCTATACTTGTGTGTTGTATCGATAAAAGGATAGTGGACGAGTATCATATGGAAGATGGATACTTATTTTAAGGTGGGAAATTATGCGTACTGACCTGTTCACTAAGGGAGTTGCTGATCAGGAAAGCCCATAGCGAAGAACTCTCCAGACATTTTGGGGAGGGGAAGACGTATGAGCTATTAAGTAGGCATTTCTTCTGGTCGAAGATGAGGCGAGATGTGTACTAAGTTGTTGAAGGCTGTGTAGTATGTAAGAGGGCTAAACGCAGAGTCAAGTAAGGGAAAGCAATGCCTTTGCTTATTCTGATAAGACCGTAGATTGAGTTGAGCATAAACTTTGTTCTTGGATTACAACGAACTGCCCAAGGCATAGATTCTGTAATGGTTATTGTGAATAGGTTTAGTAAGATGACACATTTTATTCCTTGCTCTAAGACTAATGATGCATTAGCTATTGCTTCTCTTTTTTTGTAGGAAATTGTTTGGTTACACTGTATGCCAAGAAGTGTAGTATCAAATAGATATCCAAAGTTCTTCAGCCATTTTTAGAGAACTTTGTGGCAATGGATAGACGTATAGCTAAATAGAGGAAGCCAATCGTACTTTGGGATCATTGCTCCAAGCTACAGTGGGAAAAAACTTAGTTGATTGGGACGTTTGCATACTAGTGGTTGAATTTGCTTACAACCAAACAATACATAATACCACCAAGTAGAGCCCCTTCGAAGTTGTCTATGGTTTTAATCCTAAGTTGCCCCTCTATTACACCCTTGTAACTATATCTAAGCAAGAAGACCCTATCGTAGGAGCCTAAGCACAGTCCTTTCAACATATCTACAATAAAATTACTCGACAGATCAACCAAGCCACCAGAAGAATGCGAGAGAAGGCCAAGGGTAAGACAACTAAACAATTATAGCCTAGACACTTAGTCTGGCTACTCTTGAGCAAGGAAAGGCTTTTGAGCAAGATGAGGAATGAGTTATCTAAAAGGGTTGAGGGACCCTTCAAAATCCTCTAGAAGATCAATGGCAACACCTATAGGTTGGAGCTGCCCATAGATTATGGAGTTTCGGATATTTTAAACATTGCTGACCTTAATTCATATCACCCTAATGGAGAACTGAATGAAAAACTAGTCGGATTTAATCCCAAATCCAAATCAACCCAAAGGGAATGATAGGAATCTAGCTATTGGGCCTTTAACCTGTAGCCGAGCCAAGGGCCAGAGGGACTAGCAAGGCGAATCCTCCTACTCTAACTGACTTTCGTCGAAGTAGAGTGTCTGCTAATTGCCGATCAACTCTATATGCTGAGTTGTATGACTATCTAACTTTCGGAAGTTGTGTGCTAACTTAAAGAATGCCTAGATAACAGCTAAACCTCGTACCCTTGCTTAGTTATATTTGAGCCAAACACTTGCTTAGCATCACTCTTGCCAAGAGGCTGAGAGATCTGCTTTAGACTAACCCTCAGTCACTCTTGCTTGGATGAGCCCATGCCTGCTCAGCACTCCCACTCGGATACCTAATCAGCTTGTACTCTTTTGTCTACATTCTCCAAAGGCATCATCAATACATCTCTACCACGTGTACAGGGCCATGTATAGAATCTACTACACTAATCATTATTTTTCTTGAATATTCCTTTTTTACCCTTTGTATTCTTTATACATTACTTCTTTAGGACAATATCCTTTTTGTCTTTTCCATTTTTAGGTAAGTTGCCATAACTTCTTAGGTATAAATACCCCTTATACTCTTAGTTGCAATAATCAAATTATCATCAATACACTAGATATATTTCCTTTCATAAACATTGTTGTTTACTCTCCTTTCACTCTTATGCAAATTTAAGTAAGACTAGGTAGCGAATAACCTCACTGGACTAACTCATGCATCATATTAAGCTATGTTGTAAGTATTAAAAAATTCTACTGGTGCATCATATCCTTTGGAGGTGTTTTGTAGGTTTGCTTACTTTTTTCAATTATTTTTGTTCATTTGTACATTTCCCCATTACCTTTTTCAAGCTTTCGTTAAGCTTGGATCCATCCTCGCAACCGACCATGTCTATTCTTGGCTGCGGTATGCATCATAAAATTGCCATATGATGCTGAGTTTATTAGATCTAATGAAGATCTCTATTTTCTTTGATTCAATTATATGTGCTTATTTGCTTTATATTGATATTTACTAAGGTATTGATCTAATATTTGATATTGCGAAAGGAAATCGAGAGATTGCTTGTATGATTAGATCTAAGCATAATTAATGAAGATTATTGCAAATTTAGAGATAAATTGTGAAGTCTTTTTATATCTTGATTGATAATTTTAAGAAAATTTATTATTTTTTAATGCAACATTTAATTATACTATTGAGAAGAGATTCTAATAGGTAATTTAAATACTAAGGTTAATAGAGTTAAGAAAGTTGTTAGCTTTATTAGGGAATTCTTCTAGTAAAAGAAATTATAGATTTAATTAGATTATCTTTTATAGAAGTTGCATGTGTAATTCCAAGAGAAGCAAAATCTAGATACGTAGTTCAATCTTGAATTAATTTTCTAAATTACTTTCTTTCTTGTTAATTTCCTTAGTTGAGTCTTGATTAGTTATTAATTTAGTCATTAGCAGCAATGTAGTTTAATTTCTTGAATTCGAATTTGCTAGTTCGATAATAAAAAAAATAGTTAATATCAATAATCATAGTCTTACCAGTTGTTAACTGTTTTAGATAAGGTTGGTAGCTATAGGTTTCATGGATAGCTCGACATCTTGACCTCGACAAGTTTGGACATGTGGAGGTTGATCTATAGAATAAGTCAAGGGGGTTAGCTTTGGGCTCCTAAGTTGCTCGGATTGACCTTAGTTGAATGTTAAGATAATACTCCTTGTGCCTTGGTTCCTCGAATGTGCCAATAGGTTGGCTTTGTAAATTAGGTCAACCTCTTCAACATTTGGTTGATAATTGAGGATCTCATAGGTCAAGTTGGCTAGTCCTCTTGCTCGGGATTGTGTGAGGGGTCTTGAAGGTTGATTCCTATTATTCCCTTTAGGTTGTTTAGGATTTGGGATCGAATCCTTGAAGTTCTCTGTAGGAGTGTCTTCCTTAGATAGATATGGGTTCAAGTTGGCAATGTTGAAGACATAAGAAACTCCATACCATTCAGGAATCTCAAGCTTATAAGTGTTATCGTTGATCTTCTAAAGTACTTAGAAAGGTCCTTCAGCTTGAGGTAAGAGCTTGCTCTTCCTCTTGTTAGGAAACCTTTCCTTTATGAGATATAACCATACAAGATCTCTTGATTAGAACAATTTCTTTTCTCTTTGCCTTTAGTTTTCTTGTGATAATGTCTCAACAGCTTAGTTTGGTTGCTCAATGACTCTCTAGAAAATCTATTGCAAGGTTTTAGCTTGATCTTCAAATTTAAGGTCACTTAACTCAATTATGGGCACTGTTGTCTCATTAAGGGGTAGCTTTGGGTTGAAAGCATAGACAACTTCAGATGGGATCTTCCTTATAGTACTATGAATAGATCATTTGTAGGCAAACTCTACAATAGATAGGCAAGTATCTCAATCAGCTTGATTTCTTCCAACAATAGCTTAAAGAAGAGAACCTAACATTTTGTTGACTACCTCTGTTTGACTATCAGTTTGTAGATGACATAAAGTGCTGAACAGCCATTTGGTCCTTAGTTAATGCCATAGGCTCTTCCAAAAATGGCTAAAAACTTTAGGGTCTCTATTAGATACAATACTTATTCAGACTCCATGAAGCTTCATGATCTCTTACAAAAATAGAAAATAAATAGCCAAAGCATTATTAGTTTTGTTACAGGGCACAAACTTTGCCATTTTGCTAAACTTATCTACTACAACCATTACAACATCCTTCCTTTGTGTTGTTCTTAGCAAACTAAGAATAAATTCCATGTGTGGATTAATAAGTGGTTTGGCCAACATAGGTAAAGGCATAGCTTTCCCTTGCATAGCTCAGGATTTGGCCTCTTTACAGGTTACATCTCTCTTAACAACTTGGTGTACATCTCTCAACATTCTAAGCTAATAAAATCTCGACTTCAATAGCTCATACATTCTCCTTTCTCCAAAATGTCCTAATAATCCTTCACTATATGCTTTTCTCACTTCCACTAATGCCTTGAATAAATAAGAATTTGCCCCTTTTGATATAGTGAAATGCTATACTACCAATTGACTCGCTTACAAGTAAAACAACTGAATTTTAGTGGAAACCATGAATGTTGGCAAGCGTACCGGTCTGTTGATAGTGTAAGGAGATTAACTAAGGTTCTATTTTGTGGTGAAGGAAAAAATAGAGTTCAGAAAGATAACTAAGTATTAGATTTTGATAATTTAACTCTAATCTAGGTAAATCAATTCAACAATTTCAAAAGAAGGCATGCAAGTTATATAAAATAAAGGAAAGACTATAATGGAATTAAATGTGGATTTTAGCAAATTTTTTGGTATTGGGGAGTCAATTTCTTTATAAAAGATATATGAGGAGTAAGCAAACGATCATTTGAGATCATTGTAGCCGTGCTATTAGAGTATTTATGATAGTCTAAACATGGTTTTGCTTACAATCACAAGAATTTATCCCACTTTAGTTTTGTAAATTCTATTGTATGGTAAGAACATTATATTACTAATCTCTTATCTACACTATTAGCTAGTCATTCAAGTCTTGTCACTACTTAAATAATAATGTGTTAGAATTGATTTATCATTCTAACCCATTTTATTTCAGGGAGAGTACAAGGATTGTAGCCTTAAGTCTTAAGAACTACCCATCCAAATTAGGAATCCTAAATTTTACTTGGGGTTTTCGAATCCTATTACAATTTCTAGACCCTATTTGGTAAACAAGGGGAGAGGCTCAATGTGTGGAAACCACTACCTAGCTTGTCAGTAACCCAACACTCGAGTTGTACCTAATTTTTCCGTAGAACTAAGTAAAATTCCATGATTACACTATCAAAATACAAGAACATCAATAGCCATGACTACTTCATCATGTTCACATACTATGATAAGTACATAAACACTATTCATCATATTCATGGAAGATAAACACTCAACATATAATACACATGAATATGAAAGTAAATATTGCATTAAACATGAAAATGGTAAAGAGAACGTTACAAAATCGAGCTCTTTAACTTTAACAATGGAGTTCCTCGGGATTTCCCCCACAATCTCTATAGATGCAATGAAAATCAATATATCTAAATCTTGAAAAGAGCTAAAATCCACTAGAAATCCACTATAAATCTACACTGTAAGCATAAAAATACAAGAAAATGCTATGGAAATCATAGAATTGCACTAGAACTAATCTAAGATAATCTAAGGAGAATGAGAGTGGCAAAGCTAAAACCTTAGACCCTAGCAATTTCCCAAACAAGCTTGTAGCAAAATTAAGGAGAAAGACTTTTGTATCAGATTATTATCGGCAAGATAGTAAGTTAGGCTACCATCAAGCTTGTGGTCATATATCAACTATCAGTCCTTTTGATCCATAATGAAATGGCGCATTTAATTTCCAGGGGTTTAGTATGATGTCTTGATGGTAGTTGTATACCGCCGTGATGGTAGCTAGGACTACCGCCATGATACTTGCGAATGTTCAGTTCTCGATGCTAGTAAGTGCAACAGCTTAATGGTAGCTCAAGTCGGTCCCTTAAGTCTTCTACTGGCAAGATGGTAACTGGGGCTACTGTCAAGTCTAGGTATAGTCCAATATTCTTACCGCTTTCTTCGCTTTTGTTCTAGATGCCGGCTTGATAGTAGCTAGGATTATCATCCTATCGGTGGTCTTTACTCCATGTGTTCTTTTTCTTCTTTCTTCCAATTTCTTGAGTGGGGGCTACCATATGGTAGCATTAGGATGGTAGTTGATATGGGGTAAGTACACCTATTAGTTTTAATATATAGCGGATATAAGTCTAAGTGTCGATCCCTTAGGGACTATTGTAGTCGCTAGTGCTTCATCCTTGCCTTAATATCTAACCTTGATAATTCAATTCAAGAACGAATTCTAGAAAATATAAATTTAAATGAGAACTAATTAAACTAAATTAAAATAACTAAATTGAAAAATAAACAAGAGTTAAAGAATTAAATCAAGAATGCAAGAAAAACACATAATCAGATATTGATCCATCGTATGAAGTTACGTAGTTGATTAATCTCATCTTAGATTTATTGGACGGTAAGAATTCCTAATTTAAACTAACATCTTTTTCAAGATTGCTAACCTTAATTCTAAGATTCTAACCGAAATCTCTCTCCGATTATAAATCCTAGAATCCCACTAAAATCTATAAATTTTACTATTAAGTTGCCTTAATCCCAAAGAATTTATGATGCCTGTCTCTAGGGTTACATGAATTCTTTTCAATTACACGTGATCTTTTTATATGATCATCTCTTGAACTCATGCATAAAATCAAATATTTGAATCAATAGCTGGCAATACCAATTCAAATAACAATGAAAGCAATATAATTGGATCGCAATAATCTGAAAGTCATTGACTAATAAAAAAGAAACAAAAATCTATAACATAATTTTAAGGTTTCTCAATATCTAATCTAACTAAATTAAAATATCTCAAAAGAAAAGAAATAAAAGGAACCGTAGTTCTAATCTCCTAAGAATTTTTGTGAGTCCCCTATTTTTACAAGCCTTTTCTATTTATAGCATATGAAATATTGTCAATGGTTTTAATAATAA
The DNA here is from genome assembly GCA_024138005.1 of Lumnitzera racemosa. NCBI lineage: Eukaryota > Viridiplantae > Streptophyta > Magnoliopsida > Myrtales > Combretaceae > Lumnitzera > Lumnitzera racemosa. The sequence continues at coordinate 88,975,819 of JAMXBC010000010.1, read as the reverse complement.
TAAAACATTGAACATGGCCGTGGCCATACCATGTCCATGTCCATTTCATTGTGTATCTTTTTGTTTATATCTTCAATTGTTCGGCAACTTCCAAAGCACGCGTTGAATTCTTGCTTTTCCAATTTGCTCCATGACGTCATGGACTTCGGAATCGGGTGGAACAGAGGTTGACTTCAATTAGTAGCTTTATTGATACCATGCCCTGGATGACGAAATTCGATTGCATGCGAAGTTCAATTCCAAATTCTGGTCTTTCGTGGACTTCATAATTCAATCCGAGACTTCGGCTTTAATTCATGGACATAGGCGATCATTATATGGACTTTTATTGAGCAATATGCATTCTTGAACTTTGGAACATGCTCTGCAAATTGAAACATGGGCTTGGTCTTTCAATTAACGTAGCCGACTTCCACTTGCAAAAGCTGGACCAAAATGCCCCAATGCAAGGGGTTAGATCTCTCTTGAACTCATCCCTATGTATATTTCTCGAATCTACATATTTTTCCTAAAAATAAAAAATAAAAATACACATATTAGTATAGTATAAAGTTAAAATAAAATATTAACAAATTAACACCATGAAGTAATAATATAGAGGACTATAGTCCAAGATTGTCAATCCCACAAGGATTGAACACTAACTCATTCGTACTAAATCACTCTATTTAAAATTAAATAACAATGGTAGTGATAAATTAAAGGATTAAAGGAATTTTAAGAAATAAGAACTAATTAATACTAAAATCTAATAATGCAACTAATTAACAAAAAGCATAAATAACCACAAAAAGTTATATCTAGACTCTAATCACCAATAGATTAACATGCAGTAGCCGAGAGTTTCTAATGTATTCATTATTTTTATTGACTGGAGGAATTCAATCGCTAAAATAATACGAATCGCTTCTCTATTAATTTCTAATCCTAATTATATTCTATATGAATAACTTCTATAGTTGAACTATTTAGAACAACATTAAGAACATAAATTTCATAAACAATAAACAAGATATCAATAGTAATTTTGGAAGAAATCTATAACTTATCTTTAAGCTTATAGTAAATCTCTTCATTTATGTTAGATCTGTTTATGTATTGAAGTCACTAGACCAATAATTGCATTAGAATAATTACAATTAAAGTATGCTACATGTTACCTCAAGGTTACAGGTCTAGATATCGATGATTCTAGGCAACAAACATGATAAAAACAAGAACTTTCACGATAAAATCAATAAAACCTTAAGAAACATTTCTATTATATCCTTATGGCATCTCTCCTCTTTTTGTATTTGTGTTTGGAACTATTTATATTGTCATAACAAAATAATCTTCAAATGGCAAGTCTACTAGTAGGAATACGATCTTAAAGTATGGGCATGGACTACTCCTTGCAATAGTTCTTCAAGAAATTGACTTAAATTTAATGAAGAAAGGATCATTCCCATTGAGTTGGACTGTAGTCTCATACTTAGGCAAAAACTCTTTAAGTTTTGATTGGAAATTGAGGATACAGGCTTCATAGCCATAGAACATGGCTGTAAAGATCAACTATGGTCTTCTTCTTCATTAATTCTTGGACAGATCCTCTTTAACACTTGCTATCCTTGAGCATTCTTTAAAAAAGGTGAAATTTCCTTAAAAATATCACATAAATTCTCTTCTTTTCACCTTATATTGCTTCACCTGAGTCCTAAAATCAAGAAATGACTTAAATTAGTAGGAAAATCATTGAAATTAACTCAAAATATTCAGGAAAATAACATATGAGATGAGTGTAAAATTACACTTGTCAAATCTCTCCACACTTAGACATTTGCTTGTCCTCAACCAAATTAATTAATCAATCCTTAACAGGGATTGAGAAATCAAGACAACATCTCCAAATGAACCTACTATTATTTGGGATATTGGAAAAAAAAATCGAATCAACCTTGTCATATGATAACAGTTAACGCATCCCTAAAAAATTACTAGTAACTTGTATGATCTTCTCCCTTCTCACTTTTCAACGCACCCTAGATGCAAATATTAGAATTCAATGGCTAATTCTTGTAAATTAACATTTGATCATGTAACTTAACCAAGGATTCTCTCATGAATTAGTTTCATGTTATTTAATTGGGTAAAAATCATACATGACTCCCTTACATTTAGCTAAGATGTATATAAATCTCTTTCTAACCTTGCTAAGCACCATAATTAAGAGCAAATACATTTTGTATCTCTTATCCCTGCTCATTTCCCTAGCATACATTTCTGTTGTTAGGCTATTCAATTCAATTAATTAACAACTCTTATTAGTAGTAGGAAAGTACCTTGCTCTTTTGAGGGACCAAGGTTGATCCTTATTAATTTACTTCTTTCTAATTTTATATTGCTAATAGGAAAGAACCTTGAGTAAGGCTGATCCATATCAATATTTCTTTTCTTATTGTTTCTTTCCTAGTAAATTGCTAGTGGAAAACATTCTTGCTTTGCTAAGGGACTGAGATTGATCTGTACCAATCGCTTTTTATCATATTATTCTTATTTTATACATTTAACTTTAACAATTTAAAATTTTCAAGGGAAATTATAAGAGACAAGTTTTATTTACTTTTTACTCAGGATTATAGGGCTCTAAAAATAAAAAAGGGATAAGCATATATTTAAGTAAACTTTAAAAGCAGCATAAGACTAACACTTAATCATAATTTTAATTAATTAATGCCTTGAAATCCTAAGCTAAATAACATGTAACTTTTGTTCCACAAGAATTCCACCATTCAATTCTAATAATGTATACACTGTGCAATAGTATGAGACCCAGTCTTCGACTTATTATTTGAGACCTAAAGTAATGGACCACCTTTACTACACGTGGGAGTATAGCTAATGAAAGTAATAAAGTAAAGTCATTAACAAAAGTTCAAGAAATAGGTTAAGTTGGATGATCATACCTGAACTATTCAATACTGATGCGAATTAGAGCGTTTGGAATAATTTAAGGTCTTCGGACAATTTTGCTTGAATTAGACCAAATTTAAATATAACTTCATAAAAGTTAGACAAATAGCTTTGGTAATATCAATTCCTTAAAATAAGGTGTTTATAATATTTAATTTTAATAAAACGTATTTTTTCCGTGTACGATTAGTAATTATCAGAAATTTGAAATTAGAGTTCCGAATGATTACGGAATTTTAGAGATAAATTATATATATAATAAAAATATTACATGACATAAAATAATATATATAATCTATGTATATGCCTCGTGTGTAATTATTATGTATATATGTGTACCCGGAACTAATTAAAATACCTCGATAAATTACATTTTAAGCCAAAATAGGCATAGGAAACTATAAAAAATTAATAAAAAAACCACAAAGGACACTAAGGCAGTTGGAAATCATCCTACGAGGTATTCAATTCAATTAATTAATAATAGTTTCCTATGCCTATTTTGGCTTAAAATGTAATATAAAAAAAAACCACAAAGGACACTAAGGAAGTTAGAAATCATCCTACGAGGCATGTGAAAGTATTAGGATAGGTAGGAGTGATTTAATGAAGCAAAACATGCGATTTATAAAATCAAAATTGAAGAAGAGAGACAAGAAATATATAAAACTTACCTAAAAGCTTTAGAAATAATTCCAAAAACAATCCAAAATTCATACATGCAAGTAGGAATTTAAGAAAAATAGAGCTAGGTTTTGGAGTTTAAAGGGTTGAATTTAGGAAAAATAGCAAAATTGGGATGCGAAATTGAGTAATAGAAGGAACAATGGCATAGAGAAAATCTGGGAACTTACTACTACCACCACTCGATGGAGGAGCTAGCGCCTGGAGCTGCCGACAAACCCTCTACTACCGGAGGTGGTCGAAGTCGTCAAAGCCGATAAGGTCTAAATTTAACTAGATTTTACTTAAATTATTAAAAATATAAATAATGCCCAAAAAATTATGGAAAAAATTTATTCCTACATATTTTCGTTTATAAAATCTAGGAAAAATATTATTTTGTATAAATTTGATAGTTATAATATACATCCTTAAGAAATTGGCAAATCAAACAATTTTCGATACTGAAATAAATAGGCCTAACGACGTAGTTTCACCTTCGAAATTTTTCTACAAACTATTCTATGTTAATATTGAATTACTATGAAGAGCTTTCTGATAAAACTATTTTCTAAATTTTTATGTGATTTTTGAGCTTAAAATAGTGTATTTTAGTGATAATAATATGTCTCTTTTGATATTTCTACCTAAATATTGAGTTTGAATCATATTTAGAGTATAGATATTGTTCTGAAGCGATTTAGATTGATTGTTATAGTAAGAAGTTGAGGGAAGTTAGGAGTGGCCTTCAAAATGGAAGTTGGTATTTAAATAATTTAGTGTATTTGAAACAATTGATGAATTGTGATGGGAATTGGGAAGAAATGAAGTTAAGGAATATTTGTTCAAGTGGTACTTGTTATTTAAAACCGATTTCATAATTGTAATTTGGAAGAAAGTAAGTAAATAAACTAAGTTTAGGATATTATTAAAATGTAGCGGATGATTTAGAGGCTTTTGGTAATGAATAATGCATTAAATTGATGCTCAAACAGTAGGTTAGAGGCATGAATTATAAAGTAATGGGAAAAAAGGGGAAACAAAGGATTCATTAGAGGATGATTTTATTAAAAATCTTATAGCTAATAGAATTAGAGGATAGCTTAGAGGATAATTTAGTAAGGACCTTAAACTGAAGAAAATCAGAAGCTGTGTCAAAGGATAAAACTTATATCATGAATGACCCTGGTTTAGCTTAGATGGTAACTTAAAGGATTTTCAACTAGAGAAAATTGCTATAGAATTGCTCAGAACCAAACTTAGAGGATTTATCAATTTTAGAAAACTTACAAAATTCATTGATTAGTCAAGGAATTATGATTTGTAAAAGAGGATAGTGTAGTAAGAAGTTGTTTCGGAAGTTAACTTAGAATTAAACTCAGAGACTAAATTGGAACCAACTTATAATGAACTAATTACCAAAAAGAGAGAATTTAACTAGTATATGTATATTTATATATACTCATGACTTGTAATTGATTGTTAAGTGAATTCATGGAAGAGGAAGCCTATGTTAGCGAGTAAGATTGGGAATATATTGCTAGCCAGGTAAGTGGATATTTATGTATGCTTGAGTAGACTTATGCCTACTCTTAACTTTGTGTTCTCTATGATGTAGTGTCTTGACTGAACATTAATTGTAAGTTGATGTGCTATTTGATGGCTTGGTTGAAATTGGTTATGAATTGATGTGTCACTTAGTGAGTTATGTTACTTGTTATATTGTTTGCTAATTGACTGGTGACATGATATGAAACTTCGTTATATGTTGATGCTAATGAATGCATATATGACATTTGCTGGGATTCATGTTATCTTAGAAAAGAATCTATGAACTAACTCTATCTCTTAAGTTTTCACCTAAGTGAACTCGATAGTAAGATCTTAGAGTTGATAAAACTACAAAATAAAGGATTGGTAACAAGTGATAAATAAGTTTACTTGGATTTGATAGGTTTTGCTTGGTGTGCAATATAATGCATTTAGGGTATGGCACAAAAAAGGACCTATGGGTTAAGTTTTCTGAAAACTAAGATGTTGCTAAGTTGGTTTCCATATTAAAAGCTGGATTTATCAAGTGAACTACTTGATTTGTAAAAGTTGGGTTTTAGAAATGTTTGCTAGGTTCCTAAATTTATTCTAAATGCCTTGTTTCAGTTGACCAAATTAGATGAGTTACTAGGCTAGGCTAGGATATTAGTACTAATGCATGCCATGTGTATGAGCTTAATACATTCTTGTTGCATTTGCATTGCTTAGCTAGGAAACTATAAGATAATGTAATTGGACTAACTACTAAAATGATGTACTTGTTGTTTTGCTTATTATTATGTGTTTATCCATTCTCACTTAGCTTGCAGTAGTTGGGGAGATAAGTTTCTCTTATCCTTAGGTTACAGATAAATAAATAGAAGTGGTAAGGAGACTTCGAAAACTTTACCTGAAGATAGGCTCTAGAGAGGACTCATTGACTACATGATTTGCCTCGAGTAAATGAAGAGAGCTATTCAAGAAAGCTATAGGTGTTATTTGACAAAAAATTTAGTATAGTTATGGAAGTTTAGAAATATGTATTTGTAATAGAGATTCTATGTTGTATAAGAAGTGTAGGTAACTGTAATACTCTACGTATAGCTTACTAATGTGAAAGCTTTTGCTGTTGTTGGTCATATTGAATGAGAAACTATTTGGAAGTAGTTGTGTATGAAATAAAAGAGTAGGTTGAATATAGGTTCTGCCTTATCCTTAACTTAAGGATGGTTGTAACAAACCGTCTTCGAGTATTAAGAGTTTAAGAAATTTTTTTAACTAAACACCTAAAAGGCAGGGTGTTACAAATAGTGACTTAAGAAAAATTAAATATAAACCCTGTTTACTATCAAGATGGGATTGCAAACTCAAAAAAAGTTGGGGTTAAAATTAACAAATTGATTGAAAACTAACAATTTGATTTCTTGAATAATGGTAGGATACCCCTTCCCTACACTTAATTTAGTACATTGTCCTCAATGTACATTATTTTAAATCATAAGAAAAATAAATGTGCATAAGGACAAAAATTTAAAGTATAGTAGAGAAGAACATATTAAGGAGAACGACACTTCCTTGGATGAATTTAAATTGCGTGAATGTCCATGAGAATTTGTCTTGAATGATGTCAATTTGGTGGCTTGAAAGAGACATAAACAAATAAACTAAAAAGAAAGAAAGAAGAGCATATGCAACAAAAGGGAAAATTTTATTACTTCATTGATAGAATAGAACATTGAACATAAACTCAAAAATAAAAAAACATGACAATTCATAATTGCACTTAACTAAAACTTATTCAAACTAAACACATAAACATGAAAATTGAAAAGTAACAACTAAGCAAAAATAGTTCAACACTAAGCATTTAGAAGAAGTCTAAATCTTCTTCATTGTTCTCATCCTCGGATTCAATGTTGATCGGTTCCTTCAGCTCATCTCCTTTAGATGTTGGTTCCCCCTCCTCATCCCTTAAGTCCATCCTTGTTGCTACGTTGATTAGTTCCTCATAGATTGGTGGCAAAATTTTCATCTTGGGTTAGTCGGTAAGGTTGCTGCAAAACTCTACTATCCTTGTCTAGCACCTGAATAATCTTCTAAGAGATTGTTCAAAAATCTCATGGAAAGTGACTAATTTTTGTACATCCACCTTTGATGTCTTAACTTCTCGTACCAAAACTTCTTGGTTATTGGAGTTTTCGGCTTCCTTCTGTTTAGAGGGTGTCTTGTCAATGTCATCTTGGAGAAATTCCATCTAACAAAAAGTGGATAGAGACATAGCGGCGACATCTCTAATTATGGTTAATTGTGGGTTATCGACAAGGAGCTTGAGTTGCTTAGTTGGAACCAAACAAATGGTTTACATTCTATTTGGTTCACTTAGGTGTTAGTTGCTTGGTGTCTCATGTAAAAGGCTAAGGTGATGGCTAAGTTAATTGAATACCCTTTAACTAAGTAGTGTTGTGTTTGTTGGTGTATCATATCCTCCAAGTAACATCATGGAAGTTACTGTGTTGACAACTTTTCCATTCTATAGTCTTCAATATCTCAAAAGACCTGCTTTGTTACCGTTCCCTATGGTAAGCCCTAGTGATTACTAAGCTCCTAGGTACATCAGAACTCCAGTGTTAGTTCCTTATAGACAAGTTCTTGAATGTTGAATAATTTCTCCTAGCTTCCCTTCTTCACTATGGTATGGGTTTTGCATTTTGTGTTGGCTAATTTAAGTATTTCCCAATCTATGAAGTTAGAACGGGAAAAAAGGTTTTCTTAGTAAGGTTCTCATATCTAGATTTATGGTCGAGGTTATCAAATTCTAGCATATGTTTTGGGTGAAGTGTAAATGTAGTTAGAGGTTCCTCTTTTAACATGGGTTGAAAAAAATCTTCTTGTGGTGCGATTGGTGGTTCTTGGGTTTGTAGGCACCATGGATTATGTTGAGAGGTTTTCTTTTTCCCTACACTTAGTTCTTTAACTTAGTGAGTGACATATTTAGGAATACAATGAAGCATTCAATATTGAAAAGTACATATAAATAACACTTACTTGGATTGATATTGTCCCTCAAATTAGAAACTTACTTTTAATCAAAATTGGAAAGAATACAATTTAATCTAGGTAGTAGCTAAATTGATTGATTACCTTGAATATTCATTGAATCTTGAAAGAAGAAAAGCTATTAGAAAAGGGAAAGTGATTATTGAGTAAGAGGAGTTTATATTAGGAAAGCATGAAATAGAATAATCAAGAAAGATTCAAGTGTAGCTTAAGTTAAATTATTATTGCAAGTCCATGGTTAAGATCACAATTGTGATCTTTGGCAGTGGTTCTTCCTTGAACCCGTTCTTGAAAATTCAACTAAGTGTAATTTTTTCGACGAAGGGTCTAAAGGTAAGATCACAAGTGTGGTCTTTGCCCTTGGTTCCCTTGGACCAAATTTTCAAGTTTTGATTTTAAGCAATTTGTACATAGAAAAGTATATGATTGGGACCACAAGTGTGGTCCTTGATCGTGGTCCTCTCAGACTCTTCTTTACCTCTTTTCTTCCTCAGGCTTTGTGCCTTGGTTCATGATCACAATCCTTTTTCGCTTCTTCTTGGCAAATTCAAATCCTTGGCAAGTGATTTTCACCTCATAACACCTAAGAAAATTGTGAGAATAGCTTGTGTTGAATTGTTAAATCACCAAATGTAAATAAAAAAGACATCTAAATGAATGAAAAATAAAAATAGCTTGGGTTGCCTCCTAAGAAGTACTTTTGTTTAACATTGTTTACTTGATGAGTTATGAGGAGGTTAGCCGTTTTCCTTAATTCACTAGAGGTCATATTTGTGGTTGTTTTCTTTGTAGAAATCTCCCCTTAGATATAATGGCCATTTACCTTAAATGTTCCTTTCTTGGAGCTCAAAATCTCTACCGCTCCATATGAGGATACCTACTTTACTACATAAGGCCTAGATAATCTAAATCTAAGCCTACCTAAAAAGAGCTTCAATTGAGATTGATATAATAGGATTTCCTCTCCAACTTAGAATTGCTTCCCCTGCTTAATCTAGTTGTTGCAACAACACTTGGCTTTGTCCTTAAATAGTCTTGAGTTCTCATAGGCTATATCACGCCATTCTTCTAGCTCATTTAGTTGAAGTTTCTTGTATTCACTTGTATGCTCAAGATCAAGGTTGGTACGTTTTATAACCCAGTAGGCTTTATGCTCAATTTCTACACATATGATCATTTCCATACATTAACTGATATGGAGTTGTTCCAATTGATGTCTTATTGGCGGTTCTATAAGCCTAAAGAATATCGTTGAGCTTCTTAGACCAATCTCTTTAATTGTGCTCAACTTTCTTTTCTAAAATTTACTTGATGTCCTTATTTGCAACTTCAACTTATCCACTAGTTTAAGGGTAGTATGGAGTTGCAATCTAATGTGTAACTCCATATCGGTTCAACACCTTTTCTAATTGGACATTATGGAAATGGGTTCTTCTATCACTAATGGGTGCTCTAAGAGCACCAAATCTAGAAAACAAACTTTTTAGGGACCATTTTATTACTTTAGCATTATTAGTTGGTAGAGCTTAAGCTTCTATCCATTTAAAGACATACTCTATAACCATTAGGATATATTTGTTTCTATTTGAATTTAGAAACAGCCCCATAAAATCAATGGCCTAAATGTCAAACACCTCACAAATCAATATCAGGTTTTGTGGCATTTCATCTCTCTTAGATATGTTCCTTGCCTTTTTGACATTTATCACACAATTCAACAAATTTTTGGGCATCCTTAAACAATGTTTGCTAATAAAAACCACACTTGAGGACCTTATAAGCTGTTTAATTTACACTCAGATGTCCTTCAATTGGCCTATATGAGAATGCTCTAAAATTTACTAAACTTCCAAATGACATACATACTTGTGAATTATTTGATTTCCATAAATTTTGAATAAATGAGGTCTTCCCTAAAATAGCTACTCACATTATGAAAAAAACTTTTTCTTTTTGTTTATAATCTAGTCCTAAAGGAATAATTCTAGCTGCTAGATAGTTTACTATATCAGCAAATCAAGGAGTTTCCCAAGGACTTACCTAATACAGTTTTTTGTGTAGGAACTCGTCATTTATATCCTGCTCATTCAACTTTTCCAATGATGGATTTTTCAAGGCGCGAGAGATGGTCAACTGCCAAATTCTTTACTCCTTTCTTATCTCCAATCTTTGGTCAAATTCTTGGAGTAGTAAAATCCACCTGATCAATCCCGGCTTGGCATCTATCTCATTTAACAAATATCGCAAATCAGAATGGTTAGTGTAAACAATAACTTTAGAAAGAATTAAATATGACCGCTAGTAACTCTTTTTCTATGGTAGTGTAATTTTCCTAAGCTTTAGTAAAGATCTTGTTCACATAATAGATTGGCTAAAAATGTTTTTCTCACCTTTAGCCTAATAGTACATACCCCTATAACATAATCACTAGCATCGTATATTAGTTCAAATGATAAGCTCCAATAAGGGGCTATCATTATTGAGGCATGTGTTAATTTAGTTTTTAAAGTATTAAATGTATCTAAAAAGTCTTGAGAATGTACAAATGGAGCATTATTTTCTAATAACTAGGTTAATGGTCTAGCCATTTTTAAAAATCTTCAATAAACTTTCTATAAAACTCAGCATGACCTAATAAACTACATATGGCTCTAATTCATGTGGTAGGAGGAAATTTTGAAATGGTGGAAATTTTAGCATTATCTGCCTATATATCTTTTCAAGACACTTTATGTCCTAGTATTATGCCCTCTTGTACCATAAAAGAGCACTTTCCTAATTTAAAAATAAATTACTTTCTTCACATCTAGCAAAAAAATTTTGTAGATTCCTAAGATAGTGATGAAATATTGAAATGGAGAAATTATTTATAGAAACTTCCATTATATCTTCTATAAATGTGAGCCCTTAAAACTACTTTTAATGCAATCATACCTAGATTTAGTGTCTTTGGGAAAACTTATTCGATTGAGTCCAAACTTTACAATTAGGTTAGAAAAGTTAGTAGAAGTGACTCAATGAAGTTAAATTTTAAAAATAATTTTACAAAATCCCAATTTTAGCCTTATAATTATAATAATTATTATTTAATATAGCGTAAAACTCATCAGAACCCCTAAAACCGAGCTCATAACTCAACAAGGCCCTAGAGATAAGTTATTTAAGTTATAAAAGTGAATAATGTTGCATAAAATACTACATGAATATATATATTTTTATGAATATACCCGACATGTATAATAAATATATGTGTAAATTATATAAAGTCACTAAATATCAGTAAAGTAGATGTAAGTTCTAAAATTTCAAATGTAAATATATTGTAAAAATGAAAAATATGAATGAAACATAACCTAATAAATATAATTAGTCATCACATGTAACAAATATATGGGATATATACACGTATATTAGTAAAACCTCTAATATATTAATGGATCAAACCTAAAACACTTAAATTACACTAAAAATTAATCAAAACTTATCTAAACCACTTGGAGGATTGTTGGAATCGACCATAGTAGCTTGAAAATCAATCAAATAGCTGAATCAAAAGTAAATCAAGGGAAAAGTGCCACCTTCTACTTACTTTTCCTTAAAAGAATAAATAAATAAGAAGAACAAAATTACTTAATGACTAAGGAAAAAATTTGGTTGACCTTAATCACAATAAATAGGATACCAGGACTTCATCTACACATTTTAGAACCTTAGAACACTCAAGGAAAATTAAGAAAAATTTGTAGAAAAATAGAGCAAGGACCAATCTACCCTAGTTCTTAACCTAAACAACAATATGCTATTTCACTTGATAAGCCACCAATAGAGGACCCACTGCCTAGCTCTACTGATACACTTCCATCGTCGTCCAGTAGCCAAAGCTTCAACAAACACTATGTTGGAGTTTTTGCTCTATTTTTTTTTCTATTTTCTAAAAATACTAAACAAATTACGAAAAATATGGAAAAAGTTGTTCCTAAGTTATTTTCGGTTTAATTTCACATGTTATATTTATTTTGATGAAATTGTAAATATTTTATATACTTCCTTAAGAAATGTACTATTTATTTGAATTTTTAAATTAAAAATAAATATATCAAATGATGTTATTTTAAGCTTAAAATTTTTCTGTAGGATCCTTATTACATCTAGTTTAATGCTATGTAGTCTAATTTTGATTTCATATATGTTTAATATTTATTGTATTTTTTACCTTAAAAATGGCTAAAATAGGCATTTTTGAAATAAATTGATTTTTATAATAATAATTGATGAAATTGACATCTAATGAATATGGAGACTTGTAATGATGTCAGGACATACTGGAAATAATTTTGTGTAAAAACGATACTATTTGCTTAATTAACCGTAAATTAAGGTAAAAAATGTAATTTAACATATATAGGTGATAAACTCGATTGCATGAAACAAGTTACTGGTTGAATTCTCCATATTTTTTTAGTCTATATAAATTTTCATGGATTCATTTGGCGATCATAGATATTTATTATGAATTAATTAAATAGCTTAAGTTACTAACAAAGACATGTTTTTAGCAATATGAGGCTAATATCTATTAATTATGTGAAGAAATCATCACTATACTTACCCTGACCAGATGTGATAACATGTTGTTTTTAGTATATTTGTGATATTATCTAGATCAAGTTGTCATATATACGCGTTAAAAATAGATAATATAGGTCCATATTATGTTTTACTGGGACATTATGTAAAAATATATTTTACTTGAATAATACAATATAAGTACAATATTACTTGCTATATGTATTTATCTATTTACTGGGATCAAAAATACCCTTTAGAAATTATCTTTTGAATGGAACACATAATACGTATCATCGAGTTCATATGAATCCTATGTATTGACTTTGTTAAAACTGGATCACTTTAAGAAATGAAATAGGTATTTCCTGTGATATTATGGAGAATATTTTCCTATGACAACCTTTCCATAATTGAGACATAATTTGACTAATAAAGTCTACGTTTGATACAATTGAAACGGTCTATTATAAGTAATAGTAAAACTATGTATATTAGCTAATTTAATAAAGCCTATGTAATAAAATGTGATTTTAAAGTGCATGTATATATAGTTTATATCTATATTGATATGTAATCAACACCTTTAGATGAGTATATATATGTGTATGCGCGTGTGTGTATAACTACGTTAGCTAAATTATAATTACGTAAAGGTATCGAGATTATAATATATTTTGGGTATATAAAGTGTGTATATATAAATATATGTATATGTGTGTTCTTATTAAAATAACTATCTAAATGGTATATCAATCAAGTTATATGATAATACAAAAAAGCAAGACAACCATAAACATTTCATAAATCTTATGAAAACTAATACAAGCAAGTGGGATTCTCTAGAGTATATGCTCGCTTGTGGTTGTAAGTAGTTGTTTGTACACATGCTATACCTATGTTTGGTTATTGAAGTGCCATTTAGTAGCTGAGTTATATGCCTTGCTGTGTTGCTTGCCTTTGTTTGGTGTGTTATACATTGATTGATCACCCTTAACCCAACTAACTCGAATATGAATCAAAACTTTAAAAGGACATGCAATATATCCTACTAGAGGACGGTTAGGTTTCTCTATCTAAATTTTGAAGTCTTTGATGAGGTGTAGTGAGTTGGCTTTTCCCTACCATTAGTTGAACTAAGTGATAGGAGAGAAGGTAACAACAAGGTTAGGTTTGAAGGTAATCATGGGTAGAGAAAGAGTTTCCATTGCACAAGCCTGGAATTTGCTATAAGAGGACATCATAGCCTTTATGTTGACATTGTGACCATCATATTGCAACTTCTCAACTTAGGTTAGAGCGAGTGTAATTTCTCTAACCTTACGATGAACTGAATAACATTGTGTAGATGATACATTACTTGTTCATGCATTACATGTAATAATTGCTTGATAACTTGATTGTATTGCTTAGCTTGTCTATGTTTTTTGCCTCTTACCCTTACTGAGCTGTGGTTTGCTTACTCCCTTATAAATTTGCTTGTTGGTTCTAAGTAAATATGCTATGTGATGATCATCTCTAGGTGTGCAAAACGATGTATTCAAGCTAGAGTGAGAAAGAACTAATGAGGAACTATGTTTTTGAAACTTTTTGGTTTCTTAGGATCAACCAGATCACTTGGGTAATCTAGTTGGATTCCTACTTTTGAGTCGTATGATGTACTTATGTATTTTTATAAATACTCTGTACCTAGTCTTATTGTAAATATTTAAGTTTGTTACGTATATAAATGTTAGTATATTTGTGGAATTATGAATGCTTCAAAGTGGTTTGTCATACGAACCTTATGTATGCCAGGGTTATGCTAGTGATTGAGTAGACGGTTTTTGGAATAAAATTGATATACACAGTGGACTATTATGGCTTGAAAGTGTTCAGGGCATGATAATAAATTCATAAAAAATTTCCATCATGTATTGCTGAAAAGTTACAAGTGCATTATAGAGGCCAAAAGGCATTTGCTTATATGCAAAAGTACCATAAGGATATGTAAAAGTAGTTTTCTCTTGGTTTTCTGAGGCAATAGGAATTTGAAAATAACCAAATAAATCGTCAAAAAAAAAAATAAAACATATAAACTGACAATCACGCCAACATTTGGTGAATAAACAACAACAAGAATGGTCCTTTCTTGTAGAGTCATTGAGCTTCTTGTAATTGATACAAACTCACTAGCTTGTAACTACTCTCATTGAAATCAACTCATTCTACTTGTTTAGTACTACCATCATACGTCCTTTTTTTGGTACAACTTGTACATGACTAATCTAAAAGCTGACAGAAATATGGTAATCATACTTGCATCTAGAAGCTTAATTATTTCTACCTTGACTACTTCTTTCATATTCGAGTTTAGATGGCTCTGCGATTGCATTACTAGTTTGTGACCTTCTTTTAGCAAGATTTTGTGAGTGCATAATGAGGGGTTAATTCTCTTAATATCAGAGATCTTCCAGGCAATCACTCTCTTATGATCGCTTAGCACATTCAGAAGCTTCTCCTTTTGTTGGCTATTTAGTTCAGAGGATACTATCATAAGTAGTTTTAGGTTCTCCTATAGAAAAGCATACTCCAGATAATCTGGTTGTTACTTAATTTTAGCTTTGATGGTTCCTCAATATATCGGTTCACTTTTGCTCCTTTAACCTTCTCAAACCTTCTCTCCATAGATGGAGGATTGGCTTCCAATTAAGCTTTTGCATAAGCTATGTTTGGATCATTGGACGACTCTTCTTGGATTCTATGTTTCAAACATAAGTCTAAAGGATCTTTAGTTAATAATTCCAGCAAAGCACTAAACATTAAAGAGCTAGTAACATCAAGACTAAAGTGAGTATCATCCTATTTAGCACATTTTTTCGGTGCTTCTTTTACTTTAATTACCATCTCCTCTTCTCCTACCCTTAATGTAAGCTTAACATTGTTAACATCTATTATAGCTTTGGCTGTGGCTAAAAAGGGTCTACCTAAGATGAGTGGCACCTCAATGTCCTCATCAATGTCTAAAATAACAAAATAAATAAGAAATATAAATATATCTACTTTAAGAAGCAAATCTTAAATTATACCCCTAAGGTATGTTATTGATCTATTAGCCAGTTATAAACTTATTCGAGTTGGTTTAGGTTCACTTAGGCTTAGTTCTTTAAACAATTTATAAGGCATTAAATTTATGCTAGCTCATAGATCAGATAATACTTTTTTAATAGATAAATTTCCAATAAGACAAGGTACAGTGAAACTCCTTAGAACTTTTAGCTTTGTTGGAAGCTCATTTTGAAGGATAGTTGAACATTTCTCGCTAAGCATCATTGTGGATGGTTCTTCTAATTTCTTCTTGTTGGAGAGCAGCTCCTTTGAGAACTTCGCATATTTGGGCATTTGTACAATGCCTCCACAAACGGTAAGTTAATGTGCAAATGTTTAAATATATCAAAAAACTTACCACATTGCTCATCTAAGTATTCTTTCCTTAACCTTTGAGGATATGTGATTAGCAGATTTTATTCTCTAACCTTCTAGGGTTTTGGTTCTTCCTCAGGTAGTTTTGATGTTTCTGCAACTTTTTCTTTTCACTCTTCTATTACTAGCTTTAGGTTGACTTTGGTCTTTTAATCTGCTTAGCAACTTGCAATTCCTTACCACTTCTTAAGGTTACAGCTTCTGCTTGAGCTTGTAGTGAAGGCTCTTGTTGTTTCTCAATTGAGATTTTTGTAAGTTGTTCTATCTGTTTTTTTATGCTTATCAATATAACATCACTACTCTGTATATAACTTGTTAGTAAATCTTCCAGTTTTGAATTTACCTCTCTCCAAGGAGGAGCTTGAATTCCATAAGGAATATTAATATTCCTTGGTTGAGTCGCATAAGAATAATCACCCAGATAAGCTAACCATTCCCTACCCCACTCTTTATGGTCATGATAAGGCATATGTTGAAATCCCCATTGATTTATTAAATTGTTAACTAGCCTTTGATAATATTGTCCCATATATCCTCTTGAATTAACTATATTTGACATCATGGAATGCTATGCTAACATAGGATAAGTGTCTAACCTTTTATTTAAGGCATCTACCATGTTTGTTAAAGTTATGGTAGCTTCTACATCTACCATGCCAAGCTTCTACCTACTATGTTGTGTACCAAGGCTAGGGACAAACAAGGCCGATTGCTTGGTCCAAGCTTGTCGAAAGCTTAAAGAAGGTGATGGAAGTCGAGGGAAAGAATAGAAATAATAAGATAAGCAAACCTATGAATTGCCTCAAAGGATGTGATGCACCAGTAGAACTTTCGAGAACTTATGGCACCATTTGATATGACACATAAGAGGGTCCAATGAGGTTACTCTCCACTTAGGCTTACTTAAGGGTTAGGATAAGAGTGAATAGTGTAAACAAGCTTGATGAGAACAATTTCACAAAGTGAGAATATTCAGTATATTGATGATATCCGATGTAATGTGGCTACATGTACAAAGGGTATTTATACCCACAAAACTAGGGCAACCTACTTAAAATGGAAAAGACCAAAAATGGTAGTGTTTAAAAGGAGTAAGATATAAAGAATGATGAAGGGTATATTGGAAAAGACAGCAAATGTGAGTATTTTATAAAGGGGATTCTATGGCTACTTGGACACATCGCTTATTGTGGGTAGACGACTTTCTGGTAGAAAAGATAATTCTACATGATTAGCTTGATTTCTACCAAGCCAAAGTGGACTTATCTGAGAAGGAATGGTATCAGCTATGTGCTAGAGCTCTCGGCTTCTTAGCACCAATATTGTTAAGCTGGGGGTCAGCTTGGTCATGGTGAAGCAGACGCGTGTAAGGGGTCAGGTTGTCAACAAAGCTTTTGTTTAGTCGGTACACAACTTCTGAGAGATGAGGAGTTACTCAGCTCGACATAAGGATTTAGTTAATAGCAAGGATCAACTCGGCTTCTACAGGAGTCGGCTGGAGCAGGAAGATCCGTCTTGTTAATCCTTCAAAGCTCTGCCATCAAGGCCCAGTAGTCCGATTCCTATCATTCCCTCCTAGTTGATTTGGATTTGAGATCAAATCTAATTGGTCTTCACTCAATTATTCCTCAAGGTGATAGGGGTTGAGGTTGGCAATGTTAAAGGTGTTAGAAACCCCATAATCTTTGGGTAGTTCCAGTCTGTAGGCATTGTTGTTAATCTTTTAGAGAATTTTGAAAGGGCCTTCAGCTTGGGTAAATAGCTTGTTCTTCCTCTTGCTCAAGAACCTCTCCTTGTTCAAGTATAGCCATACTAGGTCTCTAGGGTGAACTTGTATCAACTTCCTTCTCTTGACCTTTTCTCGCATTTTCATGGTAGCTTAATCGATCTACTACGTAACTTTGTCATAGATGTGCTATAATGACTGTATTTGGGCTCTTGCGTCAAGGTCTTCTTGCTCCAATATGGTTATAGGGGTGTAATTAGGGGGTATCTTGGGATTAAAACCATAGACAACTTCGAAGAAGGTCTGCTTGGTGGTGTCATGCACTTTACGGTTGTAAGCGAATTCTACAACGCACAAACAGATTCCCAGTCAACCAAGTTCTTACCCACTATAGCTCAAAGCAACAATCCTAAAGTATGATTGACTACCTCAGTTTAGTCATTAGTTTGGGGATGATAAGAAGTGTTGAATAATAGTTTAGTCCCCATTTGTCACCATAGAGTCCTCCAGAAATGGCTCAAGAAGTTTGCATCTTTGTTTGAGACTACACTTCTTAACATGCTGTGTAATCAAACAATTTCCTGCAAAAAGAGAGAAGTAATAGCCGAAGCATTGTTAGTCTTAGAGCGGGGCACAAAGTGTACCATCTTATAGAATCTATTCCCGATTACCATCACAGAATCTTTACTTTAAGCAGTTCTAGGTAATTTGAGGACAAAGTCTATGCTTAACTTAGTCTAAGGTCGAGTTGAGATAGGTAACGGCATTGCTTTCCCTTGTTCGACTTAGCATTTAGCCCTCTTGCAAGTAGCATAACCCTCAACAATTCGGTGCATGTCTTGCTTCAGTTTCGACCAAAAGAACCGTCTACTCAGTAGCTCATAAGTTCTTCTCTCTCTAAAATGCCCAAAGAGTCCTCTATTGTAGGCTTCCTTGACAAGTAATTCCCTCAATGAATAGGTTGGTATACATAACTTTCCACCTCATAATAGATAACCATCTTCCACATGATACTCATCCACTAT
Organism: Lumnitzera racemosa; assembly: GCA_024138005.1. Classification (NCBI taxonomy): domain Eukaryota; kingdom Viridiplantae; phylum Streptophyta; class Magnoliopsida; order Myrtales; family Combretaceae; genus Lumnitzera; species Lumnitzera racemosa. The sequence continues at coordinate 88,956,838 of JAMXBC010000010.1, read as the reverse complement.
TCTTCCTTCGGTGCAGTTCTTTGATGCTTGCAAACCCCAACAATTTAGTCTATAACTCGGTCAAGAGGACATGTCTCCTTGATAGAGTATCAATAATGATGTTGTCCTTACCTTGTTTGTATTTGATTACAAAGTTGAATCCCTCTAGCACCTCGCTTGTCACTTCGATAGTTTAATCTAACTTTTGAGGTACCTTAAAGACTCATGATCAGCATAAATGATAAACTCTCTCAGCAATAAATAGTGCTACTACACTTGGAGCACTAGGATTATGGCTAAGAGTTTGTTATCATATATGGAGTAGTTCAATTGTGGCCCTCTGAGCTTCTTGCCCTTTGAGCTTCTTGCTGTAGTAGATAATTGGTCGGCCTTCTTGCATTAAGATGGCGTCGATACCAATACTTGATGCATGGCACTCCAACTCAAAAATCTTCTTGAAGTCGGGTAGAGCTAATATGGGTACGAAAGTTAACCTTGCTTTTACTTTAACAAAACTCCTCTTCTCTCTTTCTCCCCACTTGAATTCGATGTTCTTCTTCATCAACTCAATAAGGGGTACAACAATGGCACTGAAGTTTCTAATGAACCTTCGATAAAAGGATATCAATCCGTAGAAACTTCTCACTTCGGTACAAGTAGTTGGAGTAAGCCACTCAACAATAGCTTAGATTTTCTCATCATCCACTTGTAAGCCACCTCAACTACATAACTTCGAAATACCACTTCCTCTGGATAGAAACAACACTTCTTAAGATTTCTATAGCACGGCATGAAGATGTTCATAGTGGCTCTCTTGGTCGGCATTGTATATAAGGATATCGTCAAAGTACATTACGACATACTTCCCGATTAGATTCCTCAATACATGTTCATCAGCCACATAAAAGTGTTCAAGGAATTTGATAAGACAAAAGGCATTACCATCCACTCGTAAAGTCCATGCTGAGTTTTAAATGCAATTTTCCACTCATCTCCCAACCTTAGTTGGATTTGATGGTAGCTAGACTTCAGATCAATCTTGTTGAAGACCTTAGCCCTACTCAGTTCATCTAACATGTCATCCAACCTAGGGATAAGGTATCGGTACTTGATGGTAATCTTGTTAATGGCTTAGCTATCGATGTACATTCACCAAGTTCCATCCTTTTTTGGCACAAGGAGCACCGATACAATACAAGGGCTGAGGCTCTCACATACATATCCTTTATCTAGAAGTTCATTGACTATTCTTTGAGGCACAAAAGCCTGCTCTGGGTTCATTCGATATGCTGGCTTGTTCGATGGGACAACGTCGGGTATTAAGTCAATCCAATGTTCAATGCCTAGGAGAGGGGGCAGCCCCTTTGGCAACCGCTCGAGAAACAGGTTGACATATTCATTCAATAGTTCCTTGACTTTTAGGGGTAGTTCACCCTAGTTCTTCAACTCTAGTAACTGCCTGATTAATAGGAAGGTCAACGCGCCGGCCATAATAGCTTCTTGGAGCTTGGTTCTACTTAGGATTGAAGTTTTCTTGGATCCTCAGTCCAGTTTAGCTTACAGCTTACTAACTTGACTCATCGTCATAAGGTTCAAAGTAACCTTCTTTCCATCCTTCTCGAACACATAGGTGTTCCTAAATCTGTCATGTATAACTTTTTGGTGAAAAAGCTAAGGTTGGCCAAGTAACACTTCGGATGCATACATGGGTAGTACGTCACAAAGAATCTTGTCGAAGTAACTCCCTATAGAGATCAGTAACAATACTTGTTCAGTGACACGTAGTGCTCTTTTGTCATTCAGCCAATGCAACTTGTACAACTTCGAATGTGTGATAGTCGACAATTTTAGCTTCTTGATTAGGACGACAGACACCACATTTGTGCAGCTCCCACTATCCATTATGAGTGCGCACACTTGATCATTCACTTTGTGGGTGATGTGGAATAAGTTCTCTCTTTGCTCCTCCTTGGTAGAGGGTTCCAAGCTCATAGCACATCAGATAATTGAAGTTAACTTATCTAGGTCTTCTACAAACACATCCTTTTAATCAAATCGGCATTAACATCAACCTCATCTTCCACTTCCTTCTCCTCCTCTGGTTCCTTATCTATGCTATCTACCTCAATCTTTAAGACATCTTCCTTAATGATCATGGTCCTTCAGTTTAGACATTGGGTGGCCATGTGCCTAAACTTTTGGCACTTAAAGCATTTGATCTGGCTCATTGTCCTCCTAGGTCCTTATCCCTTCTCATATGTTCGGGATGGTGCATCACTATTATGTCAGCCCTTCTATTCAATCCTAACATCTGTTAATCTAGTTGGTTTGGTAGCTTCCTTGAATAGGTCAGCTCTTTTAGGATTTGGTCGACACTCAGCTCCTTCTCTGCCTCTTCACTTGTTGGGCTATCCTTATAGCCTCATTTAATGAGCTGAACTGTTGAAGTTCCACAACGTTTCGAGTATGACTCCTTAATCTAGTATGGAGCTTGGACACTATTTGGGCTAACTACTCTTTTACTTCATAGTAAATCATGAGTATCTGGAACTCTTGAAAATACTCGTCAACAATTTGTCCTCTTTGTCTCAATTCTTAAAGTTGAGCAAACATGTCTTATGTCCAGCATGAATTTGTCTCTGAATATTCTTCTCATCTCAGGCCAAGTACTTACTTCTCGGTATCCTTTTATCTCCTCATGATCTAAAAGTTCTTCCACCACATGGCAGTATATCTTGAGAACTCAACAGCAGCAGTTCTTACCTTCTCTCAATCCCTATATTAGTAATAATTAAACACCGATTCAACCTTTCTCTCCCAATCCAAATAATCATCTACATTCCCAAAACCATTGAAGCTCGGAATCTGAAGTTTCATATGGTTAATGGCTCGAGGTGCTTTAACTCACTCTTCTTCTTTGTATTCTTCTACTTCAACATCATCCATATCTCCCAAGTCAATCCTTTGTCATACTCTTCTACTTTCTCTTCCTCCTCGAACTTGTCAAGCTGGGTTCTAACTTCTATCAGGTTAAACAGCTTGTGGGTATCCTGTACGGCCTCCGTAGGTTGATAGGCTATTAAATGAACAACTCTGGTTAGATTGACTAGGAGGTTGGCCACCTCATCAAGTCTCTCATTCGTACTTCTAAGGGTGCCTTAGGATTATTGGCTAAGGTAGGCAATACCACTATTGTCATCCTTAATACCAGCATTAACACTCAAGTTTATCATTTTCTTCGATAAATTTGGTTTCAAACTTCAAATCTTAGATGCAACTAATACTATCCCTCCAAACTAACAATACTTACACTTTATACATAGAAGTCTAATTAACCTATAAACACAGTAATTATACAGATGAACAAACTACTATACAAAAACTTGCTTTGTTTTCGGATGTTTGAAACAGGGAAAAACAAAGTATACTTGAGAACAACTACCATACTCTACTTCTTACTCAAACACTTTTGTGATGATGCATATCGAAACTAGTGACAAATAAGGCCAGTCACATGAATGGGTCTAAGCTTGCCAAAAGGTTGAAGACGATGATGCAAGTTGTGCAAAAGAACATAAAAAGTAAGATAAGAAAACTCACGAACAACTCCAAAGGATGTGATGCACTAATGGAACTTCCAAGGACACACGACATCACTTAATATGATGCACAAGAGGGTTCGATGAGGTTACTTACCACTTAGCCTTGCTTAAGGGTTAAGATAAGAGTAAAAAGAGTAAACATGCTTAAAGAGAGCAATTTTCACAAAGGGAGAATATTCAGTATATTGATGATATCTGATGTAATGCGGCTATATGTATAAAGCCTTGCGAACTGTGACCAAGAACAGATAAGGCCATTTATTGGATGGGTCCAAGCTTATAGAAAACTCGAAAGGAATAATGGGGAATGGTGGTAAGGACAAATGCAAATGAAAGTAAGCAAAACCTATGAACAGCTCCAATGGATGTAACGTACCAATGGAATTTTCAAGGATTTACGGCATAATTCGATATGATGCACGAATTGGTCTAGTAAGGTTACTAGCTACCTAACCTTGCTCAAGGTTTAGGAAAAAAGTGAGATGATTGTAAACAAATTAGTGTTTATGAGAGAGAAGTGTTAAGTGTATTAATGTTTAATCTAATAATTTATAGCTACAAGTACAAGGAGTATTTATACTTAAGAGTTTAGGGCAACTAGCCCGAAAAGGAAAAGAAAAAAAGAGTATTACCCTAAAGAAGTAATGTATAAGAATACAAAAGGGTAAAAATGAATATTTCAAAAAAGTAATGGTTAGTGGAGCAGATTCTACACATGGTAATGATGCATCGGTAAGGCCGTTGGAGGATGCGGACAAAAGTGTACAAACGGGTTGCTTGTCTGAGTAGGGGTGGCTAAGTCAGTCCAGAGTTGCTCTTTTGTCATCTTGGCAAGAGTGATGTTGAGTAAGTAATTGTTCAAGCATGAGTGAGAGTGAAGATTGGCTATTGTCTCGGCTTTTTGATTCTCGGCACATTATTTGCAAGAAATAGGGAGTCATTTGGCTCGGCATGTAGAACGAGTTGGTAAAGAGATACTTGGCCTCGACAGGATTTGGCTGGAGTAGGAGAATCTACCGTACCGGGCCTTCCAATCTTAGGGCTCAATTGTAGGTCACCGGTCCAATAGTTCGATTCCCATCATTCCCTTCAGGTTGATTTGGATTTAGGATAAATCCAAATAATCTGCGGTCACCTCTCCGTTGGGGTGATATGGACTGAAGTTGGCAATATTGAAGGTATTAGAAACCCCATAGTCCTTTGGCAGCTCCAATCTATAGGCGTTATCATTGATCTTTTGGCAGATTCTAAAAGGTCCTTCAGCCCTTGGGGATAGTTTGTTCCTCCTCTTGGTGGGAAACAATTCCTTGTTGATGTGTAGTCATAGTAAGTCTCCTTGCTAAAATTGTTTAGCCCCCCCTACCCTTAGTCTTCTTTCACATCCTTTTAGCAGCTTGGTTAATGTATCGAGGCGTCAAGGTTCTCTTGCGTGGGTGCAGGTATAGGGGTATGATTGAGGGGAAACTCAAGATTGAAACCATATACCACTTTGAAGGGAGTTTACTTAGTGGTGTCATGCACTGTTCGATCATAAATGAATTCAACCACTGCTAAGCAAATGTCCCAATTAGCCAAGTTCTTGCCTATTGTATCTTAGAGTAGTGGCCCCAAAGTACGATTAACCATATCTATTTAGCCATTAGTTTGGAGGTAATAGGTAGTATTCAATAGTTGTTTGGTCCCCATTCAACGTCACAAGGTCCTCTAGAAATGGCTCAAGAACTTCGGGTCTCTGTCGGAGACTACACTTCTCGGCACGTTGTGTATTCGCACAAAGTGTGCCATTTTGCTGAACTGATCCGTGATGACCATTATAGAATCTTTACCTCGAGCTATTCATGGTAATTCGAGAACAAAGCCCATGCTTAAATCAGTTCATGGCTTTGTTGGGATAGGCAAAGGCATCGCCTTCCCTTATTCAACTCAACACTTAGCCTTCTTGTACGTGAAGCAGCTTTCGATAACTTGGTGCATATCTCTCCTCATTCTCGGCAAAAAAAATTGACCATTCAATAACTCACAGGTCCTTCCTTCTCCAAAGTATCCGGAGAGCCCTCCACTATGAGCTTCCCTAATTAATAACTTCCTTAGGGAACAAGTCGACATACATAATTTTCCACTTCAAAACAAGTAGTCATTTTTCACATGATACTCATCTATTGTCTTTCCATCAACGCATTATGCAATTATGGATCCAAAGTATGGATCCTTAGAATATTACTCTTTAATACTTGTAAACCTAAACATTTTGGTCTGCAATTCATTCAAAAGTGCAAGTCTTCTCAAAAGAGCATCTACAATGACTTTGCTCTTCCCCTATTTATATTTTATTACAAAATTGAATCCCTCAAAGAATTCAACCCATCTCGCCTACCGCTTCGATAACTTGGTCTGACTTCGGAGGTATCTCAGCGACTCATGATCAATATATATGACAAATTCTCTTGGTAGTAAATAGTGCTACCATACTTGCAGTGCATGAATCAGCACTAAGAGTTCTTTGTCATATATGGAGTAATTTAACTAAGGTCTTCTGAGCTTCACGTTGTGGAAGGAAATCTGTTGGCCTTCTTGCATTAGGACAACGCTTATTCTAGTGCCTGATACGTTACATTCCAACTTAAATATTTTCTTAAAGTTAGGTAGGACTAACACCGAAGTAGAGGTCAATCTTTCTTTTATCTCAAGAAAGCTCCTCTTCTCCCTTTCTCCCCATCGAAAGTCGGTGTTTTTCTTTATTAACTCAGTAAGTGGTGCAATGAGGGTATTGAAATTCCTGATGAATCGTCGATAGAATGAAGCCAGTCTATAGAAACTTCTCACATCAGCATTTGACAATTGCTCAAATCTTCTCATCATCCACTTGTAAGCCTCCCCTATTGACTACATAGCCCAAGAATACCACTTCCTCCTAGCAAAAGCAATACTTTTTGAGGTTGTCGAATAATCTCTCGACATGGTAGATATCCAGAATGGCTCGGAGATGTTCACAGTGACTTAGTGTGTCGGTACTGTAAACTGAGATGTCATCAAAGTGCACTAAGACACACTTCTCAATTAGATGCCTTAGCACATGATTCATTAGTCTCATGAAAGTGCTTGATATCAGGTAAGTACACCTATCAGTTTTAATATAGCGGATGTGACTCCGAGTCGATCCCTTAGAGACTTCGAATACTAATTTTAACCTTAGCTTTATTATCTAACCGGAAAATTGTGATGGGTTGAGTGAATTAAAAATACTAAAATTGACAAACTAAACTAATTATGAGACTTGATTAAGCAATTTAGAAAGCGATAAAACTAAGAACGACTTCAAGAATGCAAATAATGTATTTAGGAATTATTTCCCCTAGTGTTTAACATGTGACTGTTTAAAATATATCCAATTCAATTTCTATTATTCTTAACCGAAGGGATTCACAATTAAAGTTAATACCTTTCTCAAGCCTATTAACCCTAATCCTAAATTATTTACCAGAATCTCTTCACTCAGTAATATAACTTAGAATCGCATGAATGTATAATGAATTCCCACACAAAGAACAACTTTCTGGAAGAAACATATATCCTATCTCTAAGTATATATGTAATTCTCTCCAATTATGTCAAGATCTCGTTACACATATGGTTTCTCAATCATCATGCATAATATCATAGATTGATATTCTAGAAATATCAATTGACAATTAAATAACATAATTGAATCAAGAAAAGATAGAAACTTTATTGAAAATTATCAATCAATCTAATAGTCACATAAAATCCTAGGTTCCATAATCCTAAATAAACGAATCTTAAGCTATCATAATGAAACTAAAAACGAATTGCAACAAAATCAATAAATAAAACATGAAAAACCCCTTTTGTTGATGATAAATCTCTTCAATCTTCAAGTTGGATGTTGCTTTCGCCTTTTTCTCCTCCTTTTCTTCAAGTCTTTTCTCTTTTGAATGTCCAATCATGTATGCAAAACCCTAGTATGGCCTTTTATAATGTATTGAAAGGTTTCCGTTTTCTTCACCAGACACGGCCTGGGACATAGTCGTGTCCCCAGGTCGTGTAACTTTCTGACCTCAGTATATTTTCTTGGATGGACAAAGCTGTGTCCCAGACTGTGTAACTTCAAAACTTCATAACTCCTTCATTTGAACTCCGAATTGAGTGAAACATGATTCCTTTTCTTCGTTTTCGATCTAAGAACGCGTTTAAACCTTGAAATCAAAATTTTACTCAATTAAGTATCAATTTCTTTAAAGAAAACCAAAGATGTAAGGGAAATACTATAAAATCACCATGTGAAATGTATTTAAAATAAGAGTTATCAGTGCTCGGGACATTCGACAAGCTGAAGGGCATGAGCATCCATTCATATAATCTATGTCTTGATTGCCGTTTTCCACTCCTCTCTTAGCCTCATGCGAATTTGATGATAACTAAACTTAAGATCAATCTTGCTTAAAGTCTTAGCCCCATCCAATTCATCTAACATGTCTTCTAACCTCAAGATAAGATACTTGTACTTGATAGTAATCTTGTTTATGGCTCGGTTGTCTACATACATCCACTAGTTTCTATCTTTTTTGGCACTAGAAGGGGCTAGCACAGCATAAGGGTTGAGACTTTCTTTAATATAACCCTTCTCTAGTAACTCATTGACTTGACATTAAAGCTCAGAAGCTTACTTAAGATTCATTTGATATGCTGGCTTATTCGATAGTGTGCCACTTAGTAACAAGTCAATACGATGCTCTATGACTCAAGTTGGGGGGAAGCTCTCGGGTAACTATTTTGGGAATAGGTTGACATACTCATCTAGCAAATCTTTGATTTCTTAAGGTAGTTCACCCTGCTCCATTATCTCTAATAGGCTCTTGACCAACATAAAGGTCGGCTCGTCAGCATTGATGGCCTCTCGAAGCTCAACTCAACTCAACTCATCACCAGAGCCTTCTTCGGTTTGTAAGCAAGTTTTGTTTGCAATTTATTGACTTCTCTTGACGACATTGGGTTCAGTATGATTTTTTGGCCATCCTTCTCAAACATGTACCTATTCTTGTAGCTGTTATGGATAACTCTCCTATCAAATAACCATGGTCTACCTAACAACATATGGGAAGCATACATGGGCAGTACGTTACAGAGAATCTGGTCAAAGTAATTCCCTTCTCACTTAACCAGTGTAACTTGTACGGCTTCGGGTATGCTATAGTTGGCAACTTTAGTTTTGAAATATGGTCGGCTGATGCCACATTGGTGCAACTTTCACTATCCACAATAAGGGTACATATCTGATCATTTACCTTATAGGTGGTATGAAACAAATTTTCTCTCTGCTTCTCTTCTCATGAGGGTTCCATGTTCATTATGTGTTGGATAACCATGATTAGCTGGTCTAAGTCTTCGGCGAACACATCCTCTTTGATCAATTCTTTCTGACATCTTCTTTCTCGGTAGGAATCTCCTCATCTGTACTGTCTACCTATAGCTTTGGGACATCTCCCTTAATCACCATAGTTCTTCAATTTAGACACCGAATGGCTATTTGTCTAAACCCTTGGCATTTCAAGTACTTGATTTGGTTCATCTTCCTACTAGACCTTTGCCTCTTCTTATAAGTTCGGGTTAGAACTTTAGTATCAGGTTGGCCCTTTAATTCAGTTCGAACATCCATCTTTTGGTTCAGCTCGGTACTCGACTGTGCTAGGTGACTCGCTTGTCCAAGTCGGCTAGTCAACATCCTGGCTAATACTTGGCTCCTTTTTTGCCTCTCTACTTACTGGGCTATTTTGATGGCCTCATCCATTGTAGTAAATCATTGGAGTTCCACAATGTCTTGAATGTCACCTCTCAACCCAGTAATGAATATTAAGACTATTTGAACTGGTGTTTCCTTCACTTCGCAATAGATCATAAGCATTTGAAATTCTTAAGCATACTTGTCAATAATCTAGCTTCCTTGTCTCAGCTCTTGAAGCTGAGTGAAAGTATCTTGCAAATAAGTTTCCGGTAAGAACCTGTTTTTGAGTATTCTCTTCATCTTGGGTCAAGTATTAATCTTTCGGTAAGCCTTTCGTCTTCTCATGGCTTAGAAATTCTTCCACCACATGCGACATATTCGGAGAACTCTACAGTAGCAGTTCTCACCTTCTCATAATCCTCATATTGATAATAATCAAAGATACGCTCCACCTTCTCTTCCCACTCTAAATATTCATCAACATTTCCAAATCCATTGAAACTTGGAATTCGAAGTTTCACATGGTTAGATACTTTAGGGACTCTAGCTCGCTCTTCTTTAAAGTACTCTTCCTCATCCTCTTCATCTAGTTCCCTCAAGTTTATCTTTCGTTTTACTTGTCCACCTACTCCTCCACTTTGAACTTGTTGACTTGGGTTTTGACCTCTGATAGGCTGAGCAGCTTGTGGGGTGTTTTGTGCGGCCTCAGTTGGTTGGCAAGACAATGCAAGAATAGCTCGGGTCAAATCCACCAAGAGGTTAGCCACTTCATCGGGTCTTTCGTTAGTACTTCTAGAAGTTCCCTAAGATTGTCGTCTATAGTGGACAACTCCATTGTCATCTCCAACACCAATGTTTACACTTAGGTTAGTCATTTTCTCTAGAGATTCAAAGCTCAAACAAACACTTTAGGAAATTAATAGCTAGCAAACACAGCAGCTAAGACAAATACAGTAACTTGCTTTATTTCGCACACATAAAACAGGGTATGAACAAAACTTTAAACACAAACCACAAATTAAACCAAACCTTCACTCTGATACCAAGATGTTGTAAACCGTGATCAAGAATAAACAAGGCCAATCGCTGGATGGATCCAAGCTTACAGAAAGCTCGAAAGGAATAATAGGGAATGATGCGTAAGGACAAATGCAAATGAAAAGTAAGCAAAACCCGCGAATAGCTCCAATGGATATGACGCACCAATGGAACTTTCGAAGACTCATAGCACAATTCGATATGAATCATAAATCGATGAGGTGAAGTTACTCACCTAGCCTTGCTCAAGGGTTAGGACAAGAGTGAGATGACTATAAAGAAAGTAGTGTTTACGAGAGAGAAATGTTAAGCGTATTAATGTTCAATTTGATAATTTATAGCTATAAGTACAAGGGATATTTGTACCTGAGAGTTTAGGGAAACATGCTCAAAAATGAAAAGAAAAAAAGGGTATTACCCTAAAGAAGTAATGTACAAGAATATAAAAGGGTAAAAATGAATGTTTTAGAAAAGTAATGGTTAATGGAGCAGATTCTACACGTGGTCTTATAAACATAGTAATGATGCATTGGTAAGGCCATTGGAGGATGCAGACAGAAGTGTATGGACAGGTTGCTTGTTCGAGTAAGAGTGGCCAAGTTAATTTGGAGTCGCTCTCTCGTCATATCGATAAGGGTGATGCTGAGTAAGTAATTGGTCAGGCTTGAATGAGAGTAAGGATTGGTTGTTGTCTTGACTTTCTACTTCTTGGCACACTTTTGTGAGAAATAGGAAGTCATTTGGCTTAGCATGTAGAATAAGTCAACAAGGAGATACTTGGCCTCAACAGGAGTTGGCTGGAGTAAGAGAATCCACCGTGCCAGGCCTTCCAGTTTTTGGGCTTGGTTGTAGGTATAAAGGGTATTTATACTTGTAAAACTAGGGCAACCTACCTAAATGGAAAAGACTAAAAAGGATAGTGTCTAAAGGAGTAAGATACAAGGAATGATGAAGGGTATATTGGAAAATATAACAAAAGTAAGTATTCTATACGGGAGATTCTATCACATGGTTGCTTGGACACATGGTTTATTATGGGTGGATGAATTTCTAGCAGAAAAGACAATTCTGTAAGATTAACCTGATTTCTATCTAGTTAAGGTGGACTCATTCGAGAAGCAATGGTGGAGGGATGTGCTAGAGCTCTCGACACCAATGTTATTGACCTGGGGGTCAGCTTAGTCATGGTCGAGAAGATGCGTACACAAGCTCGAGCTATCAACAGAGCTTTCGTCTACTCGGTACATGACTTCTTAGAGATGAGGAATTACTTCGCTCAGCATAAGGAGTTCATTAGTAGAAAGGATCAGAGGATCAGCTTGGCTTCTACAAGAGTCGGTTGGAGCAGGAGGATTTGTCTTGTTAGTCCTTCAAAGCTTTAGGCTTAGCTGTGCGTTAAAGGCCTAATAGTCCAATTCCTATCATACTAGGTCTAACACCTTCCTAGTGGTAGCTATTGATAGCCAAACTCTCAAACAAAGCATAAGTTTCATTGGATGTTTTCAAATTTAAAGTTCCTATTGTAGATGCATCAACAAATCGTTTAGTGGCAAAATTTAACTAGTTATAAAAAGTTTGTACCTATATCTTAGTTCACATCAGGCGTACCTGACTCAACCACTTTCAAGCGTCTAATTTGATACCTATTATTAGTAAACTCATGGCATAGCTTTTTAAAACACTTATTCAATATAACTAGTAGTACACTTCTTTATAACATAGAAGTATTTACTTAAATATTTATACATCAAAAGTTCTAGTTTTTATAAAAAGTTCATCAAAAGCCACGTGTTTTGGAGTTTATGTACAGCATAGTAGGAAACTAGCGGGTAGCCTAGGGGATCCTAGTTAGTTTTCACAAAAGTCTAATAAAAGTTAAAACAAAAGATTAGGTTTAGGCAAGTCTTCAGGTCTCCTCACTTTCTTAGCGTTATATATATTAACCTGAGGGTAATTATAGCACTACTTCGTAACCTTTTGTCATCACCTATAGAAGAGTCTATAGGGATATGAGCACAACTAACTCAATAAGCAAGATGGAGATAAAAGAGTACAATAAACACAAACATGGTTTTCAAACATTATCTTTTAATTAAATGCAATACAAGTAACCAAATGAGACATTACACATTGTTAATTGGTCCATTATAAGGTTAGAGAAATTGCATTCGCTTTAACTTATATTGAGGAGTTTCCACAAAACTCAAATTAGACCATACCCAAACTTGTGCAATAGAGCCTACACTCTTCCTAAGACCATCTTAAAACCACAACCCCTAATCTTGTTGTGACCTCCTCTCTTGTCACTTAATTTAATTAAGGGTGGGAAAAGGACCATTTCAACTATCCTTATCGAAGGGGTCGGTATTCAGTTTGACATACCTAATCGTTCCCCTAGTGGGTTGTTATGCATGTCCAGTTAAGTTAAAGGTTAATCTTTAGTTAATTCCTATTAGGGATGATCAACAAATTCACAAGACAAAACAAGTCGAGCATATTCAAACAAAGCAACGCTCTAAGTCCACAATTCAAATAAACAATCACACACGAGGCATGTGCACGTTCAACTAAGTTACGAGCACAACCATATGCAGTCCTAAGTCTCTAAATACTCTAACATACTATGACGTATGGATCCTAGCTTACTTGCACTTCATTAGTTTACTATTCCTAACTATCGCCCTGTTGGTCTTCATTTATCCCTATACATAAAAAATAGATTTATTAGTTTTATTCACTTATAAGTTAAGATTTCTTAAGTAGTTCACTAGTTTTTATGAGTTATTTTAGGTTACTAAATCCTCTAAATTTCCTTCTAATTTTTGCTAGCTTGAGTCTTTGGAAAATTATCCTTTGATTTAGCTTCTGAATTCCCCTATATTCACTTTTCACTTTTAAAGTTACCTGTGATTTTACTTCTAAGTAAAGTCTTTAGTATAGTATTCATTCCATACCTTCTTATTTATCTTATGTATTTAACTAACTCCTAATACCTAAAAGATTTGTTTATTTTCCCTTTAACTCCAGCTAGGTATAACCTAAAGTAACACGTCATTCATCATTTTTTAGTTTCATTACTTCTCAACTTCTCATATAACATCTCTAATTCATCATTTCATCAATTTTAACAACTAAACATGCTACTAAACTACACATATAAAGGCAAAATCATGATTTTCTATAACTTCTTATTGTACAACCCCATTTAACAACCCCAACATGATATAAATACTCCACTAAATAATTAAGCTTTGAATCCAAATGAGATTTTTTAGGAAAATATACTAATATTAGTTTAAAAAATATATTTTAAGCATAATTTAAAGCTAAAAAATTTAATAAAAATATATAAAATAGTTTTGTGAAAAATCTTTTTATAGTAATTTCATTTAAGTATATAGAAGTTTATAGAAAAATTTGGTGGTTGAAACTACACTATTTAAGCAATTTATTTCAATGTCGAAAATGGCTCAATTTTGCAATTTATTGAGAACATACAATATATATATATATATAATTTATGCAAAATAAATTTTTTTTCTATTCTATAAATGAAAATATGTAGGAATAAATTTTTGTAGAATTTTCTAGGTATTAATATTTTTAGCAATTCATCAAAAATCGCACCAAAGTTCTACTCTTATTGGGAAACTAAGCTCCGGCCACCAATGGTGGCCACTCCCTTGTTGGCAACCCTAGTCATTGGCCACTCCTTGTGGTAGTGTAATAAGTTGACTTCTAGCTCCTCTCCACACAAGAGAACCACCAAACTCGTAGTACCGCACTTCAATTTCATAATTTTTCCTAAATTCAACTCTTTAATCTTCTAATCCCAACTCTATTTTCCCTAAATCCTAGATTGCATGCACAAAAATTTAGAGAGAGATTATGGATTTTTCAAGGCTTGGAGAGCATGATATGATTTTTGTTTTCTCTCTCTTCCTAGCAAATCCCTTTATATGTTAAGTCTAATTTGTGTGCTAATATTGTTTAATTTCCTAACTTCTATCCTAATATGCTTTCCATGCCTAACTAATCAATTCCTAACTATCTCATGTTGTATACTAAATTTTATTAATTTTTTATTACTTTCCCTAACTTATTTTTGTTTAAATCGCAATTAATTGGGTATTTTAGGTGATTACAAGACATAGTTATATATAAAAATTACACGTGATGTGTATGCATATATTTTATATATTATTTCATGTCATATAATAATTTTATTACCTATATAATTTATCTCTATGAATTCGGTAATTATTGGAACCTATCTTACGCGATTACGTTAAATATTAAGTAATATAGTGAAATTATACTATCTTAGCTATATTACTATGATTTTATTATGTTTTTTAGATTTGAGCAGAGAATCTTATCAACTAATGTCTCGAGCCTATTTGTAAATTTCTAGCTCAATCGAGTTAGTTTCACTAACGTTCTAAATTACTAGCTCGAAGCGACTTAGTAAAATTTTGGATCTTACACTACATAACCATAAAAAGTGATAACTAGACTTTGATCATCGGATGAATTCAATCGCTAAATTAATAGGAATCTCTTCTCTATTAATATCTAATCCTCATTACATTCTATATGAATCGCTTCTATAGTAGAATTAATTAGAATAGCATTAAGATAGGAATTTCGTAAACAGCAAACAAGATATTAATATTAAATCTGTAAGAAATCTATAACATATATCTAAGCTTCTAGTAAATCCCTTCAATTACAGTAAATCTATTAATGTATTAGCCTCATGACTTCAATACATAAAATCTAATAATTAAGTTGAAACCTTAAAACTAACAACTTAATCAATATAAAACATGTAATTGAATTAACAAGAACAAGAGAATTTCATTAGAATAGTTGCAGCTAAAGTATGTTATATGTTACCTCAAGGTTACAGGTCTAGATATCAATGATTATATGCTACAGACATGATAAAAACAAGAACTTTCATTACAAAATTCAATAAAACCCTAAGTAACCCTTATGTTCTATCCTTATGGCGTCGCTCCTCTTTTTGTACATGTGTTTGGCATCTATTTATAGTGTTTGAACAAAATAATCTTCAAATAGCAAGTCTTTTAAAATAATGGCAAGTCCATGAGTAGGAACACAGCCATGGAGATTGGGCATGGACTGGTTTTTGCAATAATTCTTTAAGAAAGTGACTTAAATTTAATGACAAAAGGATCACGGCCACAAATCACGGTTGTGGAGTTAGACCTTAGTCTTACACTTAGCCAAAAACTCTTCAAGCTTGGTTGGAAATTGATGATGCAGGCTTCATGGCCAAGGAACATGGCTGTAAACATCAACTATGGTCTTCCTCTTCGCTTGATTCTTAGACAAATCCTCTCCAACAATTGTTATCCTTGAGTCATGCTTGAAAATAGGTGAAATTTCCTTAAAAAATCGCCTAAATTCTCTTTTTTTCACCTTAGTACTTCATTTGAGTCCTAAAATCAAGAAATGACCTAAATTAGTAGCAAAATCATTGAAATTAAATCAAAATAACTCAAATACTTAGGAAAATAACATAAGAAACGAGTGTTAAACTACACTCATCATCATCTTAGAAGATGTGTTACGCACTTATTGGGCACCCTAGATGTTCACCTGTGCTCTCTTCTCTTTTCTTTTTCTTTTTGTTTTACATTTTCTTTTCTATTTTCCTTTTGGTTAGGTTTATCCCCAACTTTTGAATTTTAGCCAATTTTTGTTCTACTTTTGATTGGAAAATTCTTTTCAACATCTTTTCTAACATTATACTTTGCTACTTAGAAATTCAAATAGCACGATACATGAAAATCAATTTTCTAAATGGTAAATGTTTTACTCTAACTTATGGCATCATCTTATTCTCATCTTATGAATATGTGGTTAAATATAAATGATAGTAATCTAACCCAAATATTTGGTTCATTAATTCTAAAGTAATGCAAAAAGTTGACTCCATGTGCTCATTATTTGTGAACATGATAAAAACTAAAATTACTTGCTCTTTTTCAGTACAACTAAATTTTTTTAAAAAAAAATTGGATTTTATTTGGTAACCAAATACATAGCACAAATGTAATCTCCATTCAGCACAATGTAAATGTGGCTTCAATCCACTTCACATATTCCTTACCCCCAACTTTAAATTTCTTTTATCATTTCAGCTCATCATCTATTATAGATTAAGAAGATAGGTTAAAACAAGACTGCCCTAGGGATTAAGGTGAGCTGCTTTATCATAATTTCATTTCATTCTTTAGGTCCTCTTGTAATGAACCTCAAGCCTCTTTAAATATCTATACATGAATAGAAATCATCTCAAAGTATCTTATTTTTCCATTTTCTCAAAACATAAAACAAAACTAAAATAACTTAAAAGAAGAAAAGAAATAAAAATGCATGAAAAGTAAATAGACCTGGTGGGTTGCCTCCCACTTAGTACTTTGATTTTAAGTCCCTTAGCCAAACCCTTTCTCATAGTCATCATAGTGAATGGAAATCAAGATATTTGTTGGCCTATTCTTTTGTATCTTCATCTTTAGCTTAGCTAAACAGATAGTAAGGAGGATTGTTCAACTACTTAGCAAATTCACTTTTTAGGTCATTGAAATCAACACAGATATCTTCATTTTCATTCCTCCTCTCCTTGGCCTTTCTTGCGAATAGCTTGATTTTAGATGCCTTATATCTAAAAATAATCTTTTTTTCCTTCAACATCAATCAATGCTCCAACTGTTTCCAAGAAACATCGGCCTAAGATGAGTAGCCATGCTCTAGCATTCATCTTTATCATAATAAAGTCTATTGGATAGCTAAAATGGCCAACTTTTACAATAAGATCCATGAGGACTCCCAATGGTTTCTTTGTTAACCTATCGGCAAAAGACGTAACAAAATTGGCCTCCTCAAGGAATCTTTATAGTCTAATTTTTCTCATAAGCTCTTCGAATATGATGTTGTCAAAAGCTCCTAAGTTACAATAAGCCTTCGAAGTATTTCTCAAGAATAACACAAGAAATAGTAAATTGGCTTGGATCTCCTCTTTTGAAGGGCATATACAAATACTTTCTTATGCACAAGATCCTTGCTGAATGCTTAATCTCTTCATCATCAAGTTCAGGTAGTGGGATGAAATCTTCACTTTCTTCTTTCTTTGTTGGCTTGATCTTCTCTTGCTTGTTTGATTTACTCAAATCATTTTCTCTTAATTCCTCTTTTGATTCATTCTCTTCAATTGCCTCACTTTGAATGGGAGGGGAATCATCAACTTCCATATACTGGCTATCCTCCAAGGGCTTAGCTAAAGACGAAGACACAAAAGAATAAGCCACACTTCTTACATTTAATATTTTGGCTCAAACTTGCTTTGGCATCAAGCATTTTGTTCAATTTGTTAAAGAGAGCAATAACTTATATCACCCTAAATTGGTCTTCTTCTTCTATGCTAACTACTCTCCTAGCAGTTGTTCACTCATCATGCCATCTAGGAGTTGGAAGGCATCTTTTCCATCAATTCATATGCTATCTCAAGAATTTTTCTCATCAAGTTACCTTTAGATGCGACACTAATCATAGACTACACATTCCCTAATAAACCATTATAGAAATTTTGAACTTGAAGCTAAACTAGTAGTCCAAGATGAGGAAATCTTCTCAACATTTCCTTGAATCGTTCTCAAGCCTCATAGAAAGATTCCCCATCGTGTTGATGGAACATTGTTATGTCATTCCTCATCTTCCTTATTTTACATGGAGGGAGAAATCTCGATAGAAATTTTTGAACTAATTGCTCCTAAGTAGTGATATAATGAGATGGTAAAGAATACAACCAACTTCAGGCTTTATCTCTTAAGGAAAATGGAAATAGCCTTAATCAAATAGCATCCTCATAAATGTCATTACTTTTCAAGGTTGTACATAATTGGAGAAAACTCTGTAAGTGTTCATTCAGATCTTCTA
Organism: Lumnitzera racemosa; assembly: GCA_024138005.1. Taxonomy (NCBI): domain Eukaryota; kingdom Viridiplantae; phylum Streptophyta; class Magnoliopsida; order Myrtales; family Combretaceae; genus Lumnitzera; species Lumnitzera racemosa. Next base: position 88,938,511 of record JAMXBC010000010.1, on the reverse strand, counting down.
AAGCAATTCCACCAAATTGATTCATCTACACCATTTTTATCAATATGAGTTTAGCTCAAAATTATTGGCTTAGAGAGTGCACCATGCCATTGTTGGTGCAAAACCATCCATGGTTGGTATAATGTACTCTCATAAAGCTCTATGATTTCCAATGCCATTTCCATTAATATTCATACCATTCGGCCTATTACCATTCACATTTAAGTCATTCAATCCATTACCATTTAGTCCTTACAAGTTCACTTCATTTCCATCTCGATCTAACCCATTCAAACCGTTTCCATGTTTGTTTCCTTGATTCATATCTTCCATTTCAACAATTCTTCTTTCTCTTCATTGTCTATGAGAAGTTCCATCAATTGCCGGATCAAACGATTCTTCAAATTCTACTAATCCCCTTCTTTGCATAAAATAACGGAAGTTTTGTAATTTTAGCACAAAGGTAATCTTGGGTTGCTAAATACAAGGGTTTCAACAATCCCAACCCAATATATCTTGTGGTAAGAGATTTATCACTTCTCCAATCAATCACTTGATCCTTTAATAGCCTCTTCACCAATCCTACATAGCCATAAAAACAAATACAGTGAAAAGTTCTCAAGAAAATAAAAATGCAAACTTTACTTTATTTATGTAAAACTAACTCTAACTGCAACTAAACTAATCTAAGCTTAGTCTTAGAGAGAAATACTAATCTAATATTAGCTAGCCTTCACTTTCCTTGCCTTCTTCGGCAATGGCACCAAAAACTTGGTCTCATGCTCCTTTCTTCAACTTACAAATAAAACAATTGAATTTTAGTAGAAGCCACAAATGTTGGTAAGTGTATCAGTCTATTGATTGTATAAGGAGAGTAACCAAAGTGGTATTTTGTGGTGAAGGAAAGAACAGAGTTTAGAAAGATAATTAAGTACTAGATTTTAGTAAGTCTACCCTAATTTAGGTAAATCAATTCAACAATTTCAAAAGAAGGAATGCAAGTGATTTAAAATAAAGGAAAGACTATAATGAAATTAAATGTGCATTTTAGGAAATTTTAGTAGGGAGTAGATTTCTTTACAAAAAATATATGAGTAGCAAGCAAAATCATTTAAGATCATTATGGACATGCTATTAGTGTATTTATGATAGTCTAAACATGAATTTCACTCGCATTCATAAAATTTATCTCACTTTGTTTTGTAAGTTCTATCATGTAGCAGGACCATTGTATTACCAATCTCTTATCTACGCTATTAACTAGTTATTCAAGTCTTGTCATTACTTAAATAGCCGTGTTAGAATTAATTTCTCATCTTAAGCAATTTTAGTTCGAGGTGAGTATAAGGATTATAGCTCAAATTCTCAAGAATTACCCATCCAAATTAGGAATCCCATATTCTACTTGGGGTTTTTGAATTCTATACGATATCTAAACCCTGTTAAGTTAACAAGAGGAGAGGCCTAATGTGTGAGAACCGCTACCAAACTCGACATTAACCTAACATTTGAGTTATACCTAATTGTTCCATAACAACAAGTAAAATTCTAAGTTTACACTATCACAATACAAGAATATCAATAGTCCCAACTACTTCATCATGTTTACACACTAAGCATAAGTACAACAAGCACTATTCATCATATTCATGGAATATGTACACTCAAAATATAATACAAATTAATATGAAAATAAACATCACATTAAACATGGAAAATGTAAAGAGAACATTACAAAACCGAGCTTTTCAACTTCAATAATGAATTTCTTTAAGATTTCTCCCATAATCTCCATGGATGCAACGGAAATCCACATACCCAAATCTTTAGAAGAACTAAAATCCACTATAAATCTACACTAAAAGCATAACAATACAAGAAAATACCATAGGAATCATAAAACTACATTAAAACTAGCTTAAGATAACCTAAAGAGAAAGAGAGTAGTGGAGCTAAAATCTTAAACCTTAGAAATTTCCTAAATAAGTTTTTTTTGCAAAATGGGGAAAGACTTTTATATCAAGTTATTACCGGTAGGATGGTAAGTTGGGCTACTAACAAGCTAACGGACATGTGTCAACCATAAGTCCTTTGAATCCTTAATAAAATGACATGTTCAATCTCCAGGGGTTTAGTATACCATCATAAGATACTATCAAGATAGTATAGTCCACTTCTTTGTGATACTTGCAAATGTTCTGTTCTAGATGCTAGCAAGTGAACTAGCATGATGGTAGATCAAGCTGATTCCTTAAGTCTTCTACCAATAAGATGATAACTAGGGTTACCATCAAGCCGGTATAGTCTAATATTTTTACCTCTTTCTTTACTCTATTCTAGATGTCCGCCTGCCAATAGGTAGGATTACCGTCTTACTGGTGGTCTCTACTCCATGTCTTCTTTTTCTTATTTCTTTCAACTTATTTAACGGAGGCTACCATTTCATGGTTACCCTGAGACTTGCAATAACAAACACTACAAGATTAAATTATTCAAATATACATAATTTTTTAGCATTACAACACAAAAATATGATTTACACTTATGTTGAGAGATTTTCTGTGATTTTGATGAAAATTTATATAATTTAGCTCAATTTTTTGTTAAATTACATATGGTCATTATAGAAATCCTTCAAATAAGTGTATGGATTCACATATCTATCACCTGATGAGCAATTCTCGTATTGAACAACTAGCATACATAGTTTTCTAGATTGGAATAGCTATCCTCCTTCTACAAAGTAGTCATCTAACGTCCTTCCTTCAAAACACTTGGCATAGATTGGACCAAGATGTGAATTTTGGGGATATTGCTCTTTGATGCATACAAATCCCAACAATCTTGTCTGGAGCATGAAAAGCATAAGAAGTCGTCTAGATAAGGCGTTTGCAACTACATTTTCTTTCCTTCGCTTGTACTTAATCACAAATGAAAATCCCTCTTGAAGTTCAACCCATTTGATTTGTCACTTGGATGGCTTTGGTTGGCTCTTTAGATACCTTAAGGTTTGGTGATTGGAGTACATGATAAATTCCTTAAGCAAAGGTAATGTTTCCATGTCTGTAAAGCTTCGACAATCACATATACTTCTTTTTCATACTAGAATAATTCAAAGTTAATCCTTTGAGTTTCTTGCTGAAATAGGCAATAGGTTGATAGTCTTACATGAGAGCTATTCCAATATTAATGCTGGATGATCACATTCTAACTCAAAAACCTTATTGAAATCAGTTAAAGATGGTACTAGGTTTGAAGTCAACCTCTTCTTTAGCTCGGTAAAGCTCTCTTCTTCCTTACTTCCCCAATGAAATTCTACATTCTTCTTAATGAGCTTAATAAGGGATGCAACAATACAATTGGAGTTTTGAAAGAACTTGTGGTAGAAGGAAGCTAAGCCGTGAAAACTCCCTACATCAACATAAGAGGTTAAGGTAGGTTGTAATGCCCTATAAGGTGGCCTGGTAGTTTTTCCTAAAATCTTTACATCACATGTGCACCCATGATATAAAAACTGTCTTGCAAGCAAGTTGGAGGTTGTAAGACTTTAACTAGTAAGTTTCTAAGGATGCTTATTCATTTTACTTACATTTACTTATTTATACCGGTAATTAAGGTACCCAACAATCCCTAGTCCACTAAGACCACAGAGAGTTGAAATCACCTACCAAACAATAAGACGGGATAATTAGACTTCAGTGACATCTTGAGTTACTAAATATTTTAAAGATCCAACTTACCTAATGCAATCTACTAAAGTAATCTTATCCATATAATTTGGTTGCTTAAGGGACACTCTATACTCTAATCTGAGCCCATTCCCAGCTTTTGGTTACCAACAAAAAGGAATTATTGGGGGGTAAGTATAACATAGCTCTATACGCTTGTTTCTCGTCATTATCGTTCAAGCATTATTAACAAACATACAATTTAGCTACATATGAAATGGATGCACACACGGTGAATGCAAGCAACACATCCATGGGGCTCTGAAACCAAAGAATGTGTAAATTTACGTTAAGTATCCCCCACACTTAACCATACAAGGAACCTCACCTTACTTGCATTAGGCTGTCTATGGGTACCATCCCAATAGATGGAACTTGACTATTACCTTAGTTGAGAATACCATACTAATTAATTAGGTGGCTCCCATCTAGGGTTATCCACTACCAATAATTAATATAATACCCCATGGGCTCACTATCGATAAATTTACATAATACCCTACGGGCTAAACCATGTGAGTACCAACTCAAGCAACTTGCTATCAATTAACTAAAGATGGTTTACTAGTTTTTCCTTAACAAGTAAAATGTCACAAGCAATTATTATAAGTACTCACTAAGTTAATAAATCTCTCTTTGAATAATAAAGCATTTCAAAAAATGCATATTTGCAATTTTTTTTTTTTTTTGAAAACTTGGAAAAGTTATAGACATCGTAGTCTACAATTAGTAGGTTACAAACATGTGATAGGTATATCCAGTTAATTTGGCCAAATATTTAAACTTACCAATTTTAATAAGGTGATCACATGAATGTTGGCATACAGAATAACCAATCACTCCATAGACAACTAAGGGCAAGCAATAGAACATCAAACAATTATTGAATACAAGTAAGCAGCAATTCCTCAAAACTCACTCACCTTACCTACTTGTCCTAGCCTTCGAGGTTCTTGAATTAGAAACTAGGTTACCTAAAACATAATACTAATATGTATGTAAATAATTGGAAGAGGGCTTCTTTAGGAACCTAAAAATCTACATGATTATTAAAACCCGCCCTAAATCCTCAAGTACTATTTAAACTTGTTTTGCTATAACTTCTTCAATTTAAGTTCGTTTTTCAAATTCTTATAGTCAATTTTTATCATTTTCGACTGTTCTTTCATTTGGTGAGGTTCTTTTTGCGTGTTTAGACTTGTAAGAGTTTAGTTTAGGTCAAACAAATTCGTTAGTTAATAGTGTTGATTTGACTACTATAGGGTTTGGGCCTAGTTTTGAGCTTTGGGTTTAATTTTAGGTATTGGGCCTTACACTTGACCTTTTTGGATTTTCTATAAGCATTTTAAGTTTAATTTTTTATCTAAATTCCATAGCTTTTAATTTGGGCTTTAATATTACTCTTATGGCCTAAATGTGCCCTTTTTACTAGTTTAGGACCTTAACTTACTAAGGGGCTTATAAGGGATGGTCTCAGTGAGCTTTTAGACTTAATGGGCCTTTTATATTTTATTTTATGAGCCTTTTAATTTAATGATCAAATCTGGTCACTAAGTTATTAGGCTTTATTTTTAGTTTTTTTAAGACCTTTTAGGCTTATCTTGCATTTTAGGGCCTTCAGCCTAGCTCCACTTATTATTTTGGGCTTAAGTCCACTAAAAGCCTTAAGATTGGTCCATTTTCTATTAGGATTCAAATCTAATTCTTTTCATTTATTAGGCTCTTAATTATATTTCAAAAGTCGTAATTACAAACTAAGCTAGTTTAGGCTTAATTTGTATTTTAGGATCCTAAACTTGATTCTAACTTATTCCAATTGACAGAATATCCCAATGGGTCAATTAAATAACCTATTTTACTAGGTGTTTCAGATCTAATACTAATGGTTTATTAGGTCTCAAGTGGATTTTGTAGACCTAATGTCCATTTTAGGCCTAACTACTCACTATAGACCTTGTTTAGCCTCTTATCTTACAAGATCAAGTCCTAAATCTTAATTATCCTTAATTAATCATGTGATTAATCCATTAGTAAACATTTTACCATATGTTGTTCAACATGTTTGAGGTTGTTTAAGATGATTTCTTAGGGCTTTCTACACATTATATACTTAACTTGCTAGAATATGCATTAAACTACAACTAAAATGCACATAAAACCATTTCTTACCAAAATAAACATGAAAAATAAAAAATATAGTAGGGATATACATACATATGTTTTCGCCCTAGTATGTGAATGAAGATATAATGATGATTCTTCCACTTTTCTTCAAGTTATCATCTTTCTACAACTTATGTATTTCTAAAGCTACATGTAACATGTTTACTATACTAAAAATATAAGAAAATGCACATGTATGGGCATGTAAAGATGGTAAATAGAGGTGGCATTTTAATTTTTTTTTTCCTTGAGTTTTTAAGCCTAAGAACCATGCTCATAGACTTAAACTAGAAAAAAAAAAATTGAAAAGGTGCAAGTTTACCTTGGTGGAAATTCAAATGGTCTCATTTCACTTTGTTTTTGGCAAATGAAACAAACTCTTTTGGTCAAGCATGTTTGTTGGCAAGAAAGGGGAATGAAAGAGGATTCAAAATTCAAATGGTTTTGTGTTGTTTGGAGGTAGTGGTGGGGAGTTATAGCTTAGGGCATTCGGATGTGTAGCCAGGTCAGAGAAGCTTACTCTTCCTTCCTTCCTTCCTTCTTGTTTTTCTTTTGTTTTTAAATTGTATGTTTAGACAGTGTTTCTAGGGTTTATTCTAGGGAAGACGATGGAGTAAAATACAAATGGAGGGGTTAAAGAAGGGCTTGATTATGAGTAGGTGTGGTGGGAAACAAATCCCTTCCATTCTTAGTTGCATGGTATAAGCACAAGTTGGGACCAATTTTCTTTTCATTATTTTTGCCAATTGAGGCAATCGTTTGTCTACTAAAGGTGAGTGGTCCCTTGTTTTCCCAACTAATTATTTTGTCCTATATAGTTAATTGTGATTATCTTTAGCTAATTATGATGTATGAATGTATATAGATGATTAGAATGTAATTTAAGCCTACAACTCTAATTACTAGTGTAGATGACCATAGTTAGATATAGTTTAGGGTTTTTCATACTTAATTAAGTTAATCAAGCCTATTAGATCCTTTTATCTAATTAATTTAGGGTTTTTAAGGGTTAGAATCGATTATCGCTAATCAGTTACGATTTTAGAAGGCAAATTAGGGCTTTTCCGGTAATTTAATGAATTATTAGTAATTACTTAATAGTGTGACTATATAATTAGAGTTTATTAATTAAATTAGGGCTTTTGACACGAAATTAGAGTTTTTAATTCGTTTTAGGGTTTTATGAGCGTTTGAGGGCTTTGAAGGTACACTTACGATTTTAGCGTTACTTTTGAAGCAAATGTATCATTTAGGGTAAATCAATAATCCTATTAATTTATTACCTTAATTGACTTAATTTGATTGATCGTTATCATTTATGTCATACCGTTCGTTATTAAGTTTATATGATTTATGTAATTCAAGTTAAATGTTTAAATTTAGGGTTTTCATTGCATTTGAAATTTAATCTAAGGTTTTATGACTCTAGGGTATGGGTTTTAGAGTTTTTATTCAATTAAGATTTTTGATTTGTGGTCATGTATACTTACGTTTGGAGTCTTTGTATGCGATTAAGGTTTATAGAATTTTATCTCTAGGGTTTTTCAATTTTGTTTTTAAGTTTCCAATTCAAAATTTTGTTGATTTTAATTTCTTCAATTTGACTGATCCTAAGGAATATCATTAGTTCTTCAAATTCAATTTTAAGTCTAAAACATAAAATTCACGAGGTTTACATAGGCTATTTTACTATTACTCGGATTTTCCCTTCATCTACTCTCAAACCTCTACCACTAACTAATAATACTTCTTCTTGACAGAAACAATACTTCTTCTTGATGGAAACAATGCTTCTTCGAATTCCTAAATAGTTTCTCAACTCATAGTACTTCGAAGATAGCTCAAAGATGATTGACATGGCTTGACAAATCAAGACTGTATACTAGGATGTCGTCAAAGTGTACCATTACTAACTTTCCTATCTAATTCCTCAATACAGTTCTTCAATCTAATGAATGTAATTAGAGCATTTGATAACTTGGACAACATAATAAGCTACTCATATAGGCCATGCCTCGTCTTAAAGGTTGTTTTTCATTCATCTCCTTACATACGCATCTAATGATACTCAGATTCAGGTCAATTTTTGAAAATATTCTTGCATCATGCAATTCATCTAACATATCATCCAATTTAGCGATTAAATATCAGTACTTAGTTGTGATTTTATTAATAGCTTGGCTATCCGCATACATTCTCCAACTTCCATCTTTCTTAGGAAGCAATAGTACGAGCACAGCACATAGACTCAGGCTCTCCCTAACATTCTCTTTCAATTAGCTCATTCACTTGTCTTTGCATTTTAGTAGCTTTCTCAAGATTCATTAGATGTACTGGTTGATTTTGCAAAGCGACTCTTGGCTATAAGTCAATTCCACACTCTATTCTTTGTTTTGGTGGTAATCTTCAGTAAATCTTCATAGAATAGGTTGGCAAACTCATTTAGTAACTTCTTGACCTCTTTGGGTAGGTTGATTTGCTCCTTCAACTCCAATAGCCTCAGGATCAATAAGAAGGTCAATTCATTTGACCTCATAGCTTTTCTAAGCTCAAATCAACTCATAACTAGTGTCTTCTTTGATTAACGACTCAACTTGGTCTACATATTATTGACTTGACTTAGCATCATTGAGAAAAGTGTAATAAGTCGGCTATCCTTCTTAAATGTATAAATATTCTTGTAGCCATCATACATGACTCTCCTATCGAACAACTAAGGTCGACTAAGTAGAACATGTGAGGCATACATTGGTAACGCATTCTATAATATCTCATCCTTGTAACTCCCAACAAAAATTGGTGGCAACACTTGTTTTGTACAATGCAATGACTCATTCTCATTCAACCAATGTAACTTGTATAGTCTACGATGTAGAGAGGTCAGCAAGTGTAACTGCTTAACTAATCTTATGGATACAATATTTGTACAACCACTACTAAATAATTAATGCACAAAGTTGAACTCTTACCTTGCATGTTGTATGAAATAAATCTTCACGTAGCTCATTCTCTTTGTCAGGCTCCAAACTCATAGCTTAGGGGACGACCAATGTTAGCATATTGCCTTCTTCTAAATAAATGTTATCTCCCATAACTTTTACCTTCACTTCATATTCTACTTCTTCTATAGCTTAACTAGCTTCTTCATCAATATTGTATACCTCAAACGTCAGAACATCTCCCTTTATGACCATGGTTCATCATTTTGGACACTAGGTGGCCATATGTCCAATGCCCTTATATTTAAAGCACTTTATCTCACTAGTCTTTCTTCTTAAGGTTTGCCCCTTTTCAAATTCCTTTTCTTTCTCTCCTTGCTCCATCTTCATGCCTTTTGCTTACAACATTTGCCCTTCTTTCTTGCTCAACACTAAGCTACTGGGCATCCTACCATTCCTTTAAATAGGTTAGATTGATTGAACAAGTTAGGAATTAGGAGCTTGGTAAGGTCTGCTTTCCTTTTGTCTCTTAACTTGTTGGACAACCTTAATAGCTTCTTGGAGGTTGTGAAAGAATTGCATCTTGACAACATCTATTAGTTCATATCTTAGGTTAGTATAAAATCTTGAAACAATTCATACCTCAAGCTCATCCACTTCATACCTAATCATCAACATTTGGGATTCTTGCACTTACTCATTAACAGATCGATTTCTTTGTCTCAATTCCTACAACTTTCCAAAAGTATGCTGATAATATAAATCAGGGATGGACCTTCCTCACACGAGTCTTTTCACTTCCAAGTCCTCACACCTCATCTACCATCTCCTCTCATCATATCAACTTCTTTCACCACATACATGCATATCTAGTTAATTTTAGGGCGGCAAGTCTAATCTAGTCCTCTTCGACATAATGATAGCACTCAAACAACTTCTCAACTCACTCTTGAGAAGTTTGGAATTTGGATTCTCACATTATCAATACTTCTAGGAGCTCCAACTCTACATTCTTCTTCATAATAGTCCTCATCAATTTCATCAACATCATCTAAATCAATCCTTTGGTGAGCTAGTTTCTCTTCTCTTCTTCGGGGACGTCAAATAGGATATTTAACTCTATTAGGTCGACCTTCAAATCTACCACCTCTAGGTACTCTTTCTAACTTGCCATCAGCCTCATAGAACTCTATCACTCTCTTCTTCTTCTTCCACGACCTCCATTCTACTATTGGCCCTTCACTCTACTCTTCTAACTTAAATATTACGAGTTAGGTAAACTCTTCTACATTGGACTTCATTGTTAGGTTAGTTATGCTAATATTCATCTCCAGTTTCATTTAGAGTTTCATCAACAACATGTCCATTTGCTCGACAAGCTTTCTTAATGTGAGCTACACTTTCTTTTGACATCATGACTAACATATTCTCTAAAAGTTCAGAAAGTTGGTCCATCTTCTTGTCTGTAGTTCTAGGGGTTTTTTCGATACGACAGTCTTGGCCTAGAGCATCACTCTCATTATCTCAAATCACAACATTGACACTTGGGTCTGTCATTTTATCACTTAACAGCTTAATATATGAATTCAACTACTACTACTTTGACAACCACTAAACTCATCACTATAGCAATATAACATACAACTTTTCTTCATAATAGAAAAAAAAAAAAAAAAGAATTACTATCTTTAGGATATGATGCTACATCACTACTCAATACCTTAAAATCTTATGCTTCAGGACCCCCTAGTAACAACAAAGAATGTGCTAAACTACTAGTAGGGGTAGAAAATGCACAATACCCAACTATTTCTACTCCTCTTGACAACCATCCTCCTCTTACAATCAGCGAACAAACATGCAAAATAGTAACTACACTCTACACTATTACTCTACTTTAGCAACTTCTTGAGACATAGCATAATAGAACACAATAACAATAAACAGCTCAAACCAATACAAGAATATTACTACTACTCTTCACTACGGTTGCTCCAATACTGTAACTAGCTACTTTATCTCAAGGGATGAGAATAGAGAGCAACAAAACTCATACTAACATACACAACTATAGCTAACACAATAATAGAAACCTCAACCACAACTGCACCTCAAACCAACACATACAACACTATTAAGACTTTCAGACCTACTCAAGACCTTAAGCATCGATACTAAGATGGTAGGGAAATAGGAGCATTAGACGAAGTCTTATTGTAGCAAGAATGGATCCTTCAAAGCTATTGAATAAAAGATAAATGGGTTAGGGTGGATTTAGGGTAAAATGTTAAGAAATTCGTAAGTTGCTTTTAGATGTGATGTACTACTCAAGTACTTATGACCAATGTCTTGCTGGATTTGACTCACCAGTCTAAGATAATAGGTCACTTGTTGCATAACCTTGCTTAAGGTTTAGTATGAGCTAGGGTTAGGGTTCTCAACACAAAGAGAAGGAAGAAAATGCGAGTAATTTCATTAATCAAAGAGGAAAGCCTGATTACAATAATGTCATAACAAGTTATTCATGCTTAGATGCCTAAAGATGCACTTTAATACACAAAAGTATTAAAAAAAAGTAAAAACTAAATAAAGAAATGTACAAAAAGAGAAAGGAAAATTTTGTAATGATTTTAGAAAGAGAATATTCGATATCAAGTTATACGTCTAGGGCTTACGGGATACATTTCCTCATAAGAGAGGTTATAGGAGTCTGTGCATAACGGTTATTGACCATTCTGGATAAGGTCAACAGCAGTAGGTTACACGAATATCTTTGCATCGTAACCTTGACAAGTTTGGACAATTGGAGGGTGATTTGTAGAACATGTTGGAAGGGTTAGCCCTAGGCTCCTAAGCAGCTCAAACTGACCTTAGTCGAATGTTAAGACAACATTCCTTGTGCCTTGGCTAGTTAGACATACCAATAGGTTGGCTCTGCAAATTAAGTCGACCTCTTCAACACTTGGTTGATAATTGAGGATTTGATAGTTTAAGTTGGCCTGATCTCTTTCTTGAGATTGTATAAGGGGTCTTGAAGGCTAATTCTTATCTATTGATCTCTCTAGGTCCATAGACTGGCCTAGGCCTAAACTTCCTAGCCTGAACTAATCCGAAACCAAGTCGAATCCAAGACATTACCTAACTTGTTGCCAAGTTCAGCTTATGGCGATCATTTACCTCAACAGAATCCCACTCCACTAAAACAAGCCAACTTACTCGACTCTACTAGCCCTATCCTTAATCTCTCAAATACTTAGCTCGCCTATCTTAAGCCCAGATATTCGACTTTACCTATCTACCCAATCACTCTGACTAAAGTTGCAGCTCTGACTTACTAGCCATAGCTTACCCTCATCAAGCAATAATTCAATTCAGAGCCTTAGGGACTTATGGAGCCAAATTTTTCGTTTTTTATTTTCCTTAACCTAACTAATATTAAATCCCATTGTTTAATATTAAACCTCAATAGAGATCAAGGAAAATCTATTTTTTGTTTTTAAAGATTTAAAGTCACCACTTGACTTGGGTCGGGTAAAAGGGTTAAATTATAACCAAGTGGGTAGATTAGTTATAGCTTAGCTACTAGACTGCAAAAAAACTGTTTTGAAAAAAATTTTGAAAGCCAGAGATTTTTTATTCAAAGGCTAACCTATTAAACGTTAAACAAATACTACTTAAACTTTCTAAGTGTAGATCTATCTTTTAAAATGCCCTTTTTACCAGAAAATAAACCTATTATATATATTTTAATTTAAAAGTGAAGAGAAAGATATTTTATCTATTTTACAAAAAGTGAAATTTATTTATTCACAAAGAAAAGGGGAAAATATATATATATCTATATATTTGGTTTTATAAGTGGCCCTATAGTTTTCTACAAGTGCCAACATACTTGCTATCTAAGATCAGACTTCCATAATTCATTTTTATAAAATTTTAGTTTGTTCATTTATTTTAATTTTGAAAAACAGTCGGGTTTACGTTTCTTAACCATTTAATTTTATTTAAGGAAAATCCTAATTATGAATATTTTATTTAAAGAAACTCTAAAAATCCTAACTTTAAAAATGGTTTATTAATAGATTTTTATTTTGCAAAAATTTTCTAAGTGATTTTCTTCTTTTCTACTTTTTTTCCCTTCTCTCTCTCTCTTTTTTAAACATTTAAAGTACTTTATTTATATATTTTTGTGGAAAGCAGATATTTTTTAAAGCATTTGATAAAAGAGAATTTATAGAGGAGAAAAAATTATATATTTTATCTTTTTTGCTTTTTCTTCTTTTTATTTTTTTTAATAGAAAAAGAAATTAAAGAATAAATAAAATAAAATAGAAATTAAAAGAGCCGAACTAAGAATTTGTGCATAGGTTGGATATAGCTTTGGAGTGCAAGTTCAAGTTGATTGTTCAGGTCAAATGTCAGGTTATCTAACCCGATCACTTGCAGCATATGTGAGACTAACAGGGAAGAAAGACAGTAATGTCAAGGGGCCTCATACAATGGTTTTCAATCGTCTATTCAAGTAGATGACTTGACTTTCATGTGAAAGTCATTGGAAAAAGGCCTATTGGTTATGGTGCCATAACTTTTAATAAATGTTTAGTGGTAGTTTTAAATCGGGCCAAAGGTAATGGTGGTGATGATCCTTCCTCATGGCGGTTGCTAAAGACGAGAGGGCGTCATGTCTTAGGTTTGTCGAGGTATTGAGTTCCATGATAGTTATAGTTTTGTAAAGAGGGTGGCTAGAAGTGATATTTCGAGTGGTGGTAGAAGGTGACGATTAGGGTTTCACTATGGAGGGTCAATAGAGTTGCTAAGAGGCATAGGTCGACAAAGGAAGGTGGAATCCGATGCTTAAAGCTTAGGGATTCTCATGGATATCTTAGTGAAGCTCAAAAAAATTTAAGCACTCCTTAATTTTAGAGAGAGAGATAGACGTAACTTAGAGAGAGAGTACGCTTGAAGATATGTTTATGTAAGTGTTTTGGATGAGAACTTATCATCCTTGAGTAATGAGGAGCTCCTATTTATACTTTTCTGAGCTTGAATCGAGTTTTGAAAGTATAATAATGGTTGAATCTACCATTAATGTCTAACCTGAACAATCTTTGATTTGGATATGATGATGCAATTTGATTTGATTATCTAATTAGAATGGGAGGATACTTGCTCAAATGACAGAAAGAAAGCTAAAAGTTCACTTGATTCATCTTCAATTTAATCAGATTTGAAAAAGAGCTAAAATTGCGAGTTAAGCTATAATTCATTTTTCAAGGGCGATTTGATTCATGTAATGGATGAATTAAATCGATTTTTCGGTCCCCATTCATAATATTCTAAGTAATTTTTGTGATTTCACCAATGGCCAAAAACTGAATACCTTGGGATAGAATTGCATAGGAAACAAAGAGAAAGGGAAGGGAAGAGAGGGAAAGTGCTTGTGTTAGCCAATTGAAAGTTGACACATGACATTTTGAAGTAAATAAAAAATGCAAAAGGCATAAAGTACCTTTAGCCAAAATCGAACCAAAGACCTCTCATGAACAAGTGTAGGTATCTTCTATATGAGCTGCTAGCTTGTGCTTTGTCCATATATACAAATAAATTACATATATGGAGAGATAAGCCTAGGCCAAATTCAAATATTGAATTTGAACTTAAGCTTCAATAATTGAACCCAATTTAAAAATATTCATAGGCTCTTATTACTTCTCATGTCCTAAATTATTCCAATTTTCCTAATATTCTAATTTATTATTTAAATTTTATCCTAACATTGTTATCTTTATTATCAATCTCATTCTAATTTTTGTATTTTTGAGAATTTTTTCATTTTTTTGTAGGTATAAATATTTTATTTTTCCTAATTTTCTCGAAATTTTCAATTTTTTTCATTTTTTTTCTAAATTTCCTGATTTTTTAATTTTTTCTAAGTTCTCTTACTTTTTGTATTTTTTTTTATTTTTCTATTTTTTTGTATTTTTCAATTAATACCCCTTATTCCTCTAAAATTACAGGGGAATAAAAATGAGATGCCTACAACTGTCTTTCTTTATGATAAAATTTGAGTAAAACTTCATCACAAAGATAAAGAGATACGCTATTTTTTCCCCAAAAAACATTAGGTAAGTAGGGCTTTTAGTTCCTAAAGGAAAAGGCGCCAAAAGTTAATTAAGATTTAAAGGAGACTGAAAAAAAAAATGGTATAAGTAATTCATCTAAAGGGAGCGGAAAGGGCTCATTGACAAGCTAATTCACCTTAAGAAGGGGTAAGGATATTTTAGACGAGCTCACAATCTTAAAAGGGTGGATAGTACTAAAGATTATTGTAAGGGTTAGAGAGGGCTCCTTGTAAAGCTAATTCACCCTATGATGGGGTCAGTCTCCTTTATTTAAGCATACAATCCTCAAGGAGTAGATAGTATTAAAAACTATCCTAATGGTCAAAGAGGTCTCCTTTATGAGCTAATTCACCCTAAGAAGGGGTTGAGCTCCTTTACTCGAACACACTATTTTAAAGATTATCTTAGCAAATTCACTGGGAAAAGCTTAATAAGATGCAATTTTTTTAGAATTTTTATTGAAGGATATCCACTGAGGGATGTTCTTAAGGGAGGAAAGTACACCTTGGATAGACAAAAAAAAAAAAAAAAAAAAAACCATTTCTTTAAACTTTTTTTATTTCAACAACCTACCATCTTGGATTAATGAGTCTTAAAAATCTGATTACCATCTTATATCTTAGATTAATGGGTCTTTTGTCTCACCATCTTAGATTAATAGTTATTTTATTCTTTCATCTTATTTTTAATTCTTTTGGGAACTATGAGATGTCTTAGAACAAAATTCAACAATTACACGAATGGGTAGGAGTCTTAGATAAGATTGACTTTGAGGGTGAACTTTAAAAGGGATTGAGCCCTTCATACTAGCTTTGAAGGACAACTTGAGAGATAGACTGAGCTTGAAAGTAGAATGAATGGAGTTTATTGACTTGACATGTTGTGACTAAGGTAAATCTGAAGAATCAAGCCACTAACAGTACTTGCACTTAGACATTAGGAGCAAAGTCCCTTGAGTCATCAAAGGAGATTCTAAGATTGGATCATTTGGACTGAGCAATTAGAATACCAAGACCAAAAAAGGGTTGATCATGAGAAAAAGGAATAGTAGAAACTCTAGGAACTCTTTTTTTTTTCTTTTGTCAAATCTTTCAAGTAGCAAAATTTTTTAGACGAAATCCCTGATTTCACTTGGTTCCTCTTAGGCTAGAGTTTGTCAATCTTTTGTGTTTTCCAAGCTGACCAACCACCAGATTGTGCCTAGGTTTCTACATTTTGTTATTTCTACCTTGGAAGTAGCATTCCAATGATTGTACTCAACAAGACACTCTTGGACATTCAATTTTTCTAATCCTTTTTTTTAATTTTTTTTTTCTTTTCTTTTCTCAAATAGACAACGAAGCTTCATTAGGAGAATCATCCTTATCACTTTGGTTACTCTCTTTAGATGGTCAAATTCATCCCTAAGACAGCACATGCATAAGTCTATTGTTTTGTCTCCTAACAATTTC
Source organism: Lumnitzera racemosa (assembly GCA_024138005.1). Lineage (NCBI taxonomy): Eukaryota > Viridiplantae > Streptophyta > Magnoliopsida > Myrtales > Combretaceae > Lumnitzera > Lumnitzera racemosa. Next base: position 88,922,129 of record JAMXBC010000010.1, on the reverse strand, counting down.
TTCTCTTTTCTTTTTTTTTTAATTTTTTCTTATTTTTTTTCATTTACCTAGTAATTGCACTAGAGAAAATTGGGCCCCAATCTTGTTCCAACAATTGCTCTTTTGCCCTAAGAATAAGATGCTACTATGCTAGACAAAGAGTCTACATGATTTTTGGTAGTAGCCTTCTCAAAACTTTTTCTTAGTGTGAAGAGTGTCACCTTGGTGAAAGGAACTTCTATTTAATGATTTGGATAAAGCTTTGTAGCCTCTAGCATTGAACATGTCATGTTACTTGCAAGAAGAATGAAATGTTCCTTTATGACACTTTTAGCCAATAGACATTGAAAGGCACTGCATTGTTTGATCAAAAGAGACCTCGAGTATAGGTAGGCAATAAATCAAGGACACCAATTTAAACTTTTAAGTGGTTGCATTAGGAGTTACTAACCATTAGGGAATGTAAAACTTAAAGGGTATGGTAAAGGAATCGACTTGGAGTTTTCAAAATTTAGTGCTAACATCATCTTAGGAAGGTTTTTTTTTTTTAAGAAAATCTATCTTTGCAAATGAAAAAAAAATATTGCTAATGGGGTGGAAGCCTTGAGAGACAATTGAACCAACAGGGTTATTTGAACCTATTAGGATTGGACCTTTGACTATTGTAACCATGAAACTAAGAGCGTATGGTAGAGTTTTTGACAAGCTAACCTAAAAGGTTCAGAATTTAGCAACTGAGATTAACTTAGGAAGGAAGTGTTGGAGTAGACTAAAGAAAGGAATCTAAGGTTGACTAAAAATTGTTGTTAAGGATTAAGCCCCTTGAGTTGACAAAACTATCCTAAGGGAAAAGCTAGATTGCATCCCTTAACCTATCCCTAAGTCAAGGCTAACATCTTAAGAAAAGGATGAACTTTTTCATTAGGACCACAAGAGAGCAAAGATCATTGAAAAATGAGATTAAATTGTTGGAGGGAACATGAATTGTATCAAGTATTTTCAAAGACTCAAAAATAGATTGCCTAGAAGTTTTTGAAAAATTATTTGTAAGAAAGTTCCTTTTCTTCTCTTTCTCTCCCTCTTTCTTCTCCATTTGTCCTCTTTTTTTCTCCAACTTTTTTTTTTTTTTGAAGCTTGCTTATAAGTGCAAATTCTTATTAGCACCCTTCCTTTCCTTGGTAAACATGTGGGGCACTTTATATTCCTCTCAATTTAGAAAAATGTTCTTCAATCCAATATTGCTAGGGCTAGTCTTATTTGAATCTGAAGATATTGTAGGCATGCTGATTTTGACAATGGGGACCTTATGAATTAGAGTATATCTTTCCTATGGGAATGGCAACTCATGATTGATTTTTTTTTTTTTCAAAGAGGACTTTTTTACAAACTCTCGATTTTAATTTTCACTCTTAACTACTATTCCAAAAATTTATAGCCCAATTTGTAAGTGATATGCCTTGATCAATTTGTTAAGTCTTTTTGGGTTCAATATTGTGATTTAGGCTTTTAGTCAGAAGGTTTCAAGAAGGATCAATGAGAAGGCTTATTTTGAAAGAAATACTTTATCCAACTTGGGTTTTCAAGTGAAGAACTCTTTAAGAAAAACTAGAAGTGCACTTTCCTAGTTTCAAAGGAAATTTATATGTAAGATAAATTATTCTCTTTGATTAAAAGAGCTTTCATTAAGTGTTGGGGGTATTGTGGATGGGCAAGGAGGTTCTATGTTTTTTATTTAGAATGGTCATAAGGGCTCAAAATGTGATTTAGAAGGGGTATAAGGGTTTTATGTTTTTAGTGCTGTTTAGGCTTTGACTCTAGACATCGATCATGTCCACTTTTTCTTGATTGTTGGGATGAAGTGTATCCTTTGGGTTTCTCTTTTGCATTCTCTTCATTTAGGAAGAAACAATTTATCAAAAATATAACTTATCTTTGAATAAGTTTTATTGGGGTAAGAGCAAACTAATTGTATCCTCTGCTCTTAATTAATGATCCTAACCTCCAAATTATCCCATTGTAGGGTGATTCTTGACATGATTCAAAATTTTGAAAAGATTTCTTATAATGGGCTTAATGGAGTTAGCAAAGGATAATTGTTGTTGGGATATTAAAGATGAATGCCCTAACTTCATTTTGATCTACGTATCAAATTCAAAATGGACGTTGTCACTCAACTCTTAAAGTGTTTCAAAGGTTAGTGTGTGGGATATAGTTTGTCTCTTTTCATTCCAAATCTTAAAAATGAGTTACCATTTCCTTAGATAAGAGTCTAAGTTGATTTACTATAAACCCTAGAAATTCCCTAGATAAGGGGTTAGAAGTTAATAAGATTTCTGGAAAGACATCCTTAATGTTAGCAAGATAACTAACCTTAAACCTAAAAGACTACTACCAAAAACTCGAACTCAAGCTTTTAAAACCCTAAATGGCAACCTTAACCCTAGTCTAAATCCCATACTCAAAGCTTTGAAATTCTGTAACAAATGCCAATAACTAAGGTTAACTCCCAAGGTAAACCTAATCTAACCAAACTAAACCCAAAACTCAATGGGAAAAAGACCAATAGTTGAAGCCCATGAGAGTTCCCTGAAACTAATAAAAGGTAAGCTAAGCCAAAAATGAATATTAATATAGATAACCCTAACAATGAATTCAAAACCTTAAAATGAATGCTATAACCCTTAAATGAACCTTCGAACACTAAAATCCTAATTGGAATCCTAATACGTGTGAAACTTTAAAATGATTGTAAAACCACAATCTATTGTTGAAAACCCTAATTCAACTATTATACTTTAATTAAATAGTAAAACTATTCATTAATTGGAGACTAATTGCTTAATTGCCTTAAAACCCTAATCTACCCTCTAAAACGTACCTGAACAACAATAATTGTTTCAATTCCTTAAACTAATTAGACAAGATGACCCAATGGGCTTAACCAATTTAATTTGACTCATTGAGCCTTAAATTACGCCTAATTAGTGTTAAACATACTAATAATTAAGACTAATAAATTAAATTACACCTTAATCTACTAATTGGGTTTTATATCATAATTAACTATAAATTAAGAACGATTAATTAGATGAAACCAAAGTAATTACATAAAAATACCTTGTAAACTTTCAAATCCGAACTCAGAGTCAAATACAAGAGTTAACAAGTAATCCCTAGAACCACTCGATATATAATAATAAAATCCATAAATTAAACGATTTAACTCTAAATAATAAGTCACAATCCCTAAGTAATAAGTTGAAAAACCCTAAAGAGAGTAAAACCTTAAAACCTTAATCGTATTCGTAAAACCCTAAAACCTATAATACGAGAGAAACCTTAAAACGATTACAAAATATCGATAGATTGACTAAAACCTTAATTGGAATTCTAAAACTCTAATTTAACTAATAAAACCTAAATTGCCAATCTCGTATGCAGTTCAAAAACCCTAATCGGTCTCGAATAATAAAGGAATATACCAAATGAAGTATTATAGGTAAATGAACTTAATTAAAGTGATAAAATATGGAAAGACCCTAGTTATACCCTAATTAGGCCTACATTACTTAATTAAGTACAATCACGATTAATTACTTAAGTACCCTTTAATCCATCTACTAACCTTAGTCTTCTTAATTAAGAAATGGTTAAGATCAATTAAGGAGACAAGACAAAAAAAGGCTAATTAGAAAATTAAGATATTTTGAGACAAACCTTTGCCAAATCAAGTAAAGGATCAATGAGTAAGTGGTCCCCCCTCAATCATTGTACTCTTCTAACCAATTAAAGTAATATCTTATCCCACCCTTTATATCTACAATTTCACCTATTCAAAACCCTCATTTGACTCCATTTTTCACTCTTAGAAAACCCTGGGAAACACTCACAAGAAACTTAAACAAAAGCCAAAGGGAAAAGGGAAGAAAACAAAAGGAGCTGTTGGACCCCTTTTCACACATCAGCACCCACCATACGCTACCAAATTATAAGCCACCACCACCAAAATGTCACACACACACTTTATTTTCCTACCAACAAACCATCTCTTCCAAAGGAGTATGTTTTGACTTCGTTTTTTATTGAAAAAGTTGAAGCTCGTACAAACTGGTTTAAGGTAAAATTCACCCAACTTAAGTATTCTATTTACACTGGTTTTACCAATGATATCTTGAGAGTTTAAGATTAGAAATACTATATAAATATGTTATAATCTTGTACGTGTCATTTTAAAGCCTTATAATTACACCTTTATTTATGTACTCAACTAGTTTATTACTTACATTTCAGAAGTATAGGAGACAATTTTATGTAAATAACTTAAAAAGATGTTGATAAAACTCCATGAAACCCTAATTACCATCCATGCCACCTGTAAATCCTAAAGCTAAGTCAAGTGACTGTAGCCTTGAACTTAGAACACAAGGTTTAGAGCAATCGGTTAAAGGATCCGATCAAACCCAAATTATAAACTATTGAGAGAAATATTAGTAAAAATGACCCCGTAAACTTGAATTTAAGAAAATAAGTAATAAAATGGGAAACTATAAAATTTTCAAATTTTAAGCATAATAAGTACTAATTACCGAAAAGGCGAAATGTGTAATCTAATAACTAATAAATTACTAGAGATAGATTGTATGTATACTAAAAATTTTAGAATGATCAAAATAATAATTAGGAATGTTCACATGTACCCTACATGTATTTATGTGTAGATAAAAATACGCGAAATTGCCTAAATTGGCCAAAAACTAAGTAAATAATTAAAGAAAATTATAAATTAATTATGGAAAAATCAGAAAAAAAAAATTAGAAGAGGATAGAATGATCCAAATCAAGTTGTGGCAGGTCAAGATTTACAGAATAAAAATTAACCAATTAGAATTGGACAACACAAAAGCCAAAAATCAAGAAAATTGGATAAAGTCTTGTCTAATTAGTGCATAATAATTACAAAAATCTTCTATAAATAGGGGAAAAAAATTTAGAACTCATTTGGACAATTTAGTATTAGAGAAAAATAGGAAAACTGAAAAAATCGAGAGAAAATCCTGAAAAAAAAAAAAGAAACTGTGCAGATTCGAGTAGTGAGAGAAACCCACACCTCACTACCACCTGGGACCAAGCCGCCACCACTACACCACTCTAGCCCCACCGTCTAAGCCGGTCGACACCCTTATACCGGGTTTGGACAGCTAAAAAGTTTCGGACCGGTTAGTCTCTTAAATTTCCCGATTTTGAATAATTTTGTAAAATTAGTTATTTTTCCCAAAAAATTATGAAACTTGTTATTATGAGGTTTTATTATATGTAGATTTAGGGGAAAATATTGATTTAGTTTAATTACGTCTGAAAATATAGGGTTCTTAACAAATTGTTCAAAATCAAACATAATTAGAACGGAAAATAAATAGGCTTAAGAGTGTAGTTTGGAGCTCAATTTTTTTCTATAGGATGCTCATATGATATAGAATAGTGCTATGAAGCCATTTTTTTTAAATTAATTTTTGAAATTTTTAAGTTAATTTTTAGCCCTAAAATGATGGAAAAATTGGGTGATTTGGGGTTAATTAGGTGATTAAGATATTAATTACTAATTTAGATGGTAATTAGATGTTTAGGGATGTTAATCTCTAATGTGAAACCTTAATCATAGCCTTTGGAGTATTAAGTGTGGTTAATTTAGGAAATTAGATAATTAATATAAGAAATTAGTAATATGTGAAATTGTAAATTAATAAATCTAAAAAATTAGGGTTATTTAAATAATATTATAATAGAAATTAGAAAAATAATAAATCTAAAATAACATTTAATTTTAAGTAAATGTCTCAAAATGTAAGATTTTCACACATTGGGAATAAATCCGATACCTCAATTAGGGTTAACGTGTACCGAATAGTTTAGAATACCAAATTAAGACCCAATAGGATATTTGGACACTCGAGCTTAATGTGATTAATTTCACATTAGGATTCGAGCATATTTAAGGCTTAGAAATGAAAATTTAAAATCTAATTTAGGATTCAAACCCCGAAATAGAGTACAACGAAGCATTAGGACGTAATAGGTATACACAAAAAAAAGAGTTAAAATATAACTTAGAATATGAATCCATAAAGTATAAGTACTAAAAAGACCTATTTGTATTATAGAATACCTAGAGACACATTAGCTTGCGATTAAGGGATCGAGCGATTCCAAGTAAGTTAGGTTATTGCTTATTTTAAATAGGGTATTAGTTTTATGGTACTCGGAGACTTAGGCTTATATATGATTGTGATTGTAAGTAGTTCACACATGAGTTTGATGTATCTGAATTCGTGCTGAATTTGTGATGTGAGTGATTTTGTGACTGATTGAATTGGTATGAAATTGTTTGAACACCCTAAATGAAATTTAATCTTATTCGACCCTAATAACTGAAAATGTCATGCATTGCAACCCGTTAGGAGATCATAAGATTCTCCAACCAAATACCGACCCCTTCGAAAGGGATAGCACAGGATTGCAAAATGGTCCCTTCTTCATCCTTAGTCGAACTAAGTGACAGGAGAGGAGGTCGCGGCGAAGGTGAAGTCAATGGTTCAAAGGTAGTCGCGGAAGGAGCGAAGTCTCCATTACACAAGCCTAGGTTTAGTTGTGAGCTGCTGCATAACATGGAAACTCCTCAACCCAGATTAGAGAGGGTGAAATTTCTCTGATTTCACAACGGACCGGACTACGTTGTGCGACGACACTTGATTGTTGCATTACATGAAAATAATTACTTGATGACCCTGTTTGTGCTTATATGCATTCATGAGTCTCCAATTCAACTTACTGAGCTGTAGTTGCTCATACCCTTATAGATCTTTTTGCAGGTTCTGATTTCTAAACACTTCAAGTACTATGCCGCCCTACAATTACCCAGAGGTTAGTCCGTTTGAAGCCAAGGGTGTGAGGATTAAGTTACTTAGTATAATGTGTAACTAGAGTGACCATGTAATTAAGGATAAAAGACTGATAGTTATTATGTAATCTAGTGAACTGTTATGTTTATGTAAAACTTCCTGGGAAGCTCTGTGGACTTATATATATAATTATACATGTTATTAGAAATTTGTACTATTTATCATAATTGTAGTTTAATTGTTAATCGGGACTGTTTACTTCAAAGCGAGAAGTCGTCTACACCTTATGAAGATCATGTCTATGGTAGGCACTGTGAGGCCAGTTACTATCATAGAATGGTTTACACAGTGGGACTGTTGCGACTCTACGACTTCGAGGCGTAACACCACCCCCTCCACGATATGTATCCATCTTATTTTCACCATGTTATGTTTAAGATGAGTTTTATTTACTCTAATTACCTTACTCGGGTGATTTATTAAGTTTAAGACTACCAAGGATTACTAGGAATACTAAACTTCAAAGTTGAGTGAGTATACCAATCTCTATCTTATTTTACTTGTGGTTATAGCATAGAGCACTAGCTAATTGTGTGTGTATGTATATATACAAGAAATAAACTTATTTAGGGTTAGGATTATATGTATGTGTTTGATTTGGATGTACTTGCTTGCTAAGAGATGATATTATATTCGAATTATGAATTGGATGCTGCATTAGCAATTAGGGCTTTGGATTATTTGTTATATAATTGGTTGGTCATCTGTGAATTGGAATAATAACTATCAAACCTTAAAAATAACCGACCATGTATTGCACATTTATGCATTATTTATACAAGGCGTCAACACTATGTAAGGGAGCGAGAGATCATGCATGTTAGATCTAATACTATTATTATGTGTTGTTTCACATGATGTACTTGTGCGACATGTTTTTGCCTTGACTTTTGAGATCTACTTAACTCTAGAGAATGCTACCTTCTGCTTAAGTTTGAGTCGTATCTACTACTTTGGATCTATTGAATAAGAGATAATTATACTTAGATGATAGATGTAGAGACTTGGGTCCTAATGTGCCTAAATACTTCCTAACATAGGCAATGGTGGGCACAATATCATACTTTGCACTGTTGTCGACAAGTCATATATGATGTTACATTTCATATGTTTGTTTGCAATGCATATGCATGTTAATTCACTTACTTATCTCTTGTTTGACGATAGGATAAAAAGGTTACTCACTAAGCTAGTTGTAGCTTCCCCCCTGATAGTTTCTTTTGCAGGTCTTACAAAGCTAGGGCTACATTAGGATTCGAGTGCAAAGTGCTCCATCAGGCTGAGAAAGTAAAATGATAAGTTTAGAAAAGCAAGTAGGATAGTCAAATTAAACTTTTAAAGCATCTAATGGCTTTATGATTATCGAAATTTAGATACCCTTTCTTATTGTTTGGCAAGTGATCACGACTCTCTGCGGTTCTAGTGATTGTATATATATATATATATATATATATATATATATATATATATATAAGCACCCTTAGAAACTCTCCAGTTAAAGCCTCTAACCTTCGACTTTCAAAGTGGTCTTTATATCATGAGTATATATGTGATATGAAGATTTTAAGTAAAATTACTAGGACCCTTTCTAGGGCATTACATTTACACTAAGGTAGGGTTTGATTTGCCTCTTAAGCTCTCAAATCATCTTTGTGTAAACACTCCATTTTAGTCCTATTATAGTTTCAATTTTTCTTTTGAATAAAGAAAAAGGGTCCTAGAAAAATGTAAAAGATAGAAAATACAAAAAAATTAAAAATTATAAAACTAAAAGAAAATAAAAATAAATAAAATATTTCGAAAATAAAAAAATTTTGAAAAATGAAAAAAGAAAAGTAGAAAGATAAGATTTTTTAGGAGAATTGGATTTTCTAAGAAAATAGAATTTCTTTTTTTAGGAAAATTAAACATTACAAGTAAAATAAATTTTTAGGCAAACAAAATATTTTTAGGAAAGTAGCTTCTCAAGAAAAATAAGATTTTAAAGTTATATTGGGTCATTAGGTAGATTTATTTAACTGAGTGGTTTTTTATTTTATAGAATAACTTACATTGTTTTAGGTTAAATATGATTTAGTTGCACTAGAAATCAAGGCACGGGCCAATAGTTCATCTAATACTACATTTGGACTTAGTCTTGGAATTAGTTAAAGGTCTTAGGTTCAATTCTCGGTTGGTGCAAATTATAACTTTTATTTTTCTCAATCCCCAAATCACCAAGTGCCATCGCTTTATTAAGCCACGTGTCTCTTCTGATAAGTGGTAGTTGCTGGTTAGGTCATATGGCTGACATGACATCCACGAGGCACCATGTCAGCATTTTTTTTTCCTTCTTTATTCTTTTTTTTTCTTTCCCTTCTTTTCCTTCCTTTTCCGTTATTTTCTTGCATAAGAACATGCTTGGTCATCTTACTTTGCATTCATTTTTTATCTTAATTTCTTCACGATTTCACCAAACTAATGGTGAAATTGTAAAGTAAACATGGAATACTGTGAATTGGTATAAAGAAACATGTCCAGATTCAGTCTTTAGAGGATTAAAATGGGGTTTGAAAATTGAAAAAAACCTTGATGCGTAAATTTTGCTTAAGATAAATTCATGCCGCATTGATGATTTCAAAGCTTCTATTTGATAGATCTGGCAAAGGAAAACATCTTGGATATTGTTTTAACCAACTTTGTACTTTAATTCGTGCCCAAAATCAAAATCGAATCCCATCCTTCTCTTCCATTCAAACTCGAATCCAAGCATTCAATGAGTTTCCTTGCTAATCCAAGTTAAGATTAGTATAGATAGATGAATCCAACTTAGGATCAGTATAAATAGATGTTGTCTAGGTTAGATTACTCATCAATCTTCACTCATCTTTGTACAAATCACATACCCAAACCCCTCTCTCTCTATTGCTAGTCGCACTATCTCTCTAGAAATAAGACAAGCTCGTGAATTTGTCGAGTTGAGTTAGAGTTACCAATAGAACCATTGCGGTTTAAGCTCGCAAACCCACTCTCTTCCATCCTTTGCCATGCCCTCTAGGATTGTTAACCCATTCTACGTACTCCAACCTTAGCTGTCGTAACCCACCATGTGAAGTACCACCATAGCTACCACCACAAGCCAAACTAAGTATACGACTGTGTTTGCCACTATCTAAAACCCCTAATCCAACTCTCCTTCAACCTCCAGCCACCGCAACCTTGTTTTCTAAACACTATCACCAGCGACCTCCTTTCTACTACCCTTAAACCATCACCATTCACAGCAACATCAAACTTACTCCCATTAGGTCCAATTAATAACTCGCAAAAATGCCCTTTCCCATTTGTTTTGGTGAGCAAATCAACCAAAATCGAAACCCCCCCCCCCTCCCGCCTCTCCCATGCTATTCCCGTCTTTATGCGACGTAGAGCTGACTAATGGTGATCCAATCTAACCCCGATTTGACTGCGACCAGACCTGCATACCCTTTTGCCCTATTTTGATTAGCCCCTTTCCCTTGTTATTCATTTTTTTTTATTTTCTTTTATATTTTATTTATTTATTTACAAATAAAAAAGGAAGAAAAGCTAAAAAGAAAATAAGAAAATTTCCTTTTGTTTTCTAGACAAATAAATCGTTTATTTGTATCCTTTTAGGGCTTTTTAAAAAAAAATTGAGAACGAAAACATTATATTGTTGATAATAAATAAAAAGAAAAAGAAAATAGTCTCATCACCTAGAAAAAAAAATTCCAAAAATGAAAAAATTAATAAACTCTTTTTTCAAATTAAGATTTCTTTTTAGAATTTCTTTTTTTAAAAAAGAGAAAATAAAATTAGGACCCTTTCCTTTAGATTTTTTCTTCCTCTCAAATGAAAACGAAATTAATAAAAAATGTAAACTTGATTGTTTTTCAAAGTTAAAATGAATCAACATATTAAGTATTTTTTGAATGAATTATGAAAATCTGGTTCCAAATAGTGAGTACGTAGACACCCATATGTGATTATGGGGCTACTTAAAACATGTAAAAATATTATTTTTAAACATTTGTAAATTTCATTTCAATTTCTTATTTTTTTTTTTTTGCAAGTAGATGTAATTTTATTTATTTTTGAACAAGTATTGTGATTAAAAGGGTATTTTTAAAAGATAAACTTCATTTCGAAAAGTTAAAGTGGTACTTATTAGGATTTAATAGGTTAACCCTTGGATCCAAAAACTCTGGTTTTTAAAAACCATTTTCAAAATTATTATTATTTTTTTTTCCGTAGACTAGTAGCTAAATTATAATTAATTTACTCTTTAGTTATGACTTAACCCTTCTCTTTACTCTGGTTGAATGGCAACTCTAAAAATCTTTTTAAAAGAAAACCAAATTTTTCTTAATCTCTAGTCAAGAGTTTATATCGAATGGTTATAGGGTTCAATATTAATCGGATTAAGAAAAATAAACGAAAACTAAAAATTTCAAGCTCGATACTCTTTAAAACATACCCCAATGTGAGAAGAAATTTTTCAAAGATTGAACCCTAATGGTGTACTTCTATTGTGTCTACTTGCCTCCATTTGAATAGTATGCCCCCCATGTTGAAGATGATAGTTGTCCTTGACTTATAAGTCAAATGCCCTTTGGATTTTGAGTTTGTTTACCCATTTTTCTGTTTGGGCCTATTCCTTTAGGGCGCAATGGCCTAGGTAAAAGCGGTCCAAATTGTCTTAGGATCATCCTCAAAATTGGACTTTATTGTGTTCGAGACTATGGTTATGTCTGGGTTTACAATCTAAATATATTTTTGGGGTTAGGTTTTCTTAGTGGGCTTAGGTTTTTGCAACAACCCGAGCTAAGGTTTACATTCAAATTGTCTTATAAGACATAGGTTTTAGGATGAGTAAGGGCTTGTGTTTGGATTGGGCTATCTTATCGAGCTAGACATGGGGCTTTCCTTTTTGTTATGGGTTATCTTATATTCATCTTGGATCCTATAAGAATTTGTAATTGTTAGCAATTTCTTCTCTCTCTTTTTTTCCTTCTTTTCTTTCTTTTTTTCTTTTTAAGAGAAAGAAAGAGAGGAGTAAATTCAAGAAACATATAAAACAGAAATGTTTTTTTTTTTGTAAAAAAGATAAAACACAAATATTTTTTGTAAAAAGAAAGAAGGGCTAATGAAAAAGTTATTTTATAGAAACCAAGTGATACAAATAAGGATAGAGGAATTAAGGAAGGACAAAGGAAATAAGAGCCTAACATTTATTTTTCATTATTCTTTCGTAGACTCTAACATTTATTCCAGGTTCTTTTATTACATTCGAAAAATCCCTAATCTAACTCTTATAACCTATTTCTAAGATCCTTCACCATCGCTTGTGTTTATTCGAGGACCCTTTCGAGCTGAAACGGTAAGGCCCAATTGTAAGTTTCAAAACACTTCAGCTTCTCTTTTAAATAAGCGACCTTAGCTTCTAGTAATTGTTTGCAAATCCCAAGGAGTTTTCGTAGCCAATTAACTCTCCAATTGTTACTTTGTGGATTGCTTACCATAGACTTGTACATCTGATGGGTATGAATCATTTGATTAAATAAAAGAATGCATGTGGAAACACACAGATGCTAAAACCAATTAAGTTAATACAGCATTTCTTTAAGTCACAATCCTGATAATGATTAGTGTATATAATGTGCCCTTAACTTTTATAAGAGCATCTAACACAAGGGTATGAAAAATTTTGTAAAGAATAGGTACAACAATTGGTTGTAATTCTAAGAAACCAAATCATTGGTAAGATTGGAACTTTTGGAAATGGTGTATTAACTCACGACTAAAGAAGATGCATGCAATTAGGATAGGTTCTAAAAGTCTTTAAAGTCTATGACTTTACATATTTTCAGTAGGGTAACCTAATCAACTCAAGTGGGGTAACTTAATCAACTCAAGCGATGGTTACACCATGATACTTGGAGCCTACACAATGGCCTCCTATCTTAGGGTTCATAAAATGGCCTAGGTTTGACCTATCTAACACACATTTCATAATGCACAAAAATCCTATCACATGCCCCTTGATATATCTAAAGCAAAGGTTATTACAAATATATATGAAATGAACAAGAAAATATTTACAAAAAGGTAAAAACAACAACGGTAAGCACAAACAAATAAATTGTATATACAAAAGGAAATATTTCATGGGAAGGGTATTTTGAAAAGTAAATTCTAATTTTGAAAGGTTTGGATGATAGCCCAATTAAACTCCTTAGTAGAGACACCATCCTGTCGAGCTTAAATTTTCGATTTTTATTTTTCTTAACCTAATTAGTATTAAACCCCACTTATTTAATATTTATTTATGCTCGACTAGGGATCAAGGAAAATTTGGTTTCCTTTTGATTTTTAAAAGATTTAGAGTCACCACTAGACTAGTATTGGGAAAAAAAAAAAAGGTTAAATTATAACTAATTGGGTAAATCAATAATGACTTAGCTACTAAGCCATGAAAAAAATGTTCTGAAAACAATTCTGAAAATCAGAAACTTTGGACTCAAGGGCGAACCTATTAAATCCTAAATGGGTACCACCTAAACTTGTCAAATTTAGATCTATCTTTCAAAATATCCTTTTTATCAAAAAATAAACCTATGGTATATATATATAAGCAAAGAGAGAGATGTTTTATTTTTTGTTTTACAAAAAGTGAAATTTATTTCTTCACAAAGAAAAGGGGAAAACAAAAATTTTTCATTCTTTAAGTCACCTTATAATTTTCTAGAGATGCCTATATATGAGCTATTTAGGATCAAACTTCCTTAATTTATTTTTATAAAAATTTATTTTCTTTATTTATGTTAATTTTAAACAATAGTTAGATTTATGTTTCTTAACCATTTAATTTTATTTAAGGAAAATCCTAAAAGGGGCCTAATTTTTACTATTTTTTTTTAAAAAAATCCAAAGGTTTATTAATAAATTTTTATTATGGAAAATATTTTTTAAGTGATAAAAAACTTTTTTCTTTCTTCTTTTCTCTTTTTTTTTTTAAACATTTAAAATATTTTATTTATTTATTTTGGAAAATAGAAGTTTTGTAAAACACTTGACAAAAGGGAATTTCTAAAGGAAAAAGAAAATTTATATATATGTTTTCCTTTTTCTTTATTTTTTTTCAAATAGCAAAAAGAAATTACAAAGTAAATAAACTAAAATAGAAATGAAAAGGGTCAATAAAGGCAAGCAAGTACAGGGTGGGTAGAAATTAAAAAAGTAAATAAAATAAAATAGAAATGAAAAGGGTTGGTAGGGGTAAGCAGGTACAAGGTAGGTAGGGCATAACACCTATTTGTACCCTACCCTAAAAATACAAATTCCCAAGTTTTTGTACCCATAATCCATCCCGTAGTACTTTAGAATCACCATGTACCTTATAGCCTACAGATTTTACAAGATAGCCATTGAAACCTATAATTTTTTCTTTATTTTCCTTCAAAACTATATATTAGATGTATAATCAATATTAGAATTATAACTATATTACTGATAGATGCACAAGTAATAATTTATATAGGTTGCAACGTATCTTAAGTTGAGACAATATAAAACTTTGGTAGTCGAAATAAAGAATATTTCTGTAGTTGGAAATGTTGAAACCCTTAGTTGGGTCATGCTTAAATTTCTTCTATCCTTTTTCTTTAAATCATAAAAATAAATTTTTAATCAACCATAATATTATTATACATATAATGTAAAAATCATGTGTAAGTAATTCTAATATAATATATTGATTAATAAGTTAAGAGTCAAGATATTTTTAAGACCTCACTAGTCTAGAGTTAATAAAAGAGGAATGGGGATACAAAAAAAATGAGTAAAAGAAGAGAGACTTTTTTACAAAAAAAAAGAAGAAGAGGAGGAGAGAGGGACTAGATAATAGACATAAGCCGTGTATAATTGTAGAGTACAATTATGAGTTGCACTTTTATTGTTATTTTCATTAAAATTGAGATAAAAAAAAGTAATAGCATTAATTTTTTATTTATTAATATTATTTAATTATTTACACAAAGTAGGTTTAATGTGCCATAGAATTTGTACCTTATATATATTGGAGCAAATTCTAGGTTGGAAAGAATACCCTGACTTCATACCATACTCTTCCCTCTGAGAGCAGGTTCTGAGAAACTATTAATCGAAACCTACCCTATGACTCTCATTACCTACCCAATAGAGCAAGTTCTAGGTAGGTACCCTGTACAACAAGGTCACCCACTCATCCCTAAGAATTAAACTAGGATTTTATGTACAGGTTAGATGCAACTTTGA